>JAZKJV010001283.1:0-624636 GCA_037367405.1 Ottelia alismoides
TCTTGCGAGCGAGTATGAGATGTACCCAGTCATTATCTCAGTGGATTTAACTGGAGAGCAGGAATCTCGTCTGATGGGGGTTCTTGAAAGAACCGCAAGGCGATAGGATGGAGTGTAGCCGATCTCTGATAAGCGCAAGATTCGATCACTCGGATAAGGGTACTAATCGGTCGTTGTGACCCGAGCAATCAGATGCACTTGATCAAGAAAAAATGAACCACTAATGAAAGTAAAATCGATCAAAACACGAGATAGCGGTCCTGCTATGGGGTTAACCTGGTATAGCACCCAGGGTCGAACTCAAGGAGCACGGATTGGCCTCGCGGCCTACGAAGTAGTAAAAAGAAATAAAATAAGAAAAGAAAATATTTTTAGTGGTTTTTAATTTATTTTATATTTTTTTGGATTTTTAAATGATTAAGAAATTGAGAAAAACCAATAAAAAGCACACTTCAACAATTTATTTAAAACACTAAATCAATCAAAAATTCAAACAAAAATATTTTTATGTTTTTTATAATTTTTAGTGTTTTTGGTGAATTTTTGAGAATTTTCTGATGGTTATTTAATTTTCTAAAAATCAAAAAGTGAAGCAAACAGTGGGTACTGTCCAGCCAAGCTCAAAAGGCCTAGATAAAATATCTAAAGCCCCCTAACTGAGCTGGGAGGTGATTTTCCTGTAAAGAGAATAAATCAAGGAAAATTTAGGAACCAATTTTATTATTTTTGGGTTTTTAATTTATTTACTAGAATTTTTATGAGTTTTTAAGTGTTTTTAAGTTTTTAGGGGTTTTAGTAATGGAAAATAGCGAAAATTTGCTAGAAAATCAAACTAAGCAAGGCAAACAGTAAACAATTTTTGTGGAATTTTTAAGCGAGTTTTAATATTTTTTTGTGATTTTTAAAGTTAGACAGTGACAAAAATAGAAGTTTTTGATTTTTTTTTAAAATATCAAAGGAAATCAGAAATGTCCTCAAAAATCCACGAAAATTTTACAACATGGCAGGAGTCATGTTTCCAATTTTCGTTGGATTTGGAGGTGATTTGCTATTTTATTCAAAAATTAAAAAGAAGCAACAATGCACAAGGACCTTTCTGCAATTAAAACAAAGTTCTGGGTCCCTGGAATAACAACCCTGGCAAGTATAGGGATAGGAGTGCAAATTACCCTCCAGGCCACGCACGATACGCGTGACTCAGGCCTGGAGGGACAAAATTGCAATTCCTATTTATAAAAATACAAAACGTAACAGGGCAAAAAGGCAGGGCCAATATTGCAAATACACCAAAATATCACGTGTCGATGCACGTGTCCACAACTGGCAGGGGTAGAAATGCAAATATGATAAATAGAAAGGTCCACAATGCAATTTTTACAAAATAAAAGAACTATACTAAGTATTTACAAGATTAAAAACTAAATGCATAAAGTAAAGGGGCCTAAGGACAATTTACCCCTTTTATTTACGTCGACGGCCGGATGTGTGACGCGTGGCGGATCTGACAACTGAGATAAATGGCATCTTTGACCTTAAATGGCCTGGCCTGATCGAACGTCTGAGGGCGCCCCACGTGGCGATCGGACGGCTCAGGTGAACTGGAGGCTAAACCCTCGAGTAACCAACGCCTGAGATCGATCCTTCGAAGATCTGGCGGTTGCTGCAGCTCCACAAACGGACGGACGTGATGCAATCTGGAGCGACAAGGTCGATCTGACGGCGAACGAAGATCCTGGAAGAAACTGGATGCCGGTGACTTTCGCCGGCCCTCTGTGCGCATGGTGGCCTTCGTCTGCCGCTCCTGAGGTGCGGGAAAGCTTCGCCTGGAAGCTCCGCACCCGATGCTCTGCTCCGATGAAGGCGAGGAGCTCCGGGGAGCTCCGGCGGCGTGAAAGAACTGGAGCCCCTGTGCTCTGGAGTTTCGACCTCCAGATGAGGTCGATTGGCTGAGATACCTGCACAGGAAAGAAGCTGGGTCGAGGGCAAATTGCCTCGACCCGTCAGAGCGGGCGGAAGGTGCAAGGTGAGGCGCTGTGGAGGCTCTCCGGCGAGCGGCGGAGGGGTGAGAGCCGAAACCCTGCTCCTTGGCGAGCCAGGGGGAGTGAAGGGGCGGAGAAGGTGGAGAGATGTCAGGCGAAGGTGGTGGCGGTATCGGATGGTCAAGTGCGTGGACGGAGATGGCAGACGGAGGCGGCGGAGCTAAGCTACTGGAAATCGAAAAATCCTATTCTACGCTAATCTACGGCCTAAAGGAGCTACCTGATGGATGCATTCAACTGGGCTGGAGCTGATGAAGCTCCCGGTCGTTTCCTGCAAGGGGCCGTCGAGTTCCCCGAGGCTCAGCGCGCTCGCGGTGGCGCACGGCGGAGTTGACCACCGGATCAGTGGTTCCCTTGGTGCTCGTCCCTCACTTCCACTCCAAAAACACGCAGTTGTCACTCAGGTGCTCTGGAGGAGCTCCTTGGCGGCGAGCAAGGGTCCAAAGATGGAAGAATTAGGTCGCCGGAGACGACGTTAAATATGCTCGAAGATCCGGAAAGAAGGAGATCGGGCGAGTAGCTCAGTGTTCGGATCCTCTAAACCCACCCCGGGCGAGGGTCCGGAATGATCGGGGATTAATCGGAGCCCGGGGTTTGGGTTAATGGCGGTCGGGTCAGGCGGGTAGAAATTGGAGAAGACGGGTCGGACAGGACAGACCCGGCTCTGGTGGTCCTAGGGGGAGAGTTGACCGGGGGTCAACAATCCCCGTGGACCAATCAGAGCCCGCCAAGCATTGATTTTTTTATTTATTTATTTTGAGCTAGAAAATGACTGAATTAACAAAAACTTAAAACACAAAATATTTTTATTTTATTTTTTTTCTATTTTTTGATTTTTAATAATTTTTTCGAAATAAAAATAAGCTATATACAATATAGTACTATACATAGGTATTTATACCATATATAGGATTTTGATTTTGATTTTTAATTGTTATTTTTGTGCAATTTTATTCCTATTTATATTTTATTTATTTTCATTATAAAATAAGGAATAAAAAGGAATTTTTATTTTTTTTATTATTTGTATACATAGGTAAAATAAATATGTATGTACATCTATATACAAGGTATATGTAAAGTATATTTTTGTATTTTTAATTTTGCTATTTTTATTTTGTTTTGATTTTAATTATTTTTATTTTATTTATTTACAATATATAATATAGTTTATTTATAAAAATTATAAAAGTTAATTTTATATATTTACAAGGCTAAATAAATATGTATGTGAGTCTTTGTACAAGGTGACTATACAAGGAGGTGTTTTTGTTTTCTTTTTAATTTTAAATTTTTCTTTTGATTTTTATAATTTATAAATATATATAAGTATTTACAAGCATATTTTTGGTGAGGAAAATATCTTTATTTTATTTACATAAATCTGTACACACATGAGCCCCTATCTCCCTCTACGTTGGCTTTTATGCGGTCAGGCCATGCTGAGCCCTCCCTTGGGATAGGTTGCTCAATATTTATTCTAAATATTTCCCTCTTTTTCTTTTTAATCTTTATTTTCTTTTATTTTTGCACAAAAACATGCTAATTATAGGTTTTTACACAATGCATGCTTTTGGTAATTATTCCTATTTACACATATCTACATGTATTTGCAAAGGTTTTTGTAGCTAAAATATAAGAATAAAGAGTGATGAATGGGTATTCATCACCCCCCTATACTTAACTTTGCTAGTCCCTTAGCAAACACTTATTTGAAAAGAAGTGAAAAAGAAAGAAAGAAAAAGAAAAAGAGGATGTACATGGATCAAGGTTGATTATTAAACTTGCCTTCATTAAATTGGGATATGGAGCTCGATCAGATCTTTGGATTATCAATGTGTCGGAACCTTATTTAGACTTAAGCTTAAAACTCAACAGCCTCTAAGTTCCACTAATCTATAACCAAGACTCCTCAATGCTCCAGATCAGAACAAGTCATCAATCACAAACCCTGAAGACCATGAATCTTTTCTTGTCCTGTGAATGTGAGGTCTAAGCTCTACATCTCAGAAATGGCAACTTGACAACCCTCCCCAACAAGGTAACTCTATGACCTCAATCTGGCCACTCTTTCCTCGAGGAGCGGGGTATTCCCTTCTAAGTTCAAGTTCAACCGGCTCAAGAAGAGGGGGAAGAAGAGAAATGGGTCAAGGCCAGCGTAGCCAAGTACCCTTGGGAGCTTGACCAGTGTAGCCAAATCTCCCTGCTGCAAGCTACATCAGGTGGATCATGAAACCAAGCTTTGCTTATTGTACTCTATAACATACTCCGGTGGATTATCATTTTTTATCAGACCCACCACTTTTTTGGAGTTCTTTTCTTTTTGCACATTTTTTTCAGTGCATCTGTACAACATATACATGTGCAGCATATACACAAGGAGTTTTTCCTCTTGAGCCAGTAGACTATCCCTCTTTTGAAGCTTTATTGCAACCCACAACTCCCGTCGTTAGACCTCATGGCAACCAGACCAAGTTGAGACGCACTTCCTTCACTAAAAGAAGAAGAGAGGTTCCGCCTAGAAGTACTACCCTCATATGCTACCCCAAGTCAAGGAAGACTGCCTCCTCACCACCTCATCCGTAGAGAGCTCGGTGCATAATGCTGGTGTCCAAGTAAAGCCATTGTCTATATGAGTCATGTGTTTGTTGTTAAGTGCTCTACTTAGGCTCATTGAGATGACATGTGATCATAGCCTAGTGGACTCAAAGAATTAAGTCACCATGGACCTGAACAGCCTTAAACCTAAGCCCCATAAGGTTCCTCTTAGAAGTTAGGTGGATTAAGATCTTAATCAAGCTCCATTTCTCAATTTGATTCCAGGCTAGTTTAGATGTCAACTATCATCCAGAAAAACTATATACATATGTACAAGAGATGCTTATTTACACAAATTTTACAATCATGCAAAATTTTTGAAAAATGTTTTGAAATTATGAATGGATAATGCATGAAGTGCAAGTTTTGCAAAAAGATATTTACACACATTTACACAAGATTTTTGCAAACTTTTGATTTTTCAAAATATTTTGGAAAAAATTTGTACTATATACATAATTGTGATAAGAAAATATTTACACAAGCTTTACACAAAAGGTTTTTGAAATCATTTTTACAAAAATAATTTGTACACTAGCTATTTATGTGCAAATGAAAAATTTTTTAATTTTTGTGGTTTTTAGCCATTTTCCATTTTATTTATTAACACACTCACACAAAGTACGAGTTATGGCTAAAGTATATATGAAATATATACACCCCCGCCCCCTATACTTAGCTCGAACGATGTCCTCAGAGTCAAGAGCGATGAAGAAGACATAACTCGTGCTAGGTATAGGGAAGTGAAAAGAAAGGCTATATACAAGGAAGAATGAATGAAATAGAAAAGTCAAGAGGGTCTCGGGTCTTCCCCCTATACTTAGGATCAAATAATTCTAAGTATAATAGGCTATATACTAAGGGAAAACCGAGTGGAGAATGTACAGGGTCTACCCCCCTATACTTAGGGTCAAATATCCCTAAGTATAGGCAGCAAAACAGGGGTAGCAAAATACGAAGAAAATCACAAATATATACAAGAAGGAGGGCATCACTCCCCCTATACTTAGGGTGAAGAACCTTAAGTATAGGCAACAACAGAAGTGATAGAACAGAATGAAGAACAACCCGGTGTTCTCACCCCCCTATACTTAGGATGAGCAATATCCTAAGTATAGCAAAGATAATCCTAAGCGAGACCTGGGGTGAAAACAAGAACGGAAGAAAGAAGGATCAAAATAAGACGAAACACGTATAAACAAAAGAGTACAATGTTGAGGTGCCTCTCAACGAGCGCTAGTTTTTACGCCCCTAGCTGGGCGCAAAGGCTAGGATAATGTAGTATCAAGGTTCAGGACGGCATCGGTAAGTCGAATGCCGTACTGTCGCCGCAGTCTCGGTGTGAGAACATCGACGAACTCAACAGTGTGAAGAATGACACCCAGGTATGCAATCAGGAGGGTGTCTGCTACCGGCCTATGATAAGAGAATAAGTGATCGGGATCCGGTAGCACAAAAGAAATCGTCGGCTCTGGATCAGACTGGAGTGAGAGTGTGGAGCCGAAGAAATTGAACGTGGAGAAGGATGGATCAGTAGTAGAATCCTCCACGTCAATCAATGTCTCAAACAGGTGTGGATAATCAGGATTAGGAGACTCTTGAGAAGGACTGATGTCCGATGAATAGAGTAGAAGAAGATCAGGCAGATCATCGAATATCTCCAAGATGGGCTCATCCTCGCGAGGGTCGTCGAGGGGAGAAGAATCAGAATCAGATGGATCTAAAGACTCGGTTTCGTGTTCCGCCAGATCGGAAACACTCTCAGCATGTGAAACCGAGTGCTCATCGAGTGTGGCATCCTCCCGCAGATAACCCTCGGGGAGAGATGCAAGATCAGAAGTGACTAGAAGAGGATCAGGATCTAGATGGGCCTCTGCGCTGCTATCAAGTATCCACTCAGTGCACCAGGCTGCATCATTATCGAAAGTGTAGGTATCGGCAATCTGGAAGCAAGAGAAGGTACTAGTCAACATCGCGGAAGCTGGCATAATGTCTGCGGCTGATCCTCGCTCTGCGGCTATGCTTGCTGTCAGCTGGTCCTCAGCAAATGTATCTGTCTCGTCAGAGTAGAGGACAAAAGGCTCGAAGAGGGACTCTTTATGTCTGTACTCTCAGGGTGGTGTCCCTCATCGAGCTGTGGCTGCTGGGCTGAGTCCTGGTGACTGTCTGCATCCAAGAAGTGTCTCTGCAGGAAGGAAACTGACTCCTCTGGAACTGGAAACTGAAGTAGCTGAGTCAATGGCTCCAGAAGCTGGGGCTCCTCCGGCTCTTGGAGTATCAGAAGATCTGATATCCAAGACTCGTCGACTAGAAACTCTGGGACTACCTCGAACTCCTGCTGGAAAATCAACGGGAACTCAAGTAGACTCTGGGTCTGAACCTCTGCTCCGGAAGTCATCTCCTCTGTCCGTAGTGCTGTCAGCTCCAAGTCCTCAGGCTGGTGTGTAGAAACTGTCTCGTCATGTAAAGTGACACAGCGTACTGGTACTGCATCATCCGCATGTGTTGTCCCGACCAAGGCATCTCGTGTAGAATAACTCTGTGAAAGTAGCCTCGAGATGGTATCCAGTAGATGAATGTCGGAACTGCAGTGTGAACCGCCACATGTGGTAATCACCAGTGCTATCTGCTCTGCGGTCATCCCCCGCATGGAGATCTCTATCAAGTCTGTAAGTGGAATTCCGTGCTCAGGGAATCTCCTCAAGAGGTCAAGAAACCTTGGCCATGCCTCGTGCAATGGCTCCTGGGGGTCAACTGAAAAGTCCATGATCAAAGACCGCATAAACTCTGTTCTACGTGGAGGGAAGTATCTCTGCAAGAACTCTCGGCGTAGCTCTCCCCACGTCTCGAATGTCTTCCCCAATCGTCGGTGCCATCTCATGGCTCTGTCGTGAAGCGCGAAGGGGAAGGTCCTGGTCATCAGCTCCTCTGCAGTGACGTCTGAATATCTCTGTGCTCTACAAAACTCCTCGAAGGCCGACAGGTGAAGATAGGGCTCCTCGTGCGCCTCTCCTGAAAATGTCGGCAGTCGCTGAATGTAATCCAAATCCAAGACGAATGGTCCTAATGTAGAAGCTGACTAAGCTCCATGTGCTATCTGCTCCTCCATCCTTCTGGAATAGGATATGTCTGCTGATCTCCACTGCTCTCTGTGATCACCAACGGAGTGCGCTCTCAACTCAGCAACAGCATCGCCCGGGTCTCGCATCTGCTCTAGCTGGTATCCTCGGACGTCTAGCACAGCATGCCCAGAGTGATGAGATGAAAGGGAGGGAGGGAGCGGGGGATTGGTCGGAGATCCGACCTCCCTAGAAGGTGGACTGGAATGATGGTCAGAAGATGGAGAAGAAGCCGCAAGAGTCGGCTCGTAGTGAGGGAAATCCATCATCCAGGGATAAAGAAGAAGAAGAAAAGAGAAATGAAGGGAGGTGAGGGAGGGAGATGAGAAAGGATCGAAGGGATCTGGCAATCAAACAAGATGAACAAGCAAACCCCCAATTCACCTACGCACACAGAGCTGAAGACCGAAGGGATCGGTCAATTATCTTGTCAGTTTTTATTTTAGGTGATCATCCAGTCTATCAGAGCGATTATGTGAGGTCAATAGGTATCCAGATCTTTTCTCAACCGACTGTCCCGTACTGAAAGCCGGTAATCAGTCAAGAAAAGATTAGAGGCTCTATCCTAATGTGCGGATCACTCTCTCGCTCATCCAAACCAGACAAGGAGGGGGTTACTCTCCCCAAGACAGATTTTCAGTGAAGTGTCTTTTAGGTCAAGTAAGATTAGCAGTCCCGATTTTATTGTTTTTGTTTTTAGATATTTTTCAATAAAAAGAAACGCCTAACGAGTTTTTCGGTTCTCCTGATTATTAAGTCCAAAACAGGGGGGAGAAGACGAAAAAGCCGATGCGCGATAAATCAATGATGCATGCAAAGTCAGAAAGGCATACCTGTCTCCAGCACTCTACATGCAATATGATCCGCGCATAAATCAAAGACTGAAAAGTAAGCTACCTAAATGATGCAATGGGAAATCCGAGTCCTAGACGAGCAATTTCTACACACAGAACCGTCTAACCGGTCACCGTCCTCCAAGCCAAAGGGTCCGGTCTTGGCCCGTCCCTCCTCTGTCCGACAAATCGGGGGTAGGAGAAAGCGCTTTACAGGACGGGCTGCGACATGTAGGCTACGAAGGAGATGAGTCGGTTATTTTTATTAATTGATTATTAGTAGGTCCAATTAGCGTTCTATAGGAACAGGCAAGCAATTAGGTGTGGGGATCCTACTAATTACGGCACAAGCAAGTATAAATTCCTAAGTCTAGGGGCTCGAGCAAAAACCGCGTAAACACCGGAAAAGGCAGTAGGAAAAGAAAAAGAAAACCAAAACCGCGTAAAAAGCTGTGAAGAACTCCTAAGGGTCCCCCGAGCACACCGGTGCTCGGCGAAACAGACCCGCTAAGTCACAAGTCCACAAATGTCCAAGTCCTGAGAGTCCCTGTATTATTACAATAATAATGAAATAAAAATGAAAATCCTCTCCCACTCAACTCTCTCTCACTCTCTCCTGCGGCTCCGCAAAGAAAGGAGCCGCCTCCGAATCCCGCGGTTGCGTCGGCTTCTCGAGAGCAGCCGCCTCGGTCCTCGGGCCCTCGCAAGAAAAAGCAGAGTGGTCAGACCAATAAAAATAATCAGATAATAAGAAGAAAAATAAATGAGAGAAAATGAGGGTATATATGCAAAAATTCAAAATAAAATAAACACCCAAGATAAAACAAAAATAAAAACAAAGAAAAAGAAAATAAAAGAAAATAAAACAAAAATAAAATATGAACAAAAGCCGCGAAAAGCCGCGAGCTCTGAAAGAGCCGCGAAAAGCCGCGAAAACAAAAATAAAGCAAAAACAAAAACTACTAAGCCGTGCTCCCCGGCAACGGCGCCATTCTGATAAGCGCAAGATTCGATCACTCGGATAAGGGTATTAATCGGTCGTTGTGACCCAAGCAATCAGATGCACTTGATCAAGAAAAATGAACCACTAATGAAAGTAAAATCGATCAAAACACGAGATAGCGGTCCTGCTATGGGATTAACCTGGTATAACACCCAGGGTCAAACTCAAAGAGCACGGATTGGCCTCGCGGCCTACGAAGTAGTAAAAAGAAATAAAATAAGAAAAGAAAATATTTTTAGTGGTTTTTAATTTATTATATATTTTTTTGGATTTTTAAATGATTAAGAAATTGAGAAAAACCAATAAAAGCACACTTCAACATATTATTTAAAGCGCTAAAAATCAATCAAAAATTCAAACAAAAATATTTTTATGTTTTTTATAATTTTTAGTGTTTTTTATGAATTTTTGAGAATTTTCTGATGGTTATTTAATTTTCTAAAAATCAAAAAGTGAAGCAAACAGTGGGTACTGTCCAGCCAAGCTCAAAAGGCCTAGATAAAATATCTAAAGCCCCTAACTGAGCTGGGAGGTAATTTTACTGTAAAGAGAATAAATCAAGGAAAATTTAGGTACCAATTTTATTATTATTGGATTTTTAATTTATTTACTAGAATTTTTATGAGTTTTTAAGTGTTTTTAAGTTTTTAGGGGTTTTTAGTAATGGAAAATAGCCAAAATTGGCTAGAAAATCAAACTAAGCAAGGCAAACAGTAAACAATTTTTGTGGAATTTTTAAGCGAGTTTTAATATTTTTTTGTGATTTTTAAAGTTAGACAGTGACAAAATAGAGGTTTTTGATTTTTTTAAAATATCAAAGGAAATCAGAAATGTACTCAAAAATCCACGAAAATTTACAACATGGCAGGAGCCATGTGTCCAGTTTTCGTTGGATTTGGAGGTGATTTTCTATTTTATTCAAAAATAAAAAGAAGCAACAATGCACAAGGACCTTTCTGCAATTAAAACAAAGTTCTGGGTCCCTGGAATAACAACCCTGGCAAGTATAGGGATAGGAGTGCAAATTACCCTCCAGGCCACGCACGATACGCGTGACTCAGGCCTGGAGGGACCAAATTGCAATTCCTATTTATAAAAATACAAAACGTAACAGGGCAAAAAGGCAGGGCCAATATTGCAAATAAACCAAAATATCACGTGTCGATGCACGTGTCCACAACTGGCAGGGTAGAAATGCAAATATGATAAATAGAAAGGTCCACAGTGCAATTTTTACAAAAATAAAAGAACTACACTAAGTATTTACAGGATTAAAAACTAAATGCATAAAGTAAAGGGGCCTAAGGACAATTTACCCCTTTTATTTACGTCGACGGCCGGATGTGTGACGCGTGGCGGATCTGACGACTGAGATAAATGGCATCTTTGACCTTGAATGGCCTGGCCTGATCGAACGTCTGAGGGCGCCCCACGTGGCGATCGGACGGCTCAGGTGAACTGGAGGCTAAACCCTCGAGTAACCAACGCCTGAGATCGATCCTCCGAAGATCTGGCGGTTGCTGCAGCTCCACAAACGGACGGTCGTGATGCAATCTGGAGCGACGAGGTCGATCTGACGGCGAACGAAGATCCTGGAAGAACTGGACGCCGGCGACTTTCGTCGGCCCTCTGTGCGCACGGTGGCCTTCGTCTGTCGCTCCTGAGGTGCGGGAAAGCTTCGCCTGGAAGCTCCGCACCCGATGCTCTGCTCCGATGAAGGCAAGGAGCTCCGGGGAGCTCCGGCGGCGTGAAAGAAGTGGAGCCCCTGTGCTCTGGAGTTTCGACCTCCAGATGAGTTTGATTGGCTGAGATACCTGCACAGGAAAGAAGCTGGGTCGAGGGCAAATTGCCTCGACCCGTCAGAGCGGGCGGAAGGTGCAAGGTGAGGCGCTGTGGAGGCTCCCCGGCGAGCGGCGGAGGGGTGAGAGCCGAAACCCTGCTCCGTGGCGAGCCATGGGGAGTGAAGGGGCGGAGAAGGTGGAGAGATGTCAGGCGAAGGTGGTGGCGGTATCGGATGGTCAAGTGCGTGGACGGAGACGGCAGGCGGAGGCGGCGGAGCTAAGCTACTGGAAATCGAAAATCCTATTCTACGCTAATCTACGGCTTAAAGGAGCTACCTGATGATGCATTCGACTGGGCTGGAGCTGATGAAGCTCCCGGTCGTTGCCTGCAAGGGGCCATCGAGTTCCCCGAGGCTCAGCGCGCTTGCGGCGGCGCACGGCGGAGTTGACCACCGGATCAGTGGTTCCTTGGTGCCCGTCCCTCGCTTCCACTCCAAAAACACGTAGCTGTCACTTGGGTGCTCTGGAGGAGCTCCTTGGCGGCGAGCAAGGGTCCAAAGATGGAAGAATTAGGTCGCCGGACACGACGTTAAATATGCTCGAAGATCCGGAAAGAAGGAGATCGGGCGAGTAGCTCAGTGTTCGGATCCTCTAAACCCACCCCGGGCGAGGGTCCTGAATGATCGGGGATTAATCGGAGCCCGGGGTTTGGGTTAATGGCGGTCGGGTCAGGCGGTAGAAATTGGAGAAGACGGGTCGGACAGGACAGACCCTGCTCTGGTGGTCCTGGGGGGAGAGTTGACCGGGGGTCAACAATCCCCCGTGGACCAATCGGAGCCCGCCAAGCATTGATTTTTTTATTTATTTATTTTGAGCTAGAAAATGACCGAATTAACAAAAACTTAAACACAAAATATTTTTATTTTATTTTTTTCTATTTTTTAGTGATTTTTAATAATTTATTCGAAATAAATATAAGCTATATACAATATAGTACTATACATAGGTATTTATACAATATATAGGATTTTGATTTTTGATTTTTAGTTGTTATTTTTGTGCAATTTTATTCCTATTTTATATTTTATTTATTTTCATTATAAAATAAGGAATAAAAAGGTATTTTTATTTTATTTTTATTATTTGTATACATAGGTAAAATAAATATGTATGTACATCTATATACAAGGTATATGTACAGTATATTTTTGTATTTTTAATTTTGTTATTTTTATTTTGTTTTGATTTTAATTATTTTTATTTTATTTATTTACAATATATAATATAGTTTATTTACAAAAATTATTAAAGTTAATTTTATATATTTACAAGGCTAAATAAATATGTATGTGAGTCTATGTACAAGGTGACTATACAAGAGGTGTTTTTGTTTTCTTTTTAATTTTTAAATTTTTCTTTTGATTTTATAATTTATAAATATATACAAGTATTTACAAGCATATTTTTGGTGAGGAAAATATCTTTATTTTATTTACATAAATCTGTACACACATGAGCCCCTATCTCCCTCTACTTTGGCTTTTATGCGGTCAGGCCCATGCCGAGCCCTCCCTTGGGTTAGGTTGCTCAATATTTATTCTAAATATTTCCCTCTTTTTATTTTTAATCTTTATTCTTTTATTTTTGCACAAAAACATGCTAATTATAGGTTTTTACACAATGCATGATTTTGGTAATTATTCCTATTTACACATATCTACATGTATTTGCAAAGGTTTTTGTAGCTAAAATATAAGAATAAAGAGTGATGAATGGGTATTCATCAATCTCCAGGGGATAAGTCTGATCCTGTGCTCCCACCATATCTATCTCGAGGAGGACGGGAAGCCGTCGCGTGAGTTCTAGCGGCGGCTGAACCCGAACCTTCGAGATATTGTCATGAAGGAGATCTCAAAATGGTGGAGCGTCGATTTTATCCCCATCTCCGACTCCAAGTGGGTTAGTCCATTACATGTGGTGCACAAGAAGACGGACATCACCAAAGTTGTTAGTGAGTCTGGAGAGGAGATCGCTACCCGGGTACCCACTTCTTGGCAGGTCTGTGTGGACTACAGATAATTGAACCAGGCCACCAAGAAGGATCATTTCCCCTGGCCTTTATTGATCAGACTATTGAGAGGCTGACAAGGAAGAGCCATTACTGCTTCTTGGATGGGTACTTCGGATACAACTAGGTGGCCATTGCGCCAGAAGACCAGGACAAGACCACCTTCACCTGTCCCTTTGGGACATATGCTTTCAGATGGATGCCCTTTGGATTGTGCAACGCTCCGGTGACATTCCAGAGGTGCATGTTGCCCATCTTTTCGGACATGGTGGGGGAGTGCTTGGAGGTCTTCATGGATGACTTTTCGATCTACGACGACAGATTCAATTCTTGTCTTGACTGCCTAGACCGCGTCCTCTAGCGATGTATTGAGGTGCACCTGGTGCTTTCTTGGGGGAATAGTCACTTCATGGTGACTCAAGGGACGGTGCTTGGCCATATCATCTCCAACAGGGGCATGGAGGTTGATCCGGCCAAGGTGGATATCATTAGGAAACTCAGTCCACCGTCCAACTTGCGTTACGATCTTTTCTGGGGCACGTCGGTTTCTACCGACGATTCATTCATGATTTTCTCTGAATTGCCCGACCGTTGATTGATCTGCTGACGAAAGACACAGAGTTCATTGTGGATGATAAGTGTCTAGCATCATTTGAGACTCTCAAGAGTCTAGTTGTAGAGGCTCCTGTCCTCCAGCCGCCTGATTGGTCTCTCCCATTCGAGATCATGACGGATTCTTCCGATTTTGCCGTAGGGGCCATGCTGGGACAAATGAGGGATGGAGTCCCCTTTGCTATTCACTATGCTAGCTGGACTTTTGATGCTGCTCAGCAAAACTACACCATCATTGAGAAGGAGATGCTAGCCGTAGTGTTCGCCCTAGATAAGTTCAGATCTTACATCATTGGATCTAGAGTGACCATCTTCACTCATCATACTGCCATCAGGTACCTCATGGCAAAGAAGGATGCGAAAGCCAGATTGACCAGATGGATCCTTCTACTCTAGGAGTTTGACATAGAGATTAAGGACAAGCCTGGAGTCAAGAATGTGGTGTCGGATCATCTCTCCCGATTGGAGTATCTTGAGGATTCTGAGCAGATCGAGCCTATTTGTGAGACCTTCCCAGATGAGGCGATCCTTGATATCGCCTCTCTCTCATGGTACGCCGATATTGTGAACTTTCTTGTCGCCAAAAAAGTCCCACAAGATTGGCCCAGGCAGAGACTTGAGACCTTCCTTGTGAAGGCCGAGTTCTACCATTGGGAGGATCCCATCCTTTATCATGAAGGAGGGGATAGCGTCTGGCGTAGGTGCATTCCTCAGGAGGAGCACCACATCGTACTCACTTACTGCCACAAGCTTGAGGCAGGAGGACATCACTCTGGGAGGAGAACGGCACACAAAGTGCTCCAATCCAGCCTATGGTGGCCTACTCTCTTCAAGGACTCTGATGAGTTCGTGAAGAGATGTACTGACTGTCAGAGGATGGGCACTTGTAGACAGCGTGATATGACGCCAATGCAGCCCATTCACTCCTGTGAGGTTTTTGACGCATGGGGCACTAATTTCATGGGTCCATTCCCTAGGAGTCAGGGATTTGAGTACATTCTATTAGCCGTGGATTATGTGAGTCATTGGGTTGAGGCCATTCCCGCCCGAACCGCAGATGCTAGGACTTTGCAGATTTTTGAGGAAGAATATCATTTCACGGTTCGGGGTTCCTAGAGTTTTGATATCTGACAGGGGGTCTCATTTCATCAACGATAAGGTAAAGGCCCTTGCTAGCGAGTTCAACATAGACCATCAAGTAGACACACCATACCATCCTCAGACCAATGCTCTTGCTGAGGTGTCGAACAGGGAGATCAAGACTATATTGCAAAAGGTCATCCGTCCCGACCGAAAGGATTGGTCACAGCTTTTGGACTCGATCTTATGGGAATATCGGATGTCTTTCAAGACACCGTTGGGTACATCTCCCTTTCGCCTCGTTTAAGGCAAGCCCTGCCATTTACCTGTTGAGCTTAGACATAGGTCACTCTGGGCAGTCACAGATATTATCATGGATCCAGTGAGTGTAGGAGATCAGAGGAGGACAGAGTTAGCAGCCTGGAGGAGCTTCGTGATGCAGCCTTTTCGAGTAGCCTACAGTACAAGGAGAGAGTGAAGGAGTGGCATGATTCTCATATCAGCCACAAGCAGTTTGAGCCAGAACAGAGAGTATGGTTGTTTGATGCCAGGTTGAGATTATTTCCAAGGAAGCTAGAGAGCAAGTGGAAGGGACCCTATTTGGTTAGAAAGGTACACAACAACGGGAGTATTGATATATCTGAGTTGTCTTCTGAGTGTACCTTTCGTGTTAATGGGCAGCGGCTCAAACCATATCTAGATCATGAGCCGCTGGTCATTGACGTTTCCCCGATTCATTTTGCGTGAGATGTGGTCTTTTGACTCACATCTATTGCATCTCACACCTGATTATCACTGTTGTCCCGACTTGTATAGATCCAGTTGTCCATATCACACCATTCTTCAATCCAACACCCCATTTGCATCTTCGACGTTGCTATACTTAGGGTGCACTTTACCCTAAGTATGGGGGGTGTGAGACTTTTGATTTCCTTTTGATTCATTCTTACCTCTGTTTTGCTACCTATACTTAGGGATATTTTACCCTAAGTATAGGGGAGGTAGACCATGTACATTCTCCACTCGGAATTCCCTTTGTGTACAACCTGCTATACCTAGGATTACTTGATCCTACGTATAGGGGGAAACCCCCGAGTTTCTTCCTGCATTTGTATTCTTTCATCCGTCTTTGTATATAGCCTTCCTTTTCACTTTCCTATACTAAGCACGAGTTATGTCTTCTTCATTGCTCTTGACTTTGAGGACATCGTTCGAGCTAAGTATAGGTGGGTGTTGTATATATTTCATATATACTTTAGCCATAACTCGTACTTTGTGTTAATAAATAAAAAATGTCTAAAACCCAAAAATCCATAAAAATTAAAGAATTTTCCTTGTAAATAAAATTCTTTTATTGCATATACATAGCTAGTTGTACAAATTATTTTTGTAAAAATGTTTGTAAAAATCTTTTGTGTAAATAACTTGTAAATATTTTGATATAAAAAAATATGTGTATAGTACAAAATTTTTGTAAAATGTTTTGAAAATCAAAAAGTTTGCAAAAACCTTGTGTAAATTTGTGTAAATATTTTGCAAAACTTGCATTCATGCATACATCCATGTTTTCAAAACATTTTTCAAAAATTTTGCACATGTGTAAATATTATGTAAATTGCATCGTTGTAAATACTTGTGTAGTTTTTCCTGGATCATAGTTGACATTTAAACTAGCCTAAAATTAAATTTAAAAATGGAGCTTGGTTAAGATCTTAATCCACCTAATTCTAAGAGGAACCTTATAAGGCTTAGGGATGAGACTTTTTAGGTCCATGGTGACTTAATTCTTTGAGTCCACTAGGCTATGATCATATGTCATCTCGATGAGCCTATGTAGAGCACTTAACAACACACACATGAATCTTATAGATAATGGCTTTACTTGGACCAACACTTTACACCGAGCTCTCTACGGATGAGGTGGTGAGGAGGCAGTCTTCCTTGACTTGGGGTAGCATATGAGGGTAGTACTTCTAGGCGGAACCTCTCTTCTTCTTATAGTGAAGGAAGTATGTCTCAACTTGATCTGGTAGCCATGAGGTCTAACGACAGGAGTTGTGGGTTACAATAATGCTTCAAAAGAGGGATAGTCTACTGGCTCAAGTGGAAAAACTCCTTATGTATATATGCTGCACTTTGTAGATATGTTGTATATATGCACATCAAAAAAATGCAAACGGAAAAGAACTCCAAAAAAGTGGTGGGTCTGATAGAAAATGATAATCCCACCGGAGTGTATATAGTGCAATAAGCAAAGCTTGAGATCCATGTTCCATCTTATGAAGCTTGCAGCAGGGAGACTTAGCTACACTGGTTGAGCTCCCGGGGATACATGGCTACACTGGCCATGGTCCATTCTCTTCTTCCCCCTCTTCTTAAGCCGGTTGAACTTGAACTTAGAAGGGAATACCCCGCTCCAGGAGGAATGAGTGACCAGACTAAGGTCTTAGAGTTACCTTGTTGGAGAGGGTTGTCATTTTACTACTTCTGAGGTGGAGAGCTAGACCTCACTTACACAGTACAAGGAAAGATTCATGGTCTTCAAGGTTTGTGTATGTAGACTTGTTCTGATCTGGATTATTGAGGAGTCTTGACTATAGATTAGTGGAACTTAGAGGCTGTAAAGTTTTAAACCTAAGTCCAAATAAGGTTCAGACACATTAATAATCCAAATATCTGACTGAGCTCCATACTTCAATTTAATGAAGGCAAGTTTAATATTCATCATTGATTCATTCATTTTTCCCCTCTTTTTCTTTTTCTTTTCTTTTTCACTTCTTTTTTAAATAAGTGTTTGCTAAGGGATTAGCAAAGTTAAGTATAGGGGGAGATGAATCCTCATTCATCACTCTTTATTCTTTTATTTTAGCTAAAACCTCTGCAAAGCATCATTGAAAAACACCCACCTGATCAGTTTCTCGAATTCCTGCAAAAGAGAAAACAGAGAAGAAGTATCGCGGTCGTTGTCGACCAAGTGAGTTTTACAGAAGAGATTAAGGGTTACTTAATCTCCTTTATTTTATTTATACTCCTAAACAAATGTGTATAGTGGATTCGTACGGGAGTGTCGAACTCAGGGAGGCAAACTGTTAGAAACTAGGGGAAATCGGTAGAAAAACTTAGGCTAAGGGTCTCCTAATTTTTATTTTGTTTTAAAGAATTTTTCTGAATTTTTAGTTGATTTTTAATTGATTTTATATTGTTTTTGTAATTTTTAATTATTTTATGATTTTTTTATTATTAGAAAATATTTAATTTTTTATTTGATTTTAGTTTTTATTATTTTTATATTTTTAGTGTGCTTTACTGTTTTTATGGATTTTTAGATGGTTTTTATGATTTTTATGGTGTATGGTTGATTTTTAAGGTGATGAATGTAATTTTTATTGAAAACAGTGACGTTTTTGTGATTTTTAAGAGTGAAAATGATGTGGAAGTATTTTTATTGTATTTTCTGTAGAAAGTAGATGAAATTATCTTCGAAACGATATATTGTACGTTTTTAGGGGATTTTTCTTCAGTTAGTTATGAATTTTTGAAGTTTTATGTGTTTTATATTTTTTTATTGATTTTTGTATCCGATTTTTATTTTGTTTTGGGTTTAATACGAAAAATATGGTAAAATATACTATAGCTATTTTTCATATGGTTTTTGGTAGTGTTTTTATATTTTTATGGTATTTTAATATGTGTAGGGTACGTATAGTATATTATATACAGTAATAGGGGTATATATGTAAAAAATTGGGAAGCTGGGGGTACGTCTGTAAAAGTTCAAAAACTTAGAAACTGTTACGCAATTTTCCCTGGAAAAACGTGCCGCTCCACGTGACGCTGCTGCACTTTGACCGGAAAAACACTTGCACGACCACGTTAATGAACCTGCTTGGTACCTGTTTGCCAATTATCAAACTTGCAGGGTGAATTCTGTAATATGCCGAAAAAAATCCCAACGGCACCCGCTTCGCGCGTGACCACGCTTGAGCGGTGGGGCGGTGGCCAATGCAGTGTAGACACTTGTTGATTCTGGAAGCGTCAGATTTAGATCTTACGGTTGCCTTCAATTTGGTCACGACGTGTGTAATGCAATTGAGGCCGTTTGTTCGAATCTAATCGAATGACTGGAAATAAAACCCCCAAATTCCGCGGGAGATCTCGATACGATATCAGAATATCCTTATTCTCAATCCGAGCCCCTACCGGTGATCCTGCACGGCAATAGAAAATTTTCGAATAGGCGCAGATGAAAAATCAAAGTCCGATCCTGTGGATAATCTATGCGAGCTGCGACATGGCTTCGTTAAGGTAATCCTCGATCAGAACAGGTCGGCAGATGCAGAGGCGGTGGATCATTGACTACTTTGATCTCTGTTATCCGGTAATCGGACCATCTCGCTGCAGTGGATCAATTATTCAGAGGTTTGTTTGGTAATCAAACCTGATTGCGGCAGCTGTATGTGAAACTTCAGAGTAGGAGCTCTGCTACCGCTGATCGCTTAGTCCAACTGATCTCAAGGGGAATCGGTTATACCTCAATGGTGTAAAGCGGTGCGATGTATCTCCAGTGAAGGCATAACGGAAGGATTCCCAGATGTGATTTCACCAGAGATGGATAAGGACGAAGGATAGAATTGTTTGAAAATGAGAATGGAATGAAGATCTGATTGGAGTTTCGGCTTGAGATTTGAATGGAAAAAAAAGGAATTGAAGAGATAATGGATCGGCTTGAGAGTAGAGTAGAGGAGGTTGGAAGGGAGATGAACGAGAGGAATAGAATAGAAAATGGAAGAGGGAAGAGAGGAACTAAAACGGAGAGACGAAATAGATGCGGACCTGGACAGGATGCACATGTTGTTGCGGAATCGCCTGGAAATTGGAGCTTGACGAAGCTCCTGCTGCTCGTTGCCTCGACGTCCGGCGGAGGCTCGATCGCGCAGCGGAGTGCGACCCTCGACGCCGGCGGTTGATCGCGCCGGAGTTCCCTCTCTCTCGCTCGACGGCGGCAGAGATCCCTGTCACCGATCTCTCTCACGCACGGAGCTCTCGCAGAGGTGGAGGTGGAACTAAAAATGGCGGATAGCTGGAGATGGAGGGGAAGGGGGCTATTTATAGGGAAGGTAGAGGTCTAGGTTCGACGAACCTAGACGGGATCCGGCGAGGAGGTGTACCTGGACGGGAATCCGGCTATGGGGTGTCGGTTGGCGTACCAACCAACGGCCGGGGCGTTAGGCGGTTGGTGAGGGTGGAGGAGAAGGAAGAAGAAGGAGGTGGAGGAATAAGAAGAGGAGGAAGAAGAAGAAGAGTCGTTGGGGGAGAAGAAGGAAAAGGAAGAGAGAGAGAAAAGGAAAAAGGACCAATGACAGCCTGCCATGTGGCGAAAATGAGAAGAAATAAATAATATGAATAGGACAAAATAGAGAAAAGACAAAAGAGTTATATCCCACATAAAAATAGGTTAATGATACATTATATTAAATAATTGAATAATGTAGGTATAAATTATAATTAATTAAATTAATAAATTAATTAATTAATTTAAATAAATAAAGTATTATTTATAAAAACGAAGGGTTAATGTATTAAATAATAATATAAGTTACGGCTTATTGTACAAATATATCAATACGGACCCCGAAAACCGCATTTTTCGCATTAACTCCGATTTTAGCGAAACTAGTGTCATTTTGTAGACAATTGAAAAAGATAATTTTAGGGACCGAGTTTGCTTAATTCGGAGTTCATACGGCCGAGTTATGAGGCCCGGAAAAAAAAAAGTAGCGGCTTCGGGCCTCCGGATTTTTTCGAGATTTTAAGTTATTTTTATTTTTATATTTTTATATACAATTTTAGATGATTTTAGGAAAAAGAATTAAGTTAATCCGGTTTACGGTTATTTAATTAAAAATCCCGGAAGTTTATACATATAGTACATATATACAACGGATCCAAAAAGCCGAAACTCGCTGGTTTTATCCGAATATTTTTCTGATATTTTTAATAAATAGTACTATATACAAAACGGATTTTAAAAGTGAGTTTGGTCATTTTGATTTTTCTATAAATAGATATGGACCTCGGAAATCGGCTTTTACGGCTTTTCCGGGTCATTACAGTTATTTTATTTTTTTGTGCTGAAATATTTTTCTAGTATTTTTATAAAATATTACATATTTTTATGAACAATTTTTATAAAAGGAGTGTTTTGATTTGAGGTTGTTTTGATGATAAATAAAATAGGTGAAGTATTTACATTATGAAAAATGGATAAATTACATTTTTGGTCTTTATTTTCTGAATATTTTTATAAGTTAGGATCCTTATCTCCCCCTACTTATTTCTCTTGTCGACCCGGTCAATATTGACCTAGTCTCGGGGTTAGGATCAGTTTGTATATTACATATACAACCTTCTTTTTATTTTTATTTTCATTTTTCTCTTTATTCTTTTATTTTGGATAATTTAAGTGTTAATTATATAATATTAATATTTGTGGTTAGAATGTTAATTAAATGGAATTAGTGGATATTTACATGTATTTTACTAAGGATTTTAGCCAAAATGAAAGAATAAAGGTGATGAATCACGGATTCATCATTCCCCTATACTTTACCTTTGCTAGTCCCTTAGCAAACACTTATTCTATAAATAAGTGCAAGCAAAAAGAAAAAGAAAAAGGAAAATAAAAGAACTTAGAACATGCTAGTTTCTTTAAACCGAATTTTACTTCGTCCAAAATTTGGAGCCTGGATTTAGACCTTTGGATTAATAGTGTGTCGGGACTCTATTAGACTAAGGATTTAAGCCTCGACAGCCCTCAAGTTCCACAAATCCTTATCCAGATTCACCTCAACAGCCAGCTCAGATCCACCTATCCATCACGCAAACTTTTCGGCTTTGAAAACAATTTGTACTGTGTGTGAAAAGTTTTACCTCTCCCCGCTTAGAGAAGCGAAGAAACCGCCCATACAGCTACACACTTCCATTTGGCCCTTATCCAGCAACTCAGTCCTCGAGGAGGGAGGTATTTCCTTCTGAGGTCAGGTCGTGCTGTGTCCGCAATCGAGTAAGATAGGAAGTAGAAGAAGGAGAAGAGAACTGGAGTGTGATCAGTGTAATCACATCTCCGGTGAAGCCTGGCCAGTTTAGCCAAGTCTCCACGAAGACATGCAGGCTTTTCTGAAGCTCGAACCATTGTGGTCATTTTTGGAATTTGGTGTATTTGGCTTCTTTGGTAGTAATGATTGTTGCACTGCATTGGTCTTTTTGTGCCCCGACGGATATAGCATCTTTTCATTCCGCCCATTTTTTTGGGGTTTTGGAAAAATTGTGCCAGCAGATCCTTCCCTCATCCGAAGCTTTATTTCAACCCCAATCTCTCCCGTCTTTAGACATCACCACCGCCAGATAAGGATGGAAACGCACCACCGAAATGGATTGCCCTTCGCAACCCCAGGCAGGTCGAGCTAAGTGCAGAGTGCTTGAGTTCAAAATTGATTCAAATGGAGAAGAGTTTAACGGATGACACCAGGTGTCCTACTTAGGCACTTTCAAGTTGAATTCCGAACACGGTCTCATGGAACCCAAAGAATTAAGTCTACAAGACCTGAAGAGTCTCAATTCCCGATCCTAATAAAGTCCCTCTTGAATTAAGTGGTTTAAGGCCGAAACCAAGCTCCATCTCTCGGACTTAGATCCATGCGGTTCAAGAATCAAACTTGTTCTGAAAAATGCTAATGAATGCAACAATTTTTTTATGAGGTAGATTTTTCGGCTTAAATGCTTTAAGTGATTTTTAAAGAATTTTGCAAATTTTTATTGGATTTTAAAACTTTTCAATTTTTAAGGGTCTTTTTGTAAAAGTTAGTGGATTAATTCAATTTACACAAATTTTACACGGATTTTTGTGTATTTTACAAAGGATTTTATACAACTTTTATATACAAATTATACGGCTTTTATACAAGATTTTTTATGAGGATTTTATTTTTCAAATTTTTAAGGATTTTATCCAAGAATTTTATAACATTTTTTTCTACAATTTTTAAGCCATTTTTTTTAAAAAAAACATTTTTACAGTTTTCTTGCGGCTTTTAAAAACCCAAAATATAAACCCATACTTTTAAGAAGCCTTATTATTAAAAATACGAGAAAGTACGAGTTATGGCTTCTAAAGTATATATAGCATATATATACGACACCCCCCTATACTTAGCGTGAACTATGTCCTCATAGTGACCAAAGAAGCGACAAAGGAAGACATAACTCGGGCTAAGTATAGATCGGTGAAAAGAATCTATACTACAATGACACAACGAATAATGAATGAATAGAAGTCGGTCATCTCCTCTATACTTGAGATCAAGTGATCCAAAGGATAGCAGACTCAAAACCGAAGATGATCGAGGTCAAAAGAATATACACAACTCAACGGCTCGGCTTGTCCCCCCTATACTTAGGGTAAAATATCCCTAAGTATAGAGATGAAAATCAAAAGGTGAGGGACAAGCGAGGGAGCAGACAAGACAAAAATCGACGACGATCAAAAGGGAAATGAGTGGGATCACCCCCCCTATACTTAGGGTAAAGCACACCCTAAGTATAAGCAACAACAGGGATGATCGAACAGGACGACGAACAACACGGCGTCTACACCCCCCTATACTTAGGATAAAGCACATCCTAAGTATAGCAAAGTTAGATAAACCTAAGGGTGTAAGACAAACGGAAGGAGAAAGAATGAAATCAAAAATATATACAAGAGCAAACGAACTGTACAGGCTCAAGAAAGCCGAAGAGTGACCTTCTTGCGTGACCTAGGAACGATAGAATTTACAAGATGTAGGTCGACATCAGGGTCATCCTCAGAGATATCCATATCCGAATCGGAGAATCCCTGATCTGTGTCGACTGGTGAGGAGCGGCCCAGATGACCGAAAAGATGAACAGAACCAACCTCTGAAACATGCTCCATAATCTCTGAAGTAGACGCCAAATAGAGGTCGAACTCTGTTGCAATCTGATCGATCTCCTCATCATCGAAGCCCTTATCTGAATCTTCGTGACAAGAGGGCTCAATAATCTCACAAGAGGAAGGCTCGAATGAATGATCAACAATTAAAACAGGATCGGCCTTCGAAGTTCGTGCCACCAGCTGTTTCGTCTCAATGACGTAGATACTCTGGATCTCATCAACACATCTCCAGACATGTGTACTCGGATCATCAAAAGATGTGATCTCCGAGTTTTCCTCTTGGAAAAGGAAATCTCGAGTCTCTATAGAATCAGAATGGATATGATCTTGTCTAATCTCAGTTGTGATCTCACATGCCTCTGTATCTGATGGCCCGGAAGCACTTTCGTCTACTGGCAGAGTTTCTATCGGCTCGGAGCTCGGCTCTGTGCTGCTGGGAGGGAAGGTAACACTATCTGTCCCATAATCAATAACGGCCTTAGCTGCATGTAGAAAAGGCCGACCAAGAATGATGGAAGCATCCTGTGATGGTACCGAAGAGTCAGAGTCTAAGACAACAACATCCACAGTGAATTGTGTGTCTTGTACCATCACGACAACGTCCTTAAGTATACCCTTCGGCCTCTTGACTGATCGGTCAGGAGACTGGAGAATCATTCTGGCTCGCTTTAGAGGCCCTAGATGAAGAGTCTCGAGAAGATGGAAGGGTAATATGTTCACTGACGAACCGCTGTCTAACAAGGTGTGCTCGAACTCGTGATCTGAAATCCGACAGTTAATGAATGGTGCTCCAATATTTTTCTTATGCTTCTTGGAAGATGTGTGCTGGATGGCGCAACAAGTGGCAATGGTCAACACTTGTTTCTCAGAGCAATGATTTCTCCTCTTCTTTCTTTTCGGCGTGGTATGTTGCTTCAAGCATTTCCGAAGAAGAGGAATGTGGACCAATGCCTCCGAAAGAGTGAGCCTGATCTGAATTCGGTCCAGCATCTCTTTCGTAAACTTTGATTCTTGAATCTTTTTAAAATTTTCTGATTTTTCACCCCTTCCTAGATTCAGAGCATCTGGGAAGGGAATTTGTACATCCTCCATGTTAGTATGTACACTCTGAGGATCAGAAGAAAAAGATCAAGATCTTTTTCTAAAACGGGGACTAACTCTGTGAAGCACAGAAACTTGAGATCCATCAGAATAGTTAGAAGTCTTGTCTTTATTCCTTTTTCTGGATTTTCTTCTTTTTCTACTTTTTTTTTATTTTTCGCCTTCGCTACGTAGAGAATCAGAATCTGAATGTGCTCCCGCGTCGTTGCCTGCTACACACTCCGCGCTCCTAAATGTCTCAGCAACTATAGGCTGCTTCCGATCATCATGGGAACTGGAGGATCATTCTGGCTCGCTTCAGAGGTCCTAAATGAAGAGTCTCGAGAAGATGGAAGGGTAATATGTTCACTGATGAACCGCTGTCTAACAAGGTATGCTCAAACTCGTGATCTGAAATCTGACAGCTGATGAATGGTGGTCCCATATATTTCTTTTTCTTCTTGGGAGATGTGTGCTGGATGGCACAACAAGTGGCAATGGTCAACACTTGTTTCTCAGAGCAATGATTTCTCCTCTTCTTTCTTTTCGGCGTGGTATGTTGCTTCAAGCATTTCCGAAGAAGAGGAATGTGGACCAATGCCTCCGAAAGAGTGAGCCTGATCTGAATTCGGTCCAACATCTCTTTCGTAAACTTCGATTCTTGAATCTTTTTAAAATTTTCTGATTTTTCACCCCTTCCTAAATTCAGAGCATCTGGGAAGAGAATCTGTACATCCTCCATGTCAGTATGTACACTCGGAGGATCAGAAGAAAAAGATGAAGATCTTTTTCTAAAACGGGGACTAACTCTGTGAAGCACAGAAACTTGAGATCCATCAGAATAGTCAGAAGTCTTGTCTTTATTCCTTTTTCTGGATTTTCTTCTTTTTCTACTTTTTTGTGATTTTTCGCCTTCGCTACGTAGAGAAACACCCACCTGATCAGCTTCTCGAATTCCTGCAAAAGAGAAAACAGAGAAGAAGTATCGCGGTCGTTGTCGACCAAGTGAGTTTTACAGAAGAGATTAAGGGTTACTTAATCTCCTTTATTTTATTTATACTCCTAAACAAATGTGTATAGTGGATTCGTACGGGAGTGTCGAACTCAGGGAGGCAAACTGTTAGAAACTAGGGGAAATCGGTAGAAAAACTTAGGCTAAGGGTCTCCTAATTTTTATTTTGTTTTAAAGAATTTTTCTGAATTTTTAGTTGATTTTTAATTGATTTTATATTGTTTTTGTAATTTTTAATTATTTTATGATTTTTTATTATTAGAAAATATTTAATTTTTTATTTGATTTTAGTTTTTATTATTTTTATATTTTTAGTGTGCTTTACTGTTTTTATGGATTTTTAGATGGTTTTTATGATTTTTATGGTGTATGGTTGATTTTTAAGGTGATGAATGTAATTTTTATTGAAAACAGTGACGTTTTTGTGATTTTTAAGAGTGAAAATGATGTGGAAGTATTTTTATTGTATTTTCTGTAGAAATTAGATGAAATTATCTTCGAAACGATATATTGTACGTTTTTAGGGGATTTTTCTTCCGTCAGTTATGAATTTTCGAAGTTTTATGTGTTTTATATTTTTTTATTGATTTTTGTATCCGATTTTTATTTTGTTTTGGGTTTAATACGAAAAATATGGTAAAATATACTATAGCTATTTTTCATATGGTTTTTGGTAGTGTTTTTATATTTTTATGGTATTTTAATATGTGTAGGGTACGTATAGTATATTATATACAGTAATAGGGGTATATATGTAAAAAATTGGGAAGCTGGGGGTACGTCTGTAAAAGTTCAAAAACTTAGAAACTGTTACGCAATTTTCCCTGGAAAAACGTGCCGCTCCACGTGACGCTGCTGCACTTTGACCGGAAAAACACTTGCACGACCACGTTAATGAACCTGCTTGGTACCTGTTTGCCAATTATCAAACTTGCAGGGTGAATTCTGTAATATGCCGAAAAAAATCCCAACGGCACCCGCTTCGCGCGTGACCACGCTTGAGCAGTGGGGCGGTGGCCAATGCAGTGTAGACACTTGTTGATTCTGGAAGCGTCAGATTTAGATCTTACGGTTGCCTTCAATTTGGTCACGACGTGTGTAATGCAATTGAGGCCGTTTGTTCGAATCAAATCGAATGACCGGAAATAAAACCCCCAAATTCCGCGGGAGATCTCGATACGATATCAGAATATCCTTATTCTCAATCCGAGCCCCTACCGGTGATCCTGCACGGCAATAGAAAATTTTCGAATAGGCGCAGATGAAAAATCAAAGTCCGATCCTGTGGATAATCTATGCGAGCTGCGACATGGCTTCGTTAAGGTAATCCTCGATCAGAACAGGTCGGCAGATGCAGAGGCGGTGGATCATTGACTACTTTGATCTCTGTTATCCGGTAATCGGACCATCTCGCTGCAGTGGATCAATTATTCAGAGGTTTGTTTGGTAATCAAACCTGATTGCGGCAGCTGTATGTGAAACTTCAGAGTAGGAGCTCTGCTACCGCTGATCGCTTAGTCCAACTGATCTCAAGGGGAATCGGTTATACCTCAATGGTGTAAAGCGGTGCGATGTATCTCCAGTGAAGGCATAACGGAAGGATTCCCAGATGTGATTTCACCAGAGATGGATAAGGACGAAGGATAGAATTGTTTGAAAATGAGAATGGAATGAAGATCTGATTGGAGTTTCGGCTTGAGATTTGAATGGAAAAAAAAGGAATTGAAGAGATAATGGATCGGCTTGAGAGTAGAGTAGAGGAGGTTGGAAGGGAGATGAACGAGAGGAATAGAATAGAAAATGGAAGAGGGAAGAGAGGAACTAAAACGGAGAGACGAAATAGATGCGGACCTGGACAGGATGCACATGTTGTTGCGGAATCGCCTGGAAATTGGAGCTTGACGAAGCTCCTGCTGCTCGTTGCCTCGACGTCCGGCGGAGGCTCGATCGCGCGGCGGAGTGCGACCCTCGACGCCGGCGGTTGATCGCGCCGGAGTTCCCTCTCTCTCGCTCGACGGCGGCAGAGATCCCTGTCACCGATCTCTCTCACGCACGGAGCTCTCGCAGAGGTGGAGGTGGAACTAAAAATGGCGGATAGGTGGAGATGGAGGGGAAGGGGGCTATTTATAGGGAAGGTAGAGGTCTAGGTTCGACGAACCTAGACGGGATCCGGCGAGGAGGTGTACCTGGACGGGAATCCGGCTATGGGGTGTCGGTTGGCGTACCAACCAACGGCCGGGGCGTTAGGCGGTTGGTGAGGGTGGAGGAGAAGGAAGAAGAAGGAGGTGGAGGAAGAAGAAGAGGAGGAAGAAGAAGAAGAGTCGTTGGGGAGAAGAAGGAAAAAGAAGAGAGAGAGAGAAAAGGGAAAAGGACCAATGACAGCCTGCCATGCCATGTGGCGAAAATGAGAAGAAATAAATAATATGAATAGGACAAAATAGAGAAAAGACAAAAGAGTTATATCCCACATAAAAATAGGTTAATGATACATTAAATTAAATAATTGAATAATGTAGGTATAAATTATAATTAATTAAATTAATAAATTAATTAATTAATTTAAATAAATAAAGTATTATTTATAAAAACGAAGGGTTAATGTATTAAATAATAATACAAGTTACGGCTTAGTGTACAAATATATCAATACGGACCCCGAAAACCGCATTTTTCGCATTAACTCCGATTTTAGCGAAACTAGTGTCATTTTGTAGATAATTGAAAAAGATAATTTTAGGGACCGAGTTTGCTTAATTCGGAGTTCATACGGCCGAGTTATGAGGCCCGGAAAAAAAAAGTAGTGGCTTCGGGCCTCCGGATTTTTTCGAGATTTTAAGTTATTTTTATTTTTATATTTTTATATACAATTTTAGATGATTTTAGGAAAAAGAATTAAGTTAATCCGGTTTACGGTTATTTAATTAAAAATCCCGTAAGTTTATACATATAATACATATATACAACGGGTCCAAAAAGTCGAAACTCGCTGGTTTTATCCGAATATTTTTCTGATATTTTTAATAAATAGTACTATATACAAAACGGATTTTAAAAGTGAGTTTGGTCATTTTGGAGTTTTCTATAAATAGATATGGACCTCGGAAGTCGGCTTTTACGGCTTTTCCGGGTCATTACAGTTTTTTTATTTTTTTGTGCTGAAATATTTTTCTAGTATTTTTATAAAATATTACATATTTTTATGAACAATTTTTATAAAAGGAGTGTTTTGATTTGAGGTTGTTTTGATGATAAATAAAATAGGTGAAGTATTTACATTATGAAAAATGGATAAATTACATTTTTGGTCTTTATTTTCTGAATATTTTTATAAGTTAGGATCCTTATCTCCCCCTACTTATTTCTCTTGTCGACCCGGTCAATATTGACCTGGTCTCGGGGTTAGGATCAGTTTGTATATTACATATACAACCTTTCTTTTTATTTTTATTTTCCTTTTTCTCTTTATTCTTTTATTTTGGATAATTTAAGTGTTAATTATATAATATTAATATTTGTGGTTAGAATGTTAATTAAATGGAATTAGTGGATATTTACATGTATTTTACCAAGGATTTTAGCCAAAATGAAAGAATAAAGGTGATGAATCACGGATTCATCAATCATGTATATGTTTGTAAATAGAATAAGTTGTCAAATAGCATGCATTGTGTAAATATTAATAATTAATATGTTTTTGTGCAAAAATAAAAGAATAAAGAAATAAGGAGAAGGAGGGAAATATTTAGAATAAATATTGAGTGACCTGAACCCAAGGGAGGGCTCAATATGGGCCTGACCGCAAAATAAAATAAGTAGAGAGAGATAGGGTGACTCAGCCTTGTACATATACCCCTCTTAGTGTAAATATTTTATTTTCTAAAAAAAAATATTTATGTGTTACCCATATTTTGTATATATTTATAAAAATAATATAAAAATGGGAAAAATAAAAGAAAAATAAAAATAAACAATTTCTCTCTCTTCAGTGTATATATACCTTGTACATAAAATAAAAGACACATTTATTTCACCCTTGTAAATACTTAATAAAAATCAAATAAAAATCATTTTTATATTCTAAATTTTATGATGTATAAATAAAATAAAAAAATTGTAATAATTGTACATAAAAAATAATAAAAATAAAATTAAAAAATACATAGGTACATATACCTGTATATAATAACAATATAATATAAATACATAATTTTTTTTCAAAAAATTAAATAAAATTCACTAAAAATACTTTGAAAATAAATAAACATTTTTATTTTGTAAATATTTTTAAATAAAGTCGTTTTCTATTTTATTTTAAATTTTGAAATCTTTTTTCAATGGAATTTTTCCATTGGTCCACGGGGGATTGTTGACCCCCGGTCAACTCTCCCCCTGGACCACTTTGCCTCGCGGAACACATCTCGACCCGACTTCTCCCATTTATGCAAACGCGATCCGCCTCCATTTTACCCAAACCCCGGGCTCCGATTGCAGCTTCTTCATCAGAGATTCATGCCCGAGGTTCATCGTAGGGATCTGTGCATTGGATTGCGCACCCGACTCTCGTCTTCCTGGACCCCTACTAGTATATAGCTTCGCTTCCTCCTACCATTTCACGCATCTTTGGCCATCCTCTTCGATTCCCAGGACCTCCCTTCCTCCTCCTTGAGTGACAGCAAGCGAGAGGGATCGATTGCAGCGAGGACCAAGGCTGGTAGCCTATGATCCGATGGTCGTCACCGTCATGCTCCGCCCATCAGTGAGCTCGAGCCTCTGGAGGTGTCTCTCCATTGAGGCAAGGACCCCAATAGGTCACCCACCTCCAACACAGACATTTGCACCCATCAGGTAGCCTCGATATCCCGTAGATTAGCTTTAATCTTGATTCTTCGATTTTGCACCGCCGGCCTCTGCCGGCCGATTCACTGCGCTCCGGTCGACCATCTCCCCTTCCGACCACACCAACACCTTTATGAGACTTCGCCCCACATTCTACACCCCTCCGATCATCATGGTTCACCCTGGAACCAAGACTTAGGTCTCCTCCACCGTCGCCTCGCCGGAGACCCCTGCTCCGCCTCATCCGATCATCCCCTTCGCCCGCTAATGGGCCGAGGCAGTTTGCCCTCGACCCCTCTTGCTTCCTGTGCAGGTATCAAGGTTTGAGAGCCTCATCTGGAGGCTCATCCACTTAGGACAGGAGCTTCAGGTGCTCGACGTCGTCGAGGACCCTCCAGGTCCTCCCGACCTCAACGAAGCACACCACAAGCTGCGGACGACCTCGAGCTTCCATTCCCACATCTCAACAGCAGCAGAGGACCCCCTGATCGTGCGTATTGGACCAGCGAAACTCGCCGGAGACTTGTTCTTCGAGGGTCCTCCAGAACCGTTCGATCGAGTCCCGCGCTTCAGATTAGATCTCCACCATTCATCTGTGTGGGGCTTTCGACCATTGATCCAACTGAGGATCAAATCCGAGATGTCCATCGCTGAAGAGGCAGCAATCGTTCTCCACAGTCGAATCTTACACATGGACCCTCCTTGGTCGTGGATCTTAATAATGGGTTAATATCACTTAGGCCCCTGTTCTTTTTGCATTTATAGTTTAGTACTGTAAATATTAAGTGTAGTTGTTTTTATTTTTGTTAATTTGCACTGTGGACCTGATACTTTCTCGTATTTGCGATTTAGTACCTGTGAGTGTGGAACACGTGCTTCAACACGTGAGTATTTGGACAAATTGCATGTTTAGGGCTTGGGTTTTCTGACTGTTTTTTATTGAACTTTATGGTTTGAATATTACAGAAATACCCCTATGCATATTGTATTTGAACATGTGTGGAAATTGATGTGAATTTTACACTGATGCCCTTATAGTTCTTGCACGTGTTTCTGTTTAGCCCATAGAACTTTGTTTCTTTGCAAATAGGTCCCTGTGTGATGTGCCCTTTTCATTGGTTAAATAAAATAGGGATTTTATCACTTGTGCCCCTCCGAGATATCGCAATATCAGTTATGCCCCTATCTTTTTGGTAATATCAGTTGTGCCCCTCACTTCTTGCTATTTTATCACTTATGCCCCTCGGGTTAGTGACCGTCCATCCACGGTGCAAACGGACGTTAATTTTGAGGACATAAGCGGAATTAATTTTAAATAAACGGTTTAGTGGTCATTTTGACACATCTTCCTGTCCTCTTCTTCCTCCTCTTCCCCCATCTTCTTCCTCCTTCCCCGTCCTGGGCCGCCCCCTCCCCTCCCCTGCGTCGCCCCGTGCCCTGGGCTGCCCCCTCCCCTCCCTGTCCACGCACCTCTGGCTCCGCCCCGAGCTCCACGCCCTCACCCCACCACCCCATGCCGCCTCCTCCTCTCCAGCCCTCCCTTGCACCTCCTCTTGAACCCGAGCCCTCCAGCCCCTCCTTTCGCCACCTCCACGCCAACCCGACCCTCTCCCCCTGGAGCCCCTTCTTCCATCGCCCAAACCTCCTCCTCCTCGTCGGAGAAGCCGTGAACCCGTCCGCCGTCCACCCTTGATTTTGGTCTGGGAGGATGCGATCTCGGGGTTGTAGCCGGGAAGCAATGCCGCGCGGGGGCACTCGATGGAAGGCCCTCCGCAGGAGCCCGACGCGGCGGCAGCCACGGCATAGGTGGCGGAAGGCGGAGGAGAGCTAGGAGACGGGTTCGACCGGGCGCAAGAAGGGGTCTACGGGAGGGTCTATGAGGTCTGGGGAGGGGAGGCCGTAGGGGAGGAGCCTGTCCGACGAAGTCACAGGCGATGGGGTCGGAGGGCCTCTTGCTGTAGTACTCGTTGAAGGCGTAGGAGGCGTGGAACTGTAGCATGTCCGGTTCGAAGCACGCGCCGCCCTCCTGCACAGCGGTGCAGTCCACAGCTCCCCCCGCGGGGCCACACGCCCAGTCGAGCGCCGCCTGCAGGGGCCCATCTTCTGCGTTGTTCTTGGCCACGCACCAAAGGCTGATCTGCTGGCCGTCGTCCCCTCTGCTGGCCGTCATCCCTGGAAGAGGGGGAGGGGAGGAGGAGGAGGAGGAGGAGGAGGAAGAGGAGGGGAGCCATGGGGAGGAGGGGAGCCTTGAGTTTAGTCTGACCATAATACCCTTCTTAACCACACCATGGTTTGAATAAACCATGGTTATTTTAATTTTTTGACGGTCAATCTGACGGAAGGGCACAAATGATGACGGAGAAAGAAGTGAGGGGCACAACTGATATTACCAAAAAGATAGGGGCATAACTGATATTGCGATATCTCGGAGGGGCACAAGTGATAAAATCCCAATAAAATACCAAATAAAATCCAAATCTTGTGAAATTTGGAAATGTAGCTTTTGCAACTGTGTAAAAATTTCACAAAATTTTTGGGACATTTTTATTACTGTTTGCTATTTTTAAAAAAATCAAAACCCCTTATTTTTGCTATTGTTTGGTTTATAAAATCAAGAAAAATAATAAAAACCCTTAAAAATTCCTAAAAAAATTAGGCATTGTTTGCTTTTCTGTCTTTGAGCTTCAGTTCGATTTTTGTCTTGTTTGGGTTTATAAAACCCATAAAAGTATAAAACCCTAAAAACCTTATAAAATTGTTAAAAAATCTAAAAAAATAAAAAAAATGCAATTTTGGTTTCTGTACTTAGTTTTTATTTCTATTTTTCATAAAAATTGCCTCCAAATTTTTAGAGGCTAATTAGGCATTTATAATTAGCCTTTCAAATCTGGCTACACATTAGTTCATTGTTTTTGCCTTTTTTATTTTTCTAAAATCAACTAAAATTATAAAATTTTGAAAAAAATTATCAAAAAAACTTAAAAATATATAAAACACAAAAATAATTATATTTGAATTTTCTGAGTTGTTTTGGAGTGTTGAATAAATTGTTGTTTGTGTTCTTTTTGCCTTCTTTTTATCTTTTCTTCATAATTAAAAATACAAAAAAATTTAAAAATTCATAAAATCCACAAAAAATACCTTTTTATTTAATTTTAATTGACTACTTCGTAGGCTGATTTGGCCAACCCGTGCTCCTTGAGTTCGAACCTAGTCGCTATACCAGGTTAAATAGCGAGACCGCTCTTCGGATTTTTGATTGTTTTATTTTTTTGGTGGTCTATTTTTCTGGATAGTCTGAGCTGTGAGATCCGGGTCGCAACGACCCTTGATTGATTTTATCCTTACCCAGATTTTGTGGGATTTTTTGGCTCATCAACTAACAGGAGTCAATGGCAATTTTTAGGTAATTTTTTAGATTAATTTGATAATTATCAAGTCCAATAAGGGAGCATGCAATTTATCACCGTTACTGGGACCTATTCGTAAATATGTTAAGTCCCAAGACCAAACAATAACATGCAATAAAAATCTAGGGTATACTTCTGCAAAAATTCCACTTCAATTCACGCACATGCTAACTAGTTCACGCACAGGGGTATATTTGCAATTTTTAAAAAAATTCTTTCATTTAATAACACCATAAAAGTTCCAAGAAAGAACATGCAATTAACCCACAATGCACATGAACATACATGTGACTTCAACTTGTCAGAACTAAAGTAAAAATATCGAAATTACGAGGTCCAAACTGTAAATACTTTAAACTGCAACTTTTATTTTCTTAACTAAAGCACAATAAAGAAAACGATGGAGTAAAGGGGGAAATATACCCCTTAGGGCACATGGAGCACGTGAGGACTCTAACGACTCTGATTGGCTATTGGAAAAGATCTGACGGTTCTGACATGGTCGGGGATGTGCGTCTGTGATTCTCTGCTACAGTACGGATCTCACGGAAGAAGGAGTTGGCGTAGATGAAGGCTCAGATCTTTCCCAGATTCTGATCAGACCGTTACGAATAAGGCGTGTTTGTACGGTCGTGATCAAATCTGGGGTTCATCTCTTGATCGAACGGCTAAAGAGCTAGCTGGAAGAACCTCCTTCTGGCGAGCTTTTCTTGAGCGTGGACGATGATCCACCGCCCCCAATGAAGCTATGAAAGTGCTCAATCATTGACGTTGAAGTACTCCGTGTTGAGAGGAGGCCTCTGATGGGAAGGTGGTCGGTCAGATGAGGCGTACGGTGGTCCTCCGCCTGTAGCTAGTCGGCTAGAGTTGCTTGGGCGTGATTTGTTCCTCCTCACGCACATGTTCCTGCAAGAGATATCCTAAGCTCGGGGCAAAGCTCTGACTAGGGTTATTAAGCATAAACACAAAGGAAGCGAGGGTGGACAGAGCTTGGGATTCCGACGACGATGGAAGAAGGGAACCCGAGCCTAATCTCCATCAGATGGAGGAGTATTAGGATGATCAGACTATGTGGGAAGGTGAGGGCAAGTCGAGGAATCTATCCATGCGGATGGGTGTAGATATCGGGTTCCTAGCTGATGATTCTCCATTTCATCACATTTACTCTTTCACTTTGACCTTAAATCCCTAGCTAAATACATGTATAACATTAACTTGTACAAAATAACACAATAAATGACCTGGAAATAATGTATAAATATGGGTATTTAATTCCAAAATAAAAGAATAAAGGAAAAGAAAAAAAAGAATGATGTGTCCAAGAAACTAAGTGATCCTAGACCCCGAGACCTAGCCATCATGATAACTTGGTCGACAAGGAATAAAGTAGGGGGAGATAGAGTAGACCAATTGTGCAGACAACACCTCGAAACCCTAATTCTTTATTAATCAATAATAGACTTTTGAAGCCTATTTTATTTTCTACTTTTTATAACTCAAATAAAAAAAATCCTCTACATGAAAGTTATACATTAAAATACAAATAAAAATACAGAATTAATTTCACTCAAAAAAATACAAAATGACCTGGGACACTCAAAATAAAAAGCCGTAAAGAAAATTTTCCAGACATGTATCTCCTCCATACCTGAGACAAAAAATGGAGCTCGATTTTCAAAAAAAATGAAAATCTCCACACAAAAAAACAACTTACGAGTTTCCTGTGTGTACTTAAGGCAAGAAAAAAACAACTTACGAGGTCAAGCAAGAGGTTGGGGATTAGGTTATGGAAGTCAAGTACCGTCTTTCAGCTCCACGGGGCTCTAGCTTGAGATATAGAAAGGGAGTAATAGCTATTTCACTAATTAAGTTGCAGATCATGCATGAAGCATTTAAGAATGGAAAAGTCATCCTCGATAATTCCCTCCTTCCTTTTCCCACCCTTCCATAAGCTAAAAAGCATCGATCTTCTCATCAATATTGAAAAGAGATGAAATAGAGACAAGCAAGCGAATCCACAAAGAAAATATGATTTCATAACTTTACCGCAGCAAAAAACACATCATGACAACAAACTCCATTGATAGTTCAATGTCACCAAATACCCCTCATCTGAAGCTTGATAACCGTATTTTTTTATTGCAATAAAGATAATGTGTTGTCATCAAAACATAACCATCTTATCATTCCGACATCAGGAAAAGCGAAAAACTAGGAGGACAGGAAAGAGCAACACCATGAATAGTTTCCAGCGATCATCATTGGATCAAGAGAGAGGATCAGATCAGATCATATCAGCTGCTGCAACTTAACACTTGCAGTAACATAAGAGCAAGAAACGGCATTGGCCCCCCTTGATGTATCCCCTGTTCCTGCACTTGTCACCACAGAAATAGTTGATGCACGGGAATTTGGTGTACAGGTACTTCGTGCAGTGATATCCAGGTTCTGTTGATCCTCCAAGCTCATGGATCCGCGTACCTGCGCATGCACCTGCAAGAAATATATTGCACCAGCAAGTCTTCGTTCAGCAGAAGATAACCCAAATGTGATGTAATCAACAACCAGTTATTTCTCAATGCAGAGATAATATATATGCCATGCGAAGATAATGAAAAGGAACAAAATTCTACATTGGAAAATGCACGCTAAAACTAAACCCTAACCTGAGACCAAAAGGAGGACGAGAAGAAACATAAAGCGACCGGAAGCCATTTAGTAAATCCTCTCTCTCCCTTGTATGTTAATAGTGAAATGGATATTTTACTACGAGAGGTGACTTTACTGTGTATTTATAGCTGAAGATTTTACGATTTCCCTACGAATTAATCAAGATGAGCTGTAGGATCATAGCGATGGAAGGAAAGTGCAAGTTGGATGTTATTAGGCATGGGCTGTGTCCAATGAAGATTAAAATTGACGAAAATGGTATTGTTATTATGTTAACATTAACTAGTGCATGTCCCCTGCATTGTACGGATGGGCGGATTGCAACTGAAATAGGAAGCCATAGTATGAAAGACAAATAAAGCTATGATTACCATTTCCTTAAAAAATAGATAAGGATGTAAAATGGAGGCATACAGTTTCTACTATTTAAACTAGGTTAAACGTTCTAGGACACAGATTTGCCTAAACATGCATGCATTGAAAAAGATTAAATAATACTAAATGTGTTTATTTCATAACAATTATATCAAGGACGCAGTCCTTCCTGAGTTAAGGAAGGCCGCCCCTTTTTTGTATAAAACACGAGCACATTAGTAGAATATGTATATATTTGTATTATAGGTGCACGTTATAAATACAAAGCCGCATACAAAACTGCGCATTATAATACAAACATTAAAACTGCACATTATAATACAAAGCTGTATATGTATTCTACTAAAGTCATACTGTTTTATACAAAAAAAGGGGCTGGCCTTCCTTAACTTAGGAAGGACTACGTCCTATTTGAAAGAAATCCATTAAATATATACTCGAATATGGATTTATGGAGACCGATATTTACGATTTCAAAGTGATATTGATATCAGTATCCATTACAAATTATATGGATACATCTATATTTGTTTGCGTACATGTTCACCCAGCACTAATGCATTCGTCATGTACCACGTTGTAAAACATTATAGTTAAATTCAAATAAATTTTCTCAAGATGTGTTTGAATAAATAACTTTTAAATGTATACATAAACACAAATTTGATATTTATATGGACCAATAACTTTTTTAGATTTAAGGTTATTTGCCGTTAATCCTTTAGATTATTAAAGAGATTTTTCTAAACTAACGTAAAATGTTCATCTATTTTATACAATTATATTTACGATGAAAATAATTGGATACAAATGAAGAAAGCACATTTATTTTAAATTATGTAAAAATGTGGATACATATATTAACGAATACAGATAGATAATTAAATTTTATTTATTAAATTTTCAAAATGCAAATCAGACCTACTATAACAAATAATTAGAATATTCATTACACTATCTTCATTATGTTAAATATACCACAATGAATATTATTCATGGTTATAGTTGGCCTGTAATTCACAATAAATGGCATATGCTCTGCTAAATTTTGATATAACCGCAATTATAATTTGACTATCATATGAAAGTTTTGATTTGTATGCAGCATAAAAAGCGTAATACTGGTGAATACCTATTCATCTACCTTTATTCTTCCATTCACTACAAAAAAACCGCAATTGGCGTGCACAACCTTGCGTCCCCTTGATAACGCAAAATCCCGAACAACTGAGGTGAAGGTATGAAATGAGGTCGTTGCGACCTCAGTTACTCGAATGCGTGTATCAAGAAAAATAACCACTCAGAATAGATCGATCAAAACAAACACGAGCGGTCTAGCTATGATATTAACCTGGTAAAGCTCCCAGGGTCGAACACAAGGAGCACGGATTGGCCGTAGGCCTACGAAGTAGTGAAAATAAAATAAAATAAAAGTGTTTTTTAGTGGTTTTTATGAATTTTTATATTTTTTTTGGATTTTTAAAAGATAAAGAAAATAAAAGAAAATAAATAAAAACACACTTAGGCAATTTATTAAACACACCAAAAAGCAAGCAAAAATTCAAGAAAATATGTTTTTATGTTTTTTAGGTTTTTAAGTGTTTTTGGTGAATTTTTGATATTTTTCTAATGGGTCAATTATTTTCTAAAAATCAAACAGTGCGAAAAATAAAAGGTACTGTCCAGCAAGGCTTAAGACTCAAAAATAAAATATCTAAGAGTCTCACTAAGCCCTAGAGGTAATTTTCCTGTAATCTAGAAAGAATAAGGAAAATTTAGGCACCCTAATTATTGTTTTTGGATTTTTAATTTATTTATTTTAATTTTTATGGGTTTTTAGGGGCTTTTCAATTTTTAGGGTTTTTAAGTGATGAAAAATAGCCAAACTTGGCTAGAAAATCAAACAACAAGCAAACAACAGTATCTAATTTTTTTGGAATTTTTGAAGGTGATTTTATATTTTTTTGGTATTTTTAAACCTAGACAGTAGTTAAAAAGTAGGTTTTTGAATTTTTAAAAATACTAAATGAAATCAGAAATGTCCTCAAAAATCACTGAAATTCCTACACCATGGCAGGAGCCATGTGTCAAAATCTCATTGGATTTGGAGGTCGTTTGATATTTTATTCAAAAATAAAGAAAACCAACAGTGCACAGGGACCTTTCTGCAATTAAAGCAAAGTTCTGGGTCCCTGGAATAACAACCCTAGAAAGTAGAGGGACAGGAATGCAAATAACCCTCCAGGCCACGCACGATACGCGTGACTCAGGCCTGGAAGGACCAAATTGCAATTCCTATTTCTAAAAATATGAAACGTAACAGGGCAAAAACGCAGGGCCAAAAATGCAAAAACACCAAATAATCACGTGTCGATGCACGTGTCCACAACAGGCAGGGGCATAAATGCAATTATCATAAACTAGAAGGTCCACAGTGCAAAGTTCACAAAAATAAAAGAACTACACTAAATATTTACAGGATTAAAAACTAAATGAGGGAAGTAAAGGGGCCTAAGACAAATTACCCCTTTTATTAATGTCGACGCCCGGATGAATGACGCGTGGCAGATCTGACGACTACGGGTGGCTGGAGATAAAACCCTCGTGTATCCGACGGACGAGAGGAAGGCGCGTGGCGAATCTGACGGACGCGAGTAGCTGACGCCTCTCTCTCCGCGCGGACGGTCAAGATCGACCCTCAAGATGATCGGACGGTCACGCCTCGCCTAGGATGGATGGCTCAGATGATAACTGGGGCGATGAGGGCGATCCGACGGTCGGCGAGGATGCTGGAAGAACTGGTCGCCGGCGACTTTCGCCGGCCCTCCGTGTGCGCGATGGTCCTCGTCTACCGCCTCTGAGGTGCTGGGGAGCTTCGCCGTGAAGCCCCGCACCCGATGCGACGCTCCGATGGAAGAGAGGAGCTCCAAAGAGCTCCGGCGACGTCAAGGCGCTGGAGCTGCTGTGCTCTGAAAGTTCGACCTCCAGATGAGGTCGATAGACCTGTTAACCTGCACAGAAAGAAAGCTGGGTCGAGGGCAAAATGCCTCGACCCGTCAGAGCGTGCGAAGGGTGGCTGGTGCGGTGAAGTGGAGGGTCTCCGGCGATGCGACGGAGGGAGGAGACCGGTAACCCTGCTCCGGGACGAGCCAGGGGGAATGGAGGGGCGGAGCAGGTGGAGAGGAGTTAGGCGAAAGTGGTGGTGGTGTCGGATGGGCAGATGGGTGGACGGAGACGGCTGATGGAAGTGGCGGAGCTACACTACGGCGAATCTAAAAATCGAAAACTACACTAATCTAAGGCCTAACTAAGCTACCTGATGGCTGATGTCGACTAGGCTGGAGCCAAGGAGGCTCACGGTCGTTGCCTCAAGGGGTCGTCGAGCTCCCCGAGGCTCAGGCGCGCTCGTGGCGGCGCACGGCGGAGGGTACCACCGGATCAATGATTTCCGGCTGCCCAGGCCTCGCTTCCACTCCTCCGTCCACGGCTGTCACTCAGGGATGAAGGAGGAGCTCCTTGGCGCTGAGGGGAAGATCAGAGATGGCGTGATTAGGTCGCCGGTGACGACCTTAAATATGGTGGAGGACCCGAGAAGAAGATGGTCGGGCAGGCTGGTCGGGTGTCGGATCCTCCAAACCCTCCCCGGGCGAGGGTCCTGGATGTCCATGGAGTAATCGGGGCCCGGGGTTAAGGAAGAAGGCGGTCGGATCGAGCGGGGGTAATTGGAAGAAGTCGGGCGGGTCGAGCGGATCCGCGACTCTGTGGTCCAGGGGGGGAGTTGACCGGGGGTCAACAATCCCCCGTGGACCAATCAGAGCCCGCCAATTATTGAATTCTTATTTGATTTTTTTGGGGCTTTTAATGGCCGAATTTTTAAAGACTCAAAACATGAAAAATGTTTGTTTTAATTTTTTCTATTTTTTTGTGATTTTTAATTAATTTTTGGAAATAAAAATAAGGTATATACATAGTAGCTATACATAGGTATATATACACTATATTGATTTTTGATTTTTGATTTTTAATTAGTTATTTTTATACATTTTTATTCCCATTTTATATTTTATTTATTTATAGGATAAAATAAGGAATAAAAAGCTATTTTTATTTTATTTTTATTGTTTATATACATGGGTTAATTAATTAGTTATATACAAGGTATATACATGGTATATACAAGATATTTTTGTATTTTTAATTTTGTAATTTTTATTTGATTTTTTGTTTTATTTCTTTTTATTTATTTTATTTACAAAACATAAAAAGGAATATTTACAAAAAGTTTTGAAAACAAATAGCTTTATTTACAAGGTGAAATAAGGTAAGGTAAGTGGTCTATGTACATGGTGAAGGTGTATTTTTGGGTTTTTGATTTTTAAGTTTTTATTTTGTTTTTAATAGCTTCTAAATATATATAATATATACAAGTATATTTTTGGTTGAGGAAAATATTATTTATTTATTTACATAATTATTTACACAAGAGCCCCTATCTCCCTCTACTTGTGGCTTTTATGCGGTCAGGCCCATGCTGAGCCCTCCCTTGGGTTAGGTTGCTCAATATTTATTCTAAATATTTCCCTCTTTTTCTTTTTCTTCTTTATTCTTTTATTTTTGCACAAAAACATGCTAATTATCTATATTTACAAACATGCATGCTTTTGCTAAATAATCCTATTTACACATATCTACATGCATTTGCATAGGTTTTTGTAGCTAAAATATAAGAATAAAGAGTGATGAATGGGTATTCATCACCCCCCTATACTATACTTTGCTAGTCCCTTAGCAAACACTTATTTGAAAAAGAAGTGCAAAAGAAAGAAAAGAAAAAGAAAAAGAGAATGTACATGGATCAAGGTTGATTATTAAACTTGCCTTCGTTAAATTGAGGTATGGAGCTTAATCAGATCTTTGGATTATTGATGTGTCGGAACCTTATTTAGACTTAAGCTTAAAACCTAACAGCCTCCAAGTTCCACTAATCTATAACCAAGACTCCTCAATGCTCCAGATCAGAACAAGTCATCAATCACAAACCCTGAAGACCATGAATCTTTGCTTGTCCTGTGAATGTGAAGTCTAAGCTCTCCACCTCAGAAATGGCAACTTGACAACCCTCCCTAACAAGGTAACTCTATGACCTCAATCTGGCCACTCTTTCCTCGAGGAGCGGGGTATTCCCTTCTAAGTTCAAGTACAACCGGCTCAAGAAGAGGGGGAAGAAGAGAATGGGTCAAGGCCAGTGTAGCCAAGTACCCTTGGGAGCTTGACCAGTGTAGCCAAGTCTCCCTGCTGCAAGCTACAACAGGTGGATCATGAAACCAAGCTTTGCTTATTGCACTTATATACATACTCCGGTGGGATTATCATTTTCTCTCAGACCCACCATTTTTTTGGAGTTCTTTTCTTTTTCACATTTTTTTTTCGAGTGCATCTATACAACATGTACATGTGCAGCATATATACAAGGAGTTTTTCCTCTTGAGCCAGTAGACTATCCCTCTTTTGAAGCTTTATTGCAACCCACAACTCCCGTCGTTAGACTTCATGGCAACCAGACCAAGTTGAGACGCACTTCCTTCACTAAATGAAGAAGAGAGGTTCCGCCTAGAAGTACTACCCTCATATGCTACCCCAAGCCAAGGAAGACTGCCTCCTCACCACCTCATCCGTAGAGAGCTCGGTGCATAGTGCGGTTGTCCAAGTAAAGCCATAATCTATATGAGTCATGTGTTGTTGTTAAGTGCTCTACTTAGGCTCATTGAGATGACATGTGATCATAGCCTAGTGGACTCAAAGAATTAAGTCATCATGGACCTGAAAAGCCTTAAACCTAAGCCCTATAAGGTTCCTCTTAGAATTAGGTGGATTAAGATCTTAATCAAGCTCCATTTCTCAATTTGAATTCCAGGCTAGTTTAAATGTCAACTATCATCCAAGGAAAACTATATACATATGTACAAAAAGATGCATATTTACACAACATTTTACAATCATGCAAAATTTTTGAAAAATGTTTTGAAATCATGAATGATGATGCATGAAGTGCAAGTTTTGCAAAAAGATATTTACACACATTTACACAAGATTTTTGCAAAATTTTGATTTTCAAAACATTTTGGAAAAATTTTGTACTATATACATAATTTTGATACAGAAAATATTTACACAAGCTTTACACAAAAGATTTTTGAAATCATTTTTACAAAAATAATTTGTACACTAGCTATGTATGTGCAAAATAAAAGAAGATATGTACATGAAATTTTTTTTTTAATTTTTGCGGTTTTTAGCCATTTTTATTTATTAACACACTCACACAAAGTACGAGTTATGGCTAAAGTATATATGAAATATATACACACCCCCCTATACTTAGCTCGAACGATGTCCTCAGAGTCAAGAGCGATGAAGAAGACATAACTCGTGCTATGTATAGGGAAGTGAAAAGAAAGGCTATACAAAAGAAGAATGAAAAGTGAACAGGGACTCGGGTCTTCCCCCTATACTTAGGATCAAGTAATCCTAAGTATAGCAGGCTGTACACGAAGGGAAAACCGAGTGGAGAATATACAGGGTCTACCCCCCCTATACTTAGGGTGAAATATCCCTAAGTATAGGCAGCAAAACAAGGGTAGCAAGACACGAAGAAAACGACGAATATATACAAGAAGGAGAGTCATCACTCCCCCTATACTTAAGGTGAAGAACCTTAAGTATAGGCAACAACAGAAGTGATGGAACAGAACGAATGAACAACCCGGTGTTTTCACCCCCTATACTTAGGATGAGTAATATCCTAAGTATAGCAAAGATAATCCTAAGCGAGACCTGGGGTGAAAACAAGAACGGAAGAAAGAAAGATCAAAATAAAACGAAACACGTATATACAAAAGAGTACAATGTTGAGGTGCCTCTCAACAAGCGCTAGATTTTACGCCCCTAGCTGGGCGCAAAGGCTAGGATAATGCAGTATCAAGGTTCAGGACGGCATCGGTAAGGCGAATGCCGTACTGTCGCCGCAGTCTCGGTGTGAGAACAACGACGAACTCCAAAGTGTAAAGTAAGACACCCAGGTATGCAATCAAGCGGGTGTCTGCTACCGGCCAAGGATATGGAAATAAGTGATCGGGATCCGGTAGCACAAAGGAAATCATCGGCTCTGGGTCAGACTGGAATGGAAGTGTGGAGCCGAAGAAATCAAACGTGGAGAAGGATGGATCAGTCAAGGAATCCTCCACGTTAATCAGTGTCTCAAACATATGTGGACAATCAAGATCAGGAGACTCTCGAAAAGCGGTGATATCCGATGCATGAAATAGAAGCAGATCAGGTAGATCATCGAATATCTCCAGGATGGGCTCATCCTCGCGAGGGTCGTCGAGGTGAGAAGAATCAGAATCAGAATGATCTAAGGACTCAGTTTCGTGTTCCGCCAGATCGGAAACACTCTCAGTAGGTGAAACCGAGTGCTCATCGAGTGCGGCATCCTCCCGCAGATAACCCTCGGGGATGGATGCAAGATCAGAAGTGACAAGAAGAGGATCAGGATCTAGATGGGCATCTGCGCTGCTATCAAGTATCCACTCAGTGCACCAGGCTGCATCATCATCGGAAATGTCGGTCTCGGCAATCTGGAAGCAGGAGAAGGTACTAGTCAACACCGCGGAAGCTGGAAAAGTGTCTGCAGCTGATCCTCGCTCTGCGGCTATGTTGTCTATCAGCTGGTCCTCAAGAAGTGTATTTGTCTGAACAAAGTGGAGGACAAAGGGCTCGAAGACTGGGCTCTCTATGTCTGTACTCTCAAAGTGGTGTCCCTCCTCAAGCTGTGGCTGCTGAGTTGAGACATGGTGACTGTCTGCCTCCAGGAAGTGTCTCTGCAAGAAGGAAACTGACTTCTCCGGGACTGGAAACTGAAGTGTCTGAATCAATGGCTGCAAAAGCTGGGGCTCCTCCGGCTCCTGGAGTATCAGAAGATCTGATATCCAAGACTCGTCGACTGGAAACTCTGGGACTACCTCGAACTCCGACTGGAAAACCAACGGGAACTCAAGTAGACTCTGGGTCCGAACCTCTGCTATCGCGGCCATCTCCTCTGTCCGTGGTGCTGTCAACTCCAAGTCCTCGGGCTGGTGTGTAGAAACTGAGTCATCATGTAAAGTGACACACCGCACTGGTAGTGCATCGTCCGCATGTGTTGTTCCGACGAAGGCATCTCGTGAAGAAGAACTCTGTGATAGTAGCCGTGAGATGGTATCCAGTAGGTGAATGTCGGAACTGCGGTGTGAACCGCCACATGTGGTAATCACCAGTGCTATCTGCTCTGCGGTCATCCCCCGCATGGAGATCTCTATCAAGTCTGTCAGTGGAAGTCCGTGGTCTGGAAATCTCCTCAGGAGGTCAAGAAACCTCGGCCATGCCTCGTGCAATGGCTCCTGGGGGTCAACTGAAAAATCCATGATCAAAGACCGCATAAACTCTGCTCTGCGTGGAGGGAAGTATCTCTGCAAGAACTCTCAGCGTAGCTCTCCCCACGTCTCGAATGTCTTCCCCAATCGTCGGTGCCATCTCATGGCTCTGTCGTGAAGTGTGAAGGGGAAGGTCCTACTCATCAGCTCCTCTGCAGTGACGTCTGAATATCTCTGTGCTCTACAAAACTCCTCGAAAGCTGACAGGTGAAGATAAGGCTCCTCGTGCGCCTCTCCTGAAAATGTCGGCAGTCGCTGAATGTAATCCAACTCTAAGACGAATGGACGTAGTATAGAAGCTGGCTGAGCTCCATATGCTATCTGCTCCTCCATCCTTCTGGAGTAGGATGTGTCTGCTGATCTCCACTGCTCTCTCGGGTCACCAACGGAGTGCGCTCTCAACTCAGCAACGGCATCGTCCGGGTCTCGCATCTGCTCTGTCTGATATCCTCGGACGTCTAGCACAGCATGCCCAGAGTGATGAGATGAAAGGGAGGGAGGGAGCGGGAGGTTGGCCGGAGATCCGACCTCCCTAGAAGGTGGACTGGAGTGATGGTCAGAAGACGGAGAAGAAGCCGTAAGAGTCGGCTCAAAGTGAGGGGGATCCATCATCCAGGGGTCAAGGAGAAGAGAATGAAATGAAGGGAGGAGAGGGTGGAGATATAGAAGAAGAAGGGATCGAAGGGATCTGGCAATCAAACAAGATGAGCAAGCAAACCCCCAATTCACCTACGCACACAAAGCTGAAGACCGAAGGGATCGGTCAATTATCTTGTCGATTTTATTTTAGGTGATAATCCAGTCTATCAGAGCGATTACGTGAGGTAAATAGGTATCCAAATCTCTCTCAACCGACTGTCCCGTACTGAAAGCCGGTAATCAGTCAAGAAAAGATCGGAGGCTCTATCCTAATGTGCGGATCACTCTCTCGCTCATCCAAACCAGACAAGGAGGGGGTTACTCTCCCCAAGACAGATTTTTTGGTGAAGTGTCTTTTAGGTCAAGTAAGATTAGCAGTCCCGATTTTATTGTTTTTGTTTTTACGTATTTTTCAATAAAAAGAAACGCCTAACGAATTTTTCGGTTCTCCTGATTATTAAGTCCAAAACAGGGGGGAGAAGACGAAAAAGCCGATGCACGAGAAAATCAATGATGCATGCAAAGTCAGAAACGTGTACCTACCGCCAGCACTCTACATGCAAAATGATCCGCGCATAAAATAAAAGGCAGAAAATAAACTAAGCTATATGATGCACGGTAAAAAGCCGAGTCCTAAACAGGCAATTTCTATTGATCGTGAAGAACAATAGTTAGTCAACCGAATCGAGTCCGGAGTCCGATATTGGGAGTCACTCGGTGCCCGCCACAACGGGTCCTGCCAGCGCTGTATGTGACTCCTAACGGCACGTGGTCTCAAATCCAATCAAACTAACTTTTTTTTAATGAATTTTAGTAAGGTCCAATTACGTTCTATAGGAACAGATATTCTATTAAGTGTTGGGCCTTAGAGATCCTACGTCACAATCAACAAAATCCTATGTCTAGGGGCTCGAGCAAAAACCGCGAAAAATCCGGAAAATGACAATAAGAAAAGAAAAAGGAAACCGCGTAAAAAGCCGCGTAAAAGCCGCAAGTCCTAATGGGTCCCCCGAGCACGCCGGTGCTCGGCGAAACAGACCCGCTACGGTCTAAGTGTCTAAATAGTCCAAGTTCACAGTCAGAGGCCTGTATTATTACAACACAATAATGAATGAATAAAATAACAACTACCCTAATGCCTCACACCACTCAACTCTCTCCTCTCGCTCTCTCCTGCGGCTTCGTAGAGAAGGAAGCCGCCTCCGAGTCTCGCGGCTGCACCGGCTCCTCGAAAGTCGCCTCCGCGCTCCTCGGGCCCTCGCAAGAAAACAGGAAGAGTGGTCAGACCAATAAAATAATCAAGTAATAAGAAAAATAAAAATGAGGATATATGTGCAAAAATGGAAATAAAATAACCACACAAAAATAAAACAAAATAAAACAAAAAGAGAATAAACACAAAAGCCGCGAAAAGCCGTGAGCTCCGAAGAGCCGCGAAAAACCGCGAAAACAAAAACGAAAAATAAAAATAAAAATAAAAACACTACTAAGCCGTGCTCCCCGGCAACGACGCCATTCTGATAACGCAAAATCCCGAACAACTGAGGTGAAGGTATGAAATGAGGTCGTTGCGACCTCAGTCACTCGAATGCGTGTATCAAGAAAAATAACCACTCAGAATAGATCGATCAAAACAAACACGAGCGGTCTAGCTATGATATTAACCTGGTATAGCTCCCAAGGTCGAACACAAGGAGCACGGATTTGCCGTAGGCCTACGAAGTAGTGAAAATAAAATAAAATAAAAGAAAAGTGTTTTTTTAGTGGTTTTTATGAATTTTTATATTTTTTTTGGATTTTTAAAAGATAAAGAAAATAAAAGAAAAGAAATAAAAACACACTTAGGCAATTTATTAAACACACCAAAAAGCAAGCAAAAATTCAAGAAAAATTGTTTTTATGTTTTTTAGGTTTTTAAGTGTTTTTGGTGAATTTTTGATATTTTTCTAATGGGTCAATTATTTTCTAAAAATCAAACAGTGCGAAAAATAAAAGGTACTGTCCAGCAAGGCTTAAGACTCAAAAATAAAATATCTAAGAGTCTCACTAAGCCCTGGAGGTAATTTTCCTGTAATCTAGAAAGAATAAGGAAAATTTAGGCACCCTAATTATTGTTTTTGGATTTTTAATTTATTTATTATAATTTTTATGGGTTTTTAGGGGCTTTTCAATTTTTAGGGTTTTTAAGTGATGAAAAATAGCCAAACTTGGCTAGAAAATCAAACAACAAGCAAACAACAGTATCTAATTTTTTTGGAATTTTTGAAGGTGATTTTATATTTTTTTGGTATTTTTAAACCTAGACAGTAGTTAAAAAGTAGGTTTTTGAATTTTTAAAAATACTAAATGAAATCAGAAATGTCCTAAAAAATCACTGAAATTCCTACACCATGGTAGGAGCCATGTGTCAAAATCTCATTGGATTTGGAGGTCGTTTGATATTTTATTCAAAAATAAAGAAAACCAACAGTGCACAGGGACCTTTCTGCAATTAAAGCAAAGTTCTGGGTCCCTGGAATAACAACCCTAGAAAGTAGAGGGGCAGGAATGCAAATAACCCTCCAGGCCACGCACGATACGCGTGACTCAGGCCTGGAAGGACCAAATTGCAATTCCTATTTCTAAAAATATGAAACGTAACAGGGCAAAAACGCAGGGCCAAAAATGCAAAAACACCAAATAATCACGTGTTGATGCACGTGTCCACAACAGGCAGGGGCATAAATGCAATTATCATAAACTAGAAGGTCCACAGTGCAAAGTTCACAAAAATAAAAGAACTACACTAAATATTTACAGGATTAAAAACTAAATGAGGGAAGTAAAGGGGCCTAAGACAAATTACCCCTTTTATTAATGTCGACGCCCGGATGAATGACGCGTGGCAGATCTGACGACTACGGGTGGCTGGAGATAAAACCCTCGTGTATCCGACGGACGAGAGGAAGGCGCGTGGCGAATCTGACGGACGCGAGTAGCTGACGCCTCTCTCTCCGCGCGGACGGTCAAGATCGACCCTCAAGATGATCGGATGGTCACGCCTCGCCTAGGATGGATGGCTCAGATGATAACTGGGGCGATGAGGGCGATCCGACGGTCGGCGAGGACGCTGGAAGAACTGGTCGCCGGCGACTTTCGCCGGCCCTCCGTGTGCGCGATGGTCCTCGTCTACCGCCTCTGAGGTGCTGGGGAGCTTCGCCGTGAAGCCCCACACCCGATGTGACGCTCCGATGGAAGAGAGGAGCTCCAAAGAGCTCCGGCGACGTCAAGGCGCTGGAGCTGTTGTGCTCTGAAAGTTCGACCTCCAGATGAGGTCGATAGACCTGTTAACCTGCACAGAAAGAAAGCTGGGTCGAGGGCAAAATGCCTCGACCCGTCAGAGCGTGCGAAGGGTGGCTGGTGCGGTGAAGTGGAGGGTCTCCGGCGATGCGGCGGAGGGAGGAGACCGGTAACCCTGCTCCGGGACGAGCCAGGGGGAATGGAGGGGCGGAGCAGGTGGAGAGGAGTTAGGCGAAAGTGGTGGTGGTGTCGGATGGGCAGATGGGTGGACGGAGACGGCTGATGGAAGTGGCGGAGCTACACTACGACGAATCTAAAAATCGAAAACTACACTAATCTAAGGCCTAACTAAGCTACCTGATGGCTGATGTCGACTAGGCTGGAGCCAAGGAGGCTCCCGGTCGTTGCCTCAAGGGGTCGTCGAGCTCCCCGAGGCTCAGGCGCGCTCGTGGCGGCGCACGGCGGAGGGTACCACCGGATCAATGATTTCCGGCTGCCCAGGCCTCGCTTCCACTCCTCCGTCCACGGCTGTCACTCAGGGATGAAGGAGGAGCTCCTTGGCGCTGAGGGGAAGATCAGAGATGGCGTGATTAGGTCGCCGGTGACGACCTTAAATATGGTGGAGGACCCGAGAAGAAGATGGTCGGGCAGGCTGGTCGGGTGTCGGATCCTCCAAACCCTCCCCGGGCGAGGGTCCTGGATGTCCATGGAGTAATCGGGGCCCGGGGTTAAGGAAGAAGGCAGTCGGATCGAGCGGGGGTAATTGGAAGAAGTCGGGCGGGTCGAGCGGATCCGCGACTCTGTGGTCCAGGGGGGGAGTTGACCGGGGGTCAACAATCCCCCGTGGACCAATCAGAGCCCGCCAATTATTGAATTCTTATTTGATTTTTTTGGGGCTTTTAATGACCGAATTTTTAAAGACTCAAAACATGAAAAATGTTTGTTTTAATTTTTTCTATTTTTTTGTGATTTTTAATTAATTTTTGGAAATAAAAATAAGGTATATACATAGTAGCTATACATAGGTATATATACACTATATTGATTTTTGATTTTTGATTTTTAATTAGTTATTTTTATACATTTTTATTCCCATTTTATATTTTATTTATTTATAGGATAAAATAAGGAATAAAAAGCTATTTTTATTTTATTTTTATTGTTTATATACATGGGTTAATTAATTAGTTATATACAAGGTATATACATGGTATATACAAGATATTTTTGTATTTTTAATTTTGTAATTTTTATTTGATTTTTTGTTTTATTTCTTTTTATTTATTTTATTTACAAAACATAAAAAGGAATATTTACAAAAAGTTTTGAAAACAAATAGCTTTATTTACAAGGTGAAATAAGGTAAGGTAAGTGGTCTATGTACATGGTGAAGGTGTATTTTTGGGTTTTTGATTTTTAAGTTTTTATTTTGTTTTTAATAGCTTCTAAATATATATAATATATACAAGTATATTTTTGGTTGAGGAAAATATTATTTATTTATTTACATAATTATTTACACAAGAGCCCCTATCTCCCTCTACTTGTGGCTTTTATGCGGTCAGGCCCATGCTGAGCCCTCCCTTGGGTTAGGTTGCTCAATATTTATTCTAAATATTTCCCTCTTTTTCTTTTTCTTCTTTATTCTTTTATTTTTGCACAAAAACATGCTAATTATCTATATTTACAAACATGCATGCTTTTGCTAAATAATCCTATTTACACATATCTACATGCATTTGCATAGGTTTTTGTAGCTAAAATATAAGAATAAAGAGTGATGAATGGGTATTCATCACCCCTGGGCAAGCACATGTGCTCGGTCGGCTCTGGGCGAGCACTGGAAGACCACATGTGCTCGCCCACGTGGGTCGCCAGTTTGAATACGGAGGAGCGGGCGTAGGGCGCGCGATTGCCAATTTGGGCGAGCACTTATATTGCGCATGTGCTCGCCCACTTGTGCTCACACACTTGAATTTTTATACGCGGATAACGAGAGCGCCTGTGAAATTTTGGGAGAGTACATGCGGATGGATGGGCGAGCACGTAAGTGTGCTCGCCCAGGTCCTTAAACAGAACGTCGGTGCCCCTTTCTTCCTCATTATCACACGCATCCCTCCCCCAAATCTCTCTGATGAATACCCATTCATCACTCTTTATTCTTATATTTTAGCTACAAAAACCTTTGCAAATACATGTAGATATGTGTAAATAAGAATAATTACCAAAAGCATGCATTGTGTAAAAACGTATAATTAGCATGTTTTTGTGCAAAAATAAAAGAATAAAGATAAAAAAGAAAAAGAGGGAAATATTTAGAATAAATATTGAGCAACCTAACCCAAGGGAGGGCTCAGCATGGGCCTGACCGCATAAAAGCCAAAGTAGAGGGAGATCGGGCCTCATGTGTGTAAATATTTATGTAAATAGAATAAAGGTATTTTCCTCACCAAAAATATGCTTGTAAATACTTGTATATATTTATAAATATAAAATCAAAAGAAAAATTTAAAAATAAAAAAAAAACAAAAAACACATCTTGTATAGTCACCTTGTACATGGACCACTCCTATGTATTTATTTAACCTTGTAAATAAATAGAATTAATTTCCAAACTTTTTGTAAATAGTATCTATTATATATTGTAAATAAATAAAATGAAAACAATCAAAACAAAAATCAAAATAAAAACAGTAAAATTAAAAATACAAAAATATATTGTACATATACCATGTATATGAATGTATATATATTTATTTCACTTATGTAAATAAATAATAAAAATAAAATAAAAATACCTTTTTATTCCTTATTGTAATCTACAAATAAATAAAATATAAAATAGGAATAAAATTGCATAAAAATAATAATTAAAAATCAAAAAAATCAAAAACCCTAATAGTGTACATATACCTATGTATTACATACTATGTATATACCTTATTTTTATTTCCAAAAATTAATTAAAAATCACTAAAATATAGAAAAAAATAAAAGAAAAATATTTCATGTTTTAAGTTCTTACTGAATCGGGCCCTAGCTACCCTTAATATTCATTTCAAAACTCAGCCACGTGGCCCATTCCTATTGGGTCCTGGGGATGTTGACCGCCCGGTCAACTACCCCCACCAGGACCACCTCCCGCGGATCTGGATCGTGGACCCGACTTCTCGAAATTTCGCCCGCTCGACCCAATCATCATTTTACCAAACCCCGGCTCCGTTTTGATCCTCCCACATCCGACATCTTCGCCGGGCATACACCTTGGGATCCGCGCGCCTCCTCGACCTACCCGAGCCATTCTTAGCCGGACCCCTCCAGCGTACATAAGCGAGCTCCGCCACTCGATTGATCCATCTTTGGCTAGTAGTTTCCTCCTCCTGTGAGCTCCAGAGCAACCATGAGAGTGACAGCTCGCGTCTGAGCCTGTCAAAGCGAGGAGAGGGAGCTTCGCCATCGATCCGGCGAGCTCAGCCACCGTAGCTCCGCCACCAGCGTGAGCTCCGAGCCTCGGAGCGAGACGATCCTTGAGGCAACGACCAGGAGCATCAGCAGCTCCTCCCCAGTCTCTCCGACCACCCAGGTAACCCCTTAGGCTTCCCGTTTCCTTTAATTTCCATTACGCCCAAATCGCGCCGCCGCCGCATATCTTCGATTCCGACCATCCATTCACTCCGCTCGATCATCGGAACCGACCATCGCCTTCGCCATCTCTCTGCGCACCTTCTTCACCCCTCCAGCCAACCCAGCTCACACAGGAGCTGGGAGTCGAGCTCTCCCGTCCACCACCTTCGCCGGAGCTCGTCGCTTCGACCCACCGTTCACCCCCACTTCGCCTAACCGGGTCGAGGCAGTTTGCCCTCGACCCGCGAGTCTCCTGAGCTATTTTGCAGGTGCTACCGAGCCTATCTGAGGGCTTCGGTCATTCAGGCCAGGAGGCCCAGCTCCGCCGACCTCGCCCGAGCTCCTCGGAGCTCGGCTCGATCATCGGAGCATCGCAGCAGACGCAGGAGCACTCCAGCTTTCTTCTCCGACCATCAGAGTGCTCCAAGGAGGAGCATAGCGCACGCCCGAGCCCGGCGAGTCTCGCCGGGAACCTGTTCTTCCAGGACCCTCCGTTGCCGTCGATCGTTCCCTCCCGCTCCAGATTCAATCCTAGCCATCCATCTCCAGAGCAGCCTTCATCGTCCAATCTGAGGAGACGTCATCTGGAGCGCCCACCGTCAGCTGCCTTCTGATCATCCACGTGGCGCGCATCCAGCCCATCCGCTTAATAAAGGGTAATTTACCCTTAGGCCCTGTCTTTATTTTTATTTCGTTTCCGTCCTGTAAATATTGAATGCAGTTGTTTAGTTTTAGGTTTATTTGCATAATGGACCCCGTGCTTTAGTTTATTTGCATCTATACCCCTGTGCGTTGTATGCCACGTGCTTCGTCACGTGTTGTTCTGGGTTATTTGCAGTAGAGACCCCTGTAGTTCTGGATGTTATTGAATGAATGAAAACTTTTATCTATTTGCATTTATACCCCTGTGCGTGGTTTATTTGAGCATGTGCGATATATTTTGGGTGTTTTGCAGATAGGCCCCTGAACTTTTGGTACTTGTTACCAATAAGTCCTCGGGACTTATTTTTATCACATTTGGGTCCCTGAGTGCCCCAGGCATGCGCGTGGCGCGTGTTTTGTTTGGAAAATTGCACCAGACCCCCCAGAACTTCGGGTATTTGCACTTTGGTCCCTATGCACAGTACCCTCTCTTTATTTTTGAATAAAATAGCAAATCACCTCCAAATCTAACGAAAATTGGACACATGGCTCCTGCCATGATGTAAAATTTTTGTGGATTTTTGAGGACATTTTTTATTTCATTTGATATTTTTAAAAATTCAAAAACCTCTATTTTTGTCACTGTCTAGCTTGAAAAATCACAAAAAATATTAAAACTCAATTAAAAATTCTATAAAAATTATTTATTGTTTGTCTTGCTTAGTTTGATTTTCTAGCCAATTTTGGCTATTTTTCATTACTGAAAATCACTAAAAACTTAAAAACACTCAAAAACCTATAAGAATTCTAGTAAAAAAATTAAAAATCCAAAAATAATAAAATTGGTACCTAAAGTTTCCTCATTTTGTCTTCTTTGTAAGAAAATTACCTCCAGGCCATTTTGAGGCTCTTAGATTATTTATCTAGGGCTTTTTGGCTCGGCTGGACAGTACCCTCTATTTCAGTCACCTTTCGATTTTTAGAAAATTAGATAAACATCAGAAAATTCTCAAAAATTTACCAAAAACACTAAAAAATATAAAATACATGAAAATATTTTTGTTTGAATTTTTGGTTGATTTTTAGTGCCTTAAATAAATTGTTGAAGTGTGTTTTTCTTTGTTTTTCTTATTTTCTCAATCCATTAAAAATCCAAAAAAAATATATAAATATTTAAAAACCACTAAAAATACTTTGTTCTTTTGTTTTATTCCTTTTTACTACTTTGTAGGCCGTAAGGCCAACCCGTGCTCCTTGAGTTCGACCTTGGGTGCTATATCAGGTTAATCCAATAGCAGGACCGCTATTTTGGTTTTATCTGATTTTACTGATATTAGTGGTTCATTTTTTCTTGATTGAGCCGACTTGATCGCGTGGGTCGCAACGATCACTTTAGCACCTATACCCTAGCCTTCAGGCACGCTCATCAGAATGGCGCCGCTGCCGGGGAGCACAGCTTAGTAGTTTTTGTTTTTGCTTTATTTTTGTTTTCGCGGCTTTTCACGGCTTTTCGCGGCTCTTTCAGAGCTCGCGGCTTTGTCACGACTTTTGTTTATATTTTCATTTTTGTTTTATTTTGTTTTATTTTCTTTTTCTTTTATTTTTGTTTTTATTAATTTGAGTGTTTATTTTATTTTGTATTTGTGCATATATAGCCTCATTTTTATTTCCATTTATTTTTCCTTTTTATTATTTGATTATCTGGTTCTGACCACTCTGCTTTTTCTTGCGAGGGCCCGAGGACCGAGGCGGCTGATTTCGAGAAGCCGACGCAACCGCGGGATTCGGAGGCGGCTCCTTTCTTTGCGGAGCCGCAGGAGAGAGTGAGAGAGAGTCGAGTGGGAGAGGATTTTCATTTTTATTTCATTATTATTGTAATAATACAGGGACTCTCAGGACTTGGACACTTTTGACTTAGCGGGTCTGTTTCGCCGAGCACCGGTGTGCTCGGGGGACCCTTAGGATTTTCGCGGTTTTTTTACGCGGTTTTGGTTTTCTTTTATTTTCTTACTGCCTTTTCCGGTGTTTACGCGGTTTTTGCTCGAGCCCCTAGACTTAGGAATTTCTCTTGCTTGTGCCGTAATTAGTAGGGTCCCCACACCTAACTGCTTGCCTGTTCCTATAGAATGCTAATTGGACTCACTAATAATCAATTAATAAAAATAACCGACTCATCTCCTTCGTAGCCTACGTGCCGTAGCCCGTCCTGTAAAGCGCTTTCTCCTACCCCCGATTTGTCGGACAGAGGAGGGACGGGCCAAGACCGGACCCTTTGGCTTGGAGGTCGGTGACCGGTTAGACGGTTCTTGCGATAGAAATTGCTCGTCTAGGACTCGGCTTTCCGTTGCATCATATAGGTAGTTTATTTTCAGTCTTTAAATTCTGCGCGGATCACTTGCATGTAGAGTGCTGGAGACAAGGTACGCATTTCTGACTCAGCATGCATCATTGATTTCGTCGCGCATCGGTTTTTTCGTCTTCTCCCCCTGTTTTGGATCAAATAACCAGAAGAACCGAAAAATTCGTTAGGCCTTTTGTTTTGATTTGAAAAAAATACTAAAAAGAAAAACCATAAAATTGGGACTGGTTAACACTATTGATCTTAAAAGACGCTCACCCTAAAAATTTTGTCTTGGGGAGAGCAACCCCCTCATTGTATGGTTTGGATGCGCGAGAGAGTGACCCGCACCCTAGGTAGAGCCCTCCGGTGCTAGTCCCGACTGATTACCGACTCTTCCGTGCGGGCCAGTCGGTTGGGGTAGCATCGGGTATCCTAACAGGTCACGTAAGCGCTCTGATATTTTTGTGTGTTCACCTAATAAAATTGACAAGATAATTTGACCGAACTTTCACGGTCTTCAGCTCGCGTCGCGTTGGTGAACCGGGGGTTTGTTTTGTGATCGTAGTTTCTCCAGATCTCATCCGCCCTACTCGCCAGATCAAGATGATGGGTCGACGCTCTCTTAGGCAGCCTCTGGCTGCACCGCTTTCGGGCACGTCCACCCAGTCATCTAGGTTGGCCCGCGAGAGCCAAGATCAGCTCTCCGAGCCCGAGTACGACTCCGCCCTGTTCCCCTCGACCCCCTTTCTTTCGGACCTAAGAGACATGAGCCTGAGGAGAGATTGATAGATTTGACAGCACCTGAGTTGGGCTCGTTTGATTTTGCAGCAGACGACATGGCCGGCAGTTCTGAGGATCGTTCCCGTCAGCCTGAGCACTTCGTATTGGATCAGGGAGCGATCAACTCCACCCTGATCGCCTCGTTGGAGACAGTCCAGCAGCAGCTGAGGGATCAGGGAGCATTTATGCTAGACATGAGGAGAGAGATGGAGCAGATGCGAGCAGAGAGAGCAGAGCGAGAGCAGAGGAGTGAGGGACCGAGGATCCCAGATGATGCGGATGCAGCAGCCGCAGCAGCCGCCGCAGCAGCGACAGCCACCGCGGGGAGCGGCCGGAGGACCACCGAGACCGATGCGGGAGTTACACAACCCCGGATCGACACTGACGCACCACTGGGTAGTACTTCCAGCGATCGTGGGGGACTTCAAGTTCCCCCCGAACACTTTGCAGCTACTCCCCCCGCTTCCACGGACTCGCTACAGAGGAGCCCCACCTCCACCTCCAAGAGTTTTTGATGATCTGCAGCTCTGTCCACGACCGTCAGGTGGACCAGGACACGATCAGGATGATCGCCTTCCCCTTCTCCTTAGCTGACAGAGCAGCCACCTGGCTGAAGTATTTGGGGAGGTTTGTTTACACCTGGGAGCAGCTCCGCACCGAGTACTTGAACAAGTACTATCCACTCGGGCGGACGAATGCAGCGAGGGCCCTAATCAGCAACTTCTCCATGCTCCCCAACGAGCAGTTTCACGAGGCATGGGAGAGGTTCAGAGAGCTCACAGACAGATGCCCGCACCACGACATTTCCAAGCCGAACCTTAGTTCAGAGCTTCTTCAGCGGGTTGACACCAGAGCTCCAGGGTCTGGTGAACGCTTCTTGCGGCGGGTCCTACTTTGCCAAGGACCCCGACCAGGTCTAGGCCATCTACGAGGAGATGGCCGAGAATTACATGGTGATGTCCCAGACCCGGTTGTACACACAGAGACCCCAGCAGCAGCCAGGACCCATGCAGTACCAGCGGATAGCACAGGTCGATGCAGGTCCATCTAGTTCGTCCGCAGTCGCAGCAGCACAGGCAGAGTCGTCCGCTGCGGACATGGGCATCATCAGCGAGAAGTTGGACCGCATGGAGCTGATTGAGAAGAAGCAGTTCCAGGGAATCACGCAGATGGAGCAGATGGCACCGACTCTGAGCGACATGAAGACCCAGCTCATGTGTCTCCAGGAGGCACAGACGGCTTCACAACCCCGTCTTCAGTCGCGAGGCGACTCCGGCAGCAGCAGCAGCTCGTCCCAGCGCTCCAGCACCTTCCAGCAGCCTAGACAGGTTCATCTTGTACAGGCGGAGCCGTACCAGCAGCCGCAGCCCACCTACCAGTCCCCACCATCTCCAGGCATGCAGATGGTGGTATATCAGCCGGATCAGCCTCTGGCAGTACTCCGCCCAGCCCCCTACGATGCAGAGCCGTTGATGGATGTCAACGGGATTTGGTATGACCGCCCACAACTTGGGATCCGACGAGACCATCCCGGATTCAGGTGGGGGAGTGGAGGTACCCAGCCCCAGCAGCAGCCAGCCGGTCAGGGAGGGCAGTACGCCCAGCAGAGAGATCACCAGCCGCAGCAGCAGCCCCCAGCTTATCAGTCACACCAACCATCATCCTTCGTCCCTCGTCCCTATCAGCAGCAGGGACAGTCGCGGAGACGTGAGCAGCGGGCTCACCCAGCATACCAGCAGCATCCCTCTTCCTACCCCTCTCAGCAGCCACACCAGCAGTTCCAGCAGCCTCAGCACCAGAGAGGCTACCCGTCGGGTTCCCAGGAGAGCCCCGCCTTGGATGACATCGCCCGCCTCCTCACGGATCAGCAGGCCACATTTAGACGGGAGATGGATGAGTTCCGCCAGGAGATGCGGGACCTGGTGAGAGGGAAGGCCGCCATTCCTGCACAGATCGAGCCGAACCCGAACAACCTCAAGAGGAAGTCTGAGCAGGTAGTTTCTACTGAGCATGCCACTCCTAGTGACCCATTTGATGATACATCTTCGGATCTATTTGATGCTGATTTTGTTACACTTAGGAGCGGTAGGACACCAGCAGGCGGCGGCGCCTCATCTGAGCTACACCACGAGGATACTTCCAAGGTGCCACATGAGGAGGAGGAGAGCGGTACTGAGGCCACTCCAGATGACGATGGTGGCACTGATGCCACCAAGGGTGCTGATTCCACCGGCGGTACTGAGGCCGCCGCTTCACCAGTTCGAGGAGGTGGTACTGACGCCACCAGTTTAGCCGAGCCAGCCCGCGGTACTGATGCCGCGAGACGTCCAGCAGCAGAGCCAACTAGAGGTGGTACTGAGGCCACCAGTGTTCGTTTTGATAGAGATGTTGTCTTTCCTCATGTTACTGTATCTCAGAACTCTATTTTGAATAAAGGAAAAGGTTTAGTTTCTTCTGGTCCCACTGTGGTGAGTGATGTATGTGTGGATCCGGCCGTCGAGCCGTCTAGGCCTTTTCCTAGTCCTTCATCTGCGAAGGACCCTGTGATCCCCTTCCCTAGAGCCCTTCAGATGGGGAAGAGGAAGAAAAAAGAAAATGATCCAAAAAAGAGAGAGCAGGAGAAGTTCAGTCAGAGCATGATCGATAGATTCCACATCCAGCTGACCCTCCAGGAGGCTTTGCAGCACATCCCCCTTCTTCAGCGATCTTTGAGAGATAGGACCACAGTCAGGAGGAGGAGGAGGAACCACACTTCAGAGATTCATGTGCTGACGAAAGCCACGTGTTTTGCGATCCAGAACCGTCTGCCAGCCAAGAGGCCAGATTCAGGGGCCCCGTATGTCAGATGCCAGATTAGTGAGCAGAGGTTCGACCGGACTCTATTAGATAGCGGATCGTCGATCAACCTTCTTCCAGCAGCCCTTCTCGACTGCTTCGAGTTGGGCACTCTTCGACAGAGCAGGACAGTCCTTCAGTTCGTTGATCTATCTGTCAAGAGGCCGAAGGGGTTGTTACGAGACATTATCGTCACGATTCAGGGCCTGAAATTCCCCGTGGACTTCGTAGTGTTGGACATGGAGATCCCTGATTCGGTGGATGATACCCCCATCATCCTTGGTCGACCGTTCTTGGCCACAGCCAAGGCGGTGACTGATCATGATAGCGGGAAGGTGTACTTTCGCGTCGAGGGCGAGAGTATACAAATAGAGACGATCGAGGACTACAGAGCTAGAGAGAGAGAGAGCACGCTCAGAGGCTAGCACAGATTCAGAGCAGCTGACAGACGCAGAGCCAGACATCCACCAGGACTGTGATTTTGTGATCACAGATGACGAGGCAGCTTGGGCAGACCCTGCAGCACAGACCATCCTCTCATTTTCAGATACAGCTGATGCCGAGATGATAGCAGAGGAGAGTCTGGAGAGCACAACCCTGGTCCAGGATACCATTGAGGCAGCAGAGCCGGTCCTTGATCGCGACACGGATTTCAGTGATGGTGGTGCTGAGGCCACCTTGCTTTACGGTTGTACTGATGCCACCGCGGTTGATACAGATCCCTCGGATTCAGAGTCTGATTGGGCAGATTGCGAGGATCAGATGCCAGACCTGAGTCCACTTGAGCCTACAGATGAGGAGGAGGTAGATGCAGAGCAGATCAGAGATAGCACAGTCGAGCAGCCTTCTCCCGACCCAGTTTGCGAGAGTTCACTTTCTTTCTCCCAGGCAGATTTAGCAGACTTAGCAGCATTCATACACTTTCTTCCGCAGCCAGATTTGCCAGCACCCAGCCTTCCAGAGCTGAAGCCGCTCCCTACTTCGCTGAAGTATCAGTTCCTTACGGGCGAGCCAGAGATGTACCCAGTCATCATCTCTGCCGATTTGACTGGAGAGCAGGAATCCCGTTTGATGGGGGTTCTTGAAAAGAACCGCAAGGCGATCGGATGGAGCGCAGCAGATCTCCATGGGATTAGTCCATCAGTGTGCTCCCACCATATCTATCTCGAGGAGGGGGCGAAGCCGTCGCGTGAGTTCCAGCGGCGACTGAACCCCAACCTGAGAGAGGTCGTGATGAAGGAAATATCGAAATGGTGGAGTGTAGAATTTATTTATCCCATTTCCGACTCCAAGTGGGTTAGCCCCTTGCATGTGGTGCCCAAGAAGACGGGCATCACGACTGTGATCAATGAGTCGGGAGAGGAGATTGCTACACGAGTACCCACCTCTTGGAGGGTCTGCGTTGACTACAGGAGACTCAACCAGGCCACCAAGAAGGACCATTTCCCCCTGCCTTTTATTGACCAGATCATTGAGAGACTGGCAGGAAAGAGCCGTTATTGCTTCCTGGATGGGTACTCGGGTTACAACCAGGTGGCCATCGCTCCTGAGGATCAGGAGAAGACCACCTTTACCTGTCCTTCGGCACATATGCTTTTCGACGCATGCCATTTGGGCTATGCAATGCCCCTGCGACTTTTCAGAGGTGCATGCTGTCGATCTTTTCGGACATGGTAGGGGAGTGTTTAGAGGTCTTCATGGACGATTTCTCGGTCTACGGCGACAGATTCGACTCCTGTCTTGATTGCCTAGACCGAGTACTCCAGCGATGTATTGAGTACCATTTGGTGCTATCTTGGGAGAAGAGTCACTTCATGGTGACTCAAGGGACGGTGCTTGGCCACATCATCTCCAACAAGGGCATGGAGGTGGATCCGGCCAGGTTGATGTCATTAGGAAACTCGCACGCCGTCCAATTTGAGGCAGCTACGGTCATTCCTGGGGCACGTTGGATTTTATAGGAGATTCATTCAGGATTTCAGCAGGATTACCCGGCCGTTGACTGACCTCTTGATGAAAGACACCGAGTTCCTTGTCGATGACAAGTGTCTTTCGTCCTTCGCGACTCTCCAGCAGTGTGTGATCGAGGCTCCTGTCCTCCAGCCGCCTGATTGGTCTCTCCCATTCGAGATCATGATGGATGCCTCCGACTTGCCGTAGGGGCAGTGCTGGGACAGAGGAGGGATGGAGTCCCCTTTGCTATCCACTACGCTAGCCGCACATTAGATTCTGCCCAGCGGAATTACACGGTCACAGAGAAGGAGATGCTAGCCGTAGTGTTCGCCTAGATAAGTTCAGATCGTATATCATTGGATCTAGAGTGACTTTGTACACAGATCACACCGCCATCACGTACCTCATGGCAAAGAAGGATGCCAAGGCCAGATTGACTAGATGGATCCTTCTACTCCAGGAGTTCGACATTGAGATCAAGGATAAGCCTGGAGTCAAGAATGTGGTGGCGGATCATCTTTCCCGTTTAGAGCAGCCTGAGGAGACTGAGCAGATTGACCCTATTCGAGATACCTTCCCAGATGAGGCGATCCTTGCTATCGCCTCACTCCCTTGGTACGCCGATATTGTGAACTTTCTCGTTGCTAGGAAAGTCCCACAAGATTGGCCTAGGCAGAGGCTTGAGACCTTCCTTACGAAGGCCAAGTCTTACCACTGGGAGGATCCCATCCTTTACCACGAAGGAGGGGATAGCGTCTGGCGTCGGTGTATTACTCAGGAGGAACACCATAGCGTCCTCACTTACTGCCACAAGCTTGAGGCAGGAGGACATCATTCTGGGAGGAGAACGGCACAGAAAGTACTCCAATACGGCTTGTGGTGGCCTACTCTCTTCAAGGACTCAGATGAGTTCGTGAAGAGGTGTACTGACTGTCAGAGGATGGGCACTTGTGGACAGCGTGATATGATGCCGATGCTGCCCATTCACTTCTGTGAGGTTTTTGATGCATGGGGCATCGATTTCATGTGTCCATTCCCTAAGAGTCAGGGATTCGAGTACATTCTGTTGGCCATTGATTATGTTAGTCGTTTGGTGGAGGCCATCCCCACCCGAGCCGCTGATGCGAGGACAGTTTGCAGATTTTTAAGGAAGCACATCATCACGCGGTTCGGGGGTCCACGAGTTCTGATTTCTGATGGGGGATCTCACTTCATCAACGACCAGGTGAAGGCCCTTGCTAGCGAGTTCGGTATAGACCATCGTGTTGCTACACCTTACCATCCACAGACGAATGGTCTAGCCGAGGTGTCGAATAGGGAGATCAAGACTATATTGCAGAAAGTCGTCCGCCCTGACCGAAAGGATTGGTCACAGCTTTTGAACTCGGTCTTGTGGGCATATAGGACGTCTTTCAAGACACCTTTGGGCACATCTCCCTTTCGCCTCGTATATGGCAAGCCGTGCCATTTACCTGTTGAGCTGAGGCACAAGTCACTTTGGGCAGTCACAGATATTCTTATGGATCCAGATGGTATGGGAGACCAGAGGAGGGCAGAGTTAGCAGCCCTGGAGGAGCTTAGAGATACATCATTCTCAAACAGCCTACATTATAAGGAGAAAGTGAAGGAGTGGCATGATTCTCATATCAGCCACAAGCATTTTGAGATTGGACAGAGAGTATGGCTGTTTGATGCGAGGCTACGATTATTTCCAGGGAAGCTACAGAGCAAATGGAAGGGACCCTACTTGGTCAGAAAGGTACACGACAACGGTAGCATCGATATATCTGAGTTGTCTTCTGAGAGTACCTTTCGAGTGAACGGCCAGCGGCTCAAGCCATTTCTAGATCATGAGCCGCGGGTCGCTGATCTTGCCCCTATTCATTTTGCGTGAGATGTGGTCTTTGACTCACATCTAATGCATCTCACGCCTGAGTTTCACTGATCTTCCGCCTTGTATAGATCCAGATGTCCATATCGCTACAGTCTTTAGTCCCACATCCCTTTCTTCATCTTGTGATTATGCTATACTTAGGATGCACTTTACCCTAAGTATAGGGGGGATGTAAGACCTTGTGGGTATTTCTTTTGTTTCTGCCTACCCCTGTTTTGCTGCCTATACTTAGGAATATTTCACCCTAAGTATAGGGGGGTAGACCCTGTACATTCTCCACTCGGTTTTCCCTTAGTAAACAGCCTGCTATACTTAGGATTATTTGATCCTAAGTATAGGGGGAAGACCCGAGACCCGTTTGACTTTTCTATTTTCTTCTTCTTCTTTGTATATAGCCCTTCTTTTCACTTCCCTATACCTGGTACGAGTTATGTCTTCTTCATCGCTCTTGACTCTGAGGACATCGTTTGAGCTAAGTATAGGGGGGTGTGTATATATTTCATATATACTTTAGCCATAACTCGTACTTTGTGTGATTGTGTTAATAAATAAAATGGCTAAAAATCACAAAAATTAAAAATTTTCATGTACATAAACTTCTTTTGTTTGCACATAAATAGCTAGTGTACAAATTATTTTTGTAAAAATGATTTCAAAAATCTTTTGTGTAAAGCTTGTGTAAATACTTTCTTATCAAAATTATGTATATAGTACAAAATTTTTCCAAAATGTTTTGAAAAAATCAAAAGTTTGCAAAAATCTTGTGTAAATGTGTGTAAATATCTTTTTACAAAACTTGCACTTCATGCATCATCCATTCATGATTTCAAAACATTTTTCAAAAATTTTGCATGATTGTAAACTTTGTGTAAATAAGCATCTTTTGTACATATGTATATAGTTTTTCTAGATGATAGTTGACATTTAAACTAGCCTGGAATCAAATTGAGAAATGGAGCTTGATTAAGATCTTAATCCACCTAACTTCTAAGAGGAACCTTATAGGGCTTAGGTTTAAGGCTTTTCAGGTCCATGGTGACTTAATTCTTTGAGTCCACTAGGCTATGATCACATGTCATCTCAATGAGCCTAAGTAGAGCACTTAACAACAACACATGACTCATATAGATTATGGCTTTACTTGGACACCAGCACTATGCACCGAGCTCTCTACGGATGAAGTGGTGAGGAGGCAGTCTTCCTTGACTTGGGGTAGCATATGAGGGTAGTACTTCTAGGCGGAACCTCTCTTCTTCTTTTAGTGAAGGAAGTGCGTCTCAACTTGGTCTGGTTGCCATGAGGTCTAACGACGGGAGTTGTGGGTTGCAATAAAGCTTCAAAAGAGGGATAGTCTACTGGCTCAAGAGGAAAAACTCCTTGTATATATGCTGCACATGTATATGTTGTACAGATGCACTTGAAAAAAGAAAAAAAATGTGTGCAAAAAGAAAATAACTCCAAAAAAGTGATGGGTCTGATAGAAAATGATAATCCTACCGGAGTATGTATATTGAGTGCAATATGCAAAGCTTGGTTTCATGTTCCACCTGTTGTAGCTTGCAGCAGGGAGACTTGGCTACACTGGTCAAGCTCCCAAGGGTACTTGGCTACACTGGCCTTGACCCATTCTCTTCTTCTTCCTCCTCTTCTTGAGCCGGTTGAACTTGAACTTAGAAGGGAATACCCCGCTTCTCGAGGAAAGAGTGGCCAGATTGAGGTCATAGAGTTACCTTGTTGGGGAGGGTTGTCAAGTTGCCATTTCTGAGGTGGAGAGCTTAGACCTCACATTCACAGGACAAGAAAAGATTCATGGACTTCAGGGTTTGTGATTGATGACTTGTTCTGATCTGGAGCATTGAGGAGTCTTGGTTATAGATTAGTGGAACTCGGAGGCTGTTGAGTTTTAAGCTTAAGTCTAAGTAAGGTTCCGACACATTAATAATCCAAAGATCTGATCGAGCTCCATACCCCAATTTAATGAAGGCAAGTTTAATAATCAACCTTGATCCATGTACATCCTCTTTTTCTTTTTCTTTCTTTCTTTTTCACTTCTTTTTCAAATAAGTGTTTGCTAAGGGACTAGCAAAGTTAAGTATAGGGGGGTGATGAATACCCATTCATCACTCTTTATTCTTATATTTTAGCTACAAAAACCTTTGCAAATACATGTAGATATGTGTAAATAGGAATAATTACCAAAAGCATGCATTGTGTAAAAACCTATAATTAGCATGTTTTTGTGCAAAAATAAAAGAATAAAGATCAAAAAGAAAAAGAGGGAAATATTTAGAATAAATATTGAGCAACCTAACCCAAGGGAGGGCTCAGCATGGGCCTGACCGCATAAAAGCCAAAGTAGAGGGAGATAGGGGCTCATGTGTGTAAATATTTATGTAAATAGAATAAAGGTATTTTCCTCACCAAAAAAATGCTTGTAAATACTTGTATATATTTATAAATATAAAATCAAAAGAAAAATTTAAAAATTAAAAAGAAAACAAAAACACATCTTGTATAGTCACCTTGTACATGGACCACTCCTATGTATTTATTTAACCTTGTAAATAAATAGAATTAATTTCCAAACTTTTTGTAAATAGTATCTATTATATATTGTAAATAAATAAAATGAAAACAATCAAAACAAAAATCAAAATAAAAACAGTAAAATTAAAAATACAAAAATATATTGTACATATACCATGTATATGAATGTATATATGTATTTATTTCACTTATGTAAATAAAAAATAAAAATAAAATAAAAATACCTTTTTATTCCTTATTTTATTCTACAAATAAATAAAATATAAAATAGGAATAAAATTGCATAAAAATAATAATTAAAAATCAAAAAAAATCAAAAACCCTAATAGTGTACATATACCTATGTATTACATACTATGTATATACCTTATTTTTATTTCCAAAAATTAATTAAAAATCACTAAAAAAAAGAAAAAAATAAAAGAAAAATATTTCATGTTTTAAGTTCTTACTGAATCGGGCCCTAGCTACCCTTAATATTCATTTCAAAACTCAGCCACGTGGCCCATTCCTATTGGGTCCTGGGGATGTTGACCGCCCGGTCAACTACCCCCCCAGGACCACCTCCCGCGGATCTGGGTCGTGGACCCGACTTCTCGAAATTTCGCCCGCTCGGCCCGATCATCATTTTACCAAACCCCGGCTCCGTTTTGATCCTCCCACATCCGACATCTTCGCCGGGCATACACCTTGGGATCCGCGCGCCTCCTCGACCTACCCGAGCCATTCTTAGCCGGACCCCTCCAGCGTACATAAGAGAGCTCCACCACTCGATTGATCCATCTTTGGCTAGTGGTTTCCTCCTCCTGTGAGCTCCAGAGCAACCGTGAGAGTGACAGCTCGCGTCTGAGCCTGTCGAAGCGAGGAGAGGGAGCTTCGCCATCGATCCGGCGAGCTCAGCCGCTGTAGCTCCGCCACCAGCGTGAGCTCCGAGCCTCGGAGCGAGACGATCCTTGAGGCGACGACCAGGAGCATCAACAGCTCCTCCCCAGTCTCTCCGACCACCCAGGTAACCCCTTAGGCTTCCCGTTTCCTTTAATTTCTGTTTACGCCCAAATTGCGCTGCCGCCGCATATCTTCGATTCCGACCATCCCTTCACTCCGCTCGATTATCGGAACCGACCATCGCCTTTGCCATCTCCCCGCGCACCTTCTTCACCCCTCCAGCCAACCCAGCTCGCACAGGAGCTGGGAGTCGAGCTCTCCCGTCCACCACCTTCGCCGGAGCTCGCCGCTTCGACCCACCGTTCACCCCCACTTCGCCTAACCGGGTCGAGGCAGTTTGCCCTCGACCCGCGAGTCTCCTGAGCTATTTTGCAGGTGCTACCGAGCCTATCTGAGGGCTTCGGTCATTCAGGCCAGGAGGCCCAGCTCCGCCGACCTCGCCCGAGCTCCTCGGAGCTCGGCTCGATCATCGGAGCATCGCAGCAGACGCAGGAGCACTCCAGCTTTCTTCTCCGACCATCAGAGTGCTCCAAGGAGGAGCAAAGCGCACGCCCGAGCCCGGCGAGTCTCGCCGGGAACCTGTTCTTCCAGGACCCTCCGTTGCCGTCGATCGTCCCCTCCCGCTCCAGATTCAATCCTAGCCGTCCATCTCCGGAGCAGCCTTCATCGTCCGATCTGAGGAGACGTCATCTGGAGGGCCCACCGTCAGCTGCCTTCCGATCATCCACGTGGCACGCATCCAGCCCATCCGCTTAATAAAGGGTAATTTACCCTTAGGCCCTGTCTTTATTTTTATTTCGTTTCCGTCCTATAAATATTGAATGCAGTTGTTTAGTTTTAGGTTTATTTGCATAATGGACCCCGTGCTTTAGTTTATTTGCATCTATACCCCTGTGCGTTGTATGCCACGTGCTTCGTCACGTGTTGTTCTGGGTTATTTGCAGTAGAGACCCCTGTAGTTCTGGATGTTATTGAATGAATGAAAACTTTTATCTATTTGCATTTATACCCCTGTGCGTGGTTTATTTGAGCATGTGCGATATATTTTGGGTGTTTTGCAGATAGGCCCCTGAACTTTTGGTACTTGTTACCAATAAGTCCTCGGGACTTATTTTTATCACATTTGGGTCCCTGAGTGCCCCAGGCATGCGCGTGGCACGTGTTTTGCTGGGAAAATTGCACCAGACCCCCCAGAACTTCGGGTATTTGCACTTTGGTCCCTGTGCACAGTACCCTCTCTTTATTTTTGAATAAAATAGCAAATCACCTCCAAATCCAACGAAAATTGGACACATGGCTCCTGCCATTATGTGAAATGTTTGTGGATTTTTGAGGACATTTTTTATTTCATTTGTTATTTTTAAAAATTCAAAAACCTCTATTTTTGTCACTGTCTAGCTTGAAAAATCACAAAAAAATATTAAAACTCAATTAAAAATTCTATAAAAATTATTTACTGTTTGTCTTGCTTAGTTTGTTTTTCTAGCCAATTTTGGCTATTTTTCGTTACTGAAAATCACTAAAAACTTAAAAACACTCAAAAACCTATAAAAATTCTAGTAAATAAATTAAAAATCCAAAAATAATAAAATTGGTACCTAAATTTTCCTCATTTTGTCTTCTTTGTAGGAAAATTACCTCCCAGCCATTTTGAGCTCTTAGATATTTTATCTAGGGCTTTTTGGCTCGGCTGGACAATACCCTCTATTTCAGTCACCTTTCGATTTTTAGAAAATTAGATAAACATCAGAAAATTCTCAAAAATTTATCAAAAACACTAAAAAATATAAAATACATAAAAATATTTTTGTTTGAATTTTTGATTGATTTTTAGTGCCTTAAATAAATTGTTGAAGTGTGTTTTTCTTTGTTTTTCTTATTTTCTCAATCCATTAAAAATCCAAAAAAAATTCTATAAATATTTAAAAACCACTAAAAATACTTTGTTCTTTTGTTTTATTCCTTTTTACTACTTCGTAGGCCGTAAGGCCAACCCGTGCTCCTTGAGTTCGACCCTGGGTGCTATACCAAGTTAATCCAATAGCAGGACCGCTATTTTGGTTTTATCTGATTTTATTGATATTAGTGGTTCATTTTTTCTTAATTGAGCCGACTTGATCGCGTGGGTCGCAACGACCACTTTAGCACCTATACCCTAGCCTTCAGGCACGCTCATCACTCTCCTCTGGCGACCCGCCAACCTTCCTCTCCGCCACCGGTGCCCACCGTTTACGTGTTTCGAGTAGATACACATCTTCTTCAGTATAATACCTCCTCCTCTCTCTCGTTTTTTTTAAAATTCATTAAAAATTTATCTTGTTTTGATAGTTTTAGGTTTCAATTTTTGGATTTTCTTGAGGGATATAGTGTATACAACGAATGTATTTGAATATTTTTTTACATGTTTAGGATAAAAGTGGATCACTATATTCTTGTTAATTTGATTGTGGTTGTCTCATTTACATGTAGAATTTTATGTGTTGTAGGTGTTCGATAAAATGACTCAACCAACATTAGGTTTAGACTTTGTAAAATATAAAGGATAGAAGGTCCATTACAACATCTACACTTGTTAGTATAGTTAATTTTTTTATAATGATTAAAATTACGATATAGGAATATCATGCCATGATGTTGTATATTTGTGCTTAAATAATTAACATTAGGTATAACTTTTGTATACCATTAGGTATAACTTGTGAATAACATTAGTTAGTCAATATGATATAGTGTGGATATGAGATATGATAAACATCCTTAATATTAGTTAGATAATTTCAGATAGTTTGGATATGATATATGATATAAATCGAAACATTTCTTCAGTGATATTTTATTATCACATTAAATTCTAGTTAATGTGATCAAGTATATCACATTAACTTATACTTAGGTTGATGACAAGTCTAAAACACTAACCATTAATTATTATAAAATCACACAAAATCATTCACACACAGTGCGTCCCTCCACACCGGGTGGTGTGTGGCCCTGCACAATGGGAGGCGTGCGCAACAATTAGAGGATTTGATCACCTCTAACCGTGTTATATTTTTTTATTATTTCACAACACTATTGGACTCATTTGGGATGTTTATCCCAGACCAATGGTCATGGATTTTGATGTTTGCAGGTTTAAAATTCGTTTTTTTGCAGTTACTCATCTAATATTATTGAGCCAATCCACTCTCACTAAATTAGAATCACACTTATCCCTATCCCCATCGTTAACCAACCAAATTTACATAATTGATCGGTTAACATAAGTTTTTAGAGTTTTCAGATTTTTAGAGGTTTTATGATGATTTTTAAATCAAAAATGCTACTGGAGGTACACACAAACAAACAAGCACTATTTTTTGGAACTTTTAGCACATGTTTTATAATTTTTATGTACATTATAAAATAGATAGAACAGATTTTATGAGTTTTTTATTTTTAGAAAATATCAAACAATACTAAATTAATTCACAAAAATTATCATAAATATTGCATGTTAGCAGGAGCTGACAATAATTTTTATCAGGTTTTTGGAATTAATTAGGTATTTATTTGATCAAAAAGTAAGACACACAGCTTATAGGGTCCTAGTTGTAATTACGAGAAAATCCAATGGCCAATTAATAATGCAGATATAAAATGTAGGCCGATAGTGCAAAAACTTTAGTAAAGCACGCGCACCACACATGAGGTAGGCAATCAGGGGTATAAATGTAAATACTAAAAAGTTTTCATTCAAATCAGAACATACATGAAGTTCAGGGTATAACACGCAAATGTACCTGAAAAGCACGTGGGGCTACACGTGAGTTCACACAGATGGGACTAAAATGCAAATACTCAAAATAGCAAGGGTCCACATGCAAAGTAACCAAACTACAACTTTATTTACAGAACTAATTAGTAAAACATAAAAGTGCGGGGTAAAAGATGCAAAATGCCCTGAGTAAGTGGGGAGCGTGGGGGTTCTGACGGCTCCGATCATCCCTTGCGAAAGGATCCGATGGCTGGAGGAATGTCAAGGATGTGCGGTTGTGATGCTCTGCTACAGTACAGATCTGGCGGCTCTGAAAAGGCGAAGACGTATGGTGTAGATCTGTCCCCTGCTCTGATCGAACGTTAGTGATAAAGCGTGGGCGTACGACCGAGATCAAATCTGGAAGGTGGGCTCCTCATCGACGGCGGAAAGGAGGGCTAGAGGAACTCTTCGGGGAAGAACTTCAACGGAGGAGGGATCGAGATCCACCACTCCGATGAAGGATCGGAGGAGTCTTGCACAATCATGGGAGTGGTCCGCGACTGGTGGGAGGATCCGATTGAGGAATTAACACTCAGGTGTGCTGGATGAGGGAACTCCGCTTGGAACTGCTCCGTCGAGCAACTGGACGTCCAACAGAAGCTCCTATCGTGTGAGGGCACCTGCAAATGAAAGATAGGAGTCGGGGCTAAGCTCCATCCCATGTTATTGAAGCTGTAGATGAAAGAAGCGAAAGTGGATGGGAGTCGATCTCCGAAGATAGTGGCAGAAGGAGATCTCGGCCTTAATCTCGACCTGAGGGTCGAATCCAAGGAAGATCAGACTATGGTGCGAGATGGGGTGTTCGTTGAGGGGTTGATCGATACGGGTGTGTTGGTGAGATGAGGCTCCGACCAGGTGGTCGGAGCAAATGAGCGGTGGCGGAGGTGGAATGGAAGATAAATTCGAAAGTGAAAATGAGAAAGATGAGATAGGTACCTGAAGGTGTTGATGAACTCATCAAGGTTAGGTGGAGCTGGGAGACAGGGTCGTGGCCTCGACCATGTTGCGATAGGCAGGGAGGCTAGACGCGACGGAGGACTCCAGCCACGTAGCTGAGCTGCGGGTACACGCCACCAAACCTTTATCCAAAGGCACCCTCCGGTTGATGTCACTCCACTGAAGACACCTAGGGACTAGAGAAGGGGCGAGGCACGAGCTACTGACATGCAGAGGCGGAGGCGAGAATTTATAGGATTCCCAGGGGGCTGGAATGATCGACTAGTAAGATCCGTGCCTTCCTAGGTATCCACAAAGATCATGGATCCTAGGAGGAGGCTCGAGCGAAAAATCAGGGTGAGATGTGATCGGGTCCGGGCTGGAAAATTTGGAGAAAAGGCTTCGGTGAAGTAAATTTGACCCGACCCGGGCTAGGAGGGGGCGTTGACTGGGGTCAACAACCCTCCTGGACTATTCAGAAAATTTAAATTTACAAATAACTTACAAATTCTATAAAAAAATATTAAATTATTTTAAATTAAAAAGTGTAAAAAATAAAAAAAAATGTTTATTATTTTTCAAAGAATTTTTCTATGATTTTTAATAATTTTTATGAAAAATAAATTAGCGTATATACAATATATAGTGTTATATATAGGTATAATATACCTATGTATTATGCACAATTATTTTTATTTTATTATTTTTACATAAATACCCCTATTTTATATTTTATTTATTTCCAACATAATTATAGGAGTACAAAATAATTTTATTTTATTTTTACAAATTATTTACAGGTGTGAAATAAATGGTGGATGTGACATATATATGTGTGTGTGTGTGTGTTTTCACAAGTGAAGGGAATTTTATTTTTATTTTTATTTAATTTTTCTGAATTTATTTTTAGAAATATATATACAAAGAGGTAAAAATAATATTTAACTTTGATTTTCTCAAAAATAATTACCTATATAAATAGGTGATAAGTACAACACAAGGTATACCCTATCTCTCTCTACTTATTTTATTTGGCGATCAGGTCAAAGTTTGACTTTCTCTTGGGGTTTGGGTCACTATGTATTTATTCTAAATACCTCATTTCTATTTCTTTTCCTTTGTTCTTTTATTTTAGCACAAATACATGCTAATTATGCAATATTAACACATGCATGTTGAATGCTAAATTATTGTATTTACACCTATTTACATGATTGATGAATACCCATTCATCACTCTTTATTCTTTTATTTTAGCTAAAAACCTGTGCAAAACACCATGTATATTTGTGTAAATATCATAAATTGTCAACATGCATGCATTGTGTAAATATTGATAATTAGCATGTTTTTGTGTATAAATAAAAGAATAAAGAAATAAAAGAAAAAGGCGAGAAATATTTAGAATAAATATTGAGCGACCTAATCCCAAGGGAGGGCTCAGCATGGGCCTGACTGCAAAAGAATCCAAGTAGAGGGAGATAGGGTCATTCATGGTGTACATATACTTATGTATATAAATAAATTTATTTTCCTCAAAATAAAAATAATAAAAAGTGTTTCTTATATTTTGTACATATTTATAAAAAGAAAACTAAAAAAATGGGAAAATAAAATAAAAATAAAAATAAATAAAACCTCTCTCATCAGTGTGTATAGACCATGTATATAGAATAACATACCTATTTATTTTCCCCTTCTAAATAACTAATAAAAAATTACAATAAAAATATTTCTCTATTCTATATTTCATGGTGTAAATAAATAAAATAAAAATCATAAAAATAAAAATAAAAGAAAAAGAAAATAATAAAATCATTTCCTACATTGTACATATACCATGTAAATATGTATATATACCTATTTAATTAACTAATGTAAATAAATAATAAAAATAAAATAAAAATACCTTTTTATTCCGAATTTTATGTTATAAAAAAATAAATTATAAAATTGGAATAATTGTATTAAAATAAATAATTAAAAATAAATATCAAAAATACATATATGTATATACCCATATATAATAATAATATAATGTAAATACATAAATTATTTTTCAAAAAAAATAAAAATCACTAAAAATTAATTTGAAAATAAATAAACATTTTTTCATGTTTTAACTTTTCGAAATAAAATCATTATCTATTTTATTTTGAATTTCTAAAATAATATCCAATGACGGTATGTGATTAGTCCACGGGGGATTGTTTATCCCCGGTCAACTCTCCCCCCACAGGACCACTTGGTTCGCGGATCTCGCCCCCGACCCGATTTCTCAAATTTTTCTCGGTTTGATCCGATCTCCATTTTCCTAAACCCCGGGTCCTAATGATACTCGATGCATCCGATACCCTCGCTCGGAGGTTTTTCTAGGGATCCGAGCTTCACCGAGCTGCGCCCGAACCCATCTTCTCGGACCCTTCCTAGTATTTAGTTCCACCTCTACCGCACTCTTCACGCCATCTTTGGCTTTCCCCCTCGACGCCAGTGAGCTCCTCTCCCTTGCCTGAGTGACAGTCGTGTGGAGGAGGGTTGCAGCGAGGCCCGGGCAGCCGGGAACCACTGATCCGGCGACGATCATCGCCGTGCGCTGCCGCGAGGTGCGCTCAGCCTCTAGAGCCGTCGATCCATCAAGGCCATGACCCCCGGAGCTCCAGCTGCTCCAGCCCAAACGAATGCGACCACCAGGTAGAGTAGATAGCCTGTAGGTTAGATTAGATTTCGATTTTTAGGTTTCCGATCATCGACCTTCGCCGACCATTTCCCGACATTCCGTTCGACCATTTGCCATACCGACCCGACCATCACCTTCACCAGACTTCTCTCCACCTTCTACATCCCTCCACTCAACCTGATTCGCCCAGGAATAGGATTCTGACCCTCCTCCGCCGTCGCCTCGCCGGAGGGTTACGCCCCGCTTCATCCCTCGCCCCTTTTCACACACTAACGGGTCGAGGCACTTTGCCCTCGACCTAGGAGTCTTGTTGTGCAGGTTGCAGGTTGAAAAGACCCCGTATGAGGATCTATTAGTTCGAGCACAGAGGCTCAGCTCCTCCCTCATCGCCTGAGCTCCTCGGAGCTTCCCGGTCTCATCGGAGTAGCCCACCAGCTGTGGATCACCTCGGCGATCACTTTCACCATCCCAGCAGCACCAGAGGAGCGCTTCACTGCACGCATTGAGCTGGTGAAGTTCGTCAGAGGTCTGTTCTTGGAGGAGCTCCAGTTGCCGTCCGATCAACCCCCAGCTCCAGTTGTGATCGTGGCCGTCCATTCGCGAGACACGTCTATCGCCCGATCTGTTTAGGGTTCGATCCGGACCGTACATCCAGCGAAGGGTTTTCCACGATCCAGCACCATCAGATCCTACACGTGGTGAACCCTCGAGCGTCAATCTTCGAAGAGGCTTCAGCGCATCTCCATCGTCCGATCCCACACGTGGTGTGCCTCCAGCCGAAGATCTCAATATGGGGTAAATTTCTTGTAGGCCCTTTTTATTTTGGTTGTTACTGTCTAGTCATGTAAATATTTCTTTTAGTTATTTTAGTTTGGTAATTTGCATAAAAGACCTTAGTGTTTTTAGATATTTCTGTTTAGCCCCTGTGTATATTGAACACGTGCTTGGACATGTGATTTGGTGGACATTTTGTAGATTTCATCATGTATTTCCTGCGTGTTAATGTTTGCATTTATTTAAATAGGAATTACAGTTATACCCCTCTAAGTGCCTGTCACGTGTGCCGCGCGTGTTTTCGTGGGATTTTTGCATTCCAGGCCCTGCATTTTATTTACGTGTTATTATTTGGTCTTGGAAATAGTTTTCTTTGCATTTAGGTCCTTGACTGCTGCGTGCCTTGTTTTAATTAAATAAAATATCAAATTAAATCCAAATTAGGTGAAATTTGGATACGTGGCTCCTGCCACTATGTAAAAATTTCCCTAAATTTTTGGGACATTTTTTAGCGTTTTATTATTTTTTAAAATTCAAAAACAGTGATTTTTGCTACTGTCTAAATTGAAAAATCAAAGAAAAATATTAAAACCTCTTTAAAAATTCTAAAAAAATTAGTGTAGTTAGTTTTAGTGTTTTGAATTTCTATCAAAATTTTGTGCTTTTTGGATATATAAAACCCTTAAAAATTAAAAAAACCTAAAAATCTTAGAAAAATTCTAAAAAATCTATAAAACCTAAAAAATACAAACTCTTTTTCTGTAGTTTAATTTTTGTTTATAGTTTTCATAAAAATTACCTCTAGACTTTTATAGATCCATTTTATATTTTCAATGGATCTTTCAAGTCTGGCTGTACAGTGATCCATTGTTTTCCTCTTTCCCGATTTTTAAAAAATTATATAAAAATTGAAAAAATCTGAAAAATTCACCAAAAACACTTAAAAACCTAAAAAACATAAAAAGCATTTTTATTAGAATTTTCTGTCTATTTTTGAGTGTTTTTATTAATTGTTGAAGTTGCTTGTTTCCTCTTTTCTTTATAATTAGAAAATCCAAAAAAAATATAATACTTAAAAATCCACCAAAAATATTTTCCCTTTATTTTATTGATTTTTGACTACTTTGTAGGCCGCAAGGCCAGCTCGTGCTCCCTGAGTCCGACCATGGTCGCTATACCAGGTTAATAAAAGTAGCGAGGACCGCTTCTTTGTTTTCATTGATTTTATCTCTTTTATTTGGTGGTTCCATATATATTTTCTTGTTGAGTCTGATTTTCGAGATCCGGGTCGCAACGATCCTTATTCTATTACCTTCACCCGGGTCTTGGTTTATTTTTTAGCTCATCAGAATGGCGTCGTTGCCAGAAGCACGGCTTAGTAGTCGTCTTTCTTTTCGTTTTTATTCGGTTTTGTTTTCCACGATTTTCTGCGGCTTTTCTTTCATCCGCACTTCTCGCGGATTTTTGTTTCTCTTTTGTTTTCCTTTTATTTTATTTTATTTTGTTTTGTTTTTGTTTGTTTATTCCTATTTTTGCATATAGCTTGTTTTATTTTGCTTGTTTTTTATTTTTATGATAACCTGGACTGACACATTTCTGTTTCTGTTTCTTGCAAGGGCCTGAGGACCGAGGCGGCTTTTTCGGAAGCCGAAGCAACCGCAGGATTCGGAGGCGGCTTCCTTCTGTACGAAGTCGCAGGAGAGCGCGAGGAGCGAGCAGGAGTGCGGGAGCCGCGGAATAGCCGCGTAGTAGCGTAGCTTAGATTAGGTTTTTTTTCACAGGGACCTGGACTGAGCCTTGGATTGCGGGGTCTGTTTCGCCGAGCACCGGTGTGCTTGGGGGACCCCACTGTTATTTTGTTTTGACCGCTTTACTTTTCTTTTATTTCACATGGATTTCTATGCTTGATCCCCTAGACTTAGGTTTTTATTTTTGTTGAGCAGGTAGAATTAGGTCCAAAGCCCTAATAGAATATCTGTTCCTATAGCTCGCGCCTGGACTTAGGCAAATAAACCCGTGCTTCATGATAATAGAAATTTCTGTTTAGGACGGTTCTCGCATTGCATCCATATAGGTAGTTTAAATTTATGCGCGGATCATAATTGCATGTAGACTGCTGGAGTCAGGTACACCTTCTATCTCGTGCATGCATCATTGATTTACTCACGCATTGGCTTTTCTGCTTTCCTCCCCCTATTTTTCTGGACTTAGGAATAAAAGAAAATCGGAAAAGTCGTTAGACGATTTTTGGAAAAAAAATACATAAAAAGAAAAACAATAAAATCGGGACTGCTAATCACACTTGACATAAAAGACACATCATTGAAAAATCTATCTTGGGGAGAGTAACCCCCTTCTTATTTGGTTTGGATGAGCGAGAGAGTGACCCGCATCCTAGGCTAGAGCCATATCCGATTTCTCGACTGACTACCAGCCTTTTATTCGGGACAGTCGGTTGAGAATATTGGATTCCTATCAGCTCACGTAATCGTTCTAAAAGACTGAATTGATCACCTAAATAAAATTGACAAGATAATTGACCGATCCCTTACGGTTTTCAGCTCAGTGTGCGTAGGTGAATCGGGGGTTTGCTTCCTCATCTTGTGTGTTTCCAGATCCCTCCCACTTTCCCATCTATCTTTCTCCCGCCCACCCTCCCTTCAGTCTTTTCTCTTCCTCTTCTTTATCCCAAGATGATGGATCCCTCTCACTTCTGGCCGACTCTTGCAGCTTCTTCTCCATCTTCTGACCATCAGTCCAGTCCATCTTCGAGGGAGTTCAGATCCCTGACCAACCTCCCGCTCCCTCTCTCCCATCCCTTTCACTACTCTGGGCATGCTGTGCCAGACGTCCGCGAAGATCAGATGGAGCAGATGTGAAATCCGGACGATTCCATTGCTGAGTTGAGAGTGCACTCCGTTCATGATCAGAGAGAGCATATGAGATTATCAGATAGATCCTATGCCAGATTGATGGAGGAGCAGATAGGACAGGGAGCTCAGTCAGCTTCTACACTAGGTCCATTCATTCTGGATTTGGAGCTTATTCAGAGACTGCCGACATTTTCAGGGGAGGCGCATGAGGAGCCCTATCTTCACTTGTCCGAGTTCGAGGAGTTTTACAGGACACAGCTATATTTAGATATCACTGCAGAGGAGCTGATGCTGAAGACCTTCCCATTCACACTTCAGGATAGAGCCATGAGATGGCACAGACGATTGGGGAGGAGATTCGCTACGTGGGGAGAGCCAAGACGAGAGTTTCTACAGAAATACTTTTTCCAGCGTAGAGCAGAGATGATGCGGTCTTTGATCACCGAGTTTTCAGTTGACCCCCAAGAGCCACTGCATGAGGCATGGCCAAGGTTTCTTGACCTCTTGAGGAGATTTCCCGACCACGGACTTCCACTGACAGACCTTATTGAGATCTCCATGCAGGGGATGACCGCAGAGCAGATATCACTGGTGATTACCGCATGTGGCGGTTCACACCGCAGTTTTGACATTGAGTTGCTGGATACCATCTCGTGGTTACTTTCACAGAGACCTTCTTCACGAGATGCCGTAGGCGAGACAACACATGAGGATGTTGCACTACCAGTGCGGTGTATCGCATTACATGAGGATACAGCTTCTACACACCAGCCCGAGGACTTGGATGCTCCAGCATCACAGAGTACAGAGGAGATGACTGTGATAGTAGAGGTTCTGACCCAGAGTCTACTTGAGTTCCCGTTGATTTTCCAGCTAGAGTTCGAGTTAGCCCCAGAGTTCTCAGTCGACGATTCTTGGATACCAGATCTTCTGATACTCTAGGAAATGGAGGAGCCCCCGCTTTTACAACCATTGATTCAGCCACTGTAGTGTCCAGTCCTGGCGGATTCAGTTTCTTTTCTGCAGAGACACTTCTCGGAGTCCGACAGACACCAGGACTCAGCCCAGCAGCTACAGCTCAATATGGGACATCACTTTGAGAGGTCAGACACGTATTCGAGCCTTTTGTCCTCCACTTTGTTGAGATAGATACACTTGCTGAGGACCAGATGGCAGCCAGCATTGCCGTAGAGCGAGGATCAGCGGCAGACACACTTCCAGCCTCCGTGGTGTTGACCAGTACCTTCTCCTGCTTCCAGATTGCCGATAGCCACACTTCAGATGATGATGCAGCCTGGTGCACAGAGTGGATACTTGGCAGCAGCACAGATGCCCTTCTAGATCCTGATCCTCTATTTCTCACAGATGATCTTGCACTTCTCTCCGAGGGTTATCTGCAGGAGAATGCCATACACGATGAGTACTCAATTTCACCTTCTAAACGTGTATTCGATCTGGCGGATCACGAAATCGAGTCTTCCGATCCTTCTGATTCTGAGTCATCTCACCTCGACGACCCTCGCAAGGATGAGCCGATCCTTGAGATATTCGATGATCTAACTGATTTGTCTCTACTATGTGCATCGGATATCAATTTTCTTAGAGAGTCTCCTGATCTTGACTATCCATACCTCTTTGAGACACTGATCGACGTGGAGGATTCCGTGACTAATCCATCCTTCTCCATGTTTGATTTCTTCGGCTCAACACTTCCACTCCAGTCTGATTTCGAGCCGACGATTTCTTTTGTGCTTCCGGATCCTGATCACATACTTCCATATCCTTGGCTGGTAGCAGACACCCGCCTGATTGCATACCTGGGTGTCATTCTTTGCATTGTTGATTTCTTCACGGTTCTCATACCGAGAATGCGATGACAGTACGACATTCGCCTTACAGATGTCATCCTGAACCTTGACGCAGTGTTATCCTAGCCTTTGCGCCCAGCTAGGGGTGTAAAACCTAGCGCATGTTGAGAGGCACCTCAACATTGTATACATTTGTATATATGTGTTTTGTCTTAGTTTGATCTTTCTTTCTTCTGTTTTTGTTTTCACCCCAGGTCTCGTATAGGATTATCTTTGCTATACTTAGGATATACCTCATCCTAAGTATAGGGGATGGAAACACCGAGTTGTTCTTCTGTTCTGTTTCATCACTTCTGTCGTTGCCTATACTTAAGGATTCTTCACCTTAAGTATAGGGGGAGTGATGCCCTCCATCTTGTTTATATTTGTTGACTTTCTTCGTGTATTTCTACCTCTGTTTTGCTGCCTATACTTAGGGATATTTCACCCTAAGTATAGGGGGGTAGACCTGATGAGCCAAAAATCCTAATGATCCGGATCAGGTAAGAATATCACTCGGGTCGTTGCGACCCGGATCGATAAGAATCTCAGCTCAATCAAGAAAATAAAGTGCAGACCACCAAAATCAGATAAAAATCAAATAAATACGATAGCGGTCCTGGCTATTGGATTAGCCTGGTATAGCGACCAGGGTCGGACTCAGGGAGCACGTGATGGCCTCACGGCCTACGAAGTAGTCTAAAAAAAGAAATAAAATAAAAGTATTTTTGGTGGATTTTTAGCCTTTTTATAATTTTTTGGATTTTTTAATGAATCAAGAAAATAAGAAAGCAAATAAAGAAGCAAATACAAATAATTATTTATCTACTCAAAAATCATCCAAAAATTCAAATAAAAATATTTTTATGTTTTTTATATTTTTTCCTTTTTTGGTTAATTTTTGGTATTTTTCTGATGTTTATTGGATTTTATAAAAATCAAACAAGGTAAGAAAACAAGGGTATTGTCCAGTCAGGTGTCAAGGGCCAATTTAAAATACAAAATGGCCTTATTAACACTTGAAGGTAATTTTCATGTATAGTAGAAACTACAAAGAAAATTTAGGCACCAGAATTATTATTTTTGGGGTTTTCAATTAATTATTAGAATTTTTATAGGGTTTTAGTGTTTTTCAATTTTTATGGGTTTTGTTTATCCAAAAATGACCAAAATTGGTCAGAAAATCAAACAAGGTAAAATAAACAATACCTAATTTTTTTTGTAATTTTAGAGGTGTTTTAATAAATTTTTGTGAATTTTAAAGTTAGACACTAACAAAAATGCTTGTTTTTGAATTTTTAAAAATATCAAAAATAATAAAAAATATCTCAAAAAATTGGAGAAAATTTTACACCATGGCAGGAGCCATGTGTCCAATTTTCATCACATTTGGAGTTGGTTTGCTATTTTATTAAAAATGAAAACATAGCCACAGTGCACAAGGACCTAACTGCAAATAAAATAAAGCCCTGGGCCCCTTAGATAACACGCCAAGAAAGTCTAGGGCCGAATGTGCAAAATGTCCCCGAGGCCACGCACGATACACGTGACTCAGGCCTGGGGGGACCTACTTGTCATTCCTATTAATAAAAATACATACAATAACATGCCAAAAACACATGGCAAGAAATGCAAATACACCAAAAGCTCACGTGTCGATGCACGTGTCCATCACACACAGGGGCATAAATGCAAACTTAATAAAACTCAGGGTCCTCTATGCAATATGTCCAAAAATAAAAGAACTACAGAGCGTATTTACAGGACTAAATAATAAATGTAAAAACTGCAGGGGCCTAACAGTAATTACCCCTTATTAAATGTCGAGGGACGGATGGCTGCCACGTGGAGAATTGGACGGTCGGGGAAGGGGCGCGGCTCAACACATGGTCCTCGGTCCTGATCAACGGCTAGGGCCTCGCCACGTGTAAGATTGGGCGGCTACGGAGCAACGTGGGAAGCCCTCAATGATCGGACGATCCCGATCACTCCTCCAAATATCAAACGGTGCTGGTTGCTCCTGGCGTGGACGGCTACAATGCGAACTGGAGCGGAAGGATGATCGGACGACTGCGGAGGGTCCTCGAAGAACTGGACTCCAGCAAGGTTCACCGGACTCGTGCGGGCGCTGGAGGCCTCCTCGCGGGCTGCTGAAGATCGGAAGAGAAGCTCCTTGGCCTCCCGCGTCGACTGGTACCCTCCGATGGTGGCGAGGAGCTCTGGAGAGCTCCGGCGGCATTGGCGGAGGAGGAGCGGCTGCTCCAAATGGTCGAGACCCTCAGATGGGCTCGAACGGACCTGAAAAGCGCAGCCACGCACTCGCGGGTCGAGGGCAAGTTGCCTCGACCCTGTAAGCGGGGGTGAAGGTGGTCGGTGCGGCGGGGCGTAGGGGCTCCGACGATGCGACAGCGAAGGAGCCCCAATCCCAGCTCTGTGCGAGCTGGGTTGGATGAAGGGGTGGAGAAGGTGCGCGGGGAGAAGGCGATCGTGATGGGCAGCTCCGATGATCGAATAGGTGGCTAGGGTGGACGGAATCGAAGCTCGAAGGTGACGGGGGAAATTGGGCGAAACTAAAAATTAGAGAACTAGGGAAGGAGAGAGGTCTACCTAATGGGCGCAATCGACTGTGGAGGAGCAGGGCTTGGTCCAGGTCCTTGCCTCGAGGACCATCAGTGTCCGAGTCTCGAGCGTCACCTCCAGGCGGGGCACGACGGCGCAATGTCGCCGGATCGATGGTCTCCTTGCTCCCTCCTCACTGCAACACCACCTGGGGCGAGCTGTCACTCTCGCTGAGACGATGGAGGTCCTTGGGTGGAGAATGGATGAGCCAAAGATGCAGAAATGGGAGGCGGAGCTCGGCTTATATGCGAGTGCAGGTCCGAGAAGAATGGATCGGATAGGGTTCCGCGAAGCGCGGATCCCCACGCGGATATGGTGGCGAGGGTCTCGGATGCACGGGGAAGAAGACAAGCCCGGGGTTTGCGGGTATGGGCGTCGGATCATGTCGGGATAATTTTGAAAAGTCGGGTTGCGGGATCAGATCCGGGGCTCGGTGGTCCTGGGGGGGGGGGGAGTTGACCGGGGGGTCAACGTCCCCGTGGACCAATGGGGACAGGCCATGTGGAAAAGATTTAGAAATTCATTTAAAAATAGCAAATGGTCGAATTAAAGAAAACTTCAACATGAAAAATATTTGTTTTAATTTTTTCTATTTTTTTGTGATTTTTAATTAATTTTTCAAAATAAAAATAAGGTATTTACACTTTAGTGCTATATATAGGTATTTACACAATATGGCTTTTTAATTTTTGATTTTTAATTTGTTATTTTTGTGCAATTTTATTCCCATTTTATATTTTATTTATTTATAGCATAAAATTAGGAATAAAAGGGTATTTTTATTTCATTTTTATTATTTATATACAAGGGTTAAATAAATAGATATATACATCTATATACACTGTATGTGTACAATGTTACTTTTGGTTTTCAATTTTGTTCTTTTTATTTTATTTTTGTTTTTATGGTTTTTATTTATTTTATTTACAAATTAGAAGATAGAATATATACAAATTTTTAGGGATTTTAATTTATTTATTTATATGGTGAAATAAATATAGATGGGGTGTCTATGTACATGGTGAATATGCACAAGTGACTTATTTTTATTTTCTTTTTAATTTTTCTATTTTTATTTGGATTTTTTATTTACAAATATATACAAATATATACAAGCCCATTTTATTTTATTTTTGGAGGAAAATATTTAGTCATATTTACAGATATATTTACACACATGAGCTCCCTATCTCTCTCTACTTTGGCTTTTATGCGGTCAGGCCCATACTGAGCCCTCCCTTAGGATTAGGTTGCTCAATATTTATTCTAAATATTTCCCTCTTTTTCATTTTAATCTTTATTCTTTTATTTTTGCACAAAAACATGCTAATTATTAGTTTTTACACCATGCATGCTTTTGGTAATTATTTATATTTACAAACATATACATGCATTTGCAACGGTTTTTGTAGCTAAAATATAAGAATAAAGAGTGATGAATGAGTATTAATCACACCCCTATACTTAACTTTGCTAGTCCCTTAGCAAACACTTATTTGAAAAAGAAGTGAAAAAGAGAAAGAAAAAGAGGAGAATGCACATGGATCAAGGTTGAATATTAAACTTGCCTTCATTAAATTGAATTATGGAGCTCGATCAGATCTTTGGATTATTAATGTGTCGGAACATTGTTTGGACTTAAGCTTAAAACTCAACAGCCTCTAAGTTCCACTAATCTATAATCAAGACTCCTCAACAATCCAGGTCAGAACAAGTCATCAAACACAAACCCTGAAGACCATGAATCTTTCCTTGTACTGTGAATGTGAAGTATAAGCTCTCCACCTCAGAAATGGCAACTTGACAACCCTCCCCAACAAGGTAACTCTATGACCCCAATCTGGCCAACCTTTCCTCGAGGAGCGGGGTATTCCCTTCTAAGTTCAAGTTCAACCAGCTCAAGAAGAGGGGGAAGAAGAGAATGGACCATGGCCAGTGTAGCCATGTATCCTTGGGAGCTCGACCAGTGTAGCCAAGTCTCCCTGCTGCAAGCTACATAAGGTGGATCATGAATCTCAAGCTTTGCTTATTGCACTATATACATACTCCGGTGGGATTATCATTTTCTATCAGACCCACCATTTTTTTGGAGTTATTTTCTTTTTGCATTTTTTTCAAGTGCATCTATACAACATATACATGTGCAGCATATATACAAGGAGTTTTTCCTCTTGAGCCAGTAGACTATCCCTCTTTTGAAGCATTATTGCAACCCACAACTCCTGTCGTTAGACCTCATGGCAACCAGACCAAGTTGAGACGCACTTCCTTCACTAAAAGAAGAAGAGAGGTTCCGCCTAGAAGTACTACCCTCATATGCTACCCCAAGTCAAGGAAGACTGCCTCCTCACCACCTCATCCGTAGAGAGCTCGGTGCAAGTGTTGTGTCCAAGTAAAGTCATTGTCTCTATGAGTCATGTGTGTGTTGTTAAGTGCTCTACTTAGGCTCATTGAGATGACATGTGATCATAGCCTAGTGGACTCAAAGAATTAAGTCACCATGGACCTGAAAAGCCTTAACCCTAAGCCCTATAAGGTTCCTCTTAGAAATTAGGTGGATTAAGATCTTAATCAAGCTCCATTTCCCAATTTAATTCCAGGCTAGTTTAAATGTCAACTATCATCCAGAAAAACTATATACATATATACAAAGATGCTATTTATACAATTTTTACAAACATGCAAAATTTTTGAAAAATGTTTTGAAATCATGAATGGATGAATGCATGAATGCAAGTTTTGCAAAAGTATTTACACACATTTACACAAGATTTTTGCAAACTTTTGATTTTCAAAACATTTTGTAAAACTTTTGTACTATATACATAATTTTCATAAGAAAATATTTACACAAACTTTACACAAAAAGTTTTTGAAAACATTTTTACAAAAATAATTTGTACACTAGCTATGTATGTGCAATAAAAGAATGTTTATTTACAGGAAATTTTTTTAAATTTTGTGGTTTTTAAGGTTTTTAGCCATTTTATTTATTAACACACTCACACAAAGTATGAGTTATGGCTAAAGTATGTATGAAATATATACACCCCCCTATACTTAGCTCGAACGATGTCCTCAGAGTCAAGAGCGATGAAGAAGACATAACTCGTGCTATGTATAGGGAAGTGAAAAGTAAGGCTATATACAAAGAAGAATGAATGAATAGAAAGTCAAGAAGATCTCGGCCTTTCCCCCTATACTTAGGATCAAGTAATCCTAAGTATAGCAGGCTGTACACAAAAGGGAAAACCGAGTGGAGAATGTGCAGGGTCTACCCCCCCTATACTTAGGGTAAAATATCCCTAAGTATAGGCAGCAAAAACAGGGATAGAAAGAAACAAAAGAAATACCCAAAGCTCCTACATCCCCCCTATACTTAGGGTAAAGTACACCCTAAGTATAGCATAATCAAAGATGACAAACGGGACGTGGGACTAAAGAATGTGATGATATGGACATCTGGATCTATACAGGTCGGAAGAACAATGATACTCAGGCGTGAGATGCAATAGATGTGAGTCAAGAGACCACATCTCATGCAAAATGAATCGGGACAACATCAACGACCCGCGGCTCATGATCTAGAAATGGCTTGAGCCGCTGGTCGTTCACTCGAAAGGTACTCTCAGAAGACAACTCCGATATGTCAATGCTACCGTTGTCGTGTACCTTTCTCACCAAGTAGGGTCCCTTCTATTTGCTCTGTAGCTTCCCTGGAAATAGGCGAAGCGTCGCATCAAACAGCCATACTCTCTGTCCAGGCTCAAAATGTTTGTGGCTAATGTGAGAATCATGTCACTCCTTCACTCTCTCCTTGTAATGTAGGCTGTTTGAGAAGGCGGTATCCCTAAGCTCCTCCAGGGCTGCTAAATCTGCCCTCCTCTGGTCTCCTACACTATCTGGATCAACAAGTATCTCAGTGACTGCCCAAAGTGACCTGTGTCTCAGCTCAACAGGTAAATGGCACGGCTTGCCATATACGAGGCGAAAGGGAGATGTGCCCAAAGGTGTCTTGAAAGACGTCCTATATGCCCACAAGACCGAGTCCAAAAGCTGTGACCAATCCTTTCGGTCAGGGCGGACGCCTGTCCGCAATATAGTCTTGATCTCCCTGTTCGACACCTCGGCTAGACCATTCGTCTGTGGATGGTATGGAGTGGCAACTCGATGGTCTATACCGAACTCGCTAGCAAGGGCCTTCACCTGGTCGTCGATGAAATGAGACCCCCCATCTGAAATCAATACTCGAGGTACCCCGAACCGCGTGATGATATGCTTCCTCAAAAATCTGCAGACTGTCCTCGCATCAGCGGCTCAGGCAGGGATGGCCTCAACCCAACGACTCACATAATCTACAGCCAACAGAATGTACTCAAATCCCTGACTCTTAGGGAATGGACCCATGAAATCGATGCCCCATGCGTCAGAAACCTCACAGAAGTGAATGGGCTGCATCGGCATTGATGAATCCGCGATTCATCATCGCAATATCTTGATCTTAGCAAAATCCCCGAGTAAAATCCCAAATAAATGTCCATAAAATCAATAAATTAACAAAATAACTCTTGTAAATAAAACATACTAATTATTGTATATTAGATTGTACAAAATAAATTAACAATAAAAAGCTGCAAAAATAAAGGAGTTTTCACCTATAAATAGCTCAAAACTTCATGTATTTTTAATAATTTCATTTCAACTCCTTTTTACCTAATTCTTTCTCTAACTTATTTATAAAAATGTATATACAAATATAAAAATACAAAACAAATTTTACCTCAAATAAATGCTCCTAGATCCCAAAGAGAAAAAGCTGTAAAGTCCAACTTCCAAGCTAAATTCCCGCTCCGTATGAACTCCAAATTCACCAAACTCACTTTTAAAGTTCAAGTTAGAAAATTATCTATCCAACGGAAGTGGTTTCATTGAAATCGGAGCTCGTTTGCAAAAGTTGGGTTTTAGGACCTAGATGTACATTGTATACCATGTATATATGCATTATTTCTTTAATTTTTATTGTATCTTTCTTAATTATTAAAATTACAAAAAAATCATACTTGTGTTGTATTTTAATTATACTATTTTATTGTATTTTCTCGTTTTAAATATCTCTTATTAAAAAGACAAAAACAATTACATACTAGAAAAGTAAAAAATGTGTACATGGTGTTTTGTATTCACTTGTAAATTCACCACTATTTTTTTCCTTCTTTATTTTATTGTATTTAAAGTAGCCTACTTTATTTCATTTTATTTATTTAATTATTTTGCATTCTCTACAATAACCACCATTCAACTCTCTTCTACCACCAACCTCCATTCAACCCCACCATTTCTTAAACCTCCCATTCAACTCCATTAATAAAATAACCTCCCACCATTTTAATAACCTCTCATTCCATCATTTTTATATACATGTCATTCTCCTCAATTTTGCCTTTGATCTATCTTTATGTGAGGAGAGCCTAGTTCCCTGAGTTGAATCGGTGACAGCGACGCAACCGCGGTCGAGCGACGACGGCCCTCTCTCCGGTGTGATCCGTTGGCTTTTTGGCCAACATCGCAGCCGCAACCGCGAGCTGCTCGATCTCATCGCACGTCGCTGATTCGAGCGAAGACCGTGCTCTCGTGAGCACTCCATAGGTGACTGATAATCTCAGAAATCGATGTGGTTGTATCGACTCACAAGGCGAGTCAACAGTCGGTGTTTGACCACACAAAATCTGAAATTAATCAACAATCAACCCACACTAAAGATCAATAGATTAGAAATAATGTGGAGTTAAAATTTATTTTTAACTCTGCACAAATGGTGTAAAGGGCAAGTATGCAGAGAGTTCGAACACAGGGAGCAAGCAGGGTAGTTCAAAATATTGTGCACAAGTGAATGTGTGTGATGTGTCTACACTAAGCAAGCAAACAATGAAATTTTTATGGGTTTTTAATTTTTTAATTTTTTTTATTTTAATTTAATTTTTAATTTTGTATTTTGATTTTTTAATTTTTTTGTTTTATATATTTTCTTTTTATATTTTTTAAATTTTCAATATTGGAGAATAAAGACAATGTAATAAAAGGCAAGACAAAATATGTATAAAAATATGTAAAAATATCCAAAAATTCAGAAATAAAATCTTTTTGATATTTTTAGGATTTTTTACTGTTTTTGTGATTTTTGGGAATTTTCAAGGTGTTTTTGGTATTTTTAAATACTGAAATAAGGCAAACAGTGGAAAATGTGCTCGCTGTGAGTAAAATGAGAATTAAAATTAGCAAACAGCAACCAAAATTTTTCACACTATTTTTCAACTAAAGAGAACGAAATAAAGAACAAACAGGAACTGAGTTTGTAATTTTTTGAGTTTTCTAGAATTTTCTATATTTTTTTGAAGTTTTTGAGTGTTTTTAAATTTTTAGTGTTTTTCTTTTGAGATTTTTAACGATTTTTGGATTGACACTAAAATAGGATAAAATAGACACTAGGTAATTTTTTTGGGATTTTTAGAGGTATTTTACTATTTTTTGGTATTTTCTATGCTAGACACTGAATAAAAAGCAAGTTTTTGATTTTTAATAAATATAAAAATCAAACAAAATCAAAAACTGAATTGATAGCGTGGAAGCATAAGTTAACAGGAGCTAAACCCTTTTTTGTGGAATTTTTGGACTTAAAAAGATACTTTAAATAATTACAACAAGCATCCAAACAATTAACAGGCTTGGCAGGGGTAGATCTGTAATTTATCAAACATCCAGGGGCTCGTATGCAAAATTTCCACGAAAATATAAACTAAATATTCAATTTTAAGGGCCAAACAGCAATTACAATACCCGCCTGGTTATCGGTGTAAATTGCCCCCATAGGGTGCGTGACTCGCACGCACTTGGCAGGGACCAAAATGCAATATTTGAAACTATCAGGGGGGTCGATGCAAAATATCCCAAAGTTTTACACTGTGATACAAAATCTTGGGACTAAACTGAAATAACTAAACCCTAGGGGGGTCCTTGCAAAAAGCCCACCACCTCACGTGTACAGGTCACGTGAGGTGACGTGGCGGAGGACCTAGATGCAAATAAAAATAAGTGCAGGGGCTTACATGCAAATAACCCAAAGTTTTTCAACTACAGATGAAAGTTTAAATACTAAACAGTAAATACAAAATGCGCGAGGGTTGATATGCAAAATACCCTCGACGCGTGATCCGACGGCGATGAAGAAGCTACTTAAACACGTGGCGTAATCTGGACGGCCGATGACGTTTCGCTTCGACGTCTGAGATTAGATCTCAGAATGAGATTCAACGGTGGCTGGGCTCAGAAGATCTAACGGTCGATGCGCGATCTGGGACTCCGCCTCGATCCAACGGTGAAGAAGGTCGGAACAAGAACAACGATGAACTCCGACGAGCCGAGGTTCTCCGAGGTCAAGCTCCGTCTCCGGCGGGCTTCTTGGCTTCAAAATGCGGCTGGAGCCTCCTCCGGTCCTTCTCTATCTCCTGGGGCATCAAAATGCCTCGGCGACAGCCGAGGATCGCTGGCAAAGGTGGCGTAGCTGGGGAGCTCGGTCGAGTTCCGGCGATGCTCAAAATTGCACCCAGGTGCGATTCCACGAGCGTTGACCTGCAAAACGAGATGAGAGGGTCCAGGGCAAGTTGCCTGGACCCCGCGGAGGCGAAATGGAGTTCGGAGGTGGTATGTGGATGGCGAAGAGATGTCGGCCGGAGGTGCGCTCCAGCGAGATGGACTGATCGGGCGATTCAGGCGATGAAACTCGGATTTTTTTGGGGGTTTTTGATCCTTAAGCCAAGGGAAATAAAATGACGCAAAGAAATGCAAGGCAGATGATCCTCGATGGCCGGAGCCAGAGGAAGAAGGTACCTCGACCTCCGGACTTGCGGGAGGTGTTGGAGGCTCCTCCGACTTCAAATGCCTTGGATGAAGGGCTTGCGATGGAGCTGTCACCTCCAGGAAGCTCAAGAGCACGAAGGTGGCGCAGAAGGGTGGACCGAAGGGACTCAAATTCAAATTAAAAAGGAGGGGGTCGTTATATCTGGTTTGACCTCGAGTTGCAGGGGCTCGAAGATCGACGATCCTGGAGCGCCTCAGTGATCCTTGGCCCGATGTAAACACATGGCGGGCAAGAGGGATGATCGATGGAGAAAAATGCAGAAGGAATCAAGACGAAAGGATGAAAGGAATGGTTGGGAAAAAGCCGAGAAAATGGCTCAAAAACCAAGTCGTCTGACAGGGGTAGGTGGGAAGGACGACCAGCTGACCTAGGTCAACTGGGACCGTCTCCTGATTGGTCTACGTGAACCAATCAGGAAAAATCTCTGATAATTATTTTGTAAAATCAATTAAAAATAGAATAAGGTCGAATTAATTAATGGTTATAAAATAAAAAATATTTGTAATTTTATGTAGTATTTTATTATGATTTTTAATTAATTTTATGAGGTATATTTTTAAAAGTTCACTTTTTAGCCTTATATAGGTATAATACCTATGTCTTTAAGTATTTAATTCTTATTTTGTATATTTTAATTTCATTATTTTTATTTATTATTTTCTAAGATTCTAAGATATTTTTATGTACACAAATATATTTTTATTTAATTTTTCTGATATGTTTTGTGTATTAAATAAATTATAAGTGTAAAAAGTATAGGTATACATATAGGCAGGGTGCCTATGTATTCTTTATACAAGTATTTTTATTTTCTTTGCATTTTTATTCTAATTTTAATGCACATATATATTATAAGTAATATTTACATAATTATAAAAATATAAAAATACAAAAATAATGAATAAATAATAAACTGAATATTTTAATCAGTACAAGTATACAAAGTGGGTCCAAAACTCAACTTTCAAACCGTAGCTCCGCCAAATGCGAAACCACCGCCATTAAATAGATTATTTTATTCTATATACAATTAAAGGTGAGTATGCTGCATTTGGAGTTGTCAGTTGTGAGATACGGGTCTGGGAAGTTGGGATTCTGGATTCTTATTCAGACCATAACTTTTCATCTGTACATTTTTTTCTGTGAAATCAATTTTGTATTTTTCTTTATAAAATTATCTACAACTTTCATGTACAAAGTTTCTTTATTTGATGTATAAAAAGTGGAACCAAAAATAGGTCCCAAAATGAATAAAGAATGAATAGAAAATATAGGTATTTCATCTGCTTTTCTGACCTTATCTCCCCCTACTTTATTCCTTGTCGACCTATTCATCAAGATGCCTAGGTCTCGGTGGTTTTGGGTCATAAAATATTTACAATATTTTATTCTTTTTCTTTTCTTTATTTATTCTATAATTTTGGCTGTAATTACAGTATTTTATACACTAATATGATGCACATGCATGAATGCTAAGATGATGATTTTAATGCTATTTACAGGCATTTGCTAGGGTTTTTGGTGCCACAATGATAGAATAAAGATGATGAAATGTGGATTCATCAGCGACCGTATCATCGTAGGTAAATTTTTCATCTCATTTTATCATCTTGTCATTTTTTGCAAATTTTTTTAGCGCATCATATCACCCCCATCCTCCATTTGTTCTACTCCTCATATTATCACCATATCATTTTTCTCATTTCATTGTCATTTCCATCTGCATTCCTTGTTTAACTAAAATAAAAAAATTTAAAAAAAATAAACAAAAAAATTTCATTACAACATTTTTTTAATCAAAATAGTAAAAAAAATTCAAAAAAAATAAAAAAAAACCGCAGAAGCAGCAGCCGTGGGTGAACCCACCGCCGCCGCTCCTTCTTCCCACCACCGCCAGCCGGCGGCATCCTCACCGCAGCTTCCAGCGGCCACGAAGTCGCCGCAGCCCTCGCCGGCCACCCGTGCCGCCGCGCGCGGGCCTGCCTCCGCCGCGCCTCCCGTCGAAGCTCCTCCGCCGAGGAGCCGCAGCCCTCCGCCGATTCCAGCCGCGCCTACTACCGTCCACCCACAGACCGCCTCGTCGCCCCTCCGCCGCAGGTCCTCCGGCACCGCCCCTCCGCACTCCTCGCCGCCCTCCGCGCACTGGTCCGTCGACGCCCTCCCCCTTTGGGTTCCTCCCCATCGTGCTCAAGGAAGAAGAAAGGTCATATTTGTTTATTATTTTTTTATGTAAAAATTACATTTTCTTTAGCTATAGTTTTTGTAATTACAATAAGGTCCCTGTACATGTTTTGTTTATAAGTTTTGTTTCCTAGATTTGCAAAGACACCCCTGTGTTCATTTGGATCTCATTTTGGCATCTTTTTATTTAAAGAAAAATAGCATTATGTTGAGCAACTTATCCTCTGTCATGTGATTATTTATTTGTATTTTTGTGAGATATGGGTAATTAACTAAAATTGTTCAACTGAAATTTTGCATAGTTTACCCATTCTGGACTCTTAAAATTATATCTCACACACGGTTGCTCCAAAAAATCCACAAAAATTAGGAATGATGCCTTGAAATGTGATAAACTTATTATCAAAATTTCATCTAAAATGGATATGTCTTGTGCCCAAAATAAATTGTAGAGTGTTTCTAGTATTTGATTTTTAATTAAATCCACGAGTATCCTTTTTGAGAAATTTCAACTCTACTAGATTGTTCATCTAAATATCTTTCTAAGATAATTTGCTCTCTGACTAATTTGATAACGTGGATTTAATAGAAATTATTTACTCACTGCCACTCTATTTTCACTAAAAAAATCCATAAAAAATTCATAACTTGTCAAAAAATTCCAAAAACAATTACTGTAGATTTCTTGCATCATGTTTTGTTTCCAGTACATTTTTCATGATTTTTGCTTACTATTTGTGAGATAAATTGCGAAAAACCCCATAAAAAGTGCACATTTTTCCTTGTTGCATTTTAAGTCCTAAAATTCTAAAAAAAAAATGTTTTGTGTACATCACTGGATTAGGATGATAGGAAAAAATATAATTTGGCTGAATTGGATTAATTTAACATTAAAATTAATTTGGCCTTGTTGTATGCTTTCTTAGTGTCGTAATTCAACCGCATCTTGCATTGGCATTTCTTTTTGTATTAAAAAAATCTAAAAAATACGCATTGGAAATCTAGACCTAAGTTTTTGAATTAAAACCGAAGTTGTTCCTTTGCCTCCCTGAGTTCGACCCCGGACTTGCCCGGGATATAAATTAAGCCGAGACACTCTTCACGGAGATCTTCTCTCGGTTCTGACCGAATCGCTAAGTACACGTGCTACAACGAAGACGAATTAAACATCGTATTTAGCGACTCGTTAGATGGCGCCGTTGCCGGGGAGGCAAATGGCTTTGGGATTAGTTTAAAAATTTGGATTTAGTTTTCCATTTACTCGGGTAGTCTGACCCCCGAGCCACTTGTATTTATTCCATTTTTTGCAATTATTTCTCTTTATATTTTTGTATATATCTTGTTGTTTAACTCTCTAATATAAATTTCATTTTCCTTGCGAGGGCCCGGTGGACTTGGAGTACATCGGAGGTCGAAGGACGCGACGCGTGCCGACTGTTGAAGTGCGAGGATAATTTTTTTATTTTTGAGAGAAATTTTGTAAATTGTTGTAATTATTTATCTTGCTCATTTATAGCGGCTCTTGTTTGAGAGCTCGCGCGTGTAAAAAGACTTAGACATTATTTGTGGTGTGTTGAGCCTGTTTCACTCTCCGGCGAGGGTGGGGCTCGACTTGAGTGGCGAACTTAAGGATTAGGCACACGGTAGTTTAGAATCAAATTTATTTGTGCCCATCGTAAATTAGGCCACACATATCTTAGAAGATTCACTTATCTAATAAGATTCATAATGAGACGCACATAGACACGTACTACTTAGCTCAAATTCAATCAATTCTTCTCCGCTAATAGTATACTGTTTAGGTGTGGTTTTCTCGATCTGCATGCATTTAGTGTAATATTTATAAATTCTGTTCTGCATAATGCATGAAGAGTGCTGGGATTCACTGTAAGTATACCTTCTTCTGAGCATGCATCATAGTTTCTCATTTGCATTCTGATTTCCGATTCCCCTTTTGTTTTACAACTTAAGGTCAAAAGGAAATTGGGATTGAACGGTAGACGTGCTTGTGTGTTCACATAAAATTCAAGTGATAACCTAACTCTAAAATTGAGACTGAATTGAGCAGGTCGATCTAATTAATTGGAAAAAAAGAACCCTTGTTCTCGGGTGCATAAAGCCCTCATTGTTTGTTTTAATTGCAAGTGAGAGAGAGAGAGACGACCCTCCTATAGAGCCAAGTCTGGATTTCTTACTTACTACTAGTTCTTTCTTTTTAGGCAATTAGCTACTTTTCAGTGAGGATTTACGGGTAGCCGGTAAACGGTCCGGACTTCCTTAGCAGAGTGGGAGGTTTAGAGGATGCCTTAGTCCTCAAGGAACGGGTAGTCATATTTATACGGTCCGTACTTACTCCTATACTGGCTGAAAGTAGGTCAAACTAGTCGTAAGAACCGGGCCAGTCTGTAGGAAAATACGGGCACCTAACAGCTCGTTAATCTTTTCACGATTGTATTCTCACCAACTAAAATTGACCAGATAATTCGGCCGAACTCTTACGGACATCACGTGTTGAGTTGGTGAAATTGGGGGTTTGAATTGTGTGAGTCCACTCCGCACATTTACGTGCACCGTAGAACTAGCGCCTCATTGACTATCGTGATCTAATCGGTTCTTTTGACATCGAAGATGACTGATTGGGGGGATATTTATTCGGACTTTGCGAATCTCTCGTTGAACCCTTCAAAAAGTACGTCTTCAAAGGTCCAAGCGCAACTTGGACCAACCTGGACTCATGACTCTCTTGAGCCCAGGATCACTCACTCTCGGGATGGTTACTCTCAAACCATTCCATTTCTCTCTTCCTACCTCACCGAGGAAGACCATCGCCTTGGTGAGAATATCATGATTCATAAATCCTCTTCTAATCAACGAAAACATTGCTGATTCAGGACATAAAGAAGATTCAATTAAAATGCCAAAGAAGAAAGAAGAGGAAGAAGAGAACCATGAAGACCCAATGAAAATGATACTAGCCCGATTAGCTGCATCTGAGCAGCAACGAGCATTACTGAGAGCTCAGTTGGGACAGTTAAATGTTGGGGTCCAACTACCAATGGATGCGGTGTATAACCCCGGACAATATCAAATTCATAACTACTTGAGTCCGGCTGAACCCACTGTTGACTTTGAATTGAAGCCGCATTTTCTGAACTTGCTGCCACATTTTGATGGGAATGCTTCTGAGGAGCCATATGCATTCCTAAGGGACTTTGAGCTCATCTGTGCTAACCTCAAACATAATAATGTTAGCCAGGATTATATTAGGCTCAAATCCCTTCCATTTGCCTTGGGTGGAAAAGTCGATTACCGGGTAAAGAATCTTGGAATCATCATCACCACTTATGCCCAGTTCAAGGACCTATTCCTAAAGAAGTTCTACCCTTTGAGTAGAACTAACATGATGAGGATGTGAATTACGAGTTTTTCCCAGTTACCCCATGAAGCCTTCTCTGATGCTTGGGAAAGATTCAAGGACATCCTGCAAAAGTGTCCTTGTCATGGATTAGATGACAACATCTTGGTCCAATCCTTCTTCACTGGTCTCAACCCTGAGATGCAGGGTTTAGTGAGCGCTGCCTGTGGAGGTAGCTACACATCACGAGGAGCGGATACCGTCTGGAGGGTATTCGAGCAGATGGCTGAAACTAGCCGCTCACAGATGGCCAGCAGGGCCTATACACCATCCCCCAGTTCACTCTCATCTGGAGGGGGGAAATCAGCTGTAGTCGATCTCTCTCAGGACGTGATCCCTAGCATGGGACTCCTTGCTGACAAGCTTACTGTAGTCGAGAAGATCGACAGGAGGATTGATGAGTTAGACCGGAGCGTCTCCAAACTTCCAAAATAGATGGAGGAGTTGACTGAGAAGGTATCTAAGATACGAATACCCGCCATGACTGCACCCTCTGCTCCTGTATACCGAGTTCACCATGTTCAGGAGCAGTTGGTGTCAGGGCAACCCCAGCCGTGGGAGCAGGACTAATCCTACACCCACTCTTTCCAGCAGCCACCTCCAGTAGCAGAGACAGTCCAGGAGGAGCCTCCATTAGTTTGGGAGGTGAATGGGATATGGTATACTCAGGACCCTACCAGGCAGGGAAGTACGGGAGACCGACAGACCTATCAGCGTCCCCCGACCTTTCACAACACCGCATTCACCTCCGCACCACCTCCTTCACAGCAGAGCCCTGGATTCCATCCACCCCAGCAGTAGAGGCAGCAGTACCAGCAGTATGGTCGACAGGGCCATTACCAGACGGGCTAGCAGGGCCCGCAACCCCAGCAGCAGCAGCAGCAGAGGCAGTACTCTGGCCAGCAGGGCCAGTCTTCCCGTTCTTCTTCCCAGTCTTATCCACTTCCTTCATCGTCTAGTCCCGTTGATATTCAGCAGCAGATACTCGACGAGCTACGTTCCTACAGGAACGAGGTTCAGGACTTACGGGTGGATGTCAACTGCCTGTCCAGATGGCGAGACGAGCAGACTGCACCCTCTACCTCGATCCCAGCCCAAGTTCAGGCTAGCCCCAATAGCATGAACCGTTCTAGTTCTCAGCAGCACTTTGGTCAGGTATACTATTCAGCATCTCCTAAATCTGAACATGAGATTCTTTCGTGTGACGAGGCTAACCACATGTCACTCAAGAGCGGAAGGACCGTGGTCGTACCTGAACAGGCGAGGGACACGAGGAGGGGCATCTCTGGAGCTCTACCTGAGGAGTCTTCAGAGGATGAGGAGGAGGGGCATCATATTTCAGAGCCCCATTAGCACCATTCGAGGATTTCCACTCAGGGAGCCGAGAGGAGGAGGAGAGCACGTATGTAGCATCGTCAGCATGGATATTCTTCTGAGTCTACGGAGGACCTTGCATCTCCGGTTGTGGCGGATACCACTCCAGCTTCTATTCCACAACCTGTAGTAGATAGTTTAGATTTTGAGTCCATGTTGCATCAAAAAGATTCTTGTATGAAGAACTCTGTTTCCGTTAATGCAAAGAATGATCTTTCAGTTCATGATTCAGATTCTTCATCCTCTGTTTCCCTAGCTTCAATCCCTTTCACCCATGCTCTTACGGCAGGAAAGCACATCAAAAAGATTCAGAAAGATGACCCCGATATGGCACGGTTTTGTAAAGAAAACATCACAGTTAAGGTGCCATTTGATGAATATGTGGCTAACCATCCTGCCTTCCAAAAATACCATAAGGTGAGATGCGCACCTCGAAGGGTTAGCAGGAAGAAAGATAACCGAAATATTAAGACACATGTCTTATCAGTAGCCACAACCTATTGTCTCAAGAATCATACTTTGCCAAAGAAAAAGAGAGACATGGGTGCTCACTATGTGGAGAGTCGTATTGACGACATTGCGTTTGCACGCACACTCTTAGATAACGGTTCTTCAATCAACTTACTTCCCTTAGCATTATATCAGAAATTGGAGTTGGGACCACTTCGCAAATCTAGAGCTTTACTCCAATTCACAGATCGTTCAGTGAAGAGACCTATGGGAGAAGTGAAGAACGTAGTTATCTCGATTGAGGGGCAGAACTATCAGGTGGACTTCACAGTCTTGGACATGGAGACCCCCAATCATTGGAGAGAATCTCATATCATTCTCGGGTGACCCTTCCTTAGGACCGCAGGCGCAGCTTTTGATTATGGTACGGGAATGATGAAGTTCCGTTCTCCAGGCAGAGAGGTGAACCTTGAGATGAAGCAAACCAAGTGTCAGTGACCCGATTCAGAGAGTAGTACAGAGTACTTATCTTCAGAGGCAGACTGCAGTTTGATTAGCACAGTTGGGATTTGGGGACAGATTCCTTCAGGACAGAGCGAGACCCTTTCATCTGGAGAGGATATAGTGCATGATGCAGTTTGTCAGGTGTTGTCTGATCTTGCTAGAGATGCATCAACCTATTCTCATGATGACATAGAAATCCATCCGGATCTGTCAGTTCCATCCTCTTCGGAACAATCATGGGACATAGATGACGAGTCGGACGTGGCTTTTGCCGATTGTTTGGATACTTTTGACGATCCGACTCCCGATACTTCTGATTTGGTGGCGAGTACTACTCTGTTTAGCCCACCTTCATGCAACACAGAACTAGCTACAAATTCAGTTCAGCCAGATCTGAAATCACTACCTCCTACACTTAAGTATGCCTTTCTTGCGGGACCCAAAGAGAGATATCCTGTCATCATTAGCTCAGATTTGACTTTAGAACATGAGTCTAGGTTGTTAGAGGTCTTAGAGAGGAACCGCAAAGCAATAGGCTGGACAGTGTCGGATCTCGTGGGCATCAACCCCGCTCTCTGCTCACACCATATTTTTACTGAGGATAATGTGAGACCTTCCCGTGAGTTCCAAAGGAGACTTAACCCCAATCTACGGGAAGTGGTGAAGAATGAAATTGAGAAATGGTGCAAAGCAGGGTTTATATATCCTATTTCTGACTCCAAGTGGGTGGCCCCACTTCATATTGTCCCGAAGAAGTCGGGAATTCAGATGATCACCAACGAGGTGGGGTAGAGATCGCGACACGAGTACCTACGTCGTGGCGTGTCTATGTTGACTACAGGCGCCTGAATGCTGCGATCAAGAAAGATCACTTTCCCTTACCGTTTATTGATCAGATCTTGGAGAGACTTGTAGGGAAAGAGTTCTTCTGTTTTCTTGACGGGTACTCAGGCTACAACCAGGTGGCCATAGCCCCTGAGGACCAGGAAAAGACCACAATCACATGTCCATTCGGTACTTATGCTTTCAGGCGCATGCCATTCGGGCTCTGCAATGCCTCGGGCACATTTCAACGGTGCATGATAGCCATATTTGCCGAGATGGTGGGAGATTTCCTGGAAGTGTTCATGGATGACTTCTCTGTCCATGGTGATTCTTTTGATACATGTTTAGCGCACTTGGACCGAGTCCTCACGAGGTGTAGAGAGGTGAATCTGGTACTCTCCTGGGAGAAGAGTCACTTTATGGTGACGGAGGGTATCGTGTTGGGGCATGTCATCTCCAAAAGGGGAATGGAGGTTGACCCTGCCAAGGTGGAGGTGATCAAGAAACTCGATCCACCTACCAACGTAAAGTCAGTGCGATCATTCTTAGGGCATGTTGGATTCTATAGGAGATTCATTCAAGATTTTTCAAAGATCGCCCGCCCACTGACTGAGCTCTTAGGGAAAGACATAGAGTTCGTTGTAGATCACAGGTGTCTGGAGGCCTTTGAGCTCTTGAAGAGGAAGATTTGTGCCTCGCCTATCCTACAAGCTCCTGACTGGTCTCTTCCCTTTGAGATCATGACTGACACTTCAGATTTCGCTATAGGAGCTGTGTTAGGACAACGGCGAGACGGGGATTCCGTTTGCGATTCACTATGCGAGCAAAGTATTAGATCCAACACAGAAAAATTATACAGTGACTAAAAAGGAAATGCTCGTGGTAGTATGGGCCCTCGAAAAGTTCAGATCATATATTTTGGGCTCTAAGGTGACAATATATACTGATCACACGGCCATTCGATACTTAATGAAAAAGAAGGACGCGAAGGCGCGTCTTCTAAGGTGGATTTTACTCCTCTAGGAATTTGATTTGGAGATAAAAGATAAACCTGGAGTGAAGAATGTTGTGGCTGATCACCTTTCTTCGATTGAACTTAAGGATTCTCCTGATCATGAGCTAATTAGAGAGACCTTCCCAGATGAGTCAATTTGTGTTATTGACTCACTCCCTTGGTATGCCAACATGGTGAACTATCTTGTCTCCAAGCAGGTTCCCCATGGTTGGACTAGGAGCAGCATTGATCGACTGAAGTCGGATTCGAGGAGATACCACTGGGATGATCCTTTCCTTTTCTTCGAAGGACCGGATTGTGTTTGGAGAAGGTGTATTCCTCAGGAGGAATACCATAGTGTCCTCACATATTGTCATTCACTTGAGGCTTGAGGACACCATTCGAGAAAGAGAACTGCTCACAAAGTACTTCAATGTGGATTGTATTGGCCGACCTTGTTTAGAGATGCCATTAATTTTGTACGGTCGTGCCCGATTTGTCAAAGGATGGGAGGGACAGTTGGACAGAGAGATGAGATGCCTATGCAACCGATGATTATCTGTGATGTTTTTGATGCATGGGGCATAGATTTTATGGGTCCCTTTCCCAACAGCCAAGGACATGAGTACATATTGTTGGCGGTTGATTATTTATCCAGGTGGGTGGAGGCTATCCCAACCCGAACCGCAGACAGCAAGACTATCTGTAAGTTTGTGAGAGACCATATTATTGCTAGGTTCGGGGTGCCAAAAGTTTTGATATCTGATAGGGGTAGCCACTTTGTGAACCGAGATATGAAATCTTTAGCTAAGGACTATGGATTTGATCATAGAGTTACTAGTCCTTACCACCCACAGTCCAACGGCATGGCAGAGGTTTCGAACAGAGACGTGAAGAGTATTTTGCAGAATTTGGTTCGTCCCGATAGGAAGAACTGGTCTCAACTCTTGGACCAAGTTCTATGGGCCTATAGGACAGTCTACAAGACACCATTGGATACTTCACCATTTAGAATGATCTATGGCAAGCCATGCCATTTGTCCGCAGAATTGATTCATAAATCCGAATGGGCAATTAAGAAGATTAATTGGAGTTGTCACCTAAGGAAGCTTTGCCGAGACTTGAACTTGAATGAGCTCGTGGAAATCCGAAACAGGGCATATGACGACAGTTTGATTTATAAGGACAAAGTAAAGAGATGGCATGATCAGCACATTAGGTGCAAAGACTTTGTCCATGGACAAAAGGTATGGTTGTTCAATGCCAGGTTGAAGAGGTTCCATGGGAAGCTCAAATCTAAATGGACGGGTCCCTTTGTGGTTAAGAAAGTGCACGAGAATGGAAGTGTAGAGATAGCTGATCTCTGATGAGCGCGAAATCCACCTCTTTAATATCGACGAATTGTAGTATAGGAGGTGAAAATCGGTCGATCAAAAACCACAAACTTTGAATGTTGTGGAGTAATTTTTACTTGGCAAGTCTACCAAGGTCGAACACAGGGACACAGCTGCTTAATTATGGCTTTCGAATTTTTATTCATGAAGCTCAATGTGATTTAATCTCAATTTCAGGTCCATATGCAAATTATGAAGCACTAAGCTATTTACAAGGTAATGCCGTGATGCATGCAATTTTTTTAGATATTTTTATGCAAGTTAAAAAGATGCATGGGCAAATAATGCAAAGGAACATGCATGATGAATCAAATGCTACACTTATACCCTAAAATAAGAGCAACACAATATAGAATGAAGTTGGAGTCATTTTGAACACATCATTAAAAATCGGTCATCAAATCAAGCAAGACAAATAGAGAATGGTCCCCATTTTTAACATAAAAATTCACTTAATTTAAAACAGTGTCAAATGGAACAAATAAGCATGCTAGAATGTAGAGGACAAAACAATGATCAAAACGACACTAAAATCATGCAATTTGGATCTATGATGCTCAAGTTATGCTACATGGAATGCAAGGGCATAATTGTAAATAAAATGCATAAATAAAAAGGATAAATATTACAAATGGGTCCCTAGAAGGACCCATTTGTAAAATACCAAACCCGGAGGGGCCCCTGTGTAATTGTTCTTTTAGTGCGGGGGCATTTGTGCAAATGTAGAAATCAGGCAGGACCTCCCTGTAAATAACCCAGGCACGCACGTGAGGCACGCGCCTGGGGACCATATTGTAAATATCAGAACTTTCAGGGTCGTTCTTGCAATTTACCCAGCATCTCACGTGCTACGCACGCGAGGGGCCAGGCTCGGGAGGAGGCTTGGGTTCGGGTCCACGTGGCAGCAACATGTGGCTCGGGTCAAGGTTCGGGGAACCCGAGGCTGCTGGTCTGATTTGAGGCTTGGGCTGCCACGCGTCTTCATTACAGCCGTCCGATCCCTCTGGATCGGACGGCACCTGTAGCTGCTGGTTCCTTCGCAGCCCACCGGAGAAAGCTGTGCTCCGGCGGACCTGCTGGAGCTCCTCCGTGAGCCACACGCCCGCCTGAAGGTCGGTGAAGATATCTGGATGCCTGGCGAAGGCCCTGGAAGTGCGGCGAGGCTACGGAGCTGGTCGGAGGTGAAGGTCGGGGAAGCCTCGTCGGAGGAGAGAAGCTCGAAGGAGAGCCGATGCCAACTCCGGCCATTGAAGCTCGGAACACCTGCAAGTGTTAGATAGCCGAAGCGTGCAGTGAATGGTGAGTGAAGTGAGGTGAGTGGGGGCCGTGTGGGGCGTCGGGAGTGAAGGCCCAATGCTCCTTCTCCGGCGAGGCAGAGGAGGAGGTGGCGGAGAGTGGTTGGGGTCTTGGAGAAGGGAAGGTGTTGTCGGAGGGGTTTGGTGAGCTACGGAGTGGTCGGGCGGAGCTTAAGGGCTGGTCAGATGGAGGTGGAGGTGACGATCGGCGGAGGAAAAATTCGAAGAAATAACATAAAACGCACCTCACTGGAGCGAGGTGTTGTGGAGGCTGTGATATGGGCTCGAGGTCCTCATCGGACCTCGGGAGGTCGTCGCACGACGGGGGCGATCATCCCCGGTGCTCGGTGGTGCCCGGAGGTCACCCATACGCGGCGGAGCCACCGCGGGTCGACACCGGACAAAAGCCTTCTTCGCCTCAACGCCCCGCCCTCTACGCTGTCACCGGAGGGGCGGGGGAGACTGGGCTAGAGCCCACAATGGTGGACGATCGACGAACGAAGGTGGAGGGCGTTGTTTATAGGTGGAGGCCTCCGACGGTTACTGGGCGGAGCAGGGGGTTTCGAGAGGGTTTTAATGGCGATGGGGTTAATGGGGGCGAGTAATGGAGGTTGCGCGAGGAAGGTGGATCTACGGGTGATGTAGGAGAGGCGTTACGAGCTTAAGGGGATGACCGGAGCGACGGCTAGATTTGGAAGGTGGCGGAGGAGGCGCGAAGGTTGTAACGCCTGGGAGCGGAGGCTTTGGAGGTAGGAGACGGTGGTTGGACCGTTGGATGATGATCCAACGGCTGGGATGGGCTCGCGATCGGAAGGGTCTGATTAGATCTTATGATTAGATCAGCGGTGTGGGTTTAAAGGGAGACGTGGCACGCTGGGGATCATTGGATGAAGAGGTGATCGAGCGGCTAAGGATCAGGCGCTAGTGGGCGGCTTATATCAGATCTTGGAGTTGGATCTGACGGTTGATAGTGAATGGGCGACGCGGCGAGCTGAGGGGCGTTGGATGGTTGGCAGAATCGGAGGGCTGAGATGGAGGGAAGACGTGGCAGGTGTAGGACCATTGGATGAAGATGGGATCGAAGGGCTGAGATTTAGGCGCGAAGTAGCGGCCAAGATTAGATCTGGAAGATGGATCCAAGGGCTGAGAGATGAAGCGGGATGGACGGTTCAGATTCAAGCAGGGGAAGGGGATCTAACGGCCCAGATTGAGCGCCAGATGGCGGGAAGGAGAGCGGGCCACGTGGGCGGCCCAGAGGGCGCCACGTGGCCCAATCAGAATAATTCAGAAAAAAAAACAAAGAAAAATATAAAAGAAATAGTTACGGGGTCGAATTAGGAAAAAGTCAAAACATGAAAGTTGCTCGTCTCGACGAGATCTACAACTTTCATGTTGGGTAAAAAGCCAAAAGAGGTCATCTGTACAAAAGCTATTTTTGGGGGTATTTTTAAGGGGATAAAAACACCAATTTTTGTGGTTTTGAATTGTTTTTGTATTTTTTAGTGGTTTTAAAGTTCAGTGAATTATAGACAACTTATCTACCTAATTTTTAGGTGTTTTTGAGTTATAAAATAATTACAGAAAAATAAGGGAAATTAAATACAAATAATTAAGGGTTAATTATACACAATATAGTACATGATAAAATCAAAGAATTAGAGGTGATTTTTATTAGTTTGTTTAAGCAGGGATTTTAATAAGTGGCTTTTAGCTTGATGAATACGAGATTCATCATACCCCTATACTTAAACCATGCTCGTCCTCGAGCATCTAAAGAATGAAGGAGTTGGATTAATTCCTGACAGTGCGTGTGAAAATTTCAAGGCTTGATCTTTCGAAGACCCTTGACCTAAGTGATCCTAAAATTCTGGGTTTATCCAAGCCATAGTCAGAAGGAATCCAACTTCTCTGATTATCAGACTCTCTTTTTGTACATATAATATAAGGATATGACATTTAGTGTACTGCATTTCATGAGAGCCGAGTCGATGCACCACCCAAAGTTCCAGTCCCAATGACTCTCCTCTAGACCTAATCCTCAATACTAGGGAATAAGTATGTTCTTGCTTCAGTCCATCGTCTCATTAGTTTGTCAGACTTTGAAATGTTGATGGACGGCCATATGATGGAGGTACTAGGGTTGTGTATAATTTTCTCACCCTCACATTGGAACAAGGGGCCTCTCGAGTGCCTTTTACTCAACACATGTATATTAATACTTTGTTGATCAATGTGTCCGTCAAGAGAGTTGGAGTCGTCTGCACTTGTTTTTCTGGGAGTACACCGGGGTGTGTCTTTTCTGAGTATCTAAGATACCTTCGACACCCAGACTTGTATCGCTTACGATGCAGGGCCCTTTTTGTGGTGTCAGCCCGACTCCTTGGTCCTATTTAGCGCTTGGTCCAAGTGGACACTTTGAAAATGGTTGGGAGCGCTCGCCATTGGTGGAAGCTCATTTGGAATTTGACTTTGGAAGATAGAGCTTTTCTTTGACATTTCATTTCTTTTGTTGGCTAGCTCCACTGCTTTTACCAAGAGATTGGCGCACACTGATCAACAAGTTTCTTTAAGTTTCATCACACCCTGGCACTTTTAGGTAAATATCAAGAGATAGCATATGAATCTTGTTCACATACTGGCTAGGGTTTTTCTGACACTCAGGTTTTCTGAAGCCTTCATTAACTTTATCCCATCCTCGAATATCATAAGATCGGGTCTAAATTTAAATCTTTGATCCTAGTTCCTCAAGTGATATCTCATCTCAGCTCATCAATCATGCAGTTGTGGAAGTGACTATGCTGATCATATTTTCTTGAAAGTAGAGATAAAGAGTGCAATATAGCACTCAAATCTTTCAAACCAGAGGAGTGTGGATATTTAAGTCAGGAAACCCTAATGACTAAGGCATGTTAACTCAGACTCTCAAGATCCCAGAGATCCAGTGTCCTCAAAATCCTCAAGCCCTGCGTGAGTGTGAATGTGTCAGGAATACACCAACTCCAAGGATTAGTGATTTTTTGTGTGATTTTTTTTTCTTTTGCAAATTTTTATGGGTTTTAATTTTCATTTTTTTTATTTCCTCAGAGAGACAATGACTGGCCCAGGCTCAAATAAAAGTATACACTTTCAGCCAGTATGGGTGTAAGTACGGGCCGAGGCCCGTGTTACTTGAGGATGGGGCCGTATGCGATGTCCTCTAAACCACCCACTCTGCTAAGGGAGACCGAGGTTCCCTCACTGAAAATGCCTACTAAACCTAGTAGTCAGAGTCAACTCCAAGAAATTTTTTTTAATACAGGAAAAATCACAAAAATTAAACCCTCAAATTTTAATTTTTACAGGATTTTACTCAGTTCACTAGTTTACCAAAACCCAGCCCGAAAAATAAAATTTAAAAAGTTTTAAAAATGCGAGCTAAGGCTAAAGTAATAAACAATAATATACGGTATACCCCCCTATACTTAAAATTTGCTATGTCCTCATAGCACAAGTGCCATGAAGCCAAGGCTCGGTTCAAGTACAGGGTGATATAGCGGAACTGAGGAGGAGGGTCCCCCTATACTTAGGCCAAAATTGGCCTAAGTACAAGAAGACGGGACGAGGGAAGGAAGAGCAGGCAGGTCCCCCCTATACTTAGGCTACAATTAGCCTAAGTAAGGTCTGCGTTAGGGGGGGGGGGGTTCTATGATACAAGGGAGAGGGGGAGGGGGTTCGTGAAGAGTAGATATACACACACACAGAGAGAGAGAGAGAGATATTCAGGGGGTGGGTGAGGGTGAATATGTGCGGTGTAAGTGTGTGTGAGGGGGGGGGATTTTTTTTGTACAATATGCAATACTGGAAATAAATATGCAGATGCATTTTTTTTTACAATATGCAATGCAAGTTGACTGCTAAAAATCCTAGAATTTCTTCACGGTTTCCCTTGTGGCCTCTTCAGCGGAAGCTCCCGACTTCGCGCCTCCATGATGATCAGGCGTCCCCGATTTTCCATGGGCCCTGCCACAAAAGATAAACGTTAGAAAACCAGAGAAATTAAATCCGCAAAATAATATGCAACTAGATGATGCATGTAATGAGGACCTATAAATTATTGAATTAATTAAAAAAATCAAAATTCAAAAATTAAGCAAAGCCGTGTCCCCGGCAACGGTGCCATTTGATGAGCGCGAAATCCACCTCTTTAATATCGACGAATTGTAGTATAGGAGGTGAAAATCGGTCGATCAAAAACGACAAAATTTGAATGTTGTGGAGTAATTTTTACTTGGCAAGTCTACCAAGGTCGAACACAGGGACACAACTGCTTAATTATGGCTTTCGAATTTTTATTCATGAAGCTCAATGTGATTTAATCTCAATTTCAGGTCCATATGCAAATTATGAAGCACTAAGCTATTTACAAGGTAATGCCATGATGCATGCAATTTTTTTAGATATTTTTATGCAAGTTAAAAAGATGCATGGGCAAATAATGCAAAGGAACATGCATGATGAATCAAATGCTACACTTATACCCTAAAATAAGAGCAACACAATATAGAATGAAGTTGGAGTCATTTTGAACACATCATTAAAAATCGGTCATCAAATCAAGCAAGACAAATAGAGAATGGTCCCCATTTTTAACATAAAAATTCACTTAATTTAAAACAGTGTCAAATGGAACAAATAAGCATGCTAGAATGTAGAGGACAAAACAATGATCAAAACGACACTAAAATCATGTAATTTGGATCTATGATGCTCAAGTTATGCTACATGGAATGCAAGGGCATAATTGTAAATAAAATGCATAAATAAAAAGGATAAATATTACAAATGTGTCCCTAGAAGGACCCATTTGTAAAATACCAAACCCGGAGGGGCCCCTGTGTAATTGTTCTTTTAGTGCGGGGGCATTTGTGCAAATGTAGAAATCAGGCAGGACCTCCCTGTAAATAACCCAGGCGCGCACGTGAGGCACGCGCCTGGGGACCAGATTGTAAATATCAGAACTTTCAGGGTCGTTCTTGCAATTTACCCAGCACCTCACGTGCTACGCACGCGAGGGGCCAGGCTCGGGAGGAGGCTTGGGTTCGGGTCCACGTGGCAGCAACATGTGGCTCGGGTCAAGGTTCGGGGCACCCGAGGCTGCTGGTCTGATTTGAGGCTTGGGCTGCCACGCGTCTTCATTACAGCCGTCCGATCCCTCTGGATCGGACGGCACCTGTAGCTGTTGGTTCCTTCGCAGCCCACCGGAGAAAGCTGTGCTCCGGCGGACCTGCTGGAGCTCCTCCGTGAGCCACACGCCCGCCTGAAGGTCGGTGAAGATATCTGGACGCCTGGCGAAGGCCCTGGAAGTGCGGCGAGGCTCCGGAGCTGGTCGGAGGTGAAGGTCGGGGAAGCCTCGTCGGAGGAGAGAAGCTCGAAGGAGAGCCGATGCCAACTCCGGCCATTGAAGCTCGGAACACCTGCAAGTGTTAGATAGCCGAAGCGTGCAGTGAATGGTGAGTGAAGTGAGGTGAGTGGGGGCCGTGTGGGGCGTCGGGAGTGAAGGCCCAATGCTCCTTCTCCGGCGAGGCAGAGGAGGAGGTGGCGGAGAGTGGTTGGGGTCTTGGAGAAGGGAAGGTGCTGTCGGAGGGGTTTGGCGAGGTACGGAGTGGTCGGGCGGAGCTTAAGGGCTGGTCAGATGGAGGTGGAGGTGACGATCGGCGGAGGAAAAATTCGAAGAAATAACATAAAACGCACCTCACCGGAGCGAGGTGTTGTGTAGGCTGTGATCTGGGCTCGAGGTCCTCATCGGACCTCGGGAGGTCGTCGCACGACGGGGGCGATCATCCCCGGTGCTCGGTGGTGCCCGGAGGTCACCCATACGCGGTGGAGCCACCGCGGGTCGACACCGGACAAAAGCCTTCTTCGCCTCAATGCCCCGCCCTCTCCGCTGTCACCGGAGGGGCGGGGGAGACTGGGCTAGAGCCCACAATGGTGGACGATCGACGAACGAAGGCGGAGGGCGCTGTTTATAGGTGGAGGCGTCCGGCGGTTACTGGGCGGAGCAGGGGGTTTCGAGAGGGTTTTAATGGCGATGGGGTTAATGGGGGCGAGTAATGGAGGTTGCGCGAGGAAGGTGGATCTACGGGTGATGTAGGAGAGGCGTTATGAGCTTAAGGGGATAGCCGGAGCGACGGCTAGATTTGGAAGGGGGCGGAGGAGGCGCGAAGGTTGTAACGCCTGGGAACGGAGGCTTCAGAGGTAGGAGACGGTGGTTGGACCGTTGGATGATGATCCAACGGCTGGGATGGGCTCGCGATCGGAAGGGTCTGATTAGATCTTATGATTAGATCAGCGTTGTGGGTTTAAAGGGAGACGTGGCACGCTGGGGATCATTGGATGAAGAGGTGATCGAGCGGCTAAGGATCAGGCGCTAGTGGGCGGCTTAGATCAGATCTTGGAGTTGGATCTGACGGTTGATAGTGAATGGGCGACGCGGCGAGCTGAGGGGCGTTGGATGGTTAGCAGAATCGGAGGGCTGAGATGGAGGGAAGACGTGGCAGGTGTAGGACCATTGGATGAAGATGAGATCGAAGGGCTGAGATTTAGGCACGAAGTAGCGGCCGAGATTAGATCTGGAAGATGGATCCAAGGGCTGAGAGATGAAGCGGGATGGACGGTTCAGATTCAAGCAGGGGAAGGGGATCTAACGGCCCAGATTGGGCGCCAGATGGCGGGAAGGAGAGCGGGCCACGTGGGCGGCCCAGAGGGCGCCACGTGGCCCAATCAGAATAATTCAGAAATAAAAACAAAGAAAAAATAAAAGAAATAGTTAGGGGTCGAATTAGGAAAAAGTCAAAACATGAAAGTTGCTCGTCTCGACGAGATCTACAACTTTCATAATGGGTAAAAAGCCAAAAGAGGTCATCTGTACAAAAGCTATATTTGGGGGTATTTTTAAGGGGATAAAAACACCAATTTTTGTGGTTTTGAATTGTTTTTGTATTTTTTAGTGGTTTTAAAGTTCAGTGAATTATAGACAACTTATCTACCTAATTTTTAGGGGTTTTTGAGTTATAAAATAATTACAGAAAAATAAGGAAAATTAAATACAAATAATTAAGGGTTAATTATACACAATATAGTACATGATAAAATCAAAGAATTAGAGGTGATTTTTATTGGTTTGTTTAAGCAGGGATTTTAATAAGTGGCTTTTAGCATGATGAATACGAGATTCATCAATCTCACAGATGGTGCACAATCTCATGTGGTGAATGGACAACTGTTGAAGCATTTTGTTGATTCGAAAGAGCAGTTAGTCCAAGTCGAGGTCATCAACTTCATACAGAGTGAGCACAGAGCAGATACATCTTATTACTCTTCATGAAGATGCAGCATCAAGATTCAACATCTTAGAAGACTCAATCGCTCTTGTACATATTCTCCCTTCTTTGTATATTCTCGAGATCACATCGGTTCTCACACTTACTCTTGTCCTATACTTAGGCTGACCAAAGCCTAAGTATAGGGGGGACCGATGCCCGCCATGTGTATTTACTCATCATTTCTCCTCTTGACCTCGTCCGCCCCATTTTTGCTCTTCTTCTACACTTAGGTTGTCCAGAGCCTAAGTATAGGGGGGCGGATCGACTTCTATACTTTTTTATTATTTTAGCTTTCCTACGCTTAGTACGAGCTATGTCTTTTTGTCACCTGGTGCCATGAGGACATATCACAAGCTAAGTATAGGGGGGGTGTATATATTACATATATATTTTACCCATACCTCGTACTTTCACGTATTTTTGTATATATTATATAATAATTATGGGGTGGGTTAAAAAAACAAAACAAAAAACAAAAACAAAAAAAAAGAACAAAAAAAACAAAACAAAACAAAACTCTTTTTCCTTATTTTCTAAAAAAAAACTTTTCAAAAAAAAATCCTCTTTTCTAAGAAAAAAACGTTTTCAAAAAAAAGTCTTTTCTTATTTACCTATCTTTTTCAAAAAAACTCTTGAAAAAAAAGAAAAAAAAAGAAAAAGCAAAACTTTTCTAACAAAAAAAATTTCTTTGCCTTTGTTTTTCTAAAAAAACTTTTTGAAAAAAAACTTTTTCTAAAAATAAAAAAAATCAACTAAAAAAACTAACTAATAAGTTGGTTTAATCCCTGACACAATTCACTTTCACACAAGACTAGTGATGTTCAAGAACACTTGGTTTATGAGGTCTTGAGATTTTGAGTTAACCAGCCTTAGTCATTAGGGTCCTTGGACTTAATTATTCACATTTCCCTAGTTTGGAAGATTTGTGTGCTATATTGCATGCTTAGTCTCTACCTTAAGAATATGATCAGCACCTCACATACACGACTGCAGTTATGATGAGATGAGTTGTAATTTCACTTGAGGAACTGGGATGAGAGATTTGAGTTTGGACTTGATTTGATGATGCTCGAGGATGGGATAAAATCAATGAAGGCTTCATGAAACCTGAGTGTCAGCACATTTAGCCAGTATGAGAACATGGTTCTTGTACTATCTCTTGATATTTACCTATGTGCCAGGGTGTGATAAAATAAAAAAAAATGTTGATTAGTGTGCGCCAACTCTTGGTAAAAGCAGTGGAGCTAGCCAAAAATACTACAAAGCAATGAAATGTCAAAGAAAAGCTCTCGTTCCACAAAGTCAATTATCAAAAGAGCTTCCACCAAAGGCGAGCGCTCCCAACCATTTCAAAGTGTCCACTTGGACCACCGCTATTAGGACCAGGAGTCGGGCTTGCACCAAAAAAGGGCTCTGCATCGTAAATGCTACAAGTCTGGGTGTAGAAGGTACGATAGGTACTCAAAAAATGCACACCCCGATGTACTCCCAGGAAAATAAGTGCAGACGGCTCCAACTTCTCTAGACGTACGCACTGATCAACACCAAAAAATATGCGTTGCGTAACAAGGCACTTGAGAGGATCCTTGTTCCAATGAGAGGGAGAGAAGAAATGACACAATCCTATGTCCTCCATCAACTGGCCTTCCTTCTACACTTTCAAGTCTGACAACTAAAGAGACGGTGGATTGAATGCAAGAAATGATTTATTCCCTAGTGTTGAGGATCGGGTCCATAGGAGAGTCTCTTGGACTGGAACCTTGGGTGACATTGTGACTCTACTCTTGTAACTGCGGTCAACACATAAAGTCATATCCCTACTTTATATGTATACAAAGAGAGTCTGATGATTAGGGAAATTGGGTACCTTTTGACTAGAGCTTGGTTCAGCTTAGAATTTTAGGATCTCTAAAACCGAGAGTTCTTGAACGGATCAAGTCTTGTATTCACATGCACAGTCAGGGGTTAAGCCAACTTATTCATTCTTTATTTGCTCGAGGACTAGCAAAGTTTAAGTATAGGGGGGTGATGAATCCGCGATTCATCATCGCAATATCTTGATCTTAGCAAAATCCCCGAGTAAAATCCCAAATAAATGTCCATAAAATCAATAAACTAACAAAATAACTCTTGTAAATAAAACATACTAATTATTGTATATTAGATTGTACAAAATAAATTAACAATAAAAAGCTGCAAAAATAAAGGAGTTTTCACCTGTAAAAAGCTCAAAACTTTATGTATTTTTAATAATTTCATTTCAACTCCTTTTTACCTAATTCTTTCTCTAACTTTTTTATAAAAATGTATATAAAAATATAAAAATACAAAACAAATTTTACCTCAAATAAATGCTCCTAGATCCCAAAGAGAAAAAGCCGTAAAGTCCAACTTCCAAGCTAAATTCCCGCTCCATATGAACTCCAAATTCACCAAACTCACTTTTAAAGTTCAAGTTAGAAAATTATCTATCCAACGGAAGTGGTTTCATTAAAATCGGAGCTCGTTTGCAAAAGTTGGGTTTTGGGACCTAGATGTACATTGTATACCATGTATATATGCATTCTTTCTTTAATTTTTATTGTATCTTTCTTAATTACTAAAAATAAAAAAAATCATACTTGTGTTGTATTTTAATTATACTATTTTATTGTATTTTCTCGTTGTAAATATCTCTTATTAAAAAGACAAAAAAAATTACATACTAGAAAAGTAGAAAATGTGTACATGGTGTTTTGTATTCACTTGTAAATTCACCACTATTTTTTTCCTTCTTTATTTTGTTGTATTTAAAGTAGCCTACTTTATTTTATTTTATTTATTTAATTATTTTGCATTCTCTACAATAACCACCATTCAACTCTCTTCTACCACCAACCTCCATTCAACCCCACCATTTCTTAAACCTCCCATTCAACTCCATTAATAAAATAACCTCCCACCATTTTAATAACCTCTCATTCCATCATCTTTATATACATGTCATTCTCCTTAATTTTGCCTTTGATCTATCTTTATGTGAGGAGAGCCTAGTTCCCTGAGTTGAATCGGTGACGGCGACGCAACCACGGTCGAGCGACGACGACCCTCTCTCCGGTGTGATCCGTTGGCTTTTTGGCCAACATCGCAGCCGCAACCGCGAGCTGCTCGAGCTCATCGCACACCGGCGATTCGAGCGAAGACCGTGCTCTCGTGAGCACTCCATAGGCGACCGTATCATCGTAGGTAAATTTTTCATCTCATTTTATCATCTTGTCATTTTTTACAAATTTTTTTAGCACATCATATCACCCCCATCCTCCATTTGTTCTACACCTCATATTATCACCATATCATTTTTCCCATTTCATTGTCATTTCCATTTGCAATCCTTGTTTAACTAAAATAAAAAAATTAAAAAAATTTAACAAAAAAATTTCATTACAACATTTTTTTAATCAAAATAGTAAAAAAATTCAAAAAAAATAAAAAAAAAACGCAGAAGCAGCAGACGTGGGTGAACCCACCGCCGCCGCTCCTTCTTCCCACCACCGCCAGCCGGCGGCATCCTCGCTGCAGCTCCCAGCGGCCACGACGCCGCCGCAGCCCTCGCCGGCCGCCCGTGCCGCCGCGCGCGGGCCTGCCTCCGCCGCGCCTCCCGTCGAAGCTCCTCCGCCGAGGAGCCGCAGCCCTCCGCCGATTCCAGCCGCGCCTACTACCATCCTCCTACAGGCCGCCTCGCCGCCCCTCCGCCGCAGGTCCACCACCGCCGCCCCTCCGCGCTCCTCGCCGCCCTCCACGCGCTGGTGCGGCGCGGCCGCCGACGCCGTCGACGTCCTCCCCCTTTGGGTTCCTCCCCATCGTGCTCAAGGAAGAAGAAAGGTCGTATTTGTTTATTATTTTTTATGTAAAAATTGCATTTTCTTTAGTTATAGTTTTTGTAATTACAATAAGGTCCCTGTACATGTTTTGTTTATAAGTTTTGTTTCCTAGATTTGCAAAGACACCCCTGTGTTCATGCATTAATTTGGATCTCATTTTGGCATCTTTTTATTTAAAGAAAAATAGCATTATGTTGATCAACTTATCCTCTGTCATGTGATTATTTATTTTGTATTTTTGTGAGATATGGGTAATTAACTAAAATTGTTCAACTGAAATTTTGCATAGTTTACCCATTCTGGACTCTTAACATTATATCTCACCCACGGTTGCTCTAAAAAATCCAAAAAAATTAGGAATGATGCCTTGAAATGTGATAAACTTATTGTCCAAATTTCATCTAAAATGGATATGTCTTGTGCCCAAAATAAATTGTAGAGTGTTTCTAGTATTTGATTTTTAATTAAATCCACGAGTATCCTTTTTGAGAAATTTCAACTCTACTAGATTGCTCATCTAAATATCTTTCTAAGATAATTTGCTCTCTGACTATTTTGATAACGTGGTTTTAATAGAAATTATTTACTCACTGCCACTCTATTTTCACTAAAGAATCCATAAAAAAATCATAACTTGTCAAAAAAATTCCAAAAAAATTAATGTAGCTTTCTTGCATCATGTTTTGTTTCTACTAAATTTTTCATGATTTTTGCTTACTGTTTGTGTGATAAATTGCGAAAAAATCCATAAAAAGTGCACATTTTTCCTTGTTGCATTTTAAGTCTTAAAATTCTAAAAAAATATGTTTTGTGTTCATCACTGGATTAGGATGATAGGAAAAATATAATTTGGCTGAATTGGATTAATTTAACATTAAAATTAATTTGACCTTGTTGTATGCTTTCTTAGTGTCGTAATTCAACTGCATCTTGCATTGGCATTTCTTTTTGTATTAAAAAAATCTAAAAAAATATGCATTGGAAATCTAGACCTAAGTTTTTGAATTAAAATCAAAGTTGTTCCTTTGCCTCCCTGAGTTCGACCCTGGACTTGCCCGGGATATAAATTAAGCCGAGACACTCTTCACGGAGATCTTCTCTCGGTTCTGACCGAATCGCTAAGTACACGTGCTACAACGAAGCCGAATTAAACATCGTATTTAGCGACTCGTCAGATGGCACCGTTGCCGGGGAGGCAAACGGCTTAGGGATTAGTTTAAAAATTTGGATTTAGTTTTCCATTTACTCGGGTAGTCTGACCCCCGAGCCACTTGTATTTTTTCCATTTTTTTCAATTATTTCTCTTTATATTTTTGTATATATCTAGTTGTTTATCTCTCTAATATAAATTTCATTTTCCTTGCGAGGGCCTGGTGGACTTGGAGTACATCGGAGGTCGAAGGACGCGACGCGTGCCGACTGTTGAAGTGCGAGGATAATTTATTTATTTTTGAGAGAAATTTTGTAAATTGTTGTAATTATTTATCTTGCTCATTTATAGCGGGTCTTGTTTGAGAGCTCGCGCGTGTAAAAAGACTTAGAAATTATTTGTGGTGTGCTGAGCCTGTTTCACTCTCCGGCGAGGGTGGGGCTCGACTTGAGTGGCGAACTTAAGGATTAGGCACACAGTAGTTTAGAATCAAATTTGTTTGTGCCCATTGTAAATTAGGCCACACATATCTTAGAAGATTCACTTATCTGATAAGATTCATAATGAGACGCACATAGACACGTACTACTTAGCTCAAATTCAATCAATTCTTCTCCGCTAATAGTATACTGTTTAGGTGCGGTTTTCTCGATCTGCATGCATTTAGTGTAATATTTATAAATTTTGTTCTGCATAATGCATGAAGAGTGCTGGGATTCACTGTAAGTATACCTTCTTCTGAGCATGCATCATAGTTTCTCGTTTACATTCTGATTTCCGATTCCCCTCTTGTTTTACAACTTAAGGTCAAAAGGAAATTGGGATTGAACGGTAGACGTGCTTGTGTGTTCACATAAAATTCAAGTGATAACCTAACTCTAAAATTGGGACTGAATTGAGCAGGACGATCTAATTAATTGGAAAAAAAAAGAACCCTTGTTCTCAGGTGCATAAAGCCCTCATTGTTTGTTTTAATTGCAAGTGAGAGAGAGACGACCCTAGGATAGAGCCAAGTCCGGATTTCTTACTTACTACTGGTTCTTTCTTTTTAGTCGATTAGCTACTTTTCAGTGAGGATTTACGAGTAGCCGGTAAACGGTCCGGACTTCCTTAGCAGAGTGGGAGGTTTAGAGGACACCTTAGTCCTCAAGGAACGGGTAGCCGTATTTATACGGTCCGTACTTACTCCTATACTGGCTGAAAGTAGATCAAACTAGTCGTAAGAACCGGGCCAGTCTGTAGGAAAATACGGGCACCTAACAGCTCGTTAATCTTTTCAAGATTGTATTCTCACCAACTAAAATTGACCAGATAATTCGGCCGAACTCTTACGGCCATCACATGTTGAGTTGGTGAAATTGGGGGTTTGAATTGTGTTTGAATTGTGTGAGTCCACTCCGCACATTTACGTGCACCGTAGAACTAGCGCCTCATTGACTATCGTGATCTAATCAGTTCTTTTGACATCTAAGATGACTGATTGGGGGATATTTATTTGGACTTTGCGAATCTCTCGTTGAACCCTTCAAAAAGTACGTCTTCAAAGGTCCAAGCGCAACTTGGACCAACCTGGACTCATGACCCTCTTGAGCCCAGGATCACTCACTCTCGGGATGGTTACTCTCAAACCATTCCATTTCTCTCTTCCCACCTCACCGAGGAAGACCATCGCCTTGGTGAGAATATCATGATTCATAAATCCTCTTCTAATCAAGAAAACATTGCTGATTCAGGACAAAAAGAAGATTCAAGTAAAATGCCAAAGAAGAAAGAAGAGGAAGAAGAGAACCATGAAGACCCAATGAAAATGATACTAGCCCGATTAGCTGCATCTGAGCAGCAACAAGCATTACTGAGAGCTCAGTTGGGACAGTTAAATGTTGGGGTCCAACTACCAATGGATGTGGTGTATAACCCCAGACAATATCAAATTCATAACTACTTGAGTCCGGCTGAACCCACTGTTGACTTTGAATTGAAGCCGCATTTTCTGAACTTGCTGCCACATTTTGATGGGAATGCTTCTCAGGAGCCATATGCATTCCTAAGGGACTTTGAGCTCATCTGTGCTAACCTCAAACATAATAATGTTAGCCAGGATTATATTAGGCTCAAAGCCCTTCCATTTGCCTTGGGTGGAAAAGCCGATTACTGGGTAAAGAATCTTGGAATCATCATCACCACTTATGCCCAGTTCAAGGACCTATTCCTAAAGAAGTTCTACCCTTTGAGTAGAACTAACATGATGAGGATGCGAATTACGAGTTTTTCACAGTTACCCCATGAAGCCTTCTGTGATGCTTGGGAAAGATTCAAGGACATCCTCCAAAAGTGTCCTTGTCATGGATTAGATGACAACATCTTGGTCCAATCATTCTTCACTGGTCTCAACCCTGAGATGCAGGGTTTAGTGAGCGCTGCCTGTGGAGGTAGCTACACATCACGAGGAGAGGATACCGTCTGGAGGGTATTCGAGAAGATGGCCGAAACTAGCCGCTCACAGATGGCCAGCAGGGCCTATACACCATCCCCCAGTTCACTCTCATCTGGAGGGGGGAAATCAGCTGTAGTCGATCTCTCTCAGGACGTGATCCCTAGCATGGGACTCCTTGCTGACAAGCTTACTGTAGTCGCGAAGATCGACAGGAGGATTGATGAGTTAGACCGGAGCGTCTCCAAACTTCCAAAACAGATGGAGGAGTTGACTGAGAAGGTATCTAAGATACGGATACCCGCCGTGACTGCACCCTCCGCTCCTGTATACCGAGTTCACCATGTTCAGGAGCAGTTGGTGTCAGGGCAACCCCAGCCGTGGGAGCAGGACCAATCCTACACCCACTCTTTCCAGCATCCACCTCCAGTAGCAGAGACAGTCCAGGAGAAGCCTCCACCAGTTTGGGAGGTGAATGGGATATGGTATACTCAGGACCCTGCCAGGCAGGTAAGTACGGGAGACCGACAGACCTATCAGCGTCCCCCGACCTTTCACAACACCGCATTCACCTCCGCACCACCTCCTTCACAGTAGAGCCATGGATTCCATCCACCCCAGCAGCAGAGGCAGCAATACCAGCAGTATGGCCGACATGGCCATTACCAGACGGGCCAGCAGGGCCCGCAACCCCAGCAGCAGCAGCAGAGGCAGTACACTGGCCAGCAGGGCCAGTCTTCCCGTTCTTCTTCCCAGTCTTATCCACTTCCTTCATCGTCTAGTCCCGTTGATATTCAACAGCAGATACTCTACGAGCTACGTTCCTACATGAACGAGGTTCAGGACTTACGGGTGGATGTCAACCGCCTGTCCAGATGGCGAGACGAGCAGACTGCACCCTCTACCTCGATCCCAGCCCAAGTTCAGGCTAACCCCAATAGCATGAACCGTTCTAGTTCTCAACAGCACTTTGGTCAGGTATACTATTCAGCATCTCCTAAATCTGAACATGAGATTCTTTCGTGTGACGAGGCTAACCACATGTCACTCAGGAGCGGAAGGACCGTGGTCGTACCTGACCGGGCGAGGGACACGAGGAGGGGCATCTCTGGAGCTCTACCTGAGGAGTCTTCAGAGGATGAGGAGGAGAGGCATCATATTTCAGAGCCCCATCAGCACCATTCGAGGATTTCCACTTAGGGAGCCGAGAGGAGGAGGAGAGCACGTATGCAGCATCATCAGCATGGATATTCTTCTGAGTCTACGGAGGACCTTGCATCTCCGGTTGTGGCGGATACCACTCCAGCTTCTATTCCACAACCTGTAGTAGATAGTTTAGATTTTGAGTCCATGTTGCATCAAAAAGATTCTTGTATGAAGAACTCTGTTTCCGTTAATGCAAAGAATGATCTTTCAGTTCATGATTCAGATTCTTCATCCTCTGTTTCCCTAGCTTCAATCCCTTTCCCCCGTGCTCTTACGGCAGGAAAGCGCATCAAAAAGATTCAGAAAGATGACCCCGATATGGCACGGTTTTGTAAAGAAAACATCACAGTTAAGGTGCCATTTGATGAATATGTGGCTAACCATCCTGCCTTCCAAAAATACCTTAAGGTGAGATGCACACCTAGAAGGGTTAGCAGGAAGAAAGATAACCGAAATATTAAGACACATATCTTATCAGTAGCCACAACCTATTGTCTCAAGAATCAGACTTTGCCAAAGAAAAAGAGAGACATGGGTGCTCACTATGTGGAGAGTCGTATTGACGACATTACGTTTGCACACACACTCTTAGATAACGGTTCTTCAATCAACTTACTTCCCTTAGCATTATATCAGAAATTGGAGTTGGGACCACTTCGCAAATCTAGAGCTTTACTCCAATTCGCAGATCGTTCAGTGAAGAGACCTAAGGGAGAAGTGAAGAACGTAGTTATCTCGATTGGGGGGCAGAACTATCAGGTGGACTTCACAGTCTTGGACATGGAGACCCCCAATCATTGGAGAGAATCTCAGATCATTCTCGGGCAACCCTTCCTTAGGGACCGCAGGCGCAGCTTTTGATTATGATACGGGAATGATGAAGTTCCGTTCTCCAGGCGGAGAGGTGAACCTTGAGATGAAGCAAACCAAGTGTCAGCGACCCGATTCAGAGAGTAGTAAAGAGTACTCATCTTCAGAGGTATAGTGCATGATGCAGTTTGTCAGATGTTGTCTGATCTTGCTAGAGATGCATCAACCTATTCTCATGATGACATAGAGATCCATCCGGATCTGTCAGTTCCATCCTCTTCGGAACAATCATGGGACGTAGATGACGAGTCGGACGTGGCTTTTGCCGATTGTTTGGATACTTTTGACGATCTGACTCCCGATACTTCTGATTTGGTGGCAAGTACTACTCAGTTTAGCCCACCTTCATGCAACACGGAACTAGCTACAGATTCAGTTCAGCCAGATCTGCTTGATGATACCACATTGCCAGAACTGAAATCACTACCTCCTACACTTAAGTATGCCTTTCTTGCGGGACCCAAAGAGAGATATCCTGTCATCATTAGCTCAGATTTGACTTTAGAACAGGAGTCTAGGTTGTTAGAGGTCTTAGAGAGGAACCGCAAAGCAATAGGCTGGACAGTGTCGGATCTCGTGGGCATCAACCCTGCTCTATGCTCGCAGCACATTTTTACTGAGGATAATGTGAGACCTTCCCGTGAGTTCCAAAGGATACTTAACCCCAATCTACGGGAAGTGGTGAAGAATGAAATTGAGAAATGGTGCAAAGCAGGGTTTATATATCCTATTTCTGACTCCAAGTGGGTGGCCCACTTCATGTTGTCCCAAAGAAGTCGGGAATTCAGATGGTCACCAACGAGGAGGGGGTAGAGATCGCAACACAAGTACCTACGTCGTGGCGTGTCTGTGTCGACTACAGGCTCTTGAATGCTGCGACCAAGAAAGATCACTTTCCCTTACCTTTATTGATCAGATCTTGGAGAGACGTTGTAGGAAAGAGTTCTTCTGTTTTCTTGACGGGTACTCAGGCTACAACCAGTGGCCATAGCCCCTGAGGACCAGGAAAAGACCACATTCACATGTCCATTCGGTACTTATGCTTTCAGGCACATGCCATTCGGGCTCTGCAATGCCCCGGGCACATTTCAACGGTGCATGATAGCCATATTTGCCGAGATGGTGGGAGATTTCCTGGAAGTGTTCATGGATGACTTCTCTGTCCATGGTGATTCTTTTGATACATGTTTAGCGCACTTGGACTGAGTCCTCACGAGGTGTAGAGAGGTGAATCTGATACTCTCCTGGGAGAAGAGTCACTTTATGGTGACGGAGGGTATCGTGTTGGGGCATGTCATCTCCAAAAGGGGAATGGAGGTTGACCCTGCCAAGGTGGAGGTGATCAAGAAACTCGATCCACCTACCAAACTAAAGTCAGTGCGATCATTTTTAGGGCATGTTGGATTCTATAGGAGATTCATTCAAGATTTTTCAAAGATCGCCCGCCCACTGACTGAGCTCTTAGGGAAAGACATAGAGTTCGTTGTAGATCACAGGTGTCTGGAGGCCTTTGAGCTCTTGAAGAGGAAGATTTGTGCCTCGCCTATCCTACAAGCTCCTAACTGGTCTCTTCCCTTTGAGATCATGACTGACGCTTCATATTTCGCTATAGGAGCTGTGTTAGGACAACGACGAGAGGGGATTCCGTTTGCGATTCACTATGCGAGCAAAGTATTAGATCCAACACAGAAAAATTATACAGTGACTGAAAAGCAAATGCTCGCGGTTAGTATGGGCCATCGAAAAGTTCAGATCATATATTTTGGGCTCTAAGGTGACAATTTATACTGATCACACGGCCATTCGATACTTAATGGAAAAGAAGGACGCGAAGGCGCGTCTTATTAGGTGGATTTTACTCCTCCAGGAATTTGATTTGGAGATAAAAGATAAACCTGAGTAAAGAATGTTGTGGATGATCACCTTTCTCGGATTGAACTTAAGGATTCTCCTGATCATGAGCGAATTAGAGAGACCTTCCCAGATGAGTCAATTTGTGTTATTGACTCACTCCCGTGGTATGCCAACATGGTGAACTATCTTGTCTCCAAGCAGGTTCCCCCATGGTTGGACTAGGAGCAGCATTGATCGACTGAAGTCGGATTCGAGGAGATACCACTGGGACGATCCTTTCCTTTTCTTCGAAGGACCGGATTGTGTTTGGAGAAGGTGTATTCCTCAGGAGGAATACCATAGTGTCCTCAAATATTATCATTCACTTGAGGCTGGAGGACACCATTCGGGAAAGAGAACCGCTCACAAAGTACTTCAATGTGGATTGTATTGGCCGACCTTGTTTAGAGTGCCATTGATTTTGTACGGTCGTGCCCGATTTGTCAAAGGATGGGAGGGACAGTTGGACAGAGAGATGAGATGCCTATGCAACCGATGATTATCTGTGATGTTTTTGATGCATGGGGCATAGATTTTATGGGTCCCTTTCCCAACAGCCAAGGACATGAGTACATATTGTTGGCGGTTGATTATTTATCCAGGTGGGTGGAGGCTATCCCAACCCGAACCGCAGACAGCAAGACTGTCTGTAAGTTTGTGAGAGATCATATTATTGCTAGGTTCGGGGTGCCAAAAGTTTTGATATCTGATGGGGGTAGCCAATTTGTGAAACGAGATATGAAATCTTTAGCTAAGGACTATGGATTTGATCATAGAGTTACTAGTCCTTACCATCCATAGTCCAACGGCATGGCATAGGTTTCGAACAGAGAGGTGAAGAGTATTTTGCAGAAATTGGTTCGTCCCGATAGGAAGAACTGGTCTCAACTCTTGGACCAAATTCTATGGGCCTATAGGACAGCCTACAAGACACCATTGGATACTTCACCATTTAGAATGATCTATGGCAAGCCATGCTATTTGCCCGCAGAATTGATTCATAAATCCGAATGGGCAATTAAGAAGATTAATTGGAGTTGTCACCTAGGGAAGCTTTGCCGAGACTTGAACTTGAACGAGCTCATGGAAATCCGAAACAGGGCATATGACAACAGTTTGATTTATAAGGACAAAGTAAAGAGATGGCATGATCAGCACATTAGGTGCAAAGACTTTGTCCCTGGACAAAAGGTATGGTTGTTCAATGCCAGGTTGAAGATGTTCCATGGGAAGCTCAAATCTAAATGGACGGGTCCCTTTGTGGTTAAGAAAGTGCACGAGAATGGAAGTGTAGAGATAGCTGATCTCACAGATGGTGCACAATCTCATGTGGTGAATGGACAACTGTTGAAGCATTTTGTTGATTCGAAAGAGCAGTTAGTCCAAGTCGAGGTCATCAACTTCAAACAGAGTGAGCATAGAGCAGATACATCTTATTACTCTTCATGAAGATGCAGCATCAAGATTCAACATCTTAGAAGACTCAATCACTCTTGTACATATTCTCCCTTCTTTGTATATTCTCGAGATCACATCGGTTCTCACACTTACTCTTGTCCTATACTTAGGCTGACCAAAGCCTAAGTATAGGGGGGACCGATGCCCGCCATGTGTATTTACTCATCATTTCTCCTCTTGACCTCGTCAGCCCCATTTTTGCTCTTCTTCTACACTTAGGCTGTCCAGAGCCTAAGTATAGGGGGGCGGATCAACTTCTATACTTTTTTATTATTTTAGCTTTCCTACGCTTAGTACGAGCTATGTCTTTTTGTCACCTGGTGCCATGAGGACATAGCACAAGCTAAGTATAGGGGGGTGTGTATATATTACATATATACTTTACCCATACCTCGTACTTTCACGTATTTTTGTATATATTATATAATAATTATGGGGTGGGTTAAAAAAACAAAACAAAAAACAAAAACAAAAAAAGAACAAAAAAAACAAAACAAAAAAACTCTTTTTCCTTATTTTGTAAAAAAAACCTTTCAAAAAAATCCTCTTTTCTAAGAAAAAACTTTTCCAAAAAAAAAGTCTTTTCTTATTTACCTATCTTTTTCAAAAAAAAACTCTTGAAAAAAAAAGAAAAAAAAAGAAAAAGCAAAACTTTTCTAACAAAAAAAATTTCTTTGCCTTTGTTTTTCTAAAAAAACTTTTTGAAAAAAACTTTTTTTAAAAATTAAAAAAATCAACTAAAAAAACTAAGTAATAAGTTGGTTTAATCCCTGACACAATTCACTTTCACACAAGACTAGTGATGTTCAAGAACACTTGGTTTATGAGGTCTTGAGATTTTGAGTTAATCAGCCTTAGTCATTAGCGTCCTTGGACTTAATTATTCACATTATCCTAGTTTGGAAGATTTGTGTGCTATATTGCATGCTTAGTCTCTACCTTAAGAATATGATCAGCACCTCACATACACGACTGCAGTTATGATGAGATGAGTTGTAATTTCACTTGAGGAACTGGGATGAGGGATTTGAGTTTGGACTTGATTTGATGATGCTCGAGGATGGGATAAAATCAATGAAGGCTTCATGAAACCTGAGTGTCAGCACATTTAGCCAGTATGAGAACATGGTTCTTGTACTATCTCTTGATATTTACCTATGAGCCAGGGTGTGATAAAATAAAAAAATGTTGATCAGTGTGCGCCAACTCTTGGTAAAAGCAGTGGAGCTAGCCAAAAATACTACAAAGCAATGAAATGTCAAAGAAAAGCTCTCATTCCACAAAGTCAATTATCAAAAGAGCTTCCACCAAAGGCGAGCGCTCCCAACCATTTCAAAGTGAACACTTGGACCACCGCTATTAGGACCAGGAGTCGGGCTTGCACCAAAAAAGGGCTCTGCATCGTAAATGCTACAAGTCTGGGTGTAGAAGGTACGATAGGTACTCAAAAAAGGCACACCCCGGTGTACTCCCAGGAAAACAAGTGCAGACGGCTCCAACTTCTCTTGACGGACGCACTGATCAACACCAAAAAATATGCGTAGCGTAATAAGGCACTTGAGAGGATCCTTGTTCCAATGAGAGGGAGAGAAGAAATGACACAATCCTATGTCCTCCATCAACTGGCCTTCCATCTACACTTTCAAGTCTGACAACTAAAGAGACGGTGGATTGAATGCAAGAAATGATTTATTCCCTAGTGTTGAGGATCGGGTCCATAGGAGAGTCTCTTGGACTGGAACCTTGGGTGACGTTGTGACTCTACTCTTGTAACTGCGGTCAACACTTAAAGTCATATCCCTACTTTATATGTATACAAAGAGAGTCTGATGATTAGGGAAATTGGGTACCTTTTGACTAGAGCTTGGTTCAGCTTAGAATTTTAGGATCTCTAAAACCGAGAGTTCTTGAATGGATCAAGTCTTGTATTCACATGCACAGTCAGGGGTTAAGCCAACTTATTCATTCTTTATTTGCTCGAGGACTAGCAAAGTTTAAGTATAGGGGGGTGATGAATCCGCGATTCATCATCGTAATATCTTGATCTTAGCAAAATCCCCGAGTAAAATCCCAAATAAATATCCATAAAATCAATAAATTAACAAAATAACTCTTGTAAATAAAACATACTAATTATTGTATATTAGATTGTACAAAATAAATTAACAATAAAAAGTTGCAAAAATAAAGGAGTTTTCACTTGTAAATAGCTCAAAACTTCATGTATTTTTAATAATTTCATTTCAACTCCTTTTTACCTAATTCTTCTCTAACTTGTTTATAAAAATGTATATAAAAATATAAAAATACAAAACAAATTTTACCTCAAATAAATGCTCCTAGATCCCAAAGAGAAAAAGCCATAAAGTCCAACTTCCAAGCTGAATTCCCGCTCCGTATGAACTCCAAATTCACCAAACTCACTTTTAAAGTTCAAGTTAGAAAATTATCTATCCAAGGAAGTGGTTTCATTAAAATCGGAGCTCGTTTGCAAAAGTTGGGTTTTGGGACCAAGATGTACATTGTATACCAGTTATATATGCATTCTTTCTTTAATTTTTATTGTATCTTTCTCAGTTACTAAAAATACAAAAAAAATCATACTTGTGTTGTATTTTAATTATACTATTTTATTGTATTTTCTCGTTGTAAATATCTCTTATTAAAAAGACAAAAAAATTACATACTAGAAAAGTAAAAAATGTGTACATGGTGTTTTGTATTCACTTGTAAATTCACCACTTTTTTTTCCTTCTTTATTTTGTTGTATTTAAAGTAGCCTACTTTATTTTATTTTATTTATTTAATTATTTTGCATTCTCTACAATAACCACCATTCAACTCTCTTCTATCACCAACCTCCATTCAACCCCACCATTTCTTAAACCTCCCATTCAACTCCATTAATAAAATAACCTCCCACCATTTTAATAACCTTTCATTCCATCATCTATATATACATGTCATTCTCCTCAATTTTGCCTTTGATCTATCTTTATGTGAGGAGAGCCTAGTTCCCTGAGTTGAATCGGTGACAGCGATGCAACCGCGGTCGAGCGACGATGGCCCTCTCTCCGGTGTGATCCGTTGGCTTTTTGGCCAACATCGCAGCCGCAACCGCGAGCTGCTCAAGCTCATCGCACGCCGGCGATTCGAGCGAAGACCGTGCTCTCGTGAGCACTCCATAGGCGACCGTATCATCGTAGGTAAATTTTTCATCTCATTTTATCATCTTGTCATTTTTTGCAAATTTTTTAGCACATCATATCACCCCCATCCTCCATTTGTTCTACTCCTCATATTATCACCATATCATTTTCCCATTTCATTGTCATTTCCATTTGCATTTCTTGTTTAACTAAAATAAAAAAAATTAAACAAAATTAAACAAAAAAAATTTCATTACAACATTTTTTTAATCAAAATAGTAAAAAAATTCAAAAAAATAAAAAAAAAACGTAGAAGCAGCAGCTGTGGGTGAACCCACCGCCGCCGCTCCTTCTTCCCACCACCGCCAGCCGGCGGCATCCTCGCCACAGCTCCCAGCGGCCACGACGCCGCCGCAGCCCTCGCCGGCTGCCCGTGCCGCTGCGCGCGGGCCTGCCTCCGCCGCGCCTCCCGTCGAAGCTCCTCCGCCGAGGAGCCGCAGCCCTCCGCCGATTCCAGCCGTGCCTACTACCGTCCACCCACAGGCCGCCTCGCCGCCCTTCCGCTGCAGGTCCTCCGCCGCCGCCCCTCCGCGCTCCTCGCCGCCCTCCGCGCGCTGGTGCGGCGCGGCCGTCGACGCCGTCGACGCCCTCCCCCTTTGGGTTCCTCCCCATCGTGCTCAAGGAAGAAGAAAGGTCATATTTGTTTATTATTTTTTATGTAAAAATTACATTTTCTTTAGTTATAGTTTTCGTAATTACAATAAGGTCCTTGTACATGTTTTGTTTATAAGTTTTGTTTCCTAGATTTGCAAAGACACCCCTGTGTTCATGCATTAAGTTGGATCTCATTTTGGCATCTTTTTATTTAAAGAAAATAGCATTATGTTGAGCAACTTATCCTCTGTCATATGATTATTTATTTGTATTTTTGTGAGATATGGGTAATTAACTAAAATTGTTCAACTGAAATTTTGCATAGTTTACCCATTCTGGACTTTTAAAATTATATCTCACACACGGTTGCTCCAAAAAATCCACAAAAATTAGGAATGATGCCTTGAAATGTGATAAACTTTTGTCCAGATTTCATCTAAAATGGATATGTCTTGTGCCCAAAATAAATTGTAGAGTGTTTCTAGTATTTGATTTTTAATTAAATCCACGAGTATCCTTTTTGAGAAATTTCAACTCTACTAGATTGCTCATCTAAATATCTTTCTAAGATAATTTGCTCTCTGACTAATTTGATAATGTGGATTTAATAGAAGTTATTTACTCACTGTCACTCTATTTTCACTAAAAATCCATAAAAAATTCATAACTTGTCAAATAATTCCAAAAAAATTACTGTAGCTTTCTTGCATCATGTTTTGTTTCCAGTAAAATTTTCATGATTTTTGCTTACTGTTTGTGTGATAAATTGCGAAAAAACCCATAAAAAGTGCACATTTTTTCTTGTTGCATTTTAAGTCCTAAATTTCTAAAAAAATATGTTTTGTGTTCATCACTGGATTAGGATGATAGGAAAAATATAATTTGGCTGAATTGTATTAATTTAACATTAAATTAATTTGGCCTTGTTGTATGCTTTCTTTGTGTCGTAATTCAACCGCATCTTGCATTGGCATTTCTTTTTTTAAAAAATCTAAAAAAATACGCATTGGAAATCTAGACCTAAGTTTTTGAATTAAAACCGAAGTTGTTCTTTTGCCTCCCTGAGTTCGACCCCGGACTTGCCCGGGATATAAATTAAGCCGAGACACTCTTCACGGAGATCTTCTCTCAGTTCTGACCGAATCGCTAAGTACACGTGCTACAATGAAGCCGAATTAAACATCGTATTTAGCGACTCATCAGGCATCATATCACGCTGTCCACAAGTTCCCATCCTCTGACAGTCAGTACACCTCTTCACGAACTCATCAGAGTCCTTGAAGAGGGTAGGCCACCACAAGCCGGATTGGGGCACTTTCTGTGCCGTTCTCCTCCCAGAATGATGTCCTCCCGCCTCAATCTTGTGGCAGTACGTGAGGACGCTATGGTGCTCCTCCTGAGGAATGCACCTACACCAGACGCTATCCCCTCCTTCGTGGTAAATGATGGGATCCTCCCAGTGGTAGGACTTGGCCTTCGCGAGGAAGGTCTCAAGCCTCTGCCTAGGCCAACCTTGTGGGACTTTCTTGGCAACAAGAAAGTTCACAATGTCGGCATACCACGGGAGTGAGGCGATAGCAAGGATCGCCTCATCTGGGAAGGTCTCACAAATGGGATCAATCTGCTCAGAATCCTCAGGCTGCTCTAAATGGGAGAGATGATCCGCCACCACATTCTTGACTCCGGGCTTATCCTTGATCTCAATGTCGAACTCCTGGAGTAGAAGGATCCATCTAGTCAGTCTGGCCTTGGCATCCTTCTTTGCCTTGAGGTATCGGATGGCGGTATGATCAGTATACAAGGTCACTCTAGATCCAATAATATATGATCTGAACTTATCTAGGGCGAACACTACGGCTAGCATCTCCTTCTCTGTGACTGTATAATTCCGCTGTGCGGAATCCAATGTGCGGCTAGCGTAGTGGAAGCAAATGGGACTCCATCCCTCCTCTGTCCCAGCACGGCCCCCACGGCAAAATCGGAGGCATCCGTCATGATCTCGAATGGGAGAGACCAATCAGGCGGCTGGAGAACAGGAGCCTCTATAACACTCTGCTTGAGAGTCTCGAAGGACGAAAGACACTTGTCATCGACAAGGAACTCGATGTCTTTCATCAGTAGGTCAGTCAACGGCCGGGCAATCCTACTGAAATCATGAATGAATCGTCGGTAGAAACCGACGTGCCCCAGGAATGACCGTAACTGCCGCAAATTGGACGGCGGTGCGAGTTTTCTAATGACATCTACCTTGGCCAGATCAACCTCCATGCCCCTGTTGGAGATGATGTGGCCAAGCACCTTCCCTTGAGTCACCATCAAGTGACTCTTCTCCCAAGATAGCACCAAGTGAACCTCTATACATCGCTGGAGTACTCGGTCTAGGCAGTCAAGACAGGAGTCGAATCCGTCGCCGTAAACCGAGAAATCATCCATGAAGACCTCCAAGCACTCCCCTACCATGTCCGAAAAGATCGACAGCATGCATCTCTGAAAGGTCACAGGGGCATTGCATAGCCCAAATGGCATGCGTCGGAAGGCGTATGTGCCGAAGGGACAGGTAAAGGTGGTCTTCTCCTGGTCCTCAGGAGCGATGGCCACCTGGTTGTAGCCCGAGTACCCATCCAGAAAACAGTAGTGGCTCTTCCCTGCCAGTCTCTCAATGATCTGATCTATAAAGGGCAGGGGGAAATGATCCTTCTTGGTGGCCTGGTTGAGTCTCATATAGTCAACACAGACCCGCCAAGAAGTGGGTACTCGTGTAGCAATCTCCTCTCCAGACTCACTGATCACAGTAGTGATGCCCGTCTTCTTGGGCACCACATGCAAGGGGCTGACTGATGACCGTCCAAATGACCAAGGTAAAGGTATCAATCGGTCGTTGTGACCCCAATCACTTGGACTCGATCAATCAAGAAAATTTAGACCACCAATAGAATGAAAATCAATCAAAAACAAGCTAGCGGTCCTGCTATTAATTTAACCTGGTATAGCGACCAGGGTCGAACACAAGGAGCACGGATTGGCCTTGAGGCCTACGAAGTAGTCAAAAAGGAAATAAAATAAAAAAGGAAAATATTATTGGTGGTTTTTAATTATTTTATATTTTTTTGGATTTTTAATATGTTAAGAAAATAAGAAAAGCAAATAAACACACACTTCAACAAGTTATTAAAAGCAGTAAAAATCAACCAAAAATTCTAACAAAAATATTTTTATGTGTTTTATAATTTTTAGTGTTTTTGATGAATTTTTGGGATTTTTCTGATGTTTATTTAATTTTCTAAAAATCAAACAGTGACTGAAAATCTAGGTACTGTCCAGCCGAGTTAAAAGAGCCTAGATAAAATATCTAAAGGCCCCAAATTAGCTGGGAGGTAATTTTCCTGTAAAGAGAATAAAACAAGGAAAATTTAGGCACCTATATTATTATTTTTGGGTTTTTGGTTTAATTATTAGAATTTTATAAATTTTAAAGTATTTTTTTCAATTTTTAGTGGTTTTTAGAAATGAAAAATAGCCAAAATTGGCTAGAAAATCAAACACAACAAAACAAGCAGTAGGTAATTTTTTTTGTAATTTTTAGATACTATTTAATATTTTTTGGTGGTTTTTAAAGTTAGACAGTAGCAAAAATGGAGGTTTTTGAATTTTTAAAAATAACAAAACAACTCAGAAATGTCTCCAAAAATCCTCGAAAATTTTACACTATGGCAGGAGCCATGTGTCCAATTTTCGTTGGATTTGGAGGTAATTTGCTATTTTATTCAAAAATAAAGAAGGGGCAGTGTGCACAGGGACCAAAGTGCAAATACCCGGAAGTCTGGGGGGTCTGGTGTAATTAACCCAGCAAAACGCGTGCTACGCACGTGCCTGGGGCACTCAGGGACCCAAATGTAATGAAAATAAGTCCCGAGGGCTATTTGGTAACAGGTACCAAAAGCCTAGGGGCTTATCTGCAAAATACCCACAAATATTCGCACATGCTCAATTAAAATACGCACAGGGGCATAAATGCAAATAAACAAAAACTTTCATTCATTCATTAACATCCAGAACTACAGGGCCTATATTGCAAATAAACCAGAAAACTCACGTGTCGATGCACGTGTCAGACCATACACAGGGGCATAAATGCAAACTAAACAGAGTACGGGGTCATCAATGCAAATATCCCAAAAACTAAACAACTATATTACGTATTTACAGGACTAAATACGAAATGCAATAAACAGAAGGGCCTAAGGGTAGTTTACCCTTTATTAATGGAGCGACTGGATGGAGGCCACGTGGAGCATCAGACGGTGGCGAACAACGGGCGCTCCACAGCTGGGCTCCTCGGGCGAATCCGATGGCGGGGGCTCCTCCACGTGGAGGATCGAACGGTGTAGGGTGCAGGTGGCTAACCCTCGTGCATCGGACGGCTGGGATCAATCCTCCTCAGATCTGACGGTGAATGCGGCTCCTGAACGGACGGCCCAGATGCAAACTGGAGCCGGAGGTCTGATCGGACGGCTACTGAAGATCCTCGAATAACAGGTGGCCGGTGAACTTCGTCGGCCCAGTGCGCTCGCTCCGAGGCTCCTCGTGGGGCGCTGATGATCGGACAAGGTGCGACGTGGCCCTCCGCGTCGGATGGGGGTCTCCGATGACCCGGCCAAGCTCTGAAGAGCTCCGGCGAGGTCGGCGGAGCTGCGCCTCCTGGCTCGATGTTGAAGGACCTCAGATGGCCCTCATTGAACCTGCAAAACAGTCCAGAAGGCTCGCGGGTCGAGGGCAAACTGCCTCGACCCGGTTAGGCGAGGTGACGGTGAACGGAGGGGAGACGTGGGCGAGCTCCGGCGAAGGGGGGACGGTGGAGCTCGAATCCCAGCTCCTGTGCGAGCTGGGTTGGATGGGGATATGGAGAAGGTGCGCGGGAAGGAGGCGATGGCTATGGTAAAGCCCGATGGTCGAATGGTGGTCGGAATCGATAGGAATCAGCGGGGGACGGCGGAGCAGCGATTTGGGCGAAATGGAAAATCAAAGAAAAAGAAGGTCTAAGGGACTACCTGGGTGGACGAGGAGACTGGGGATGAGCTAAGGGTGCTCTGGGTCTTCGCCTCGAGGAGCGTCTCCCTCCGAGGCTTGAGCTCCAGCTGGTGGCGGAGCAAGGCGGCGAAGCTTCGCAGGATTAGTGGTCTCGCTCCCTCTCCTCGCTTCGACACCACGGGGGACAAGCTGTCACTCTCGCCTACGCAATGGAGCTCACGGGAGGTGGAATCGAATGGCCAAAGATGAGAAATGAGGAGGTGGAGCTGGAGATTTATATGCTGGAGAGTCCGGGAAGACATGCGCGGGTAGGGTGTGGAAGCGCGCGGATCCCGATGCAGGAGCTCCGGCGAGGGTCTCGGGTATATCAAGATCAAATCGGACCCGGGGTTTGAGTGGGGGTGAATCGGGTTTAAGCGCTAAAAATCCAAGAAGATGGGTTACCCGCTAAGAACCCGTGTTAAGTGGTCCTGGGGGGGAAGTTGACCGGGCAGTCAACAATCCCCAGGACCAATGAGAGAAGGCCACGTGGCTGGATTTTGAAAATGAATTTAAAGGTAGCAAATGGTCGAACTAGTGAAAACTTAAAACATGAAATATTTTTATTTTATTTTTTTTTTCTATTTTTTAGTGATTTTTAATTAATTTTTCAAAGTAAAAATAGTGTATTTACATAGTAGGTTCATATATATGTATATATACAATATATAGGTTTTTAGTTTTTGATTTTTAATTATTATTTTTATACAATTTTATTCCCATTTTATATTTTATTTATTTATATTATAAAATGAGGAATAAAAAGACATTTTTATTTCATTTTTATTATTTATATACATATGTGAAATAAATACATATATACATTTATATACATGGTATATTTACAATATATTTTTGTGTTTTTATTTTGCTATTTTTGTTTTGTTTTTGTTTTAATTGTTTTTATTTTATTTATTTACACTATATAATGTAGAATATTTACAAAAATTTTGGAAATTAATTTTATTTATTTATAAGGATAAATAGGGATGATGGAACTATGTACAAGGTGATCATGTACATGAATGATGTTTTTGATTTCTTTTTAATTTTTACATTTTTATCTTGATTTTATATTTAGAACTATTTACAAATATTTACAAGCCTATTTAAGTCTATTTTTGTGAGGAAAATATTCTTATTTTATTTACATAAATATGTACACACATGAGCCCCTATCTCCCTCTACTTTGGCTTTTATGCGGTCAGGCCCATGCTGAGCCCTCCCTTGGGTTAGGTTGCTCAATATTTATTCTAAATATTTCCCTCTTTTTCTTTTTAATCTTTATTCTTTTATTTTGCACAAAAATATGCTAATTATAGGTTTTTACACAATGCATGCTTTTGGTAATTATCTCTATTTACACATATCTACATGCATTTGCAATGGTTTTTGTAGCTAAAATATAAGAATAAAGAGTGATGAATGAGTATTCATCACTGACCCACTTGGAGTCGGAGATGGGGTAGATAAAATCGGCGCTCCACCATTTCGAAATCTCCTTCATGACAACCTCTCTCAGATTCGAGTTCAGCCACCGCTGGAACTCACGCGATGGCTTCGCCTCATCCTCGAGATAGATATGGTGGGAGCACAGGGCCGGACTTATCCCTTGGAGATCTGCTACGCTCCATCCGATTACCTTGCGGTTCTTTTCAAGAACCCCCATCAGACGGGATTCTTTCTCTCCAGTCAGATCAGCGGAGATGATGACTGGGTACATCTCAGGCTCACCCGCAAGGAATCGATACTTCAGCGAAGTAGGGAGCGACTTCAGCTCTGGACAGCTGGGTGCTGGTGGATCTGGCCTCTGAAAAGTCTGCGTGAACGCTGCCAAATCTGCATGGGAGAACTGAAACTCTCTCTCAATCTCAAAAAATGGAGAAGGCTGCCCTGATGGACTGTCTTTGCTCTGCTCGGCATCTACCTCCTCCTCAGCGGTAGGCTCAGTGGAAATCAGGTCTGGCATGTAGTCATCACAATCTGCCCAATCAGACTCTGACTCCGAGGGATCTGTATCCTCTAAGGTGGCATCAGCACCACCGTCATCACAAAAATCTATGTCATGGTCGAGAACCGGCTCTGCCGCCTCTGAAGTATCCTGGACCAGGAATGTGCTCTCCAAGCTCTCCTCTACTGTCATCTCTGCATCAGCTGAATCTGGAAATGAGAGGATGGCCTGTGCTGCTGGGTCTGCCCAAACTGCCTCGTCATCTGTGATCACAAAGTCACAGTCCTGGTGGATGTCTAGCCCGACATCTGGCATCTGCTCTGTGTCTGAAGTGGTCTCTGAGCATGATCTCTCTCTGACTCGGCTGTCCTCGACCGTCTCTATTTGTACACTTTCGCCCTCGACGTGAAAGTATACCTTCCCGCTATCATGGTCAGTCACCGCCTTGGTTGTGGCCAAGAACGGACGACCGAGGAATGATGGGGGTATCGGTCACTGAATCAGGGTCTCCATGTCCAACACTACGAACTCCACGGGGAATTGCAGGCCTTGAATAGTGACGACAACGTCTCGCAACAACCCCTTCGGCCTCTTGACAGATCGATCAGCAAACTGAAGGATTGTCCTGCTCTGTCTAAGAGTGCCCAACTCGAAGCGGTCGAGAAGGGTTGCCGGAAGGAGGTTGATCGACGATCTGCTATCTAATAGAGTACCGTCGAACCTCTGCTCTCTGATGTGGCATCTGACATAAGGGGCTCCAGAATCTGGCCTCTTGGCCGGCAGTCGGTTCTGGATCGCGAAACACGTGGCTTTCGTCAGCACATGGATCTCTGAATGGTGGTTCCTCCTCTTCCTCCTGACTGTGGTCCTGTCTCTAAGGGAACGCTGAAGAAGGGGGATGTGCTGCAAAGCCTCCTGAAGAGTCAGCTGTATGTGAAACCGATCTATCATCTGCTGGCTGAACTCTTCTTGATCTCTCTTTTTTGGATTTTCTGTTTTCTTCCCCTTCCCCATCTGAAGGGCTCTAGGAAGGGGATCACTGGGTCCTTCTCAGATGAAGGACTAGGAAAAGGTCTAGACGGCTTGACGGCCAGATCCGCACATACATCACGCACCACAGTGGGACCAGAAAAAACCAAACCTTTTCCTTTATTCACAACAGAGTTCCGAGATACATCAGAAGTAGGAAAAACAACAGGTCTCTCAACAAAAGTATGGGTGGCCTCAGTACCACCATCGGTTGGATCAACTGGAAGACTCGCGCCTCAGTACCGCGCTCTGGCTCGGCATCAGGGGTGGCCTCAGTACCACCTCCTCCAACTGGTGAATTGGAGGCCTCAGCACCGCCGGTGGAGTCAGCATCCTTGGTGGCATCAGTACCACCGTCATCATCTCTAGCGGCCTCAGTACCGCCCTCCTCCTCCTCGTCGGGCGCTCTGGGTGTATCCTCATGATGTGGCTCAGACGAGGCGCCGCTTGCTGGCATCCTACCGCTCCTAAGTGTGACAAAATCAATAACAAAACGATATCCAGTCATATCACCAAATGCATCACTAGGAGTGGTATACTCAGTACAAGCTACCTGCTCAGATTTCCTCTTCAGGCAGTTGGGGTTCGGCTCGATCTGGACAAGGATGGCGGCCTTCCCTCTCACAATGTCCCGCATCTCCTGGCGGAACTCGTCCATCTCTTGTCGAAAGGTAGATTGCTGATCAGTGAGAAGGCGAGCTATGTCATCCAAGGCGGGACTCTCATGGGAGCCCGACGGGTAGCCTCTCTTATAGTGAGGCTGCTGGAACTGGTGTTGTGGCTGAGAGGGGTAAGGGTGATGCTGCTGTTGCTGGTGAGGCTGATCTCGCCTCCAAGACTGTCCCTGCTGATAGGGACGAGGACCATACGACGACTGTTGCTGCTGCTGTGGTGGGTACACTGGGGGCTGCTGCTGCTGCTGCGGCTGGTGATCTCTCTGATGGTCGTACTGGCCTCCCTGACCTGATGGCTGCTACTGGGGCTGGGTACCTCCGTTCCCCCAACGGAATCCGGGATGGTCTCGTCGGATACCAGGCTGAGGGCGGTCATACCAAATCCCGTTGACATTCATCAACGGCTCTGCATCGTACTGGGGTGGCGGAGCACTACCAGAGGCTGATCCGGCTGGTATACCACCATCTGCAAGTCTGGAGATGGTGGTGACTGGTAGGTGGGCTGCGGCTGCTGGTACAACTCCGCTTGTACAAGGTGAACCTGTCTAGGCTGCTGATGGGAGCTGGAGCGCTGGGACGAGCTGTTGCTGCTGCCGTGATCGCCTCGCGACTGAAGACAGGGCTGGGAAGTCGTTTGTGCCTCCTGGAGACACATGAGCTGGGTCTTCATGTCGCTCAGAGTCTGTGCCATCTGCTCCATTTGAGTGATGCCTGGCACCGCTTCTTCTCTATCAACTCCATCCGGTCCAGCTTCTCGCTGATGATCCCCATGTCCACGGCTGATAACTCGGCCTGTGCTGCTACTACTGCGGACGAACTGGAAGGACCAGCGTCGACCCGTGCTATCCTCTGGTACTGCACGGTCTGTGGCTGCTGTGGTCTGCCCTGAGTATACAACCGGGTCTGGGACATCACCATGTAGTTCTCGGCCATCTCCTCGTAGATGGCCCAGACCTGGTCATGATCCTTGGCGAAGTAAGACCCGGCACAAGAAGCGTTCACCAAGCCCTGAAGCTCTGGTGTCAGCCCGCTGAAAAAGCTCTGTAAGAGGTTCGGCTTGGAAATGTCGTGGTGCGAGCATCTATCAGTCAGCTCTCTGAACCTCTCCCATGCCTCATGGAACTGCTCGTTGGGGAGCATGGAGAAGTTGCTGATCAGAGCTCTCGCGACATTGGTCCGCCCGAGTGGATAGTACTTGTGCAAGTACTTGGTGCAAGTACTCGGTGCGGAGCTGCTCCCAAGTGTACACAAACTTCCCCAGATGTTTCAGCCAGGTGGTTGCTCTGTCTGCCAAAGAGAAGGGGAAGGCAATCATCCTGATGGTGTCCTGGTCCACCTGAAGGTCGTGGATAGTACTGCAGATCATAAGGAACTCCTGGAGGTGGAGATGGGGCTCCTCGGTGGCGAGCCCGAGGAAGCGGGGGAGGAGCTGCAAGGTGTTCAGGGGGAACTTGAAGTCCTCCACGATGGCTGGTAAAACAACCCAGTGATGCATCAGGGTCGATCCGGGGTTGTGCAACTCCCGCATCGGTCTCGGTCGGTCTCCTGCTCCTACCGCGGCGGCTGCCGCTGCGGCGGCCGCCGCTGCGGCTGCTGCGGCTGCTGCAGCTGCATCATCTGGGACTCTCGGCCCATCTACGCTCTGCTCTCATCTGCTCCATCTCTCTCCTCATATTTAACATGAAAGCTCCCTGATCCCTCAACTGCTGTTGTACCGTCTCGAGGGAGGCGATCAGGGTGGAGTTGATCGCACCCTGGTCCAGAACAAAATGCTCGGGTTGTGGACCTCTAGAGCGATCATCGGAACTATCGGCCATGGTCTCTGCAAAATCAATGATCCAAACTCAGGTGCCGATAAATCTGCTAATCTCTCCTCTGGCACTGGTCTCTCGGAATCGAAAGTAAGGGGGTCGAGGGGGAACAGGGTGGAATCGTACTCGGGTTCGGAGAGCGGGTCTCGGCTCTCGCGAACCAACCTAGATGAAACGGGTAGACGCGCCCGAAAGCAGTGCAGCCAGAGGCTGCCTAAGAGATCGTCTGCCCATCATCTTGATGTGGGAGTAAGGCGGATGAGATCTGGAGAAACTATGATCACAAGCAAACCCCCAAGTTCACCAACGCAAATGCGAGCTGAAGACCGTGAAGGCTCGGTCAATTTATCTTGTCAAATTTATTTTGTGAACAATCAAGATATCAGAGCGATTACGTGATCTGTTGGGATACCCGATACTTTCCCAACCGATTGTCCCACACAGAAGAGTCGGTAATTAGTCGAGAATAGTACCGGAGGGCTCTACCTAGTTTCGGGTCACTCTCTCGCACAATCAAACCAAGCAATGAGGGGGTTGCTCTCCCCAAGACAAGTTTTTAAATCAAGTGTCTTTTAGTGATCAATAGTTTTAGCAGTCTCAATTTTATGATTTTTCTTTTTAGGTCTTTTCAATAAAAACAAAGAGCCTAACGAATTTTTCGGTTCTCCTTGTTATTAAGTCAAAAACAGGGGGAGAATACGAAAAAGCCGATGCGCGATAAAATCAATGATGCATGCAAAGTAAGAAAGGCGTACCTGTCTCCAGCCTCTCTACATGCAATATGATCCGCGCAGAATTGAAAGACAGAAAAGTAAACTACCTATATGGTGCAGCAGGAAAAGCTGAGTCCTAAGCAGGCAACTTCTACACGAAAGAACCGTCTAGCTGTTCACCAGCCTTCGATCCAGAGAGTCCGGTCTCGGTCTACCCCTCCTCCTCCCGACAAATCGGGTTCAGGAGCAGCGCTTGGTAGGGCAGGCTGCGGCACGTAGGCTCCGAGAAAATGAATCAGCTATTTTTATAACTTTTTATTAGTAGGTCTAATTAACGATCTATAAGCACAAGCAGTCTATTAGGTGTTTGGATCCTACTCAGTACGGCACAGTCAAGCAAAAAGTCCTACGGCTAGGGGCTCGACAAAAACCGCGTAAAACCGTAAAAGGCAGCGAAAAATAAACACTGCGAAAAAGCCGCGAAAATCTAAGGGTCCCCCTAGCACACCGGTGCTCGGCGAAACAAAACATACAAACTGTCCAAGTCCTGCTGCTGTCCCTGTGTTATTACAAATAGTTCAAATGACAGAAATAAAATCTAATCTACTCCTTGCCCACTCAGTTGCTCCTCGCGCTCTCCTGCGGCTCCGTGCAGAAAGGAGCTGCCTCCGAATCCCACGGTTGCGTCGGCTTCTCGAAAGTCACTGCCTCGTTCCTCGGGTGCTCGCAAAGAAACAAATGAGTGTCACAAACCAGATAAATCAAAGCAATTAAAGACAAGAACTAAGCAGGGATATGTGCAGAAATGGCAATAAAAATAAACAAGCCAAATCAAACAAAAACAAAACAAAAGAAAAGAAAAGAAAAAGAAAATAAAAAAATAAATGAAAAATAAAAAGCCATGAAAACCCGCGGACTCAGGAAAGAGCCGCGGAAAGCCGTGAAAAGAAAATAAAAAGAAAATGAAAAATAAAGAAAAATACTACTAAGCCGTGCTCCCCGGTAACGGCGCCATTCTGATGGGCCAAAAATCCTAATGAAATCCGGATCAGGTAAAATATCACTCGGGTCGTTGCGACCCGATCGATAAGAATCTCACTCAATCAAGAAATTAAGTGCAGACCACCAAAATCAGATAAAAATCAAAGAAATACGATATAGAGGTCCTGGCTATTGATTAGCCTGGTATAGCGACCAGGGTCGGACTCAGGGAGCACGTGATAGCCTTGCGGCCTACAAAGTAGTCTATAAAAGAAATAAAATAAACTAAAAGTCTTTTTGGTGGATTTTTAGCCTTTTTATAATTTTTTTGGATTTTTAATGAATTAAGAAAATAAGAAAGCAAATAAAGAAGCAACTACAAACAATTATTTATCTACTCAAAATCATCCAAAAATTCAAAATAAAAATATTTTTATGTTTTTTTTATATTTTTTACTGTTTTTGGTTAATTTTTGGTATTTTTTGATGTTTATTGGATTTTATAAAAATCAAACAAGGTAAGAAAACAAGGGTATTGTCACAGTCAGGTGTCAAGGGCCAATTTAAAATACAAAATTACCTATTAACACCTGAAGGTAATTTTCCTGTATAGTAGAAACTACAAAGAAAATTTAGGCATCAGAATTATTATTTTTGGATTTTCAATTAATTATTAGAATTTTTATAGGGTTTTTAGTGTTTTTCAATTTTTATGGGTTTTTGATATCTAAAAATGACCAAAATTGGTCAGAAAATCAAACAAGGTAAAATAAACACTACCTAATTTTTTGTAATTTTTAGAGGTGTTTTAATAATTTTTTGTGAATTTTAAAGTTAGACAGTAACAAAAATGCTTATTTTTGAATTTTTAAAAATATCAAAAATAATAATAAAATGTCTCCAAAAATTTGGAGAAAATTTTACACCATGGCAGGAGCCATGTATCCAATTTTCATCACATTTGGAGTTGGTTTGCTATTTTATTAAAAATGAAAACAAAGCCATAGTGTACAGGGACCTAACTACAAATAAAATAAAGCCCTGGGCCCCTTAGATAACACGCCAAGAAAGTCTGGGACCGAATGTGCAAAATGTCCCCGAGGCCACGCACGATACACGTGACTCAGGCCTGTGGAGACCTACTTGTCATTCCTATTAATAAAAATACAAACAATAACACGCCAAAAACATAGGGCAAGAAATGCAAATACACCAAAAGCTCACGTGTCGATGCACGTGTTCATCACACAAAGGGGCATAAATGCAAACTTAATAAAACTCAAGGTCCTCTATGCAATATGTCCAAAAATAAAAGAACTACAGAGCGTATTACAGGACTAAATTAATAAAATGTAAAAACTACAGGGGCCTAAGAGTAACTCAAGGGACGGATGGCTGCCACGTGGAGAATCAGACGGTCGGGGAAGGGGCGCGGCTCAACCCATGGTCCTCGGTCTGATCGACGGCTGGGGCCTCGCCACGTGTAAGATCGGGCGGCTACGGAGCAACGTGGGAAGCCCTCAATGATCGGACGGTCCCGATCACTCCTCCAAAGATCAAACGGGTGCTGGCTGCTCCTGGCGTGGACGGCTACGATGCGAACTGGAGAGAAGGATGATCGGACGGCTGTGGAGGGTCCTCGAAGAACTGGACTCTGGCGAGGTTCGCCAGACTCGTGCGGACGCTGGAGGCCTCCTCGCGAGCTGCTGAAGATCGGAAGAGAAGCTCCTTGGCCTCCCACGTCGACTGGTACCCTCCGATGGTGACGAGGAGCTCTGGAGAGCTCCGGCGGCATTGGCGGAGGAGGAGCGGCTGCTCCAAATGGTCGAGACCCTCAGATGGGCTCGAACGGACCTGAAAAGCACAACAACGCACTCGCGGGTCGAGGGCAAGTTGCATTGACCCTGTAAGCGGGGGGTGAAGGTGGTCGGTGCGGCAGGGCGTAGGGGCTCCGGCGATGCGACGGCGAAGGAGCCCCAATCCCAGCTCCTGTGCGAGCTGGGTTGGATGAAGAGAAGGAGAAGGTGCACGGGGAGAAGGCGATCGTGATGGGCTGCTCCGATGATCGAATAGGTGGCTAGGGTGGACGGAATCGAAGCTCGAAGGTGACGGGGAAATTGGGCGAAACTAAAAATTAGAGAACTAGGGAAGGAGAGAGGTCTACCTAATGGGCGCAATCGACTGTGGAGGAGCAGGGCTTGCTCCAGATCCTTGCCTCGAGGATCGTCGGTGTCCAAGGCTCGAGCGTCACCTCCAAGCGGCGCACGGCGGCGCAATGTCGTCGGATCGATGGTCTCCTTGCTCCCTCCTCGCTGCAACACCATCTGGGGCGAGCTGTCACTCTCGCTGAGACGATGGAGGTCCTTGAGTGGAGAATGGATGAGCCAAAGATGCAGAAATGGGAGGCAGAGCTCGGCTTATATGCGAGTGCAGGTCCGAGAAGAATGGATCAGCAGGGTTCCGCGAAGCGCGGATCCCCACGCGGATATGGTGAAGAGGGTCTCGGATGCACGGGGATGAAGACGAGCCTAGTGTTTGCGGATATGGGTGTCGGATCGAGTCGGGACAATTTTGAGAAGTCGGGTCGCGGGCTCGGATCCGGGGCTCGGTGGTCCTTGGGGGGAGTTGACCGGGGGGTCAACGTCCCCGTGGACCAATGGGGACAGGCCACGTGGAAAAGATTTAGAAATTCATTGAAAAATAGCAAATGGCCTAATTAAAGAAAACTTAAAACATGAAAATATTTGTTTTAAATTTTTCTATTTTTGTGATTTTTAATTAATTTTTCAAAATAAAAATAAGGTATTTACACTTTAGTGCTATATATATAGGTATTTACACAATATGGCTTTTAATTTTTGATTTTTAATTTGTTATTTTGTGCAATTTTATTCCCATTATATATTTTATTTATTTATAGCATAAAAATTAGGAATAAAAGGGTATTTTTATTTCATTTTTATTATTTATATACAAGGGTTAAATAAATAGATATATACATCTATATACATGGTATATGTACAATGTTATTTTTGGTTTTCAATTTTGTTCTTTTTATTTACTTTTGTTTTTATAGTTTTTATTTATTTTATTTACAAATTAGAAGATAGAATATATACAAATTTTTAGGGATTTTAATTTATTTATTTATAGGGTGAAATAAATATAGATGGGGTGTCTATGTACATGGTGAATATGCACAAGTGACTTATTTTTATTTTCTTTTTAATTTTTCTATTTTTATTTGGATTTTGTATTTACAAATATATACAAGCCCATTTTATTTTATTTTTGGAGGAAAATATTTTAGTCATATTTACAGGTATATTTACACACATGAGCTCCCTATCTCTCTCTACTTTGGCTTTTATGCGGTCAGGCCCATACTGAGCCCTCCCTTAGGATTAGGTTGCTCAATATTTATTCTAAATATTTCCCTCTTTTTCTTTTTAATCTTTATTCTTTTATTTTTGCACAAAAACATGCTAATTATTAGTTTTACACCATGCATGCTTTTGGTAATTATTTATATTTACAAACATATACATGCATTTGCAAAGGGTTTTGTAGCTAAAATATAAGAATAAAGAGTGATGAATGAGTATTCATCAAGACCCTGTACATTCGTCCACTCGGCTTTCCCTTTGTGTACAGCCTTCTACACTTAGGATTATTTGATCCTAAGTATAGGGGGGAAATGCCGAGATCCTCTTGGATTTCTATTCTTTCATTCGTCTTTATATATAGCCTTCCTTTTCACTTCCCTATACTAAGCACGAGTTATGTCTTCTTCATCGCTCTTGACTCTGAGGACATCGTTCGAGCTAAGTATAGGGGGGGTGTATATATTTCATATATACTTTAGCCATAACTCGTACTTTGTGTGAGTGTGTTAATAAATAAAAATGTGTAAAATCCAAAAATCCATAAAAATTAAAAATTTTTCCTTGTAAATAAAATTCTTTTATTGCACATACATAGATAGTGTACAAATTATTTTTGTAAAAACTTTTTGTGTAAATATTGTGTAAATATTTTCATATCAAAATTATGTATATTTTTCTAAAATGTTTTGAAAATCAAAAGTTTGCAAAAACCTTTTGTAAATTTGTGTAAATATTTTTGCAAAACTTGCATTCATGCATACATTCATGGTTTCAAAACATTTTTCAAAAATTTTGCACATGTGTAAATAGTTTGTAAATAGCATCTTTGTAAATACTTGTATAGTTTTTCCTGGATCATAGTTGACATTTAAACTAGCCTGGAATTAAATTAGAAAATGGAGATTGATTAAGATCTTAATCCACCTAATTATAAGAGGAACCTTATAGGGCTTAGGGTTGAGACTTTTCAGGTCCATGGTGACTTAATTCTTTGAGTCCACTAGGCTATGATCATATGTCATCTCAATGAGCCTAAGTAGAGCACTTAACAACACACACATGACTCATATAGACAATGGCTTGACTTGGACCCGCACTTTACACCGAGCTCTCTACGGATGAGGTGGTGAGGAGGCAGTCTTCCTTGACTTGGGGTAGCATATGAGGGTAGTACTTCTAGGCGGAACCTCTCTTCTTCTTATAGTGAAGGAAGTGCGTCTCAACTTGGTCTGGTTGCCATGAGGTCTAACGACAGGAGTTGTGGGTTGCAATAATGCTTCAAAAGAGGGATAGTCTACTGGCTCAAAAGGAAAAACTCCTTATGTATATATGTTGCACCTTGTAGATATGTTGTACAGATGCACACAAAAAAATGCAAAAAGAAAATAACTCCAAAAAAAGTGGTGGGTTTGATAGAAAATGATAATCCCACCGGAGTGTGTATAGTGCAATAAGCAAAGCTTGAGACTCATGTTCCATCTTATGAAGCTTACAGCAGGGAGACTTAGCTACACTGGTTGAGCTCCCAAGGATTCATGGCTACACTGGCCATGGTCCATTCTCTTCTTCCCCCTCTTCTTGAGCCGGTTGAACTTGAACTTTAGAAGGGAATACCCCGCTCCTCGAGGAAAGAGTGGCCAGATTAGGGTCATAGAGTTACCTTGTTGGGGAGGGTTGTCATTTTGCTACTTCTAAGGTGGAGAGCTATACTTCGCATACACTGTACAAGGAAAGATTCATGGTCTTCAGGGTTTGTGTATGTAGACTTGTTCTGATCTGGATTGTTGAGGAGTTTTGATTATAGATTAGTGGATCTTAGAGGCTGTTAAGTTTTAAACCTAAGTCCAAATAAGGTTCCGACATATTAATAATCCAAAGATATGACTGAGCTCCATATTCAACTTAATGAAGGCAAGTTTAATAAACATCATTGATCCTTGCATTTCCTCTCTTTTTTGTTTTCTTTTCTTTTTCATTTCTTTTTCAAATAAGTGTTTGCTAAGGGACTAGCAAATTTAGGTATAGGGGGGTGATGAATACTCATTCATCACTCTTTATTCTTTTATTTTAGCTAAAAACCTGTACAAAACACCATGTATATTTGTGTAAATATCATAAATTGTCAACATGCATGCATTGTGTAAATATTGATAATTAGCATGTTTTTGTGGATAAATAAAAGAATAAAGAAATAAAATAAAAAGAAGGGAATATTTAGAATAAATATTGAGCGACCTAATTCCAAGGGAGGGCTCAGTATGGGCCTGACCACAAAAGAATCCAAGTAGAGGGAGATAGGGTCATTCAGGGTGTACATATACCTATGTATATAAATAAATTTATTCTCCTCAAAATAAAAATAATAAAAAGTGTTTCTTATATTTTGTGCATATTTATAAAAAGAAAACTAAAATAAAAATGGGAAAAACAAAAGAAAAATAAAAATAAATAAAACCTCTCTCATCAGTGTGTATAGACCATGTATATAGAATAACATACCTATTTATTTTCTCCTTATAAATAATTAATAAAAAATCCAAAAAAAATATTTCTCTATTCCATATTTCATGGTGTAAATAAATAAAATAAAAATCATAAAAATAAAAATAAAAGAAAAAGAAAAAGAATAAAATCATTTCCTACATTGTACATATACCATGTAAATATGTATATATACATATTTATTTAACTAATGTAAAAAAAATAAAAATAAAATAAAATACCTTTTTATTCCAAACTTTATGTTATAAATAAATAAAATATAAAATTGGAATAATTATTTAAAAATAAATAATCAAAAATAAAAATAAAAAATACATATTTGTATATACCCATATATAATAATAATATAATGTAAATACATAAATTATTTTTCGAAAAAATAAATAAAAATCACTAAAAATTAATTTGAAAATAAATAAACATTTTTCATGTTTTAGCTTTTTCGAAATAAAGTCATTATCTATTTTATTTTGAATTTCTAAAATAATTTCCAATGGCGGCCTGTGATTGGTCCACGGGGGATTGTTAACCCCCGGTCAACTCTCCCCCCACGACCACTTGGTTCGCGGATCTCGCCCTTGACCCGATTTCTCAAATTTTTCTCAGCCTGATCCGATTTCCATTTGCCTAAACCCTGGGCCCTAATGACACTCGATGCATCTGATACCCTCGCCCAGAGGTTTTTCTAGGGATCCGAGCTTCACCGAGCTGCACCCGAACCCATCTTCTCAGACCCTTCCTAGTATTTAGTTCCACCTCCGCCGCACTCTTCACACCATCTTTGGCTTTCCCCCTCGACGCCAGTGAGCTCCTCTCCCTCGCCTGAGTGACAGCCGCGCAGAGGAGGGTTGCAGCGAGGCCCGGGCAGCCGGGAAACACTGATCCGACGACGATCATCACCGTGCGCCGCCGCGAGGTGCGCTCAGCCTCTAGAGCTGTCGTTCCATCGAGGCCATGACCCCCGGAGCTCCAGCAGCTCCATCCCAGATGAATGCGACCGCCAGGTAGAGTAGATAGCCTGTAGGTTAGATTAGATTTCGATTTTTAGGTTTCCGATCACCGACCTTCGCCGACCATTTCCCGGCGTTCCGTTCAACCATTTGCCATGCCGACCCGACCATCACCTTCACCAGACTTCTCTCCACCTTGTACATTCCTCCACTCAACCTGATTCGCCCAGGAACAGGATTCCGACCCTCCTCCGACGTCGCCTCACCGGAGGGTTACGCCCCGCTTCATCCCTCACCCCTTTTCACACACTAACAGGTCGAGGCACTTTGCCCTCGACCCAGGAGTCTTGCTGTGCAGGTTGCAGGTTGAAAAGAACCCGTCTGAGGATCTATTAGTTCGAGCATAGAGGCTCAGCTCCTCCCTCGTCGCCGGAGCTCCTCGGAGCTTCCCGGTCTCATCGGAGTAGCCCACCAGCTACGGATCACCTCGACGATCACTTTCACCATCCCAGCAACACTAGAGGAGCGCTTCACTGCACGCATTGAGCTGGCGAAGTTTGCCGGAGGTCTGTTCTTGGAGGAGCTCCAGTTGCCGTCCGATCAGCCTCCAGCTCCAGTTGTGATCATGGCCGTCCATTCGCGAGACACGTCTACCGCCCGATCTGTTTAGGGTTCGATCCGGACCGTACATCCAGCGAAGGGTTTTCCACGATCCAGCATCGTCTGATCTTATACGTGGTGAACCCTCGAGCGTCGATCTTCGAAGAGGCATCAACGCATCTCCATCGTCCGATCCCACACGTGGCGTGCCTCCAGCCGAAGATCTCAATAAGGGGTAAATTTCTTGTAGGCCCTTTTTATTTTGGTTGTTACTATCAAGTCGTGTAAATATTTCTTTTAGTTATTTTTAGTTGGGAAATTTGCATAAAAGACCTTAGTGTTTTTAGATAATTCTATTTAGCCCCTGTGTGTATTGAACACGTGCATGGACACGTGATTTGGTGGACATTTTGTAGATTTCATCCTGTATTTCCTGCGTGTTAATGTTTGCATTTATTTAAATAGGAATTACAGTTATATCTCTCTGAGTGCCTGCCACGTGTGCCGCGCGTGTTTTCATGGGATTTTTGCATTCGAGGCCCTGCGTTTTACTTGCGTGTTATTATTTGGTCCTAGAAAGAGCTTTCTTTGCATTTAGGTCCATGACTGCTGTGTGCCTTGTTTTAATTAAATAAAATATCAAATTAAATCCAAATTAGGTGAAATTTGGATATGTGGCCCCTACCACTGTGTAAAAATTTCCCTAAATTTTTGGGACATTTTTGAGGCATTTTATTATTTTAAAAATTCAAAAACAGTGATTTTTGCTACTATCTAATTGAAAAATCAAAGAAAAATATTAAAACCTCTTTAAAAATTCTAAAAAATTAATGATAGTTAGTTTTAGTGTTTTTTAATTTCTATCAAATTTTTGTGCTTTTTGGATATACAAAACCCTTAAAAATTAAAAAAAATAAAAATATTAGAAAAATTCTAAAAAATTCTAAAAAAACCTAAAAAATACAAACTCTCTTTCTGTAGTTTAATTTTTGTTTATAGTTTTCATAAAAATTGCTTCAGACTTTTATAGATCCATTTTATATTTTTAATGTATCTTTCAAGTTTGGTTGTACAATGATCCATTGTTTTCCTCTTTCCTAATTTTTAGAAAATTATATAAAAATTGAAAAAATCTGAAAAATTCACCAAAAACACTTAAAAACGTAAAAAATGTAAAAGCATTTTTATTAGAATTTTCTGTGAATTTTTGAGTGTTTTTATTAATTGTTGAAGTAGCTTGTTTCCTCTTTTCTTTATAATTAAAAAATCCAAAAATATTTAAAAATGCTTAAAAATCCACCAAAAATATTTTCCCTTTATTTTATTGATTTTTGACTACTTCGTAGGCCGCAAGGCCAACTCGTGCTCCCTGAGTCCGACCCTGGTCGCTATACCAGGTTAATAAAAGTAGCGAGGACCGCTTCTTTGTTTTAATTGATTTTATCTCTTTTATTTGGTGGTTCCATATATATTTTCTTGTTGAGTCCGATTTCCGTGATCCGGGTCGCAACAACCCTTGTTCTATTACCTTCACTCAGGTCTTGGTTTATTTTTCGGCTCATCGATGATGCTTTGCCAAGATAAATAGTTAAAATAAAAGAATAAAGAGTGAGAATCAAGGATTCATCAATGGTGGATGTATGACGATCGGAATCGGAGTGAACAATGGAAATGGGAGGCGCTAAGGAGTACATGAATGGTATACCATGAATAGAGAAGCGAGGTGGAGGTGGAGGCGAAGTTTTGGCCTCGATCAGGTGATGGAAGGCTTGAGAGGCTTTTCACAGAGGCGCTCCGGCCATGCGATGAGCTACGTGCTACCCAGCATCCAATCGAGCTCCCAAAGGGACCTATGGAACCATGTCACTGTTCTGGAGGTGTTAAGGAGGAGTGGTGGTGTGAGGGATGAGCTAATGAGCTAAGGTGGTGGAGGAGAGACTTTATATGGATGCCCTAGGGTCTAGAAGAATTGAGGGGATGCGTGAAACCCTAGGGCGATTCAGACCAAAATAGGGATCTGCGAGAATCTCGAATCAACGAGGAATCTTGGGTTCGAATCTCAAGGTGGATTGAACTCAGAGTCGGGCGTGAAAATGGGAGAAAAAGCCCCGGTGAAGCAGGGTCGGGCCCAACCAGGCTAGGGGAGAAGGTTGACTGCGGTCAATAATTTGAGGTGGACCAATAAGAATGCAAGGATTTACATGACTAAATAAAAAATGACAAATGGATTAAAAATAAAAAAGGAATAAAATAAAGATGTTTGTAATTTTTCAAACTATTTTTCTATGATTTTTAATTATTTTTATAAAATCTATAGATATGGTATATATAGTATAATGCAATATGTACATGTATAATATACCTATATATTATATACATGTATTTTTATTTTATTATTTTTACAAAAATACATTTCATTTTACATTTTATTTATTTATAACATAATTTAACGAGTATAAAACAATTTTTATTTGATTTTTACAAATGAAATAAAGGTGTTAAATAAATATGTATTATGTACAATATTGGTAAATGTACAACATGGTTTCTATTTTCTTTTTGCTTTATTTTATATTTTATTATTTTTATTTTATTTTAATTCTGGAGATATCTACAAGTATTTAAAAATATAGTATGTACAAAATATAATTTATAAAATCTTAAGATATGGTATGTACAGTACAATGTAGTATGTACAAGTATAATATACCTATATAATATATACATGTATTTTTATTTTACTATTTTTACAAAAATACATTTCATTTTACATTTTATTTATTTATAACATAATTTAAAGAGTATAAAAGAATTTTTATTTGATTTTTACAAATTAATTAAATTTATTAAATAAATAGGTATTATGTACAATATTGGCAAATGGACAATAGAGTTTTGATTTTCTTTTTGCTTTATTTTATATTTTTATTATTTTTATTTTATTTTAATTCTGGAGATATGTATAAGTATTTAAAAATATAGTATGCACAAAATATGTTTAAAATAACTAGGTATAGGTATTTACAAATATAAGCAACATAGGACCCTTATCTCCCCCTACTTTATTCCTTGTTGATCAAGCTAATTACTGACCTTCTCTCTGGATTTGGGTCGTTTGTACTTATTACATAATTACATCCTTGATTTTTTTTCTTTTCTCTTTATTCTTTTATTTTGAAAAATATGTGCTAATTATGGAATATTAACAAAGGTATACACAATGGTAATTTATTATATTTACGCTTATTTATTGATGTTTTTGCTAAAAGATGAAGCTAAAATAAAAGAATAAAGAATGAGAATCATAGATTCATCAGTCCTTGACTTACAGCGACAAAAGATAGCATGTGGTCCTCCGCATGTGATGATGCCTTCAGATGAGCTCGGTGGGGTTCAATGGAGGATTTGGAGATGATTGGAGTTCCTGGTGACCTGGAGGTACTCCAGGTCTGATTCCTAGCTCTAGATGGTTCCTTAGTGGGTATGGCCTACACTAAAAATTCTGGGCCTCAAGGGTTATAACGTCGACCCTTGGATGAAGTTGGAGCGCATAAGGAATGAGGTGGCGATGGTGCTCCGATGAAGGGAGACAGACTGGAGGTCAACTCCTAGATCCACGATGGATTTGGGGGGAACAAATGGGGGAATCAGTGGAAAATGTGGACGGGAGTTGATTGGAGTGGAAATCGTGATGGAAGAACGGATGAATCATGATGATTTGTCCTAGAGTTTGAAATCCAAGCGATTTGGGGATTTTCAAAATTAAACCTACTAACTTAATTAAAGCTGAAATTAAAGACGAGAATCAAAACTACAATTAAGAAATTACCTAGGGACGAGAGATAGGGCCCTTGACTTGGACAGGGGACCAAGGAGGTGAAACCAGCCGATGGTTGGTTTCGACGGTGGTCAGGTCTTGCTCCTCCGCTGCTCCTCCTCGCTACAGAACCTCCCAATCTCAAGATGTCACCAATAGGAAGGGAATGGTGTGGATCTGAGTGGCTAAGAGTATGTTAAGAGGGATCAAACTCGGATTGGAGATGGAGGAACATTATTTATAGATAGAATGATGGGGTCCATTGAGTAGCGATTATTGAAGAATCCTGGGTATGAACAAGGGATTGAAGGTTTAGGCGTGCATTTGGTATGATCAATGATGGGTTTACGTGAAAGATCGAGTCGATTGGAGTGATTAAACACCCTGGAAAAGGGAACAAGATGGGGTTTCCATCGTCTGATATGCGTGGAAGAGAGGGGGTAGTTGACCGAGGCTCAACTAGGGTTTGCTTCTGGTTGGTCCACAATGACCAACCAGAAAAATCTGTGGTGAAAAATCCTTGTAAATTCAAGAAAAAATAATAAACGATATAGCTAAATTTTTATTGAAACATAAAAGTGTTTGTAATTTAATGTAGTATTTTATTCTTATTTTTATTTATTTTTTCGAGGTTATTTGTTATAGGTTATTATTTACATGTATAAACATAGGTAAATTATACATGTATTTTGATATTTTTAATTTATTTTGTAATCTATATTTTATTTTTATATACATATATTTTATATATTTTTAACTTATTTAAATACACACTTAGGTATTTTTATTATATTTTTCAAATTTCTATGTACACTTAAATAAATATATGTGCTTATTATAATTTTATGTACGTGTATACTTTATATATGTATCGGAGTAATTGATTTATTTGATTCGATTTTTAACTGTTTTATTCGATTTTAATTATGTACATGTATTTTAAATAATATTTACAATTTTATAAAAATAAAAGAAAGTTAAAAATATAAGAATAATTATATTGAATATAATATACATGTATATTGCACAATGAGGGACCAAAACCTAACTTTGTATCTTAACTCCAAATTGAATGAAACCACCTTCGTTAATTATCTTATTTAATTTTATATACATTTATAGTTGAGTTTGGTTAATTTTGATATAGTATGGAGAAGATACATGTGATGAATCTATAATTCATCATCTTTATTCTTTCATTTTGAATAAAATCTATGGTAAAATGCATGTAAATAATCATTAATTTCAACTAATTATCATTCTAAGTACAAATATTTATATTATATATTTAACATTTATTTTTCCCAAAATAAAATAATAAAGAGAAAAATAAAAATAAAAGAAAAGAAGGATGGACATAATTATGTACAGATTGGTCCTAACCCCGAGACCATGTCAATATTGGCTTGGTAGACAAAATAAATAAGTAGGGGGAGATAAGGATCCTAACTTATAAAAATAATAGAAAATCGAGATCAAAAATATAATTAAATGCATTTTACACATTGTAAATAATTCACCTATTTTATTAATCACTTATATCATTCCAAATCAAAACAATTCTTTTATAAAAGTTGTTCATAAAAATATATATTATTTTATAAAAATATCAGAAAAATTATTTCACACAAAGATAATTAATCACAAAGAACCAAAAAACCGTAAAAGCCGACTTCTGAGGTTCATATGGAAAACTCCAACGGACCAAACTCACTTTTGAACTTCGTTTTAAACTTAATACTATTTACTAAAAATATTGAAAAAAATTAGAATAAAATAGATGAGTTTTGACGTTTGGGTTCCGTTGTATATATGTATTAAATGTAGAAACTTCTCAAGATTTTTAATCAATTAACCGTAAATCCGATTAACTTAATTTCTTTTCTAAAATTCTTCTAAAAATGTATATAAAAATATAAAAATATAATTTAAGTAAAACTGCCAATAAATCCGAAGTCACGAAGCCACTACTTAAACTTTCCAAACCTTATAACTCGGCCATATGAACTCTGAATTGGGCAAACTCATTTTTAAGATTCATTTTATGAAATTATCTACAACATGGCACTGATTTCGCTAAGATCGGAGTTAATATGCAAAATGTAGGTTTCGGGACTATAATGGTATATAATGAACAATGAACCTCTATTTATTTATTTATTTATTTATTTAACTTACTAATAATATTATCTAATTTGGTAAAATTATAAATACATTAATTATTAAATTATTTACAATTTTTATTCACATTATTAATTTATTCAACATAATATATTATATACTTATTTACTTATAAAGTGGATATACTTTGTATATAATCCCTTTGTCTTCTTCCCTGGTTTGTCTTTTTCTTCTTCATCTTTCCTCTCTCCACCACTTGGCGGCCGATCATTGGTATATTCCCATCTCCTTTCTTCCTTCTCCTTCCCCAACACATCTTCTTCCTTCTTTCCATTTCTTCTTCTTTTTCATCTGCCTCCTCCTCCTCCTACTTCTCCTCCGGCCAACTTCCCAACTGCCTCATTGTTAGGTCGGTTAGCCAACCGAACTCCCCTCGCCAGATTCTCGTCCAGATACATCCCCGCTCGTTTCTCGTCTAGGTTCATCAAACATGGACCTCCTTCTTCCTCTATTTAAGGATCTGCAACCCTTCTGAGCTCGGGCATCTGCCATTTTTCTTGTCTCTTGATCAGTGAGCTCCGGTTGAGAGCGAGAGTCGAGTGATAGCATCCTTTGTCCACCATCAAGCGAGGTCAAGATCGGAGGAGGGTGAGATCAGACGTCGCTGTGAGCATCACCCTGCTTCGATGTGCCCGATCCTCCATGCCATCGCGTGTCGAGGCAGTTACCGTAGAGCTTCTTCAAGCTCTACCTCCACAGGCTACTACACCTTCGACATTACACAGTCGTGTATTCCAGGTTCTCCTCTTCCTTCTTATGTCCTTCTTTCCCATTTCTTCTTCCCCGACCCCTTTCTTCCTCCCTGGATGCACGCTGCCGCTCCTCCTCTCCTCCTCCGTGGTCTACCAAGTATTCTTTGCGGCTTTTTATTTTGTGTGTCCTGTGCATACTGTGCATTATTTTTCTGTGAAATCAATTTTGTATTTTTCTTTGCATTTTTATCTACAATATTCATGTTGAGGGTTTTATTATTTGAGGTGTAAAATAATGTATAAATAAAATAGGTCCCAAAATACAGTTATCGATGAATTATAAATTAGGGTTTTGATGTACTTTCTATACAATTCTTCTTCCATATCTCCTCCTACTTTACTCCTTGTTGACCAAGTCATTATGATGATTGGGTCTCGAGGTCTAGATCATTCAATATCTTAGTTATATCATTTCTTTTTCTTTTATTCCTTTATTCTTTTATTTAAGAATTAAATAAAATGTTTATACGGTATTTTATATAGTATTTTGTACAATTTTACGAAGTGTTTATTTTGACAAATTAATGATGTATACATGCATTTAGCTAGGGATTTAAGGTCAAAATGAAAGAATAACGGTGATGAAATGGAGATTCATCAGTTAGCCTATAAGGACTTGCTATAATATTGCCTAAATAACAAATAAAATTGAGAAGATAAAAATAGTTGAACTCTTACGACTTCATTGGCGTAAGTTGGTTACAAAACTTTAAAAATTGGTATTATATATAAAAGATATCACAAAAAATCTATAACTTGTACATTTGATTCCATTCACATTTGAGTCCTTCACGAACATTTGTAGATTTCTAAAAGATCCACAAGTTTTATTTTATACATTTTTGCATTTGCATCCATGTATTTCAATTTTTATTGCATTTCCATGTTTTGTCAACAATCAACGTCCACGCGTCATCATCTCATGGGTCCACCTCATCAAAACCTCACCACTTGGTCAAAACCCCTCTCCCCTAGTCAACAACCTTAGACCCTTAATGCCCTTAATCTGAGTCATTAGATTAGGATCGATCCAACGGTCACCATCGTTCATGCTCCTCCTCCAGTCTCCTCATATGCTTCGTACGTGACATCCCCAACGGTTGGATCGAATAAGTTCCAACAGCTATTGCTCTTCCTCCTACCTCCAGCCACTCCTGACTCTTCCCCAACGTTCGACCTCCTTTCCAATCAACCCACAACCGATGACCTCAACATCGAATCTCCAATGATTGAGCCCCCTAATCTCATCCCCTCTCTCAACATCTTCCTCACCTTGGAACACATTCCTCTCTAATCTCTCTATCCTAATTGCCTGCAACTAAAAAAGCTAACCAACTCCCTACCTCCTTTTCTCAGCCAATCTCCAAGTCTGACCATCTTCATCTCCTTTATCCCATCTCAAAGCATTGACCATTATCTCCTAGCCGGCTGTAACCACCCAAATCCTATCTCCATTGGGTGAAACCTAAAGCCCACTACTTTCCCCTCTAACAATCAAACCACCATTGTACCTTCTTCCTTCCTAAATCAAACCCACCAACCTGCATCATCCCCAAACTATCGTGAGACCCTTAATCCTAATCTCTTCTACCCAACTAGAACCATCATAGTCGAGTCTTCTTGCGTATCCTTTTCTTCTATTCCGTAAAAGTACCCCCTCTCTTCATTCATTATTTATCTACCGATCACCATCCAAGAACGAGAGAGGGGAGAGTTGAGGACTTGACCGGTGGTATCCCTCTTTATCCCGCTTCTTTCTCTCCATCTTCTTCTCCTTGCTCCTATTTTCTCCGTCCACCTTTCCTTCTAATATCTTCTTCTATGACCCATCTAAAACCCAACTCCCTATCTGCACACCATTGATCCCACCTCATACCTCTCCCTCTCTGCCTCCCATCTTTCGTAAGAACCTACCACCTTTGGTTGACAAGGGATCGGAGCCCATCTCCATCCTCCATTTATGCAAGGAGCAACCCCATCCCCTCTTTTCTTGTCTTCAAGCCTGACCAAGCCCATTAGACTCGAGTCCCTTTTCTCTTGCATGCATCGATGTTAGGGTCATTACCAAAGAGAGGAGCCTCGATGGAGCACTATCAGAGAATCAACTACACCTTAGCTCACGTGATCAGAGAGCAGAAATAGGAACTTCTTTGTTTCATGAATGAGGGATGAATGGTCAAGGACCCTTGGAGCTATAGTTATCACGCGATCAAAGCTCGATTTTTTATCATCACCGTTCAAGTGAGAAGAAGCCTAAGCCATCAATCGATCAGTATCCAACCACCTCCATCGTTCGATTAACCACCCGAGTCTCCCAACCTCAGATGTAATCCGAAGCAGACCGAAATAGCCACGTGGAGCTTCATGTACCTTACTCACCAACACCCATGCCTAGCCACATGTGAGCCACCTCATGTGTGATGGGATTTTTGCACTCGTGCCCCTACGCCTCTTAGAATTCATGCTAAGACCCCCTCCCCAAGATAATTTATAGAACAAACCCTGCTGACTTTTGGAAATTGCAAAAGAACCTCTAAAGGTCTATTTTGGGAACACTTAGATTTATTTTTATTATATTTATGCCCCTAACTTGCACATTTAATAACTTATGAACCATCCATCAGATTTGTGTCCTCTTTGTGTCGTTTTGAAGATATTTTAAATCTCTAACATTTGAGATATTGAGATATTTATTTTGAGACATTATTGAACATCAATAAATCGGAGGTATTATTTGTTAGTTATGAGCATTTATATTCTTAAATTTGATTCTATTGCTCAAAAAACTATGAGAAATTAGAATATCATTAAAATTAATTTTGATATTTATTGATCGCACATTTTTTTGAAATTGATCACTAGGGCTTGGGAATTGAATTTACCTGCACATTAATTGGCATGTTTGAGTTCTTGCACAATCTATCTTTACGTCCACTCATTCATCATTTAAAAATTCTAAAAAATGCACTACTTTATTTTCACATTGCATTACTTTCTTGCATTAAAAAATTAAAAATATATTCATCATATTTATTTAACTAACTGCATCTTTTATTTAAAATTCTATAAAAAAATCCAAATTGATAAAAATTCTTCTCTTATAAACCTAACTTTATTTTTTTAAATTATACCCTTATATTACCTCGATGAGTTCAACCTTAGGACTTGACCAAGTAAGATAAGTAATTACCATGTTGAAATTGATTTCATATTTTTTTCGTGTGGTTTTGATCACATGATCTTTATTACCTATTACAAACGACAATAATTCCATCAAATTAAAAGCGGTAGAGAGTGTGTCAATTAGTTACAGTTGTTATTATATAGAATATATCACAAAATCAAGAAAAATGAAGAAATTATGTTCAAATATTGAAATTTTATTTAAAAAATAACGTATATACAAATATTTTATATTGTGTAATATTTTTAAATTTTTATATAAATTTATCAACCTTTGTGTTTTTTTAACAAAATGCATGATATTAATATTTGTGTGTTATATTAACAGATATAATATGATTTTATTATAAAATTTCATTGATAATCTCATAATAAAAAGTAGAATGTAAAAAATACCATGACAAATTTGATATATGACAAAGAATAATATCTTATTGAGATTTTTACATGTGCACTTTTGAGTTTTTCCAATAACATTTACCTCTAGAGTTTTCCTAATTACACTTATAACCCTATAGTCTTACAAAATTTATAGTGATTCCCTTCTATTATTACACTTGTGCTTATTTATAAAACTAACGAACAGAAATATTATGAAATTTTTTGAGAATATAGCTTCATAATTATTATCACAAAAATTTTTTTGAGCATAATATAAGCAGGAAAACTAAGAAAGGCACAAGAATAAGAATCTCTTTGCATCTTGTCATGACATCTTCTGTAACTAAATGTATAACAATGAACATCAATAGTTACAAAATTATATTTGATTTTTTAAATATGAGGAGATAATCATATATATATCGCTAGCAAAAAAAATCATACTAAAATTATTACCGATTTCCATTTACTAAATTTCTCTTTTCAAATTTGGCAACAATTGGCACAAAAATTTAATGAAAGTCACCGGATTATCATCGTTATTAACATTTAGCAAAACATGATATTCATTACAAATTATAAGAATTAAATATTATTTTGCAAGGAATAATATTCATCATCATAAATTTAGAATTGAAAGATATGGTAAAGATAATTATATAATTCATTGCTATAAGCTAATTCTATTGCAGTGGAAAGTCGAGCCAATGCGTATAAAAATTATATATTTAACCACTGAGTTCCATTAATTAAATTTGGATATACGAAATCCCAAGAGAACTTGAGATTAAATCATTATTTTATTAACTATTGCTATCAAATTAGAGTCAATATTTATGGTTCATTTGTTTAAATAAAAAAGAAATTTAATAATACAATCCATGCATCTATCAAATAAAGAAGAGATACATAAATTAAAATTTATGATTAAAGTATTTTAAATTAAATAAATATAGAGCAAATTACACAAAAGTCCATGAACTATATGCCTAATTTCATTGTTTTAAAACGCAATAATGCAGTATCTAATCTTTAATATCTATCCCAATGTATTTTTGAGCTGTTTTGATTTAAGGTTAATAAGGTTAAATGATCAATTATATTTCAATAAAGTACCACATTAAGACAAATCTTAAAAAATAAAGTACCACATTGTTATCATTTAAAGTTTTGCAACTTTTTTTGCATTTATTCTTGAGTATATCTAAAGAGTTGGCAAAACCTCCTTGTATATTTGTTATATATAGAAATAGAAAGTGCTTTCAAGGGTTTCGAAGTGATGATATTTGGATCGAGATCTTCGTTTCAGAACCAATAATATTTGGATCGAGAGCTTCGTTTCAGAACCAATGCGCCATATTCCAAATTTTTAACTGGTGACAATTATTATTTCTATAACATTGGCATTTAATATCTGATGATCCGTGTAGCGATAGAACATATAAATTATTCATTATTATAGTTCTATTTTGGTATTATAGTTTGGTGGTAATGTAGTGTACCTATCAATCAAAAGACCATGGTTAAATCTTCTTTGTGGGATTTGAGCAATAATCCATATAACTGATCGTGCTTATAGTGGGTAAGGCTATACCATTTTCTATTGACCTATTTTGGTATAGGTTGTGCATGTCCTTTTCTAGAGTAAACTATACGACAACCATAAACTTGTCGAAAATAAACGTGTCGCCACAACTTAGTCGCTATTAAAGTAGTTTGTATTAGCATCATGTTATGCATTGCCCATGGAAGAGCCAGTTCTGTTGATGCATCGTAAGATATGCAAAAGTGAACCGAAGGAAGAAAAATCGCTTTCATACTATTACCATAAAAAAACACATTGTGACAACAAACTCTAGTGATAGAATGTTGAACTGTGACAACTGATTTGGAGATCAATGTCATGAAATAACCATCACAACAGATAACATGTTGTCACAAACTCGAAAGATTAATTTAGCATAATGTGCAAAAAACAACTTTAGCACGAACCACTACAAGGAAAACAAGTTGTTGCTACAGAACTATACCCACGGATGTAGGACTTGAGGTCACGGAATTGGGCTCTGACCACAACACGTCATGGCCTGTAGTTGTAGCTACAAGTCTCGTCACGAGAGTTCTCTAACCACGAATATGTTGTGACCACTACAAGTGACCATAGAACTTGTTGTGGCCACAACTCTTGTATGAAGACTTTGGCCACGGATTGTAGCTACGAGAAACTAGTGGCCATAGAATTGTCGTTGTCACAAGTTTCCGTAGCCACATTCCGTGGCCACAACTCATTTTTCTTGTAGTGAACGTTCGAAAGACCGAAGATTTTTCGTTGGAAAGACATCTAGTTGTTAAGAGAATTCCGTCACTATAACTTAGTTGCCGATAGTGTGTTTTTAATTTGCTGCAAAATCATTCCACTTTCTCACTAAGATATTTGTGTACGTAGTCAAGACTAGAACACAACTTTCTTATTGTAATATATAGATTAGGAGAAACGAAGACTAGAACACATAACTTTCTTATTGCAATATATAGATTAGGAGAAACAAAAAACTAAGAAGACAAGAAATAAGAACAAGAGGCCTAGAAATTTTCGGGTGATCTTCGGATGGAGAGAGAGAGAGAGTAGAGAGAGAGAGAGAGGGAGGATGAGATAGAGAGTTGGACCAACTTCTCTGCAACTTAATTAGCAATTGCAGAAACAGGCAAATAAAAAACCGCACTTCCCCCCCAAAAGATATCCCTTCTTGAGGCAGTTGATACCACAGACAATATCGATGCATGGGAAGGTGACGTACTGGTACTTCCTGCATGAGTTTTCACTACTCGTTGATGCAGCAGCAGCAACGTCATTGATCCGCGTACCTACGCATGCACCTGTAAGTAATATTTGCAGGGTCAGAAACTAATAATTTAGAGAGAGAAAGTTACAAAAAGGTTATGCAATAATATTTATAGAAAATATGATAAACGACTACTTTCTTATAAATAATTAATTAAATCGCTCAAGCTAAAATCAAATCGAAAGTGTAGGAAGAGGACACGATAAGTGTTCCTAGAAAATAAATTTCACCACCATCAGCATGTCTTCGTTCAGCGGAAGTTAGTATATATGTCATGTAATTGTGAAATTTCACAAGCTTTTGATCTATCAACAACAAAGAATTTCTAAATGCATATATATATATATATATATATATATATATAGGGATTGGGGAGCCTACGCCCATGTGTAGGTAACTTACCTACACCCACATCTTGTTTCTTAATTTTTTTGATTTTTTTTGAAATGGATCTTTAGAGGATTTACTTAGAATATTAAATGGAATATGTGTTTCAAATTTCATGTAAAACAGACATTCCTAACAGCTCCATCGGAAGGGGCCGATTTCAGCAAATCTCAAACCGTTAAAATTTGACTGTCATGATGGATAAGTTAGAAGTCTCAAAATAAGTTGAAATTTGAATGACAATATGATGGTATATTGTGATCTAAATTCCCCTAGGAATTAATTCAAAAAAAATAAAAAAAATTGAGGGAAAAAGAGTTGGGTGTAGGTAAGTTACCTACACATGGGTGTAGGCTCCCTTTTCCCATATATATATATATATATATATATATATTACTTTTTAATTAATGTAAATAGAAGAAGTGCATCCATGCACGTATGCCAAGAAGATGAATCGAAAAAAATCTACAGAGAGTACTATAACCTGAGACCAACAGGAGGACGAGAAAAAACATAATGTGACCGGAAGCCATTTTGCAAATCCTCCCTCTCTTGTCTCTCTCACTAGAAAATAGAAAAATGGATGTTTGAATACGAGAGGTGAATTTCCTGGATATTTATAGCTCACGATTTGATGATTTCCCTTCGAATCAATCAATATGAGCTGTAGGATCATAGTGACGGAAGGAAAGTGCAAGTTGGATACTATTAGACATGGGCTGTGTCCAATGAAGATTAAAATTGACGAAAATGGTATGTTTTCTCTTTTAGTTCTTCGGTCATCAAGATGTGTATATTCTCATTCTGCGTATATTTGGTATTATTAGTCATATCCCTTTTAGGTAATCTCGTTCGGTCAACAGATCGATATTGTTTATCCTTTTTAGGTAGCAGACCGAGCGATATTTCAAGCTTCTGTATTGAAATGTATAATTGTGAATATTAATTATTATAAGATTGTACTTGAATTTTTAAATATGCAACTAAATTCGATTTTGTTTCTATATCTATTATTGCCAGCAACATATCATATTAAAATGATTACTAATTTGTCTATGCTAAATTATTGATAATTGGCACAAGAACTAATGAAAAACTCAATGAATTATCATCGTTTTGTGAACTTTTAGCAACATGATATTCCATGAAAATTGTAAGAATTAATGATTATTTCTCAAAGAATAATATTTATTGTCATAAATTTAGCATTCAAGTAGTGTAAACTCGAACCCGCACGTATATCCAGCAAATTTGAGTGCATGAAATCCCAAGAAACCTTGGAATTGATTCATTATTTTATTAATTATTGACTTAAAATAAAAGGTTAATTATTCGATATTTATTTGATCGCATAAAAAATGAAAGTTAATATAATATATGCATCTATTAAATAAAAGAGGTGTATACTGATAATTATGCTTAAAGAATAAATGTTAATAAATATATTCAATTTATTTACATCCCTCCTTTCTAATCCTTTAACTATTTTAAATTTTATTAATACAGTCAGATTGGTGGCAAATTTCATTTTATAATTAATGAAACACTACAAATCTTTTTTCGGTAACCTCGTTCAGTCAACACATCGATATTGTTTATCCCTTTTAGGTAGCAAAACGAGCGTCATTTCATTCTTGTGTACTGAAATGTATAGGTATGAATATTAATTATTAAAAAATTATATTTAAATTTTTTAAATATGTAATTAAAATTGACTTCGTTTCTATATCTATTATTTCTAGCAGCATATCGAATTAAAATGATTGTGAATTTTTCGATGCTAAATTATTGATAATTGGCACACGAATTAATGAAAAATTCAATGGATGGTCATCGTTCTATGAACTTTTAGCAACATGATATTCCATGCAAATTGCAAGAATTAATGATTATTTCTCAAGGAGTAATATTTATTATCATAAATTTACCATTCAAAGATCTGAAACAACTATTTAAATTACTTGTTGTTATAAGCCAAATGTATTGTAGTGCAAACTCGAACCCACACATATATCCATCAAATTTCAGTGCATGAAATCCCAAGAAACCTTGAAATTAATTCATTATTTTATTAACTATTGATAAAAATAAAAAGTTAATTATTAAAGGTTTATTTGTTCACATAAAAATGAAAGTTAATATAATATATGCATCTATTAAATAAAAGACATGTATATTGATTAAAAATTATGCTTAAAGAACCAATGTTAATAAATATATTCAAAATTTTTTGACATCCCTCCTTTCTAATCCTTTAAATATTTTAAATTTTATTAATACATTCAGATTGATGGTAAATTTTATTTTATACTTTTAATGAAATGAAATAAGTTGTCCTGGAGTTTCTTTCAGCCGACTCGCAGTTTCAATGCTAGATTACATAACAGTTGTGTCATTGTCCATTTTTGGGAACTAAGTCTAAATCACCATGGCTACAGTAACAAATGCCTACTCCACGTCCTATCATATAATGTAAGATGATAAGAAACGAGAATCAAACAGATGTGCCAGATATATGGGCCCCACATACATTACCTTGTACATTATGAATCTTATGGGCCGTTCGTTTGAGAGGTTACCCCTACTTTAAGAGGGTCCCCTCAAAATCCATTTCTCTACTCCTCTTGTGGGTCCACTCTCTTTCCATCAAAAAAACTATTATATTATCATATCATTTAAAAATTATAAAATACTCAACTTCTACTCATTATTCCAAGCTTCAATAAAATCGCATCACAACAACTACCCACCAATCGCATCATAATAACTACTCACTTTATCAAATTTCAATACATTTATATCACACAAACCCTCTCAATTCCAAACCCACCAAAAACACCAAAACACAAAAAAGGTTACCCTCCCCGAGATAACCCACGACCAAATGCACCCGTGGTTACTGGGTTCGGCTGGGTTGTAGTATCCTCCTGTGAATAGTAGCTGTTTGGAGGGTTGGGAATGATAATTGTGATGTGATATGACATTGATTATGTGATATTAACTTTTTAATGACTATAATATATTTTTTATGTTAATAAGTATATTTAACCTGGTTAAAAACCATTATACCAAAGAAATTGTAAAGTCAATACAAGTAATCCCAACTCAGGAATGCAGGGTTGAAGGTAGAGGTATGCGAGGGTACCGCAGTGTACCCTGACAACCAAACAGGCCCTTAGGAATGCAAGTGGATAGGGATATGCCCGTATCAGATTCGTCACCGTATCTGTTTTAAAATATGTATTTATATGGATATCATTTCGATGTCCACAAATATTTGTATCAGCATCCGTGTATATCTTTTTTCATGTATAAATATAGTTGTAAATTTATTTTAACTATATATTACATAATTTTATAAATTTTTTCACCATATTTGGTATATAAATATTATGATATACGTACATTTAGTATATCCATATCATGTGTATTCCATACTATACATGCATATTTAAGATAATATAAAGAGTATTCCTAATATTATTTATATGCGATAGAGTATATGTTTTACATCTGTATCCATTCAAAAGGATATGATAACATAATTTTCATATCGGTCAATATCAGTATCGGATCTTCACATCCCATTTTGACGAAGGAGAGTGGTTTTGGCAAGAACCAAGGCTTCACAGGTCAGCGTTGACTATTTGGCAGCGCACTCTTCGGGCTTAGAGATTTGGATCCCGAAGTCATCCTCAGATGCCACTCCTACCACCCTTCCCGCTCACATCGACCCTGCATACCTAGCTCCCTTATACAAGTTAGACCGCTCAATCAGCTGTGGATTTACATACGCACGGAAAGAGGAGCCCCCTATAATAGGCTTCTATCTCAGTCCCGTGTCTTCAAAAAGCTTCCGCACATCCTAAACAATACTCTCCTTGTCACCATAGATAGGATGAGATAGAGAGAGAGCACACCATCATTAGACGATTAGAAGGAGCACCGAGAAAATGGAGAGGGCTAATACAGAGTCGATGGGAAGGAAAGAGATTGTGAAGACGTCACGAAATGGGATGTGAAGGTCTGTCGTCCTCTTTGGAGGTTGGGCGTAAGTAGGGGAAGGAAAGATGTGGGGAGTGTTGGGATGTGTCCTTCAATAATTCCGTCTCATCTTGGGTATACTTGCAAATCTCCCACAAATGGGCATGGTTGAAATTTTCCCAGCAAGTCTCGGATCTGGCAGACAAAACCGTGAGGGTTGTTGTCAATTTTTCTGTCCTATTTGGTGTGCAGCGGCTGTTACGTTTTGAGTGCTTAGGGCTACATATTCTCATCTCTTCTCCACCTCCAAATAGCAAGGATCGGACCGAGGTTCGTCCTCAGAGATCAAGATGAAAAGGAGATGTATTAGGGCTACTGTGGAACAAGTTGGACAGCCATCATTGGGTGATATATCTCCATTTTCTTTCACTTTTATTTGCATCGATGTGCTTCATTATTGATACACTTTGGGGAGAAGTTTTTTCCGGCTTTGTATAGCCTTTAGGGAGAACTATTTAATCACCATATAGTGGAGAAGTTTGCTCAGGTCGAGTCGGCCACGTGGTTTTTCTCCCTCTTATTTTGGGGGTTTCCACATTAAAAATCTCTCATGTTTGTGGTTGTGTTTGTGATTGATTTTGATGCTTGATTGCTCGTGGTTCTTGTGATGCTTAATTTAATTTTTGTTAATCCGTCAACTTGCTCGATTAGATACACTTCCACAATATTTGCGAGATTGTTTGTTCCCAACAAAGTGATCATAACATGTTCAATGGTGGATTACAAGACCGAATTTGGTTCGAGCCATATGATTAGTCTGAATGGGACTAACTATAGATTGTGTAAAAACAAGATGAAGGATCTTTTATATGTTAAGGTCATGTACCTTTCGGTATTTTCCATGGAGAAGCCCGAAGCCAAAATAGATGAGGAATGGGTATTTAAACATGATCAGGTTTGCGGTTTCATCAGACAGTTTGTTGATGAGAATGTATACAACCACATCCAAGATGAAAGCCATGCTAGAAGCTTGTGATTAAAGTTGGAAAATCTTTACACCTCCAAGACAAGAAGTAAGAAATTGTTTCTTCTCAAGAGATTAGTGAATTTAAGGTTCAAGGAGAGCAGCTCTGTGCTAGATTTTCTGAATTTTTTCCAATGAATTACTTGTCAATTGACAAGCATGGGTATCAAGTTTGAGTATGAGGTATTGGGCTTCTTGTTGTTTGATACTCTACCAGATTCTTGGGAGACTTTCAGAGTCTCACTTAATAACTCTGCAGTTAATGAGGTTGTTTTTTTGGATGTTGTCTAGTCTAGCATTCTCAATGAGGAGATGTGATGAAAAATCCAAGGAAGCTCTTCACATTCAAAGGTATTTATTACAGAGAATAGGGGGAGGATAGGATCAAGAATGGCAAGGACAGAGTTAACAACAGTAGCAGGTCTAAGTACATATATCAGAATGTAGATTGTCACTATTGCAAGAAGAAATGACACATCAAGAAGTATTGCTTCTGATTCAAGTAAGATAATAGAAATGGCATCGCCAAGAAAGAAAAGAAGAATGACAACATTGTTGCAGCTGCACGGCATGAAATCTTCATTATATGTGATAAGGAGATGATGAATGTTGCACAAGATGATACTTCTTGGCTTGTTGATAGTGGGTCTGCTTTACATGTTACATCTCAGAGAGTTTTTTCTTCATATACAACTGGTGATTTGGGAACATTAAAGATGAGGAATGGTTATTTATCCTCCATTGTTAGCATTGGTAATGTTGTATTGAAGAATGGCAATGGAGTGGTGTTGACGCTCAAAGATGTGAGGCATGCACCATACATGCACTTGAATCTTATCTATGTAGGCAAGCTTGATGATGAAGGATACCTCAACACTTTTGGTGGCAGGTAGTGAAAGCTTATCTGGGGATCCTTGGTTGTTGCTCGTGGCAAGAAGTATAGTAACAATCTTTACATCATGAATGCATCCATTTCCCATGATGTTGCACATGTGACTGGAGATGCAAAATCCATTGAGTTTTGACATCGACAATTAGGGCACATGAAAGAGAGAGAGCATGCAGTTCTTAGTGAGAAGGATATGCTAGCAGATGTCAAGAGGGAGAAGATGGAGAGATGTACACAGTGTTTGGCTGGGAAGTAGAAGAGAGTCTCCTTCAAGAGCCATCCACCTTCTAGGAAGATGCAACCGTTAGATCTTGTTCACAGAGATGTTTTTAGTCCTTTGAAAATAAGTTCTCATTGTGGTGCACTTTATTTTGTAACATTCATTGATGATTTTTCCAGAAAAGTGTGGATCTATGCCATGAAGAGGAAGGACCAAGTCTTTGCTGCTTTCAAGGATTTTCATGCGCTAGTGGAGCGGCAATTTGGAAAGAAGTTGAAGTGCATCCATAGTGATAATGGTGGTGAATATATTGGATCATTTGTTAAGTATTGCAGATCTCATGGTATCAGTCACTAGAAGATTCTGCCTAAGGCGCTACCGTTGAATGGTGTAGGAGAAAGAATAAGCAGAACCTTGATGGAGAGAGTTCAATGTCTCCTTTCTGAGGCTAAGTTGCCTAACTCTCTTTGATGCAACCACTTTATACTGATGTTCATGATATTAATCTATCTCCACATGTACCTTTAGATGGTGATGTTCCTAACAGGATTTGGCATGGAAAGAATGTCCCCTACAACCATTTACAGGTCTTTGGATGATGCACATGTGTGCATGTTCCCAAGGTTGAAGGATCTAAGTTGGACGTAAAGACAAAATAGTGCATTTTCTTGAGATATGTCCAAGATGAGCTTGGCTACAGGTTTTATGATCCAGTTAAAAAGAAGCTAGCGAGGATCAAGGATGCGGTCTTCTCTGAAGATCAAATCATTGAGGACATCCAAAAGGCTGCTTAGGCTCTCCCTTGAGCAACTATGAGCTAGATGATGTGGAGTCAGTTCCATTGTAGAGTTCTCCACGTGTGGTGCCAGATGATGCTGATGAGCATGTGCCATATGCATGAGATGAGGAGGATGTGGCACAGATCTCCACTCCTAATGATGATGATGATGATGATGTAGATGATGGTGATGATGATGACGACGGGCAGGATGATGAGAGCTCTTCCTCTTCTGAGGCTCTGCCACCATAGAGACCCATGAGGGAGAGGTGGCCCTCAACCAGATATTCTGCACAAGAATACATTTTATTGACAGACAGTGGCGAGCCTGAATGCTATGAAGAAGCCTTACAAGATGCAAATAAGGAGAAATGAGTAGAAACTATGAAATAAGAGATGGAGTCCCTTTATGATAATCATACCTTTGAGCTTGTGAAGATACCCAAAGGCAAGTGGGCATTGAGAAATAAGTGGTTTTTACATAGTGAAGTATAATTAATACTCTACAAACCCAATTTACAAAGCCCGCTAGCACCTCTTGGAGTGCATTTCAAGCTGAGCTCCAAATATAGCCATGGTGAACAGAGATGTTGTCTATCAAAATAACCAGCTATATCAATGGTAGCTATGTTGACCAATCTCTAATTCAACAACAATTAACCAACACTGAAATTGAGTGATCAAAATATGCGAGTCAAAATTTATTATAACTCAGAATATATGTGTGTGTATAGATATAAGTATTCCGAGTGTCAAACACTAGGACAACATGGAATAGAGTGCAAAATTATTATTAGATACTTAATAATATTTTTTTGTGTTTTTTTTATTTTTTATGTCTTCTTCTTTTTGCTAATTTTTTGGGTTTTATTATATGCCCATTTTTAATATTTAATATTTTTACATTTTAATTTTGGAAAATTTTAATTTTAAATTAATTTTAAAGTAAGATACATAATAATGCATTTATTATTAATATATATGGATAATTTAAAGAAAAGAGATGTCTCTAGATTTTTCAAGTCTAATAAAGTTAAAATTAGGCAAAAAAATATTTTAAGGTTTTATATATTTTTCTTTATTTCTGGTGATTTTGGAGAATTATTATAATTTTGTTAGATTTTAAAAGTTTAAAATAATTCAAAATATTAAATATGATAAATCCATAGACTTGCTGAGGGTTTAATAATTATATATCAGTGATAAAAATAACCCTAGACTAATTTTAATATATATGATATATGACAAAGAAAAAATAGAAATAGAAAACAACATTTTTTGGATTTTTTTCTAGAATTTTTGTAAATTTTTATAAGTTTTTATGTGTTTTGCAATTTTTAGAAGTTTTGTTTTATTTTCTTCATAAATAGTTGGATATAAGATTAAATATGATAAAATAAGCCTACTATATTTTTTCGATTTTTTGAAAATATTTTGTATTTTTTTGTGATTTTTTTAAATAATAAACATGAGAAAATGCTATGTTTTTGTATTTTCATAAATAGGGAAAATAAATGTATATGCTTTGCAATAAATATATGTGATTAATATGGGTTCCAAGTACTTAAGCTAATTTTCCTATAATTTTTGGAAATAAATTGCTATTTAAAGTAATTAGAATGCACGCAAGAAAATAAATCAACAAAATAGGATCTAAAATGCAATTTCCAAGAATTATTCATACATTTGATAACACACGTATAAAATACATGGGCCAAGCATGCAATTTGTCCAATAAAAAATAAACTTTATATTTAAATACACCTGATAGGGGTATAAGCTTAAATATGATAAGTTATAGGAACAAAGATGCAATTTCCCAAAATTATTACACTAATTTAATAAAATTTGGGACTAAAATGAAATAACTAAATTCAGAGGGGGTTCTATGCAAAAATCCCAAGCGCCTCACGTAAAGATGCACGAGGTGACCTGGCACTAGACTTAAGTGTAAACAGATGAAAGTGTGTGGTCCGAGTTATAAAAATTACAAAAATATTACACTACAGGTACAAGTTTAATATTCAAAGTAAATTACAAAAAGGGCATGTGGGGTCTGTGGAATATATCCAATCGCGCATGAGGGAATGGCTCGGATTAGATCACTTAAGTGTATCATGCGGCTTAGACGTGCATCAATTCATCCCTTATCCAACACCTAAGACCAAAATGGAACAGGCGCTTGATCGGACAGTATTCGGAGGGTCTCCAAGAACACGGAAGAACACCTTCCTGTTGACATTTGTTCTTCAATTTTGTACCCTCCTGTTGATTATTCAGCTTGAGGCCAAGCCTAAAATGTTCATGTTGGTCTTCCGCAACTGGTGGTGGTGTCCAGATAGATCTGGGTTTCATTGAGAGAGACATGGTCTCGGATGTGTCTCGAACCACCTGGGAAGGTTGATGTGTCCTTGATCAGCTCCAAGAGCAATCTTCAATGCTTAGGACCTACTCAGAAAGAATCCCAGACTCGAGGAATACTCCCTCAACCCACAAAAATGGTACAAACACGCGGGTATGAGATGAGGATGAGACCTCCGGCGATGGGTGGATGATGGAGGTCAAACACTAATCTTAGCGAGATCACAAGGGTTTATTGAATCGAAAAGATTGAGAAGATAATAAGGAAAGCAAATGGGATGATCTAGAGGTCGGAAATAGTGTGTAACATGCTAGATAGTGATCGAGCTCTAAGCTCGAGCTATGTATTTTGTTATTTTTAGGGTAATGATGAATCTGCATTTAATTACCTTTTCTTTAATTTTGTCCTTAAATCCCTAGCCATATGCATGTGTATATCATTGATTTGCCAAAATAAGCACTTTGTAATCTGTACAAAATGTTATATAAAATACTATATAATTATTGTATTTAATTCCAAAAATAAAGAATAAAGGAAAAAAGAAAAGGAAATGAGATACCAGAGGTATTGAATGACTCTAGACCCCTAGACCCGGTCATCATGATGACTTGGTCGACAAGGAATAAAGTAGGGGGAGATAGGGTAGAAGAATTGTATAGAAAAGACATCAAAACCCTGGTTTTTAATTCATCAATAGTTGCATTTTGACAACTATTTTATTTCATTTTTTTTACACTTCAAATAACAAAAACCTAAACAAGAATATTTTAGAAAAAAAATATAAATAAAAATACCAAATTGATTTCATAGAAAAATAATGTACAATGTGCCCATGACACACAAAATAAAAGCTGCAATGAAAACTTCACGGACATGTGTCTTCTCCATAGTGCATCAAAATTGATCAAAATCACCTTTAATTGTATATAACTTTTACTAAGATATTTAATGAAGGTGGTTTAATTCAATTTGGAGATAAGATACAAAAATTAGGGTTTGGGCCCTTATTGTGCAATATACATGCATATTTTATTCAATATATTTATTTTATAATTTTTTCAAATTCTTTTATGTTTATAAAATTGTATATATTATTTGAAACATATGCACAAAATTAGATTAAAATAAAATCTTCAAAAAGAGAATAAAATAAATAGAGCATTTCAATACATAGGTGAAGTATACCTATATATACCTATAATATATATGTACATAATTAATTAAGTACACAAATAAAGTCAGAAAAATACATTAAAAATACCTACATATGTATTTAAATAAATTCAAAATATATAAAATACATGTATAAATTAATAAAATATATACAAAACAAAAATAAAATGTCAAAATATAAGTCTATATACCTATATTTTACATGTAAATATTAACTTATAATAAAAAATCCTTAAAAAAATAAATAAATTATTTTATAAAATACTACATTAAATTACAAACATTTTCATGTTTTTATAAAAAATAAATAATTCATCTATTATTTATTTCTGAATTTACAAGGATTTTTGGTAATGTATTTTTCCGGTTAGTCCATGTGGACCAATTAGAGGGATCCATTAGTTGACCCCTGGTCAACTACTCCCTCAGCCTTCTCTGACTTGACAACCCGTCAAACCACCCATCTTCTCCTTTTTTTCCCAGGTGTCGAACCATTCTTTTCTTCATCCAATGGACGAGGGAATAACCCTCAAGCCTAGGAGCATTTTGCGAGCCTAGGAACATTTTGGTGCAAGTCTTTGTGAGCTGAGGAGTCCTCTAGAACCCAAACGAGCACTTGGAACCATTCCAGGTCTTGCGGTATGATGATGTTTGAATTCAAAAATACTAGTTTGTTGAAAGGTACATTATCAGGACATGATGTTTGGTGCTGAAAACCATGCAACTTGAAAAACTCACTAAGGGATAAATTACAAAACTCAAGTGCATTATAAGTACTCCTGGCATTTTTAATAGGGACGTAGAATAATTTTTTATTTTTAACATAAAGGATGTCGTAGATTTCCAACTTGAGATTCACATTTTAGTAAAAAAACCATGAATCATGAGAATAATTGTCACATGCTAAAAGAAAAATTATTGTATCCAATGACCAAGGACGATTAAGAACACAAACATTATTGTGGATTAGATAAAAAACGAACTACTAACGAGAATTGGATAATTCAGAATGTTACAGTGTGAAGGATATGGAGAAATCCTCAAGCGCATCACGGAAGCGTGAGCGTCGTATCGGATACGACGAAGAACGACTAGTCGTACTAGTTGTTCGGTGCAGCGGAATTTAAAAAATTTTTATTCGATGAAACCACTTGATCCAAGAACCATTCTCGGATCGTTTCATCTATAACCACAGCAAGTATAATGCAATACCTCTTGAAGCGTGGTTGATCGAGTCTCTAAGAGAAGAGACCTCCTGTCTCAAGTCCGATCGTCGGAGAGATCGCTTGCGAGCGCGGGGATGAACCGCGGTGTCCTCGCAATCCAAGATGTTGATCCAAGCGCGGTTGCTCCTGATCTCGACACACGAGATCGTACGTCTCCCTCGCGAGTGCAGCACTCCAAGTAGACGAAGAACCGCAGAGCGTCGAGGCGGCAGCACGAGGGCGCGGGCGTCGACTCTTCTCTTCCACCAAGGTGGACGGCCACCAAGAAGAGAAGACAAGAAGGGGGCTCGAGTATGAGAAAGAGAGAGAGAGAGTTTTGCTACAATAGCATGTGTAAAGAGAGAGCCAAGGGTGCCTCTCTATTTATAGGGTTTTGGGATCCATGGATCTCAATCCATGTGTCACATAAAATCAATGGTTGAGATTGATTTATGTCAATCCAATGGTCAAGATTGTTGTTGGTAAAAGCCAACAACTTGTGATTTAATTTGATAAAATATATTTGATAAATCAAATAAATATTAATACCAAAACTAAATCAATCAAATAAGAGAGAGAGAAGACAAAGGAGACACTCTCCTTATTTGGAAGAGGGGACGGCCACCAATTCCCCATGGGAATTGAGTGCCGCCCCCCTCATTCCAAATGAGGAGTTCAATCTCCTTATTTTTCTCTCTTCTTATTTTACCAACAACAATTTGTTGATATATTAATTCACCAAAATAATTCTCAATTAATTTTGGGAATATTGCGATCTTGACATTGGAATATTGTGAATCAAATTCACAACCCAAAACAAAATGTAATTTACATTTTCAATTAATTAAACAATGTGTATCCAATACACATTAATAATTAATTTACTAATATAAATTATATTGAACTCTCTCTAATACATTATAAATCACATTCATAATATATTAGGAATAATTGGATATTACTATCCACATTATTCTCATCCATAATAATTAAATCACATTTAATTATATTGGATAACTTCTCATACATCATGATAATTAAATCACATTTAATTATCATCTTCTCTTTGCTTAGATCTTATGGAATTGTTCTCAAACCATTTAAGAACAATGCTATTTCTCCTCAGATACTTGGAGATAAGGACAGGGCGATTGTATTGTTCCACGTATAGTGACTTGGATATTGAGATCACATCTCATATCCAGATCCCATGGACCTCTCATAGATGCTTGATTAAATCAAGACCGTAAACCTAATCTTCTCATTGCATCTGAATCTCATTCAGATCAATGTCCAGCACATGGACTAAGATTAGGTCACTTCTCTCATGAGAGGAGTCACTAAAATCCAGACATGTTTCATCACTCCCTCGGAATGGAAGCGTCATGGTTATACAATCGTTTATGATCAAATCACCCTTCAGGTATTCCTAATACCTGCACATCCTGCATACTGGAAGACTCATGATCATCATGAAGATAAAGATCACTTTTACGCTGTCATCTTCATAGTCTGATCATTAAGTTTCTCAATCTTGGTCCTTGGGATATGGTACAGATCATATGCTTTCACAAAGCATATATCTTACCTTCAAATTCATATCATGCTTCTAAAGCATGATGACCATGCATGGAATTTGGTCAATCCCAATACCTCATGAGTGAGCTCATGTCTCCCGGTTCACAAGTGAACCTGTATGATCCCTTTGAGAGATCATATTACTCATATGCCCTTACATGCACACCAGCTCGCCGGTGTATAGACCTTGATTAGGTCATCAACCTATTGGTCTGCCAAATGTACATGCTCAGACATATAGCAATATATCTGTCTCTGGTCAGAGGATGTTTGCCTGTGATGTGACAGTATTCATCATAGGTCTTTGGTTATCTCGATCTCGCTAAGTCAACTCATTGACTCAACTAATCTGATACCTCCGAATCAATATTCCTATGCAGAGGACCTGCATCAAGAGGTCAATCAGATATCAGTCTAATGAGATGGGATTGCCATCTCCCACTCAGACTGGAGATCACTACTTGTTAATCATTGATGATGCTTGATGAGTCCTCTATCTAACTCCTTAGATATTCATCCAAGCATCAGCCTCTATGATTCAATCATTGAATCAACAGCTGTATGATTATCAAGTTGGCCATGGTACATAACCCTTATTGTACAGAGGGACCTTATAGTGCATTCATTCATTCAATATCAGAAAGGGAGTGAAACAAAACATCAATAACTTTTATTGATAAATCATTTATTACAATAACATTTATTGTAGGAATGGTTCGCCTCGGGCTCACATTGCTAACAATCTCCCACTAGCCCTCAGAACCATTCAGGAACAAGCCTTAAACCCATACTCATTACATGCTGGTCAAAAACCTTCTGTGTCAGAGGTTTGGTAAGAGGATCAGCAACGTTGTCGGCGGAGGCCACCTTGGTGATGATGATGTCACCACGCTTTTGAATCTCCCGAATGATGTGGTATTTCCTTTCTACGTGCTTGCTCTTCTGATGCCATCTGGGTTCCTTCGCCTGGGCAATGGCTCCCGTGTTATCACAGAGTAGCGGGATGGGAGTATCAGAGGAAACTACGCCAAGCTCCTGGACGAACTTGCGCAACCACACCGCCTCCTTTGCAGCATCCGATGCGACAATGTATTCGGCTTCTGTTGTTGAATCTGCCGTAGTGTCCTGCTTCTTGCTTCTCCAGCTCACAGCACCACCGTTCAACAGGAACACAAACCCTGATGTCGACTTTCGATCATCAATATCCGATTGGAAGTCAGAATCTGTATATCCCAAGACTTGGAGATCACCATCTCCATAGACCAAGATGTAATCTTGCGTCCGTCTAAGATATTTGAATATGTTCTTTACTGCATTCCAGTGTTGTTCTCCATAGCAGGATTGGTAACGACTTACCACTCCCACTGCATGGCAGATATCTGGCCTAGTACACATCATGGCATACATTAAGCTTCCTACGGCTGATGCATAAGGACATCCAGCCATGGCTTTCTTTTCCTCAACAGTTTGAGGAGCCATTCCTTTAGACAGGTGGATACCATGTCTTAAGGGTAGGAATCCTTTCTTGGAACTATCCATACGGAATCGTTCAAGAATCTTCTTAATGTATCCTTGTTGTGACAATCCCAATATCCTCTTCTCTCGGTTTCTGAACAGCTTCAGACCCAAGATGTAAGAGGCTTCTCCAAGATCTTTCATCTCAAAGGTATTGGACAGCCAAATCTTCACACTGGTCATCATCCCTGTATCATTCCCAATGATAAGGATGTCATCTACATAAAGCACGATGAACACAATGGCGCTCCCACTAAGCTTCTTGTACACACAAGGTTCATCAGGATTCTGCACAAAATCATAACTCTTTATGGTTTCGTCAAATCTGATGTTCCAGCTACGAGAAGCTTGCTTGAGCCCATAGATGGATTTCTTCAGCTTGCATACTTTGCCATCCTCAGTTATGAAGCCCTGGGGCTGCTCCATGTAGATATCCTCCTCGAGGTATCCATTGAGGAAAGCCGTCTTGACGTCCATCTGCCAGATGTCGTAGTCAAGATATGCAGCTATAGCTAGCAGTGCCCTGATGGATTTAAGCATAGCCACAGGAGAGAATGTCTCATCGTAATCGATGCCTTCTCTCTGTGTGTAGCCCTTGGCTACGAGCCGTGCCTTGAAAGTCTCTACTTTCCCATCAGGTCCCCTCTTTCTCTTGAAGATCCATTTGCACCCAATGGGTTTTACCCCTTTAGGTGGATCCTCTAGGGTCCATACACCATTCTTATGCATGGAGTCAATCTCTGACTTCATTGATAGCATCCATCTATCCATGTCATGATCCGCGAGTACTTCATCAAATGAAGTAGGATCACTGTCAGTTTCACCTGACACATGGAATCCATACCTTTCAGGTGGTGCAACCACCCTCGAACTCCTTCGAAGAGGTATGGGTGTATCATCTTTATTTACTTCTTCAGTTTCTGGTTCAGGAAGCTCAGAATCCTCAGGGGACTCAATGAGTTCCTCTACTTCACTTTTGTCTTGACCTTTAAGGAAATCATCCTCCAGAAATTTCACATCTCTAGAGACAAAAACCTTTTGGGTCTCAGGGTCATAAAGTTGATATCCAATACCATCTTTAACATACCCAATGAAGTAGCACTCACGAGAGCGAGATTCTAGCTTACTTGCATCCACATTCTTTGCATGGACCAAGCAACCCCAAACCCTCAAATGATTAACACTAGGTTTGGTTCCATACCAGAGCTCATGAGGAGTCTTAGGTACAGATTTGCTAGGAATCTTATTCAGGATATATATTGCAGTCTCTACTGCATATCCCCAGAAACTAAGTGGTAAATGTGCTTTACTCATCATTGAACGAACCATATCCATGATGGTTCTGTTGCGTCTTTCAGCAACACCATTAAGTTGGGGAGTTCCAGGAGGAGTGAGATTGGAAATAATTCCATTCTCCTTAAGGTATTCCTTAAATTCATCTGATAGGTACTCGCCACCTCGATCAGATCGAATTCGTTTAATCTTCCTATTGGTTTGGTTCTCAACCAAAACCTTGAACTCTTTGAACTTTTCAAAGGTTTCAGACTTATGACGTAATAGGAAGACAAACCCGTATCGCGAATGGTCATCAATAAATGTCAAATAATATCGATATCCATTTCGAGTCGCGGTACTGAAGGGACCGCATACATCAGTATGTATTAGGTCAATAATACCTTCACATCTTGTAACCTTGTTACGAAAAGGCATCCTAGTCATTTTACCTCGAATACAATGTTCACAGGTAGGTAAAGGCTGAACCTGTAGAAAGTCCAAAGGTCCATCCTTTATCAATCTATTGATCCTATCAACAGATAAATGACCAAGCCTTTGATGCCAAATCATGTTTGAATGATTTACATTACTCCTGGATCTTTTAGGGTTTTTATTAGTGGTTGTAACATTCATGACATGCTCATTAATGCACAATTCATAGAGTCCTCCAGAAGTCAAAATACCCTCTGCAATATATTTATCATAATGATTTATGACTAATTTATTACAAAATAGGAATGAATATCCACTTCTAACTAGCTTAGATACAGATATCAAATTCCTTCTGACTTCAGGTACATAAAGACACTCTTTAAGTACTAGGACTCTTCCACTAGATAATGATAGTCTGCAGGTCCCGACGGCGACTGCTGCAACACTTGCATCAGATCCCATCTGGATGACTATCTCCCCTTCCTCAAGCTGTCTAGTTTCCTGAAACAAATGCAACAAATTGCATACATGAACAGAAGCACCAGAATCAACTACCCAACTTGCTTCTCGTCCAACGAGAAAGCTGGTTTCAATGATGAATGTAGATTTCATACCTGCTGGGGCTTTACCTTTGTCGACCGACTTCAGGTAATCCGGGCAATTACGCCTCCAGTGCCCCGGCTTCTTGCAGTGGTGACAGACGTCGGTTTTCTTCGACGCCATTAAAGTGGATGCATTGGAAGATGAGGCAACACCTTGTCCCTTCTTCTTTCTCTTCTGGGCCGGGCCCTTCCGAGAACTTTGCTTCCGACCGCGCTTCCCTTTGACCTGTGCAACCATTGCAGTGCCAGAGGGACCATCTTTCTTCATTACGTCTTCTGCAGACTTTAATGCAGCAAGAAGCCCAGCATTTGTCAGTTCCAGCTTATTCATGTGGAATGACACCACAAAGTTATTGAAAGATTTGGGCAATGACAGCAGAATGAAATCAGATTGCATGTCTGCATCCATCGTCGCCCCCAGAGTCTCAAGCTCTGACAAGTACCCAAACATTTTGAGCACATGATCGCGGACCGAGGTCCCTTCCTGCATCTTACAGCGAAGAAGATCTTTCATAACATTGTACCGCTGGGTGCGGTTAATGTCACCAAACATATCCTTCAGATTCTGCATGATATCCTGGCAAGTGCTCATCTCCACATGTTGCTTCTGAAGAACATTGGAGAGAGAACCCAAGATATAGCATCTAGCCAAGACATGATCTTCATCATACTTGTCATTATATGCTTTTTCTTCCTTAGATTTAGGGTTTTCAAGTTTGTTATCATGGAGCACATAACTGATGCGCTCCGCTGAAAGCACAAGCTCCAAATTACGGATCCAATCCGAGTAATTTGGTCCGGTCAATTGGTTGACCTCCAGAAGCCTATTCAGTGGGTTCATGGCCTTCATTTTCTGAAATTGAGAATGCACTATATTAGAACATATAATCATATATTCAATTTAATTTTATTTGATTAAGGCATTTTAAATCAAATTAGTCTTGCTATGTCAACTATGAAAGTTTATTCCCTTATTCACTTTCAAAGTAGGAGATATACTTACCAATATATCTCAAGCAAGAACTGGGATCTCCTCTTTATCATTGTCATATCCCAATAATATGAGAACCTATGACTCTGATAAAGAGAAGCGGGAACACATTCCGCCTTGCAAGTCCAACTTGCATTTCCCAATTCGGTCTTTAATACCCGAGCCCACCACCCCTAAGGTGATGTTGACTCGTCATTAATTGAACCAACCGTCAACAGGAATACAACTCGCTATGCGCAATCCAATATCGCCCCAATAATATGAGGACCCGATATTGGGGTCACTACTCATACGTCCTTACTCTTCCGAGAAGCGACGAGCCCGATCCAAACGGATCATATGTGGGAGCTGTCACTTCGGACAGGCGTCTCCCACATATAATATTTGGCGACGAAACCCTTCGCCTTGACGGGAGACCATGGATGTCACTTATGTGATCCTCCATCTCTTATTCAAATTTAATTAATTACTATGAATCTCATTCATATAATTAATTCTTCCAAGGGAATTATTAACTCTAATCATATTAGAGTATTCTCAATTGGATATAATTAACTTAATCATATTAAATTAATTATCAATCCAATTCAATCAATCAAACTTAGTTTTATGCTTGAATATACATATATGATATTATTCTCAAAGTACGTATTAATTCGAATTTTAATAATTAGAAAAATACATCATAATCCCTCGGACATTATCCCGGCCCTACCCGCTGTCATGGCCAGTACCGACGGGAGTGGGGCGGACCACATACGTTGCAACCCGCTGACCCAGCGATCCCCGACTAGACACCATATCCACCTCGGGAAAGGATAATGCCAAATTGATTATTTTGTACTTGAGATGATCATCGGTTTTTCAACCGAAATGATACCATATAGTAATCAAAACAATTTTGATTTTAAGGAAATTTGCTAGACAAATTCCCAAGTCCTATTCAAGCAAGAAGTTTGATGATTGTAGTTCCAATTAAGGTTTAGATCAAATCTAATCATTTAATTGGTTGGGGCCAAGTCAATTAGGCAAATAATCATGTTACAATATTTCACAAATATTTTTCAAGATTATTTCACGAAATTAACAATTAATTTCTCTAATTGACAATCACTTGGTTCTAGATTAGGAAGGCAATTTCAGCAGTGACCCCTACTTACTAAAATTGACATATCTCAATCATATTAAATCCAAATTAAGCAAAGTCAATTTCTAAAGTTTGCTAATTTGATTTAGGACAGAACCTAAGTGGTGTTTCACGCATTTCGAGGCAAGTCTAAACAGTAATTAACATTTTAATCACGTTCAGATTCACAGTTCTCGCAACAGTGCATACATGTCCATTAAAACGACCATATCTCGAGCATACGAAATCCGATTTACGCAAACTCAGATCCTATGGTTTCCTTATTTAATGGGGAACATAATCCAATTAAAAAATTCGTGTTTAAACAATTTAAACAGTGCCGAATTTCTTAACTAAACAGATCTGCGAAATCAAATGCGATGAAAACTTTCGCGACCTAAACGAACCCAAGTCGTCCTTGGTTAACGAATCACTATTCGAAACCGTCGACCTAAGGCTCTGATACCACTTGAAGGATATGGAGAAATCCTCAAGCGCATCACGGAAGCGTGAGCGTCGTATCGGATACGACGAAGAACGACTAGTCGTACTAGTTGTTCGGTGCAGCGGAATTTAAAAAATTTTTATTCGATGAAACCACTTGATCCAAGAACCATTCTCGGATCGTTTCATCTATAACCACAGCAAGTATAATGCAATACCTCTTGAAGCGTGGTTGATCGAGTCTCTAAGAGAAGAGACCTCCTGTCTCAAGTCCGATCGTCGGAGAGATCGCTTGCGAGCGTGGGGATGAACCGCGGTGTCCTCGCAATCCAAGATGTTGATCCAAGCGCGGTTTCTCCTGATCTCGACACACGAGATCGTACGTCTCCCTCGCGAGTGCAGCACTCCAAGTAGACGAAGAACCACAGAGCGTCGAGGCGGCAGCACGAGGGCGCGGGCGTCGACTCTTCTCTTCCACCAAGGTGGACGGCCACCAAGAAGAGAAGACAAGAAGGGGGCTCGAGTATGAGAAAGAGAGAGAGAGAGTTTTGCTACAATAGCATGTGTAAAGAGAGAGCCAAGGGTGCCTCTCTATTTATAGGGTTTTGGGATCCATGGATCTCAATCCATGTGTCACATAAAATCAATGGTTGAGATTGATTTATGTCAATCCAATGGTCAAGATTGTTGTTGGTAAAAGCCAACAACTTGTGATTTAATTTGATAAAATATATTTGATAAATCAAATAAATATTAATACCAAAACTAAATCAATCAAATAAGAGAGAGAGAAGACAAAGGAGACACTCTCCTTATTTGGAAGAGGGGACGGCCACCAATTCCCCATGGGAATTGAGTGCCGCCCCCCTCATTCCAAATGAGGAGTTCAATCTCCTTATTTTTCTCTCTTCTTATTTTACCAACAACAATTTGTTGATATATTAATTCACCAAAATAATTCTCAATTAATTTTGGGAATATTGCGATCTTGACATTGGAATATTGTGAATCAAATTCACAACCCAAAACAAAATGTAATTTACATTTTCAATTAATTAAACAATGTGTATCCAATACACATTAATAATTAATTTACTAATATAAATTATATTGAACTCTCTCTAATACATTATAAATCACATTCATAATATATTAGGAATAATTGGATATTACTATCCACATTATTCTCATCCATAATAATTAAATCACATTTAATTATATTGGATAACTTCTCATACATCATGATAATTAAATCACATTTAATTATCATCTTCTCTTTGCTTAGATCTTATGGAATTGTTCTCAAACCATTTAAGAACAATGCTATTTCTCCTCAGATACTTGGAGATAAGGACAGGGCGATTGTATTGTTCCACGTATAGTGACCTGGATATTGAGATCACATCTCATATCCAGATCCCATGGACCTCTCATAGATGCTTGATTAAATCAAGACCGTAAACCTAATCTTCTCATTGCATCTGAATCTCATTCAGATCAATGTCCAGCACATGGACTAAGATTAGGTCACTTCTCTCATGAGAGGAGTCACTAAAATCCAGACCTGTTTCATCACTCCCTCGGAATGGAAGCGTCATGGTTATACAATCGTTTATGATCAAATCACCCTTCAGGTATTCCTAATACCTGCACATCCTGCATACTGGAAGACTCATGATCATCATGAAGATAAAGATCACTTTTACGCTGTCATCTTCATAGTCTGATCATTAAGTTTCTCAATCTTGGTCCTTGGGATATGGTACAGATCATATGCTTTCACAAAGCATATATCTTACCTTCAAATTCATATCATGCTTCTAAAGCATGATGACCATGCATGGAATTTGGTCAATCCCAATACCTCATGAGTGAGCTCATGTCTCCCGGTTCACAAGTGAACCTGTATGATCCCTTTGAGAGATCATATTACTCATATGCCCTTACATGCACACCATCTCGCCGGTGTATAGACCTTGATTAGGTCATCAACCTATTGGTCTGCCAAATGTACATGCTCAGACATATAGCAATATATCTGTCTCTGGTCAGAGGATGTTTGCCTGTGATGTGACAGTATTCATCATAGGTCTTTGGTTATCTCGATCTCGCTAAGTCAACTCATTGACTCAACTAATCTGATACCTCCGAATCAATATTCCTATGCAGAGGACCTGCATCAAGAGGTCAATCAGATATCAGTCTAATGAGATGGGATTGCCATCTCCCACTCAGACTGGAGATCACTACTTGTTAATCATTGATGATGCTTGATGAGTCCTCTATCTAACTCCTTAGATATTCATCCAAGCATCAGCCTCTATGATTCAATCATTGAATCAACAGCTGTATGATTATCAAGTTGGCCATGGTACATAACCCTTATTGTACAGAGGGACCTTATAGTGCATTCATTCATTCAATATCAGAAAGGGAGTGAAACAAAACATCAATAACTTTTATTGATAAATCATTTATTACAATAACATTTATTGTAGGAATGGTTCGCCTCGGGCTCACATTGCTAACACAGTGATGGTGCTTTACTAACCATCATGCCTCACTATGAAACTCAAACTGAGGGGAAATTTGAGGGAAAATATGATAAATCTTTTGAAGAGGAAAACATCTAAAACACAAGTGAGAGAGATAGGTGGAACTCGAACCACTTAGTGTATAAGAGGTGCCTTCAAATTGGTATTGTTCCAACCTATAGAGATTGAATTGTTCATGGCCTCATCCAATCACCTTGCTAGCATGTATGCTATGAAAAACAAAAGAAACATGGTCCAAAATGACGACCGTATTTCAAATGTTCGTAAGTTGACTAATCGAAAGCGGGCTCAAGGGAAATTATGGAGAGTAAAGAATCCACAGTATCCATGTCTATATAGTTAATTATACCTCCCCCTTTCTTGATATGAGGGAATTATGTCCATTGGATAACATAACCAATTATTCTAGAGTGGAGACAATTCATACTATGGACTGCTTCTAGCGTCTATAGATCTCGAGGTTCATGAATCTACTATCCATTCTGCATAAATTTTATAGCAATTAAGGGAAAGGCTAGTAGTATTTGATGAATCAATCATGGAAAAAGTATTTGGAAATGTGGCACCACCATATCTTTGAGCTGGGACAAGATATTCTCATACTTTTGATCCCATATTAGAGATGAGACATTAGGCTCTCTCATGTTATGGACAGAGGTTGCTTTATCATGCTTCTAGTAGCATGTCTCTTCAGTGTGACCTAGCCTTGACAATATATGTAATGAAGGCGAGACGTCCCACTATATCCCATAAAATATTACACTATTAATTCAAAAATCAGGACTAAATCGAAATACAAAAAGCGGGGCATGAAGTGTGCAAAATAACCCCACGAGAGCGATCCTACAGCACGGATGCTTCACTTATCCATGTGATGCAATCTGGACAACTGATGACGCCACGACGGCAACAGCTAAGATCAGATCCCAGAATGGTGATCCGACGGTGGAGGCTTGCTTGATCGAACGGTCGTTGCTATATCTAGCACGAGCCCTTCATTGGAAGGCTGCGAGGCTGGGTGGAAGAACGAGGACGAATTGAGTCTCCCCTGAGCTTTAATTGGTCAATCCTCGCTACTTCGGTGGTTTCAGGCACTGCAGAATGGTCGAGGAGATGTCTAGAAGCATCCCAGGCTGATTGGAAGGTGCAAAAGGCTCCAAGAACTGTTGGAGGGGTTCTTAGAGGTCGGCGAAGAAGAGGGGTTCCAGTGCCCTGCTCAGAGATCAAAATCAACCTGTGGGGGTCCTCTGGCCCTCCAAGACCTGCAGGAAATTATGTGTGCCAAAACAAAGGTCTGGGGGGTTATGTCAGCCGAGATAAGCGGGTATGAACACGGGCGGAGCTCTCCAACGATACAGCGAAAGAGGAGAGTTGGTTGCCTGATTGAGCAAGATCAGGAGGGGTAAATGTGCGTGGGGAAAAGAGAAGCGATAGGGCAAGGTGTTGGAGGTGAAAGTAGAGGCGGAGGTTGGTTGAAGTGATCATAAACAGGAGGCGGAGCCAGAGCTCCAGTGAGATCTTTCTTTTTGATTTTATGAAAAATTACAAGAAATCTAAGGAAATAGAAAGTGGCTACTTTACTTCTACGGTAAAGAATGAAAAGAACGAGAAAGGAAGAAGCTCTACCTGACCTGGATCGGTCAGAGGGGACCTCGCGGGGAGGACATGGCTGAGATGGATCTACCTCCATTCAACAATGACGTGACTCGCCGAACCTTTCTCGAGGACCCTGTTGTCACCAGGATGTTCTAGATGCTCGAAAGTTAGGGTTTGAACAACGAAAGAGGGATCAAAAGGCAAAGGAATGTGGAAGAGATTGTTTTATACACGGTGTCCTTCATCGAGGATTGGTGCTCGATACAGAAGACCATTGATCGAGGAATAAAGGAGCAGAAGGAATCGATCAAAATATCGAAAGAGTCGTCGGGGAAAAAATCGAGAAGCCAAGTTCAAAACTTTTGATACGTCGTGGTCCTAGGAGATCGGGCAATTGACCGAAGTCAACCGACCTTGGCTCCTCATTGGGCCACGTCGGCCAGAAAAATGACAAGGCAACAAATTAAATCCTTATTAATTCAAAATAGTATACTAAATGATTTTATTATTTTTAAGTTAAAACAAGAAAACTATTTATTATTCTATGTAGTATTTTATTTTTATTTATTTTTATAAGTATATTATTATAGATTACTTTTTAGGTGTGCATATATAGGTATATTTATCTATATTACGTATATTTTTTAGCTTGTTTTTTATATTTTACTAATTTATACACACAATTTATATATTTATAACTTATTTAAATACATATAAATATATTTTTATTGTATTTTTTTGGTGTTATTTGTACACTTAAATAAATATGGGTTTTAATTATATAGGTATATGCCTAGTATGTTCATACATGTATGTAAATAGACTTATTTATTTTAGTCTCTTTTTGATGATTTTATTCTATTTAATTATGTACATATACTATAAAGAGTATTTACATTATTAAAGAATACAAAGGTTAAATAAAATGAATATTTTATTCAGGTGTATTGTACAATAATGGTCCAAAATTAAACTTTTGCATCATAACTCCAAATTAAATAAAACCATCTTCATTAAATAGCTAATAAAAAGTTATATATAATTAAAGTGATTTTGATGCATTTTGAGCACATATGGAGAAGATATGGGTATGGGAAGTTTGGGTTCTAGAATTTTATTTTTGAGTGTAGAATGTACAGCGTGTATTATTTTTGTGTGAAATCAATTTTGTATTTTTCTATCTATTTTTATCTACAACTTTTGTGTACAAAGTTTCTTTATTTGAGATATAAATAATGAAAAATAAAATGGGTCCAAAAAGTATGTTATTGGGTATTTATGAATTAGGGTTCTATTATTTATTGGCCCTTATCTTCCTCCACTTTATTCCTTGTCGACCCAGCCATCATGATGCATAGGTCTCGTGGTTTAGGATCATAAAATACCTTTGGTATTTTATTTCTTTTTATTTTCTTTTATTTATTCTTTTATTTTGGCTTTAAACACTTTATTTTATACAATATTTATACAATAAATAATGAATATTAATTTATGCAAAATAATGATATATATGCATTTAGTTAAGGTTTAAAGGCCAAAATGAAAGAATACAGGTGATGAAATGGAGATTCATCAGATCCCCATAGTTGGGACATGGACTTGATCCAAGGAGACCTACAGATGCAGGGGAGTTTCATGAAAAGGAAGGACATGTCGGCGTGAAGAATCATTCCCGGAGAGAGGAGTATCAATCGATTGAAGCTCGGAGAGGAGGCCCTTCTTCACGGTTCTTCCAGAGGACTCGGACACCACCGGATCAAGAACAAGGGCCCAAGTTTAATCTCGACCTTTGGATTAGAACGAAGCGTTGCTTGACTTGAGCCACACAATCTTCCATGTGGCAGCACGACAATGGTCACATCCAAGATATTTAAGGGGCAATTTAGAAAGACCCCCTCCTCTTATTTTGTAATTATTAACTACTCTTGTAAATTTTTTATTACACTCAGAAAGTGGTGGATAAATTACATGTATGCCCTTGAACGATTTAAATATTGCAGTTTAGTCCCCCGCCACATCACCTCACGTGGCGCCCCACGTGCGTGGGTATTTTGCATGTAACCCCTTTCAAGTTCTTGTAATTAAAGCTTAATATTTAAAGTTCGTATTTTAGTTCAGAACTTTTGGAAAATTTGCATGTAATCCCCTAACTTATATTTTAATTGCAAATATGTCCCTGCTTGCTTAGATATTTTTGTGCATGTTTTTCTAATTTTTGTAAATAACATATGTGCTCCAAAAATCATGAAAAAATTGGTAATATTTCTGATGCAATTGTCAGCCATGCAATAATTTTATTTTTTGCATTTTACACATTTTCTATTTATAAAAAATAAAAATAGCACGGATATTCCATGTTTGCTTTAAAAATCCAACAAATATAAAATCATCTTTAAAAACTCCAAAAAAATTAGTAATTGCTTTTTTTTGTATTTTGTGCTCTCAGAACAAAAATCCCTAATAAGGAAAATTAAAATGATAAAAAATTAAAAAGATAAAAAATCCTTATAAAAAATATAAAAACTCTTCAAAAATTACAAAAATATTTCTTTCTATGCTATATTTTTATTTATACATATTGTTATATATTAAAATTGATTTGGAGAAAATTTTGACCCTTTTTCCTAATTTTAATCCTCAAATCAATTCGGTCTATTTAAAAAGTCAATGTTTTAGACTTTTTCAGATTTTAAAATCCAAAAAATAGTAAAACTTCCTCAAAAATAAGAAAAATAGTAGGGAAAATATGCAAACCATAAAAATATTTTATTATGCAATTTTAGATTATTTTTAGCTATATTTATAATTGTATTGCCTTATATTATGTTATATCTATAGTTATATTTAATTTATATTATTATTAATTGTGTATAAATACATTTTAAATATTTTTAAAAAATAAAAGTTAAATTGTAAAATAATAAATATATATATATAATAATTAAAAATAAATTAAAAACCCAAAAAACCTAAGTAAATAGTGTGCAGATATATACGTCTATATCTATATTATTTATATCATTCATTTATAAATAATATTCTATGCTACCATGTATTGTTCCTTGAGTTCGACTCTGACCTGCTTGTTCGCTATACACATTTACCATATGGTATAATAATTTTTTATTCCCATCTCTTTCTGTCTTGCTTGATTCTATTTAGTGTGGGTTAATTGGTGCTTAGTCACTTAGGCTTCTTGGGTTGTCATCACAGCGACTCAGTGACCCCGCCTTGTGTGGACCACAAGACAATCCCCTAGGGTTTCGGGTGGTTAAACAACGACCAAAAATAACACTCACATAGGATGTGTTCTCAAAGGATGCACTACTAACATCTCAATTAGAATCCGCACTCATCTTTACTTGCAACTTAAAAGGCCCTCAAGCTTCCAGAGATTGGACACTCATGAATATGTATGAATATAGTTCCAATAAACTTCCTAGACAACTTGTTATTATGATACTGAACTTTCTAGGATCTCGATTGAGATAGGTTAGGTTATTACTGCGATGAACTCCTAATGGGTCGCAATCCTATACTAAACCTTGACTTTAGTACTAAAAATCCGTAATGTTCCCTAATCAATGGATTAGTTGTGTTATATTTTGATCTAATGAAATCTGCAACTATCACGCCCTTAGGTGGTGAATCTCTTAAAAGTCTTAAAGTTGAATTTGAATGTGTCTCCTTATATTTTGATTGAAATTTGAACTTACAATCATGGTAATTGTGGTCATATTACCACAATGTATCAATATTGTATGAACCGGTTTGACATCTATGGAATTTTTAGTGAAAAAATCACCAAGTGTTAACCATTCAGCCTCAAATCTCGAGGTTCCTAAATCGCACAACATAGCTGATGAACGTCAAATTCGCCTCAATAATAGTGTGGAATTATACTGTAGTACAGGAGGCGAATTTGATTCAGCAAAAACCACAGACTTTGAATGCTGTGGAATATTTATACTTGGCAAGTGTACCAAGGTCGAACACAGGGATACGACAGCCTAAAGTGAGTATTGAATTTCGATTCATGAAGGCATAATGTTAATTAATTTCAGTTTCAGGTCCATATGCAAATTATGATGCACTATGCTATTTACAAGGCAATGCCATGATGCATGCATTTTTTTATTTTGTTTTTATGCAAGTTAAAATGATGCATGGGCAAATAATGCAAGAGAATATGCATGAAGAATAAAATGTCAGAAATATCTACAATTATACCCTAAAATGAGAGCAACGCAATATAGAATGGAATTAGAGCCAATTTGAACACATCATTAAAAATCGGTCATCAACTCAATCAAGACAAGTAGAGCATGGTCCCATTTTTCACATAAAAAAATCACTTAAATTAAAACAGTGTCAAATGAGATAAATAAGTATGCTAGAATGTAGAGGACGAGATAAGGATCAAAACGACACTAAAATCATGCAATTTGGACCTACGATGCTCAAGTTATGCTAAAAACAGTGCAAGGGCATAATTGTAATAAAAATACAATAAAATAAAGGGATAAATATTGCATTTAGGTCCCTGGAGGGACCTAATCGCAAATACCAAAAACCGCCTGGGCCATTTTATAAATTCTCCATTTGCGCGCAGGGGCCTTTTTGCAAATCTTCAAAACATGGAGGGTCTCCCTGAAATTTACCCAGGCACGCACGTGAGGCACGTGCCTGGGGACCAAGGTGTAAATATCAATTCTGTAAGGGTCTTCTCTGTAAATTACCCAGGCCCCACGTGTAATGCACGTGGGGACCCAGGTTCGGGAGGCGGCTCGGGCTCGGGGCCACGTGGCTGTGATCTGTGGCTCAGCTTGAGGCTCGGATGACCCGAGCCTGGAGGTTTGGCAGTAGGCTAGGGTCATCCCACGTGGCTGTATTAGAGCCGTCCGATCCTGATGATCGGACGGTGCATGTAGCTTCATCCTCCTCCGCGGTTCACCGGAGGAGGCGGGGCTCCGGCGAGATGTAAGAAGCTCCACCGAGCTCTAGATAGATGTCTGATGGTTGGGGAAGACAGCTGGTGGGCCGGTGGATAACTGGGAAGCGTCGCGAGGCTCCGAGGCATGTCGGAGGGGAGAATCGATGGAGCCTCGCCGACGGAGGAGAGCTCGAATTGGCTCCGACGCAAACTCCGACAATTGAAGTACCTGCAGGGGGTCAGTTCTAGCCGAAGCTTGTGCGTGGTTGTGCGAGGTGAGTGAGGTGATCGGAAGGCCGTGGAGGCAGCGGGAATGGCGGCCAGAGGCTTCTTCGCCACCGGAGCGGGAGAAGAAGGGGAACAGAGCGGGGGAGGTCCTGGAGAAGGGAGATGGGGTCGGTGAGGATGCGGGTCAGGTGGTGAAGTTGTCTAGGATGTCGGAGGTGGGTGACGATGGTTGTAGGTAACAGGATAAATAGGAGAAATTTAGACGAAAAAATCTCCTCGTCGGAGCGAGGAGTGGGCGGAGGTAGAGGCTTGGGCTGAGCACCTTGGAGGCGCTCCGGTCGTCGCCCAGCTGGTCAGCCTTCTCCAGCGAACTCGGAGGTGCGCGTAGACACCTGAACACGGCGGAGCGCCGCCGTGGGTCGACACCAGGCCGACACCATCGTCGCCTCTCAATTCTGCCCCTCCGCTGTCACCGGAGGGGCGGAGGAAGCTAGGTGAAGGCCCCACGTTGGTGGACCCTGACTACGGTGGCGATGGCGGAGGTTAAATTGGCGGAGACATCAGGCGGTTATAGTGATAGAGGACGTTTTTGAAGAGACGGTGTAATGGCGATGGGGTAACGTCTGGGAGTTATGGAGATGGCGCGAGGATGATGGAGGAGCGGGCTATGCGGGGCGGCCATTAGGAGAGAGAGAGGTAGCCGGGGGTGATGGCCAAAAAAGGAAGGGGGCGCGGGGGTCGCGAGTTGAAACGGCTGAGGAAGGGGTGTTACGCGAGGTGGAAGATGATCTTATAGCCGTTGGATCCGGCGATCCGACGGCTAGGATGGTTGTGTGGCTGAAGGGTGGAGATTAGATCAGGGTGTTGATCAAGTGGCTAGGGTTAAAGCGGTGATGAGCGGTCATGATGAAGAGATCAGGAAGATCCAACGGTCGTGGAAAAAGGGATGACGTGGAGTCTGGTGGACCGTAGGATTTAAACGCGATCGGGCGGCTGCTATGAAGGGAAGACGTGGCAGCTTCGCAGTCGTCGGATCACAAGGAGATCGAACGGATGAGTTTAAAGCGCTAATAGATGGATGAGATCTGATCTGGGAGTCAGATCAGACGGTGGGCGATGGAGCGGGGTTCAACGGTTGAGATGGAGGTGATTCGGCGCTGATCCAATGGCCTAGGAAACGCGCCAGATGGCAGCAAGGGAAGCGGGCCACGTGGGCGGGCTGAGGGGGCGCCACGTGGCCCAATCAGAATAATTCAAACAAAAATACAAAGAAAAATATAAAAGAAATAGTTAGAGGCCGAATTTGGAAAAAGTCAAAACATGAAAGTTGCTCGTCTCGACGAGATCTACAACTTTCATGTTGGGGAAAAAGCCAAAAGAGGTCATCTGTACAAAAGCTATTTTTGGGGGTATTTTTAAGGGGATAAAAACACCAAGTTTGTGGCTTTGAGATTTTTTGTATTTTTTATCTTTTTAAGGGTCGGCGATTTATAGACAAGTTATCTACCTAATTTTTAGGGGTTTCTTGAGGCTAAAATAATTACAAGAAAAATAAAGGAAATTAAATACAAATAATTAAAGGTTAATTATACACAATATAGTACAAGATAAAAACAAAGAATTAGAGGATATTTTTATTGGTTTGTTTAAGCAGGGTTTTTAATAGAGAGTTTTTAGCATGATGAATACGAGATTCATCAATAGCGTCAATTGTAGAGCAAGCTAGAATAGTCTTTTTATAGACCTCTAAGGATAGCATATCGTCTCCAAGAGTAAATGCGTACCTAGAAACACCATTCCATAAAATGTGTACCTAGTAACACCATTCCATACTCCTCTGACCTATGTATCTAGATTGCATCAGTGTACCCTTGCAACATAACATAATGTCTACCATAATGCAGCGAAATAACTCCTTTCAAGTAGTTGAGTGCTCAATCTAGAGCATTTAATGAAAATGGTCAGGACAGCTTGTGTATCTAGTCAATTTACCATCAAGAATAAAATGTTATCTCTCATGCAACTTGCAAGATACATGAATCTTCATATGATCTTAGTACTTGAATCAAGACATAGGAACTTAACTCTTGTTCTTATAAAGACCTGAAAATGAATTAAATGGAATGCATAAAACTTTGTTGTCTTGATATCTAAAATTTTCAAGTACATTCTCAACATTGTGAGATTGGAAAACTACAATCTCTTTGATTGATCCTGTTAGTTTGAGACCCAATATCATATCAACAACACCTATATCTTTCATCTCAAACTTCTCACTAAAAATATCTTGGTTTCATTGATGAAACTCATGTATGAACCAAATAGTATTATATCATTAAATATATGCATAGGCCAATACATCTATTATCATTCACTTGGAATAGACACACTTACTAGGATTGTAAACTCTAAAGCCACATGAAAGAAGCATCTTGTCAAATACTTCCTGATAATGCTTTGATGCTTCTTCTAATACATAAAGGGATTTGACAAGCTTCTTAACTCCTCTGTTACTACCAGTAGTCGCAAGCCCATAAAGTGGATCAATATTAAATCTTGTTTATTTTCAACCTATTTGTATATTTAACTTTATTTACAACTACTAAAAATCTAAAAGATAGAATCATCTATAAAAAAAAGTACAAACCTTTTCTAAAAATAATTTTAAAATCTCCAACAAATAGAAATATAAAATTGAAAAGAAATAAAAGTTTAAAACCATACAAAAACCTCAAAAATACGTAAAAACGCTTTACTAAGACCCATGTAGCTTAGTTAGCCCTAATCTCTGAGACATTGTCCATACACATTCACAAGTATGCCTCCTTGAGTTTGACATCGGGGTTTGCCCAAGTAAATCCACATGCATAGTACTTCCTATCTCTTATTTTGACTACTAAATTCTCTATACTACATCGACTCGTTAATTCCTTATTCATAACATCATTAGCGATTTCTAATGAGAGAGTTTGTCGACAACACATTGGCACATGCATTGTCTTGCTTCTAAGACTTGTTTTGTCCAATTTTCACGCTGATTATGATTATAAGAGCACATACTCTCTATCGATGCTTTTCATCGTGCACACATATTGCATGTCACATAGATCATAATTAGTTCCATCCATCTTGACGAGAAGACACATCCACATTTTCGATCCAAAGGATGAAATGGTGTCCCTCTTATATATTCCATTACAGAGATAGAAAAATGAACCCGGAAGGAGAAAAATTGCAACAGAAATATTGGGAAACTTTTACCCATAATTTAGACGGGAGACCACATGATTCAGGCTGCAATAAGAGCAGCATCGACGGTGTTAGAAAGAGAGATCACCTGATGCAGAGACTCTAGATGGAAAAGGGGGTGTTGCGCCACCTAGGGAGTTGGAGATAAGGTTTTAAATTTCGATATCGACACCACATCGAAACAAAATTTCACCAAAATTTCGGTAAATTTCCGTTATATTTTACTCAAATTCAGCAACATTTGTGAATGAAGGCCCCCATATCGGCATTTTGCTCGAAATTTCGGTCCCATGTCGAAACTGAAATTTCGTCGATATTTTGCGAAATATGAAACTATGGCTGGAGGCTACAAAGAGGCTGACGGTTGGGGAGCGATCACATTTAGTGAGAGAAGAGGGAGAAGAAGAGAGGTGGCGAATTAACACTTAGAATTTGATGATGCCTCTAATTGTGTGTTTAGAAAGAGTACCCTAGCTCTTCTTATATTGGGAAATGCCGGTTAGAGCTACAAGAGATGGTACCTCACAATAAGTAAAACACAACTATTTAAAGGGTTACAAAATGTCTGACTGGAATTAAGAAAATATGTTTCTATACAGATGTCTATTTATAAAAAAAAAGTCTCTCAATAGCCAAAAACATGAAAATTTTGAAGTACCTATACTATGAAAAGAGTTTGATATGCTAATTTTTATCATGTACCTACTATTTCAATTCATTATGTACATGTTTATTGCATTCGCATGCTATTTTCATTGTATATCTACCATTTCGTATGTTTCATGCTATTTTTTACATTCATCTACTTTTTACTCCATTCACATGTATTTGCAAATTCATTTACTATTTTTCTCGTGCATATTCTATTTTAACGTATATATTATTTTCCACACATACCTGCTATTTTTAGATGCACTTGTCATTTTTACCCCTTCACCTGCTATTTTTATCATATCATATGCTTGCCATCTCCGTCATCTACTGATTACTTTAAAATATACATGTTATTTTCATTACACACAATTTCCTTCATTCGACTACCACCAAATCACGTATATATTATTTTCATAATGTACTTGACATTTCATTCATTATCATGCGATTTTCACAAAATACTTATCATTTGTTATGTCACATTCTATTTTTCACACATTCCTATCATTTTCTCTTGTCACCGGCTATTTTTTTACTTGTACCTACTTTTTACCCGGTCAAATGGCAATTTCTTATGTATCCACCATTTTCTTTAGCAGCAACCGTTTTTGTTCCGGTCCGATTTTTTAAACCTTGATCCATACACTAAGTGAAAATATATACATTCCTCTTAGAAATAAACACAAAATACTTATGGGTACAAACATATCCACATTTACTCTATCCCTGACCTCACCAACTCCAAAAAGACACTTCAAGAATTCCAAAATGTATTACACGAGTACCCTATATTTTCCCTTTCAAGTTTTTCCAGATAACATTTATACTACTATTTTTGTACAGTTACGTAAGTGTCCCTATATTTTTACAAAACTCATAGGAATACACATGTGCTCCTATATTATACCAACACAAGGACAATATTGTGAGTTTTCATAATATAGGAGTACAGAGGTAATTGCCAAAAAGTTAGGGGTATAAATGTTATTTAAAAAACTTGAAAGGTTGTAATAAAAATATTTGTAAAATTCATATAAATACGTATATGTGATGTCTAAAATTAACAATTTCAAAACTATTAAAACTCTAATTGATGACAAATGTTGTTAATTTACCATTTCTCATAGTGTGACTGATAATTTTTTCTTTACATTGAGGCATTGTTTATTGCAGTTGGAAGGGGATAACCTCATGCACTATGTGGGAAGAGAGACAATGCTCATGAGGCAGGAAGGGAGAAATGATATCAGGTCATTGGCATACATGGCAGGAGAAGAAATAAAGGAGTACCATATTATGGGTTAGAATCAAACTAGATTATGAATAGTTTTTAAAATTTTGGTTTTTATTAAATAATTAAAAATTATTTTTTATCAAAAAAAATGGATGGTAGAACTGATGATTTGATTCAATTAGTTAAATCGAGTTAGGCAGTCCAAGTGAGTTTTGATCGGTTTTGACTAGTTCTTATTTTTTGAGTAAAAATCGGATGATTGGACCGTTTTTCTTTCGATTCTTTGTTTAGCCGGACGAACCTGCCTTTTCGGTCCAGTTTTTAAAACCTTAATTATAAATGTCGAAAACCAGGTACCCAAGGAAATGTGAAACATATCATGATACCAAAAGATCATCTAGTGAAAGGATCAAATATCCTCAACATTTTATCTAAAAATGTGGTGACTCTGTGATTGAAGTTGTGATTACAGGTTGTGTTTACTTGTCAACCAATAAAAAATGAACTAAATGAAGGTTTCTATAGTTGCTCGAATTGTCTACACTTACGGGAAGGGCGTCTTGTTGATATGCGATGTGAGTTTTTTTTTTCTTTGCCAAACGTTTAATAAGTTCTCCTTTATATGCAGCACTATCGTACAAGTCTTGACTTTTAAGTTTCCAACTGTTCACAATTTCATCATATTTCAAATCCAGCCCATGTTTACATTCAAAACACTGAGTCTTAACCCCAACATTCTTAGTAGCTCCTTTTTTCTACCAAATCACTATCAACCAAGGTTTTAAAAACCTGGTCGGACATTGAACCGGTCAATCTTTGGTCTGGTCCAACCGGGTCGGACCGTCAGTCCAAATCTGTCAGACCGGTGATGATGCCAGCATGGCATCATCCCTATCGACTCGGAAAAATCCGGACCGAGCCTAATTTACCGGTCAGACTGGTCGAACCAGTTTTTTGAACCAATAAAATCGTATGCATTTATATCAATGAAATAATCATTTAAAATGCCAAATCTCTCAATAGAATAACATTATTGCTTATTTCGAGTAAAACTCTACAATAGTTAATTACATTTTCTAGAATTATATATAAATATAATATTGTAATCATTTATTTATGGTTGTTTCTAGAAAATTACTCTAAGAAAGTAATGGCATAACTTATATTCTAAAAAAGAGAGGGACATACCTTATATCGCAGAAGTTAAGAAGGGCACAAGTGATAAAAACCCCATTATTTTCATTATTTAGATCTTTAATTTTTGAAAATTTACTCACCATCAAAAGTGGGTCAATCAGGGTTCAGTTTTTTTATTTTCTTTATTTTTGAAATTAATTACAAAAAACCGGCCGAACCGACCGGATCAGGCTGATTCCCGATCCAACCGGTCCAACCAGCTAGTGTGGTCCTGTTTTTTAAACCCTGCTATCAACACATTGATTTTAGCTGAACTTAAAATTGCAGAACACTCAAAACCTAGACCAGTAACTTATATCGATTCTTGCAATTAATATAGTAATGACAGTAAGATGGAATTTGTTTCCATTGATTTCTGATTCCCTAATCTTCCAATAGGTGCTCGATGCCTGAGATCTTTGCCGTCAAACATATATCATGAATAGGCATAGAAAAGAAACCTGGATGAAGAAAGAGGCCATCTCCCACATTTGAGCAAAAAGGCCCAGTATTTGATTTAGGAACTCAGGTTGAAAATCTAGATGCACATTTAGGTAAATGCAGGCACAGGGGATGATGCAGGTTTTCACTAAGTAACGCGACTCGTGGTGATCTTACTTGGAAGGCAAGCTCCAAGCAGCGCATCCCCGCAAGAAGGTAAAAGCTTTCCAGATAAGTGTGAAGCTCTCCCTGGAGACCCATAAACTCGAGACAGAAGAGAGATGGTTGACCTCGCAATGCTGCATCCATCAAAAATTCTTATGACTTGTCGACAACAAAAAATAAGTGGTCAATGTTAACTAGAAACATTTTTTCCACTATTTCAAAATGTTTCAGGCTTTTAAGTCCTTCAATGCTAGTTTAGAAAAAAATATCCAAAGTTTGAAGCAGTTAAATGTAGATATAATTTACGCAAGATTCAAATATAAGATGCAGAACTATGTCAGTCAAGTTTGGACCAAGTCCCAGTCTAAGATTTATATGCTAGGGGGAAAGTCACAGTGGTCTTTAACAGAAACAGAAAAGGAATGATTCTAGAAACATTACTAAATTCAGATTATGATATTCTAGATTCTTAACCTTCTAGAAGCCGCATAGGGCTCTATAAATATCATGGAAGTGGGTCGAGCCATAATTTTAATATTTCTTCCATTAATACATCAAATGTGAATTAAGTCTATTTTTTTCTGAAACTTCTTCCCATTAATTCCATGTTTGTTAACTGATGTGTGGCTTTATAGTTTAAGTATGTCATCGAGGCCAGCCTCAGCCATTTCCCAAAATGTAACTTCAGCTCCTATAATGAACAAATCAAGGTATTCTGCCATGAATCCAATCCCTCCCATACCATAGGTGAGAAAATTTGAGGCTTAATTCGCCATTAAACAAAGCACGACCAAGAAGTATCGAATTATGAAACCAATTAAACTAAGTTTTATCAACACTCAAACAATGTGCATCTTGGACAAAGAAGTGAGCAATTCCCACTTGCTTGATATGCATACTGACGGAAGGAGTTGCCAAATGGGTTGGAGTTCGATCTTCATGAATCATGCTAGCTGGAGACAGGGCATGACATTCAATGAGGGGATTGATGAAGGAAAGCCACCAAAGAGTGTCCTAGCAAAGCATATCACGTAGATTAACCACGGAGGTGTTTAAAACAATGGGTTTAAACCCTTACTCTGATATGTTATTTAGATGCCTAAGGGCTCCTGAACTGATTGATGCTGAATTGATGCTGTTAATACTAGCTGGCATTTAATTGTTTTTAAGGCAACCATTTGTTGGGCTATTTGGAAAGCGAGATGCAATGTAGCTTTTCATAATATCACATTCATCCAAAATAGACTTGTGCAAGAGATTCAGTTAATTTTCCGTGTCAAATTTGGTCTGGACTTAATGTCCTTCCCGTTAAATCTGGGGAATGTAATGAGGCATGTACATTTTAATCTATCAGATTGGGAAAAACAACTGTTTCTTTTTCTCAGGTGTGATGGAGATAGTGTCGGCACTTGCCACTGGTGGTTCAGACAAGTTCGGGAGATTGACTCCTTTAGCTTGCAAAAAACTGAGCACCGGATCCTCCTCCCGAAGGACTTAACGATTGAGAGAACTCCAGCTGAAACTTTTTGTGAAGACGCTGCTCTTACAAACCGTTATTTTCTGTTTGATGCCCCTCTGGGGTCTTTTGTTGAACTTGCAACTTGTGGTTTTATCTCTAGAGGTTTAAAGTTGTCCTCTCTGATGTGCCCCGCGCATGTGCGGGCCCCTTCTTTTATGTTTTTGTTAAGAACTTAACTTTTCCTTTGGGCGATGAGAATCCTACGGGCTTTCTTGTGCTCTGTTTTTGGCCAGGTTAATAGATGAATGACCCTTAACTCGTTTTCTAAAAAAATTTGGAAAGGCAAAATCATCTCCACTGTCGCCAGTAGAACTAAAGATGATCTTCAGCTGAATCTCTCTGAATGGTGGTATAATACCATCAACAAATAGACCTATTACACACGAGAACCTCAAGAAGTGTACTTTTTCTTTAGTAACATGCATCTGCGTAATATGTATGAATGATGATAAATTAGACTTCTGCATGGTGAACAACTAAGCTTGAATGTAAAAAGTAAATGACTCAAAAACTCAAATATGCAACAAAAGGACAAAGGAGTATGGATGAAAACGGCCGGATATGGATATGAATATAGGTATAATCATATCCTTATCTTTCTAAAATATGAATATGAATGCATATATGAATATTGACAGATATGAAAAATATGTTACCATATACTTAAAAACGAATACGAATCGGATACGATATAACATAAATATTTAACAAATTAACTAAAATATACATGTTTAAGATGGTTTAGACATAAAATAGATATACCAGATATATTCATTATATAATTGTTGGAAGAAAAGAAGTGAATGCATTAGAATAGACCCTAGGGCTCTCTTATATAGGAGAAAAGCCCTGGGTTAATTACATGAGAGGTACATAGAAAATAGAAATAAGAAATAGATAATAAGAGATACAAATATCTCAAAACTTCCCTTCAAGCTGGAGCATATATGTCTATCATATATGCTCAGAAACTCTCTGAATGGTGGTATAATATCATCAACAAATAGACCTATTACACATGAGGACCTCAAGAAGTGTACTTTTTCTTTAGTAACATGCATCTGCGTAATATGTATGAATGATGATAAATTAGACTTCTTCTGCATGGTGAACAACTAAGCTTGAATGTAAAAAGTAAATGACTCAAAAACTCAAATATGCAACAAAGGGACAAAGGAGTTGGGATGAAAACGGCCAGATATGGATATGAATATAGGTATAATCATATCCTTTTCTTTTTAAAATATGAATATGAATGCATATATGAATATTGACGGATATGAAAAATGTGTTACCGTATACTTAAAAATGAATACGAATCGGATACGATATAACATAAATATTTAAGAGATTAACTAAAATATACATGTTTAAGATGGTTTAGACATAAAATAGATATACCTGATATATTCATTATATAATTGTTGGAAGAAAAGAAGTGAATGCATTAGAATAGACCCTAGGGCTCTCTTATATAGGAAAAAAGCCATGGGTTAATTACATAAGAGGTACATAGAAAATAGAAATGGGAAATAGATAATAAGAGATACAAATATCTCAACACTTCCCTTCAAGCTGGAGCATATATGTCTATCATGCTCAGCATGGAACATCTCTGAAATTGACCTTTAGCAAGAACCTTGGTGAAATTATCAACAGTCTGATATCCAGTAGAAACATGGGAAGTGGATATGAGACCTTTCTGGATCATGGCTCTAGTATAATGGTAATCCACCTCTATATGCTTGGTCCGTTCATGAAATGCAGAATTATTAGCAACAAATAGAGCCGATTGATTGTCACAAAAGCTGCATGGGAAGAGGAACCTCAACAGCAAGGTCAATCAAGACATATCTAACCCACATCATCTCTGTGTTTCCCTGTGCCATAGCTCTGTACTCATATTCTGCACTAGCTCTAGCAACCAATGTCTGCTTCTTACTTTTCCATGATATGAGAGCTCTCAACGAAAATAGCAACGCCAGAAGTAGACTTCCTGTCTCTAGGGCAACCTACATAATATGCATTTGCACAAGTTGTCACCTCAAGAGATGTACCTCTACTGAATATAAGACCAGAACCAGGTGAAGTCTTCAAATATCTCAAAATTATATAGACTGCATCCACATGAACCTTCCCGGACTGCTCCATAAACTATTTAACATTGCTCACAACAAAGGATATGTCTGGCCTGGTAATGGTAGCATATAGGAGCTTCCAACAAGCTTGCTATATCTCCTCTTATCTACCTCCTCATTGTCGTCATCATATAATCTCATACTCGGATCCATAGGGTAGTAGCAGGCTTGCACACTGTCACACCCATCTCTAGAAGAAGATCCGTCACAAACTTCCTCTGGGACATCACAAGACCATGCTGGTTCCCGACGAACTCTGATTCAAGGAAGTATCGAAGATTACCAAGGTACTTAGTCACAAACTGCTGACCTAAGAACTCCTTGGCATCCTGAATGCACTGCTCATCATCCCCCGTGACAATAATATAATCAACATAGAAAAAATAGCAACATTACCTCTTCATGTCCTCTGAACAAAAAGTGAGTGATCCGCAGTAGACCGCACAAACCCATGTTGTTATGTCAACTCTGATAGCTTCTAGTACCAAGCTCTCGGACTCTGCTTCAGGTCATAAATCTCCATATGGAGCTTACACACCTTCTGAGACTCCCCCTCAGTAGTAAACCCTGGTGGATGTTGCATATATACCTCCTCCTGTAGATCGCCATATAGAAATGCATTCTTCACGTCAAGTTGGTAAAGAGACTAATCCCATGAAACAATAACGGATAGAAGAATGCTAAGTGTCGAGTGTCAAGACACTGGAGAGAAGGTATCCTGATAGTCCACCCCATAAGTTTGGGTGAACCTACATCCTAAAAGCCTTGCCTTGTAGCGATCCACACTACCATCTGCTCGTTGCTTCATCGTAAAGATCCATTTGCACCCCACAAAAGAGGCACCAAGAGGAGAAGGAACAATGCTCCAAGTACCACGCGACTGCAAAGCGACCATCTCCTCCTTCATGGAAAGTCGCCACCTACTATCTTGATTGACCTCATAATATGTTCATGGGATAGTAACATCAAAGAGTCCCACAAAAAACCTCATGTACTCCTCTGAAAAATGGTCCAATGAAACTTGCGCAGCTAGAGGATAAGTGGCACAGGACGATGCAGCTTCCTTAAGGCAATAGGTGCATCCAGGTCATCAACCTCTCTGTTCTATGGTATCAACTGCTCTTGTGCAGTATTCTGCGGAACAACTTTCTTCCAACAGGATCAAAGCATCTATACCCTTTCTGTGTACGAGAATAACCAACAAAGACACATTTGACAGCTCTAGGAGAGAGCTTGTCACGACCAGGAGTGAAATTGTGGACAAATACCACAGACCCAAAAACCCTGGGAGTAAGGGAGAATAGGTCCTTCTCCGGAAACGCAATCAAGAAGGGAACCTTTTCTCCAAGGATAGTGCAAGACATGCGGTTCACCAAGTAGCAAACAGTGACAACAGCATCACCCCAAAACGAATGAGGAGCTCGACTGTGAATCAAAAGAGTATTCATGACATCCAGAAGATGACAGTGTTTACGTTCAGCAACACCATTCCACTGTGAAGTAGAAGCACAAGAGGTCTGATGAACAATACCAAGAGATCGTAGAAAATCAGATAGCTGTAAAGTGGAAAACTCTAAGAATTGTCAGTACGAATAAACTTCACATTAGCAGAAAAGATATTCTTAACTTCAATAAGAAATGATTTAATGACAGGACCCGCTTTAGACTTATGTTTCAACAAGACCACTCAAGATAATCGAGAAAAATCATCCACAACAACCATATAAAATCGATGTCCCTGATGATCGGTACATGACGAGGACCCCAGATATCAAAATGAAACAGCTCAAACGACTGACTATTATGACAATTCTGGCGACACAGAAAAGAACGATGGTGCTTCCCAAGTTGACAAGCCTCGCAATCCAAGGTAGCACGAATAGAGATCTGAGGTAGAACATGACACAACTTATACAAAGGAAGGTGTCCAAAGCGAAGATGCCACATGAAAGGAGAAATAGATCCTGAAGGAATAGTAGCAACACCAGTACACAAAGGCTGGACAAGTGTATAAATTCCTCTCTGCTCACGGCCACATCCAATCACCCCGGTCGTAAATATGTCCTAAAACACAAGAGAAGGATCAAATATGGCACGACAATGTAAATCTTTTGTAATCTGGCTAATAAACAAAAGATTCATCTGAAATGCTGGAGCATGGAAGACATTACGCAGACGCATCGAGGGAGCTAGAACAATCTCCCCCTAACCAATAATAGCTAGATGAACCCCATCAGCAATCACAACTGATCTACCAGGAGGGATAGACATGTAAGAACTAAACTGTGCTCGATCACCACACATATGATTAGATGCTCCAGAGTCCATGATCCAATCAGACAAATCTGAACTGCTACAGCCGGTAAGTGCATAAGCAATACCTGACGAACTCGAAAAGGCTCTGGAAGCAGCTGCGACATCTGAAGAACCTGCAGCCGAAGTGGTAGGAGTAGTCATCATCTGTTTCAGTCTGGAAACAATATCATCAAACCACGCATCATGAGCATGAGCAGAAGTAGGCTCGGTCTGCTCAGCAACTCGGGCAGACGCAAGATACCCATGCTTCAGATAGCATGTCTCCTCGGAATGACCAGGATGGTGGCAATGTGAACATGGGCCACGCTGACGTCCACCTCCTCGACCATGTAGTCTTTGCCCGTGAAACTGTGAAGTACCCCCTCTACCACGAGAAGCTACCAGAGTAGAGGGATTATGAGCCACATTAGTAGATGAAGTACTGATAATGCTCAGCCTCTTCTAGGCCTCCTCCATTGGAGGTATCGTCTCTCCAGTAAGTAGTTGATTGTGTGTGTTGCATCGTACTCAGAGCAAGGCCTTAAATGCCGGTTTCGGTCACCATTTCGGTATCGACCAAAACAGAATTTCGATGGAATTTCGGTGGAATTTCGACCGAAATTTCGGTCATTTTTTGTACAAGCACCCCCATATTTCGGTCATTTCGGTCGAATTTCGATTTCGACTGGATATCGATATTCGACAGAAATTCGACCGAATTTCGCTGAAATTTGAGGCCATGACTCAGAGTCAAGAGATGACAGAAAGACTCATGTCATAGTGGCATTCCGATATGGCTATTGCTGCTCAGTGCTGGTAGTAATAGGCATGAAGCTATGCAGATGCTCACATGCCTCTAAGATACGAGAAGTGTGCATAAAGAAGTCGACCATTCTGCTTGGTCGAAAAAACATCATACTGCAATTGTATAATCTTGCTCTCATTCTTTGTCTGTCCATATGTGTCTGCTAAGATGTCCCACGTAGCCTTTGTTGTGGGTTGATTGACAATAGCAATGGCAATCTCCGTGGTGAGTGTCCCAGAGAGCCAAATGCGAGCATAGGCATCGTCTTGCTTCCAAGAAGCATTAGCCCCAGTTTTGTCCGCTGGCTCATAATTCGTCAGAATATGCTCTTTGTTGTGGCATTACATAAGGGTGCGAAACTGCATGGACAATAACTCGTAGTTGGTCCTATCCATCTTCACGATGGGAGTCGGGCCCTTGAAGACATCAGACGATGAGAAACATCACCTTGTTCTCTAACATGGTAACAAGAATGTCGATATCCGGAACAAAACTGAAGGGTAGACTGCTCTGAGTGAGTCTACACAATCATATGGAGGATTGGTTTTATCTGTAGACTCATAAAGCCATCCTCATCACTTTTTGTTGTAGTCTAGAGTCGGAAGACGTGATTTATAGCTTGAAAATCATGAAATCCAAACAAAATCAGACCGTATCATCCCATAGAAAATGGGCAAACTGCAGCAGGACCTCGAAGGGGGGGCGAACCGGTGCTGGGAGGGGCCGGTTCAGCAACAGCGGCTGCCGCTGGCAGGGGCTGTTGTTCGACGGCTACTGGGCGGCGAAGGAAGGCCGCCGGCGGTGGGCTGCACGAGGCGGGGGGGTTGTCGCGCGTGGAGGGGGCACTGGGGGTTGCCGGCGGCCCGAGGGGTTGCACGTGTAGGGTTAGGGTTGGTGGGATACAAGAACCCCGGTCTAGGATCGTTGCTCCGATACCATGTTGGAAGAAAAGAAGTGAATGCATTAGAAGAGACCCTAGGGCTCTCTTATATAGGAGAAAAGCCCTGGGTTAATTACATGAGAGGTGCATAAAGAAAATAGAAATGAGAAATAGATAATAAGAGATACAAATATCTCAACAATAACAATTATATCAACAATGATGAATGCAATCATAAAAAATTGTTACGCACAGTTATAAATAGATCTATTACTATACTTGCGTATGAAAACAGATAAACGAATACAAATGCAAATATTAGCAAGTGTATGAAAACAGATATACGAATACAAATGCAAATATTAGCAAATATCAAACTGATATGTATCCGCATTCATTTTAAAACAAATACGAATATGAATATCAAAATATGTATAAAATGAATACGATAGTGGATCGGATACGAATATATTCATATTCGTTTTCAGCCCTACAAAGGAGCCAACTAAAGACCAAATTCCGGCAAACCGAACACCACAGCAAAGAAACAAGAAGAGATTCAAGAAGACAGACGCAAGATGAAGATTTCAGACAAAAGAGATGAAGATTTCAGACAAAAGAACCAAAGAAGAAGATTTGGAAGACATGTAATAGTCCTTGGCTTTCTTTCTTAACTAATTTGTAATAACAAAGACTGCAATGTAAGCATGGTACAACTTATAGGACTTGTGGAACCTAAAACCCAAACCAGTTCCACTCGGTAATCCTATTGATCAACCCACCCGTCATGAATGATAGCAGTTTTTTTCTAAACACTTTCCAGTAAGCTATAGTGATTGATCAACTTTGTTAATTTTATCAATTAAACTTCGTCACTATCCCAAACCCTACTAGTACATCTTGTGAGCTATCACACTTTGTCCATCTAATCGATCACATTTGAATTAAATCCCCAACTGTCTCTTTCAGCAAGACACGTGAGACTGTGAGTTAAAGTGATCGGTAAAACAGTTGGTTCGAGCGATCAAAGTGACCAATGATCAATCATGTTATAAAACTATGATCTATCACCAAAGGCTACTTTGGGTTATTTGAGGAAATGCCTAATCACTGCTCTCTGCCTATGTTGGCACATTTGGATATTGAATTCATGACCTATAAATATATACCTATTGGTGCATCATTCCAACATACAGGAAAAACATATAATCTCTTGAACTTCACTCTAAACATCTAAGAGAATTTTCTAGAGCTCATACGACACTGCACCACAATCAATCACTACTCCATTTTCATAATGATCTCGATTTTGTAGTTCTTTCTGTAAGATCTTATACCTCATATAGCATTAATATTTATTTAAGATTTATAGAAGTGGTAGTTTTTTATAAAAATTGCATCAGGTGTCCAGACTTGTCAGGACTCAGGAGCCTTTTCTTCCTTGGGGAAGATCACATCAACTTCAATAGATTCTGAAGGTACTTTCTGCGGTTGGATTGTCTGTGTTTTAAGCAATCTGTAACTGTAGTGATCAGTCAGAATGGTTGGAAAATCTAAAAACCAAAAAGGCTAAGATCATGGTTTATACCCGATTGAGTTTTCACATCAAAATCCTTGTATCTATGTATCTGATTTAATTCTTCAATATCTTTTGTGCTGTAGTCACTGATCATTTCTTTTATTTTAGTGCTTATAGCGATCTTTAGCAGGTCAAATCCTCTTTTAGTATCACAGCAAGTTTCGAGACTTCATTCAACTGTGAACACGGATTGCGGAGCACACATGGAGAGAGACTCTATTACTCACCCCCCCTCCCGACGACAGGACAAACTGCATGAACTGAAATACACTTGTCCATGCAGGATATTTCAATGTGGAATATGGTCAAAAGAGTTCAAATACATCGAGGAGAACGAGATCACTTAGATGCAGAAACTAAGATGTCGGCACACAAATCCAGGACAATGAATACATTGTATTCCATGCTTTTAGAAAAGGAATTTGACAAGGTCTCGTAGCTGAAGACAACTAACTTATGAGACATAGACGTTACAAGGTCAAAGAATCCCGCTTTATGATGCACACAGAGGAATACAAAATAGTCAAGGAAATGAACTTCTGGTTTATGGCACTGGTGAAAGACTTGGAAAACCATCAAGGTTGCAGAAATCGGTAGTCGGTACTCTGTCGGCAGAGTCACTGACTAAGGATTAATCGGTAGTCAGGTGACTAATCGGATTTACTCAGCCATTAGTCGGTTTTGACTTTTTTTAAAAAAATAAATATATAAGAGGAAAGGGAAGTTGTTTTGAGTAACAACCAACTTGGCTGTTACACGAAGCAATTTCCCCCCTTTTTTATTTTTTTCGAAAATAAAACCATGCATATTTATCTATATATCCCTCCTAAATGTCATTCGAATTTCATCGGAAACAAAGACTCCTATGCCCTCCATCCAGAACAGGTTGATTATAGCAAATTTGATACTGTTAAAAATACATGTTCTAAATGGAGGGCATGAGAGTCTCTGTTTCTGGCGAAATTCGAATAACATATAGGAGGGATATATAGATGAATATACATGATTTTATTTTTGAAAAAAAATAAAAGGGTTGATTGCTCCGTGTAACAGCCAAGTTGGTTGTTACTCAAAACAGCTTCCCTTTCCTCAATATATAAATCATTTTTTATACATATATTCTTATATATTTGCATAGATTTGTATATTTTCTATATTATCATAATGAACCAAAAGAAGTAATTAACTTTAAATATAGCATTAAGCATATTAGAATAAGTTTTTAAAAAAGGAAAAATAAAAAAATAAAAAAATCTCTATGTAAAAGTCGGTCGAGAAGGTCAACTAGTAAGCCCGATTAGTTGGATTGACCGACTAATGGTTGTCTAGGCTTAGTCGAGTCAGCTAACCCCCCTCCCCCGACTCGACTAGTCGAACCGACTAGACAGCCTCGTCGGCCGACTTTTACAACAATAGAAACCATAAACATATCTTCAACACAAAGAACTCACCAGGAAAATCTTGTGCACGTTTGCTCGAAGTGGGGGCACAAAGTTACTACCAGCAAACAAGGTGTAGATTGATCTCAGCAAGATGACCCTTGACGGCTCCATGGGCAATCTCCTTCCTTTTGAATCTAAGATAACAAACAAGGAGGAATTGATTGAAGGAATCACCAGCCTTTAAAGATGAATCGGGATCAATACAATGAAGCGAGTTATGTCTCATGCCATAAATAAACACGAACACTCAAAAAATCTATTGCACAACCTGATTCATATCTCTTACAACCTACGCATTCCTCGGTTATTGGTGCGGAAGCAATTTGCTTAGCTTTATGTCTGTTCCAAGCTATCATTTCTAACACATCTTTAGGGATGTCATGACCAACTTAGGGATCCATATGTAAACATAGTATCTATTTACATACGCTCGAATGATTCCTTCTCATAATGAGAATGCACATAACCCTATTCCGGTCTGGTGCGGTATGGAATGAACTTATAATTTGATGATCGAATCAAATCCATGATTATAAGTTCATACCCCTACGGCCATGTACTTGCTAAGCCTACTACTCAACTCAGTCAATATCTTTTGATCTTAAACATGTGGAGATGTGTTATTAGGTGTCTAATTGTTGATTTTTTATATTTTGCAGTGACCCAGCCCTAAGCTTCACTCCTCAGATCCACAAAAGCCATCACACAGAGAATTGTTGAGAAGAGTCTAAGTGTTTCCATTGCAAGAAACCACAGGCACCTTAAAGAAACTACCCACTCTTGAGAACGAAAACCGAAAATACTGGATACAAGCTACAACAAAAATCATGTAATGTAACATGTGATGACTTGAGCAATGACGACAATAGAGAGCACTTGCTTAGCTTTCACCGCACTTTACAATAACGAGGACACTGACGATGAGGAAGTATAAGAAAATCCCCTATAATGAATTACAAGATGCATTTGATGATCTATTTAAAGGGACTAGAAACTATATGTTAGATTCCTAGCAATGAAGAAGGAATAATAATAATCGTGTTTCTATTAAAGCATCCTAGTGAAAAGACATAGAAGTACTTTAAACTGAAAATAGCATGCCTAAATAAAATTTCGTTGCTTCAAAAAGAATTTTTCAAATGTAAGAAGACTGTTATTTTGTTATAATTTTTTTGGAAAAAATTAATGAAGAAAGGGATAATGTTCCCAATTATGCCTCAACTTCAAAAAATCATGTTAAAAAGAATAAATAGATTTTTTAACCTAAGATTAAATTTTAAATTAACACTGAAATCCAAAACCAAAAACATACCATAGATGAAAATTGAATGAGTCAAGGTCCAAAAAAGATAGATTAGACCAAGGGGATGGGCCAATTGGGAACAAAACATGTATTGCCTCTACTGATGCCACTTGTTGGGATGTGAACTGGCAGATGCGCAGTCAACCACCACCATGTAAGCAAGTGAAGCAAGAAATACCACAGTATATAGCAGTGGTTGGTTACCTTTCATGACCACCGAAGAAGAAAATCATTAAAAGAAGAACGTGTACAACTCTTTTTGTTCTATCTCCCCATCTCTCTGTCTATGTTGACTCTCTTGTGGTTGTCAAGATATGCCACCACTCACCCTCTCTTATATAGGACCAAATACAATATTAGATTTAGATTGTCGCAATCAATCTCAATTATGTTTTATTTATAAGGATCTCAATCAATTAAGATATTAATAAATCTCCAAAGTCCTGATGAGATTTGGTGGCATCTAATCAAATCCCATTCAAGGATTATATGGAATTTAACTCTACCATATTAGCGTCTAATTTTTGTAATCGTAATAATCTCCCCCCTTGAGTTGAATTCCAGTATGATATTAACATCATCTTGATTCTGTATTGGACCATCCTCCACATTTGAAAGCTCCTCTCACAAGTCACCACTAGCTCTGGGTGCCACACCCATCATCGAGGACCCTCGATGCGCATCCTCCCGGGCTTGCTTGTAGAATTCAGTGTTGTCCATTCTGACGTGGCACCACACATCTCCCATGATTAAAGAGTTTGCCTTCATTCTCTAGTAAAGCAAACCACACTCCTGTCTCCTTGTTACACACTTCTACAGTGAAGATGTTGGTTTCCCACTGCTCTCTTCTCATATTACTCGTACTGGGAATAAATGGAGATTGACCCTTCCCTTAGACATGTACACAATTTTCAGCATCCTTATTCCAAGCATCGCAATGCACGTTAACTATCTCATGTCAATTGCTGCTAGCAGAAACCTTCGACATCTCGTAGATTTCTCCAAGCAACACTATACGGCTTCTGAAGAGTGCACACATGCTACGTCGTGTCCTCTCGACAATGTCGAACCTCGCTTTGAATCGTTGCATCATGTCCTCCAATTGATGTAAAACCTCGCTCTAACCCAGTGCATTGTGTCCTCTCGATGACCTCGAACATCACTCTAATAACTCTTGCTAGGAACAAAACTATTATCGCATATGCTCTGATACCACTTGTCGGGATACAAACCAAGGGACATGCAATCAACCACCACCATGGAAGCACATGAAGATTGAGACACCACAATATATAGCGATGGTTGGTCACTACTTGCAACCATCGAAGTAGAAAGTCACTAAAAGAAGAACGAGTACAACTCTCTTTGTACATGTTCTCTCTCTCTCTCTCTTCACATCTCTCCCTTCCCCCACCCCTTTATTGTCTCTCATGTGGTTGTCGTGGTATTTCCCCACCCAAATCTCTTTTATAAGCCCAAATACAATCTTAGATTAATTATCACAATCAATCTCAATAAATCATGATTTTAATCCAATCAAGATACCAATATATCTTTTAAGTCCTAATGAGATTCGATGGCATTTAATCAAATCTCATTCAAGGATTACTTGGAATTCAACTCTACCATATTAGGATCTAAATTTTCGAATCATGCAAGGCCTACTCAAAATAATAAGACTAAGAATGGAACAAGAAGCTATTTTAATTAAAAAAGCGCACTACGAGCTAATAGATGATTTTTTCACTCTTTTAGCATGCATAACATCACTTCATGATGATCCATTGACTATAACTAAAAGCGTGATGTTTCCTATGTCTAAAAAGTGTGATTTTTTAGGTAGAAACATCATTTGATATCATTTGGAATTCCTTTAAAAAATTATCCTTTTTTCCCATGTAAAAATGTGAAGAAAAATGTGAAGCTTACTGTCTAAAAAGTGTGATTTTTCAGGTAGAAACATCACTTGGTATCATTTTGATTTCCTTATAAAATTGGTCACTTCTTCACATGCTAAAAGGTGAAGAAGATGATTTTCAAAAATATATTTTAAAAAATAATATATTCCATACAATGACCTCAAAAAGTGGATTGCCAAGAATAATGAAAGACGTAACATGATTCATCTCTACATTCATAATATGAGTCTCGCCATCTCTTATAAAATCTTTACTCTAAATATAGAGACTGAAAATTCTGATATATTACTCCTTTCTCACATACTTCTCAAAAGCTGACGAAAGCAGGAGAACCAATCATTGGAGCAATAAAATTTCTCCACTTTCTAAAATTCTATATTCTTTATTAATAGTCATTCTTTTCTTTCCTTTTTCTAAACCTTTTTTCATCTTTCCCTTTTTAAATCTTTCTTCTACAATCCTTCCTCTTATTTCAGTTGTTTCTTTTTTACTCCCCCTCTTTTTGTTTCTCCATTTTCTTCTTCTACATTTTTAACTAATGTTAATTTTTCATATTCAAATATAAAAAGGAATAATAAAAAAATATGTGTTAGCCCGTGTGAAGAAAGCAAAGGCCCTCCATCAATAGGGTTCAAATAACCCTTTCTAGGTCATGTTATGGTTGTCCTTTCACCTAAATGATAGAACTTTTCCATCGTCATGCTCTTTGGCATTACAATACACTTGAGCTCAAGCCTTGTCCTTTCTCTAATTATGTTTCCTCAAAGTTGCTACCATGTAGTCTTTAATCTCATAAAGCGAGCAAGCCAGTGCATCCCAATGAGGTTCCTCGCAACTTTCTAACTATAATATATATTAGAGTACTATAATATAAGTCGGAAGTTGCATTACACTTAGACTATCGGCTCTATAACTCGACTATATATCAAGCGTTCACACCTTACTCAACATACTTATGTATACACTCGTATCTTAAGTTTCCAACAACAAGAAAGCCTTTTGCAACATTAAGTAGGGTCGGCTACATGGATTCTTTGCCTCCATTCAGATCTATCTTGGGTCATTCTCGGGCTTAGATCCAAAAAACTAAGATCCCTTTGTATAGTCTCATTCCGACATTTCTTGAGCCTTCATCGCCCTCTCTTAGACAGCTCAATATCTCAAAACTCGCATCTCCTCACCGGTGTATCATCTGACCTCCTTTGTAAATGGCAAAACCACCTTAAACAATCTTCTCGCATCTTATCATCAATCGGAGCTACACCAACTTTCATTCTGATAGCATCATTCCGAATCCGATCTTTGCATGTATGTCCACACATCCATCTTAGCATTTTTATTTCTACTACTACCATTTTATACACATGCTATGGTTCACAGACCAACACCCAGATCCATAGAGCATAGCAGGTCTCACGACTACTTTGTAAAACTTTCCTTTGATTTTCAAAAAAAATTATTATCGCAGAGAAGAGTAGATGCTCCTCTCCACTTTAACCAACCTGCATTTATTCTATTAGTAACATCCCCATCAATTTCCCCATCATGTTGCCAAATAGATCCCAAGTATCTAAAAGAATATCTCTTCTGAATGTTATCGTCAACAATCTTCACCTTGATTCCTTCACCATTGCTTTCATCAAAAGTGCACTCCATATATTCAGTCTTATCCCTACGTATACGAAATCCTTTAGTCTCCAATGCATGTCTCCAGACCTCAAGCTTCTCATTTACTCCATCTCTAGTCTCATCAATCAACACAATATCATCGGCGAATAACATACACCAAGGTATCTCATCCTAAATGTGACTTGTCAATTCATCTATAATCAAAGTAAAAAGGAATGGACTCAACATTGAACCTTGATGCATACCAATGTTGATGTCAAAATAGCCAGTCTTCCAGATTGTATCCTTACACAAGATGAAGCCCTAACATACATATCTTTTATGAGTTTAATGTATACGATAAGTACTTGTCTCTTCTCCAAAACTCTCCACAATATCTCCTGTGGGACAGAATCACAAGTCTTCTCCAAATCAATAAAAATCATATAAAGGTTCTTCCTTTTAACTCTATAAATCTCCATTATTCTCCTCAGCAAGTGGATGGCTTCAATAATTGAACGGCCCGACATGAATCCGAATTGATTTTCTTTTATTTTGGAAACTTACCTCAACCTTCTTTCGGATCACACGTTCCCAAATTTTCGTAGTGTGACTCGTCAACTTGGCACTTCTGTAATTTGAACAATTTTGAATGCTTCATTTGTTTTTATAAAAGGTATCACGATGCTTCTCCTTCAATCTTCAAACATTTTCTTGCTTCGCAAAATAATATTGAATAAATTTGTGAGCCAAGTCAAACCACGCTCATCTAAAATTCTCCAAACTTTTATAGGAATGTCATTAGGTCATAGACCTTTCCCAGGTCTCAGAACCTTCAAAGTCTCCTCGACTTCCTTCTTTTGTATCCGTCTATAGCTTGCACGATTCAAGTAACTTTCACTACTAGCTAGATCTCCCAAAGCGATCTCTCTATTTCCTTCACCAGTAAAAAGCTTATGTAAGTACTGCTTCCATCTAGTCTCTATATCCTTCTGAGTAACAAACGTATGACCTTCCTCGTCCTTAATGCCTCTCGCTTGAGAAAGGTCTTTGGTCTTTCTTTATCTTGCTTTGGTCAACCTGAATATATCCTTCTGGCCCTCCTTAGAGTCGAGATTTTTATAAAAAAAATCATAAGCTTTTGACTTAGCTTCGCTTACAGTCCTCTTTGCTTCCTTCTTCGAGATTTTGTAGTTTAAGACAGTTTCATATGTTCTATCCTTAAACATAGCTTTAAAGCATGCTCTTTTAATTTTGAGCTTCTCTTGCACCCCTCCACTCCACCACCAAGCGTCCTTTTGACCTGGAGCTCCTCCCTTTGATTCACCTAGCATCTCTTTGGCTACCCTTCGGATACAAGATGCTACCGCCTCCCACATCTCATTTGCACTTCTATTGCAATCCCAATATAAGTCTTCTAAAACATTCTCCCTGAAGTTTGATTGCTTCAATTGAAGATTCCACCATCTAGTTATAGTGATCTTGGAAACCCTCTTTTTCTTTATCATCCTTTTTACTTGCACATTCATGACTAACAAGCGATGTTGGGTAGTCAAAGTCTCTCATGGGATTACTTTGCAATCTTTGCAACACAGCCGATCTCTTCTCCTTAATGCAAAGTAATCTATCTGTGTTCTAGTCGAGCCACTCTTATAAGTAATTAAGTGCTCCTCCCTCTTCTTGAAGAGGGTGTTTTCTATGGAAGATTATAAGTTGTTACAAAATCCAGAATGATGTTTCCCTCTTTTTCTGTCCTTGAAGTCATGTCCTCCATGAACACTAGCATACCCCGAAGCCTCCTTTTCCACATGTCCACTGAGTTCTCCACCTAGGAAAATCATCTCTCCTTGTAGAATTCCATGCATAATCTTATCAAAATCCTCCAAGAAAGCTTGTTTAACCCTTTCGTCTAAAAAAAATTGTGGTGCATAAACTGAGATGATATTCATAATTTCTTCTTCGAGCACCACTTTTAGCAAAATAATCCGATCCTCGAATCTTTGTACCTCAACCACACAATCCTTCAAATCCTTATGAGCAACCACTCCAACACCATTTCAGCTCTTATCTTTACCTGAATACCAAAGTTTAAAGAATGTCTTCTCGATCTCCCTTGCTTTCTCTCCAACTCATTTTGTCTCTTAGGGACATAGCATCTTAATCTTCTTTCTTTCCATTGTATTTACGATCTCCATCGATTTGCAAGTCAAAGTGCCAATATTCCAACTACCTATCCGCAACTTCCTTTGCAACCTCTTTTGAACTAACTTCTTTACTCGCATGCATCCATCATGTGAGAACCCTTGCAAATTTAGGCCTGCATCTGAGCGACGATGCAGCAGAACTAACTTATTTACTCGCATGTGTTCCTCATGTGAGAACCTTAATAAATTTTGAACTACATCTAGGCAGCGATGTAGCGGTCCTTGCCAACACTCATTGCATTCGGACGATGCAACGCGTCGCTAGTAGGGAACGCCCCAGCTAAATATAAATATTTGCTTAAATCCATGTTGAAAGATCCGAACTGTTTTGAGACAAATTCCTAAATAGTGTTCTTAAAAAGAACACTATTTAGGAATTTGTCTCTCTTACATTGGTTGTCGGCCACCTAACGCGCATCCCTCCTCAATTGACCCGGGCTAGGGCCGACCATGGCTGAGTATCTTAAGTTTCCAAATTGGTATATTTCAGTGCCTAGTTTTTTATAATCTAAAACGCAACTTATTTCATACTTAGATACAACCTTCGGAAAACTTACGAGCCATAGTAATCACGTGTATACAAATAAAAGAATTCAATTTTTAATAAGCGCTTTGATGTCAACATGAATCGATAAATTAAAAAAAATCATAAACAAATGTCCATCTTATGTGCTAAGTTTCCAACTATTCCCAATTTCATCATTTGAAATCCATCCCCCTTGCCTTTTTTGCACTCAAATCACTCATCCCTAAACCTAACCTTTCCCAGTAGCTCCTTATTTCTACCAAAATCATTAACACATTGATTGTAGTGGAGCTTAAGATTTTGATATACCCAAACCTTACATCAGTAAAAGTTAAATTCATCCTTGCAATTAAAACAGTAATGACAGGGAGTTCGGTAAAATGAAAGATTTCCATTGATTTCTAAGGAGTTCAGTAAAATGAAAGCATTTCCATTGATTTCTAATTTAAGCTTCCAACAAGACCTCGGCTCCTAAGATTTGTCCCGTCAAACATAAATTAAGATATAATAATTGCCATAGAAGAAACCTGGACGAAGAAAGAGTATCCTCTCCCACATTTCTAATTTAGTAACTGAACTTGAAAAGCTAGATGTGCAATATGTAAATGCAGGCACCGGGGATGCAGGATTTCCACTAAATAACGGAACTGTTGGTCATCTTACTTGATAGGCATGCTCCAGAGTTAGCCGCACAGCCCCGCAAGAAGGTAAAAGCTTTCCAGAGCAATGTGAACCTCCCTGGAGACTTCGTTAACTTGAGACAGAAGAGATGTGGTTGACCTCACTACCCTGCGTCCACCAGAAAATCTTATTACTCAACAACTGAAAAATAAGTTCTCGGTGTTGACAGACACAAAAAGTTTCAATCTTTTAGGACCTTTATTGCTGGATTGGAAAAAATAGCCGAAGTTTGAAGCAGTTAAATGTAGACAAAATTTACATGAAATTTAAATATAAGATGCGGTCAGTTTATCGATCAAATTTGGAACAAGTCTCGGTCTAAGTTTTATTGGCGGGGAAAAAGGCAGCAGTAGTCTGTAACAGAGAGAAAAAAGAACGAAAACATTACCAAATTCAGATCATGAGATTCTAGATTTTCAACTTTTGGGAGTCACAAACACGGGTACTAATCGAATCGAATACCTTCAAATCCACTAATCACTAATCAGATCCAATTCATTTAAAAGTTTCAAATCCGAATTCGAATCAAATTTGAATGAATTTACTAACTCAAATTCAATTCATTTTGACTTTCAAATGTTCAAATTCGATTCATTTTATTTCGAATTTGAAGTTTTAGTTGTGATATAAAGTTTATATACATTATTTTACGCAGAATATCTGGACAATACTTCTGCCGTGATAGGTATTAGCCCATTTGCAGTAGTATCACCTCAATGCCTAGGAAGTACCTGAGTTGATCAAGGTCCTTGGTGACAAATACCTTCTGAAGGAATGCATGCTTTGTTATAGATTATCTAGATGTGACATGACGTTTTATAGATGCTCTTATGGTTGTACCTCTTCCACAAGATCATATCAACATCCGGATTGGAAGCAGGATATGAGTGAGGAGATGGAGGCTCTTGTCTCAAGGGACACTTAGGATATGTCGCATAGGTGTTGCTCATGTAGCTTGCAGATGGATCTTCACGGCCAAACATTCTCTAGATGGATAAGTTGACAAACTGAAGGCGTGACTAGTGGCCAAGGGAATCACCCAGATTTATGGCATGGATTACTTTGAGACTTTCTCTCCAGTGGCCAGGACGAGGTCTACCCATATGATTATCTATCTTGCTGTCAATAAGAGTTGGTCGATTTTTCAGTTAGATGTCAAGACTACCTTCCTCTATGATGATCTTGAGGAGGAGGTCTATTTGACGCAACCACTGGGTTACACTGTTGGGGGGGAGTATGTGTGCCATTTACGCAAGGCTATCTATGACCTAAAGCAGAGTCCACGAGCATGGTTTGACATGCTTACTTCTGAGATAACCTCATTTGGATTCCATAGTGTTAGAGAATATTCTGTGTGGCTATTTTGGTAAGAGAATATTCTATAGAGAATATCCTATAGAATATTCTCCCTTGAGCTCCTATATAAAGAGCCCCACACCCCATGTACTCATTGAGAAATTCCAATAGAATATCCGCCCCTTTGAGGGCTTCTCCCGTGGTTTCATCCCGCTCCTTAGGGAGTAGGGTTCCACGTAAATCCAAGTGCTCTTGATGTTTATTGTTCTTGTTTTATCAATTCCGCTTCCGCTTCTCTAATTTCAACATGGTATCAGAGCGGGTCTGATTCTTGGAGATTTGTTCTTTATGCAATTTGAGTTTTAATTCTCGAGGATTTGTAATGGTTATATTCCAGAAGTTTTGTTGATCAAGTTCTAGGGTATCAAACCCTATTTTGAGGGGTTCACAGTTTTTACATGCGAGGGATTTATCCCCAAGTGCAGCAAGATTCGGCAGCGCAGATCGAAACCCTGGGCAGGCGCTTCATATGCTCGCGGAGGAGGCGATGCAAATCTGAGGCGCACAGGCGTCGAGCCCCATGCAGGGGCCCTCCCATCTGCGCATCTCCAGGATCCATGCAACGATGGATTCCAGGAACTTCTCCTTCACAGGTCGTGCCGCATCGCCAGCAAGGGCGGCACCCACAACCCATCTCCAGATCGCCGCCTCCTCGCGCTCCTCCTCGAGCAACGAATCATCACAGACGGGACTTCCCACGGGAGCCCCCTCGACGCAAGACAACTCGCTCCAGCCCCAGCCCCGCGCATTCCCTGCTCCACCTTCAGGCGGCGCTACCCCAACGGCTGCACAGCCCCAGGCAGCAACCCATCTGGCTTCGCAACCTCCGAACACCCAGGCGCGATGCCCCATCAGAACAATGTCGATGCCCAGGCGATGGTGGTGCCCAGGTCTCGTGCGTGCATCCCCTCCAGGTCCTGTGCAATGACTTTACGCCTCCACGCGCAGGCGGCCACGAACGACATCAGCGCCCTCGCGCTCACCCGCAGCCCCTCGCACCTTCAGACACGCCCAGGCGCTCCTACGCCTTGCCGCGAGCAGGCGGCACCTCCATCGGCTCCGTACGAATCTACTTCGAGCCCCTGCGCGTGACTTCTCAGATCGTCTCCTCCATTTGCCAAGCTCCTGTCGGCGGCGGCGTGAAAAGAAAAGCCTCGTAGGGGCGGCATTAATTCGAACAAGGGCACCACCAAGGGAACCCTAACGACCCCTCTTATTCTCCATTTGCCAACCTCTTCGTTGGGGGTCCCTATCGAAAAAAAAAACCCAAAGATGCTGTTTGGGTTAGAAATTAAGGCAGGAGGAGAAGAATGGGCCCAAGTTTATAGGCCTAAATTAAATAAAAAAAATAATAAAGGGGAAAGGTCCATGTTCAAACAAAAAAGAAGAAGAAAAAATATTTCAAAAAAAAAGGGTGCGTACAAAAAAAAAAAACAAAAGCCGTACGCAAAGTTTATCAAAAAAAAAGGAAGAAGAAAAGCCGTAAAAAAAAGGGAGTTGAACAGCTTGAAAAAAAAGAAAGAAAATGAAGAAAATGAAATGATAAAAAAATGCATGTTATTCACTTGTTTCTCCCAACTTGATGCTATCTGTTCTTTATTCTATCAAGTATGGGAGAAAGGGGGAGTCAGATATGTATTCTTTACAACTGTCCATCTTCGACTGACAGACGCTCCAGCTTTCTACATGATCATCCGTCTTCACCGAGCATCAACTTCTTCCTTGAGGCGCATACTTCTTCTTTTGCGACCCGACTACTACTCCGTGCTGGACTTCTTCTTCTGCAGCGATTCTTCTCCAGGCACGACAGAGATATGTTCCGGTGACCTGCAGGCATGACAGAGATACGTTCCGGTGACCTGATATCGCAGCGGTTCTACAGGCATGACAGAGATACGTTCCGATGACCTGAAAGCCGCAGACCCGTCCTCGTGCGAGGTCTTCTACCAGCAACGGACTTGCATTCTTCTTGTGATGTATCGTGTGAAGATGTGTTGTATACTTTCTTTTTGTTGCAAGCTGCAGCTTTCTCAGCTCCAGCTTGAGGGGGAGTGTTAGAGAATATTCTGTGTTGCTATTTTGGTAAGAGAATATTCTATAGAGAATATCCTATAGAATATTCTCCCTTGAGCTCCTATATAAAGAGCCCTACACCCCCTGTACTCATTGAGAAATTCCAATAGAATATCCGCCCCTTTGAGGGCTTCTCCCGTGGTTTCATCCCGCTCCTTAGGGAGTAGGGTTCCACGTAAATCCAAGTGTTCTTGATGTTTATTGTTCTTGTTTTATCAATTCCGCTTCCGCTTCTCTAATTTCAACACATAGGACAGCATCTTATTACTTTGTATTCGCAAGACGAAGGACTTCTGACACTATGATATCGGATATTTATGTTGATGACATGGTCACATTTTTTTAGTCTATTCCTTTTTTATTACTAAAAAGGTCTGGTGGTAGTGCAGTGTGCCTACCATCTAAAAGACCAGGGTTCAAACCCCCCCCGTACGGGGGTTGCGTTAGGTAATCGAGAACCAGCATAAAAAATAGTCGAATCTTTCAACATGGATTTGAGCAAGAATCCATGTAGCCAACCCTACTTATAGTGGGAGAAGGATTCGTCATTCCTTTTTTTCCGACAAGGGACCCGTGTGTCTGCCACTATCTCTGAAGTTTCCCCATTACTTGTTCTTGTTCCTCGTCCTGAGGCACATGATACTTGGTTTAGACTTCAACATCAATGTAGACAACCACCTTCTAAGCCAGCACCTCCCTCTCATAGAGAGGTTAGTCCCTTAATATATGATTTAGAGCCTGACCATTTTATATCCCACCAGTACATTTACAAGCACTTTTTGAACTAGCACAAGTGCGATATGATCATGCTCATCGACTGATATGCAAAATGTTCTTATAACCCTCAAAAAGGGGAAGCGTCAATGCACTATGCATCCTATCTCTACAATTGTTTTCTTTTCTGGTTTTGGACTCCTACAACAAATTTTTAGAGGCCTTAATAGTTGCAGAAATTCCTTAGAATCGTGCATCAAGGAAGGAACCATGAATTATTATGACTAACATATAAGCCCATTAGGAAGGCAACTCAGATGATATAGGAGAAATAAGAAAATATATCGCATAAATGGACCCCATTTCCCTTGAAAATTGAAGGAACACAACGTCGGTGATGTATCATCGATTCCTGAAAAAAGATACAGAGGTTCTTTCGATACTGATGATACGGCGATACTGAAATATCATCGATATTTGGAAAAAAAGTTAAGGCTATACTCCATAGTAGGTATCTCTGAAACAGAGATTTAAATTTCACGAAATTTCGCCGAAATTTCGATTTCAACGGGGAGGGTCTTTCAAAACACACACACACACATACACACACACACACAGATATATATATGTATGTATATCGATTTCTCGGATTTCGACTGAAATGGGTCGAAATATCGGTGATATTTCGACATTTCGACTTATATCGATCGAAATTCATGTTTTCAGTTCAAAATTTCTCGGATTTCGACCGATATGGGCGAAATTTCACTGATACCTATGTAAATCAACGGTATTAACCATGCAATCTTATTTTTAGTCATTTTACTAACTATTTATCAATTCTCTATATCAAAATACATCATGATTTATATATTTTGTTTCGGGTCGGGGGTGCATCATCGAGACCCCCGTTTTACTAACTATTTACCAAATCAGTGAGACCCTCGTTCTGGTAGGGTATGGTGCAAAAGGGGGGATGCATACAATGTTTCTTCAACGTAGGGAGCTTGACCTCCCTTGTTTGGGCAATGGAGATGAAACAACTCTATAGATTCTAGAGATCCACTATAGCTTCTTTGTTTCATTCCTTTTATCATTTATCTTTGTAAAATATATCATCTTTACTATAAGTCTGTAATTAATTATGTAATTCACTAGAACTGTATGATATCTATCATTCAGCTCAATGATATGCCCCGATATATGCGATATAAGGCATATGGATGAGAGATATGTGTGATATAAGTGTGCACTTGTTAGCTATTATTATTTTAAGAACTTGGATTTAATGATATCCATTTCCAACATGTATCAATCAATAATCAGCCTTAACTGTGAAATGATCGATATGACCGATATGTGCGATATAAGGCATATGGATGAGAGATATGTGTGATATAAGTACGCATTTGTTAGCTATTGTTGTTTTAAGAACTTGGATTTAATGATATCCATTTCCAATATGTATCAATCAATAATCAACTTTAACAGTGATATGACTGATATGACTGATATGTGCGATATAAGGGGAATATATGAGCAATATTTATGATAAAACTGTAGATTTGTGAGTTATTTATTGTTGTAAATAACTTGAAAGATCTTAATTTGCAAAAAATGGTCAAAATGACTTTCTGAATCATTTTTGACATTTCCACCGAAACGGTCGAAATTTCCCGAAATTTCACCGAAATTTCGATATTAGGGGTGACCGAAACGAAATCGAAATCGAAATCTCGAACCTTGCTCTGAAAGCATAACATCTTATGCACAACCATGTTATGTACCATGTATGATATCATGGAGGAGCGCGTGGATATAGGAGCATAACCATATAGCATTTAAAAAGCTCCATTCATCGTGGAATAATGATACACTTTAATTTGTTTCATGTGGGCAATCTCAATCCAAAGTTGCAAGATCGTCAGCATATTTCTCGAAAATGCATATGTAATCTACAATCCCACATCTTGTTGATGTAGGATGGTGTATGTCTTCACGAGCACATTATCGTGCACACATGACAACTATATGTCTCTCTTCTTCATTTAAGAGATGCTCTTTATCAAGTGCGTGGACAACATCAAGGAAGCTTTACAACCACAGATCATAGTTTATCCCAATGAACTCAATCATTGGTGTAAAAATGATGTCTCATCTCCCCAATAGTGGTTTGTGGCTGACCATCAAAACCCATTGTATCAAACAACATATCCAAATAGAAAACAATGAATAATTTTTTTAAGCACACCATCACATGAGAATGTGTTGGAATTGTGTTGCACAATGTGTGTTGTATGTTCTGCACATTGCATGCAACGTGATGGCAGAGGTGACACTATGTGCCCTTGGCAATAACACCACACAAGAGAGGTCAGTAATGGAGGGGAACCCAATGATGAGCACGATACCAACAAATACAAAGGACTATACAAGGGATGTCGGCAAAGGAGAGGATCCAGTTATGTTAGGGTTTTGGTGAAGGGGGTGACAACTTAATTGGGTATGGTGTCGGACCACTAGTTTATAACTCCTACTATGATACCATGTTGGGGAAATTAAGAATTGTTTTCATGTGAGGGCCTGAGGGATGATGACCAAAAGGGTTTATAAACTATGTGAGATGAAAATAAAGAAGGATCCCAATTCAATTGTCACAACATTATTATTTAAGGAAATAACTAGTGCCTACTGCGGACCATTTAAACGTTGGATTTGTGACCTATAAATATCAACCCATTGGTACTTCATTCCAACACAAGAAAAATATACTCTTACATTTCACTTCACATATCAAAAAGATTTTTTTAGAGCTCTTACACCATTATACTGCAATCAAGCTCTACTTCCATTTCATACCAATCTTGGGTTTGCAATTCTTTAATGTTCTTATACCTCATCTACATTGATATTCATTTGAGGTTTATATATTTTGTGTAGGGTGCCCAAATTTGTCGGGAACCTTTCTTCCTTAGAGAAGATAAAGTTTACTTCAGTAGGTTCTAGAGTGTCTTAACAGTGGTTGGATTGCGTGCATTTGAAGCAATTCACTAGTATAATGATCATCTACATTGGTTGTTGTTGGGAAAAAATGGAAGAGATGTTTATTCCATCAGCCCTAGGCTCTCTTATATAGGAGAGTAGCCTATGGGTAAATTACATAAAGCATACGGCTGAAAATAAAAATAACAAAGAGATATAAAGGAAACTAATATATATGTTTACACTCCCCCTCAAGATGGAGCATAGATATCAATCATGCTCAGCTTGGACGCACACTTCTGGAATGGGCCTCGCAGTAATGCCTTGGTGAATATATCTGCAGTTTGATTTTCTGAAGTAACATGAGATGTAGCAATGAATCCCTTTTGAATCATGTCACGTATGAAGTGACAGTCAACCTCAATGTGCTTGGTTCGCTCATGGAATGCTGGATTGTTTGCAATGAACAAGGCTGCCTGATTGTCACATTCTAAGTTCATAGGAAGTGGTACGTCTATACATAGATCTGTAAGCACAGCCTTTAGACACATCATTTCTGTGCTAGCCTGGGCCATAGCCCTATATTCAGATTCAGCACTAGACCTGACTACCACCGTTTGTTTCTTGCTCCTCCATGAGATTAGAGAATCTCCAACGTAGACTGCAAACCTAGAGGTGGACTTCCTGTCCTTGAGACAACCTGCATAGTCTGCATTTGCACATGCTGAGATAGAAATCCCCTTGCCTTTCTTGAATAGCAAACCTGCACCTGGAGATGATTTGAGGTACCTGAGTATCATATGTATAGCATCCACATGGACCTGACGTGGTTGCTCCATGAACTGGCTCACACGACTCACTGCAAAGGATATATCGGGCCTAGTGATCGTGACATACAACAGTTTGCCTACCAGTTCTCTGTATCATCTCCTGTCCACCTCCTCTGTATCATCATCGTATAGCTTCATGCTAGGGTCCATTGGTGTTGTAGCAGGCCGGCACCCAAGCATACATGTTTCACTCAACAGGTCCGTAACATATTTTCTCTACGACATTACTAGCCCATACGGATTTCTGGTGAATTCCAGCCCCAGAAAATATCTAAGGACTCCAAGGTCCTTAGTGACAAATTCGCTACCCAGCTTTTCTTTCGCCTTCTTTATTCCTTGTTCATCATCTCTTGTAATCAAGATGTCATCTACATAAACCATGATTGCAATAATACCTCTTGAAGTATTCTGTACAAACAAGGAATGATCAGCATTAGAGTGTTTGTATCCCTGTTTTTCAAAGAGGTCTGAGAGCTTCTGAAACCATGCTCTGGGGCTCTGCTTAAGGCCATAGATAGCCTTATGAAGTCTGCACACCTTAGAACACTCCCCCTCAACAGCAAAACCAGGTGGTTGTTGCATGTAGACTTCCTCCTGTAAGTCTCCATATAAGAATGCATTCTTCACATCCAACTGATATAGCGACCACTCTCGAGAAACCGCAACTGACAGCAAGATCCGTAGGGTAGAATGACGGGCTACTGGCGAGAATGTATCAAGATAATCCATCCCGTATGTCTGCGTAAAGCCACGTGCAACAAGGCGGGCCTTGTATCTGTCAATACCGCCATCTACGTTCTGCTTGACTGTAAATACCCACTTGCAGCTCACTGGGGTCACATCTGCAGGTATAGGAACTAGACTCCAAGTTCCCCTAGATTGAAGTGCTGCCATTTATTCCTCCATTGCTAGACGCCATCTACTATCCTTCAGAGCATCTTGATAATTTCGTGGAATATCTACAGCTGACAAGGCAACCACAAAGTTCCTGAAATCCCCAGATAGTCGCTCAAATGACACAGAAGCTGCTAAAGGATATGTGGCGCAGCTCCTCTTCGATTTGCGTAATATGAACATATAAATCGGTTGTGTCCTCATCTGGCCTCTGCAACATATCCTGCTCAGAAATATCATTAGATCCATCGAGAGTAATATCTTCAGTACATACCTTAGGCGAGCTACAAGATGAGTCATGACCATGAGATGTAGTAGGCTTGCGGGTATAATGAAACAGTAGTGGTGAAACAGGGATAGTACTTAGAGGTGCGGATGATGGTAAAGGAGCTGCTGGTGGTGGTGGTGGTGGTGATGGTGGTGGTGGTGGTGGTGTCATATAGATGGCATCGGTAGTAACTGAAGGTAGCTGCTGATTCCTGAGGATGAAAAATACATTACGGATTAAAAAAATGTAACATATGCACTAACAATATACCGCCTACGCAATGGATCAAAGCACTTGTACCCCTTTTGAGTTCTGGAGTACCCAACAAACACACACTTAACAGCCCTAGGAGAGAGCTTGTCAGTATCGGGAGACAACTGGTGGACAAAGGCAACTGAGCCAAACACACGAGGAGTAAGGGAAAACAGATCCTTACCAGGAAAGATAAGGGAGAAAGGAATATGTTCACCTAGAACAGAGGACGGCATATGATTGATTAGGTAGCATGTTGAGAGAACCGCGTCACCCCAGTAAGAATAAGGAGCATGACTCTGTATAAGAAGTGATCTTGTGACATCTAGTAGGTGGCGATGTTTCCTTTCAGCGATCCCATTTTGTTGAGAGGTATAAGCACGGGATGTTTGATGGATAATCCCTTGGGATGAGTAGTAATTGGCTAGGACATGAGTACACAATTCCAGGGCATTATCACTTCTCACAATTTTAACAGATGTGGAGAAAACATTACGAATTTCATTAAGAAAATGGATAATAATATTCCCTGCTTCAGATTTATTTTTCAACCAAAATACCCATGACACATGAGAGAAGTCATCCACAATAACTATGTAAAATCTGTGTCCCTGATGATCAGGTACACGACTCGGACCCAGATATCAATATGAAATAACTCAAACTTGGAGGTACTACTCCGACTTGGACGACTGGGAAAGGTAGACCGGTGATGCTTTCTCAACTGACAAGCCTCACATTGGATGAATGTGTGAGGCAGACCCTGGGGTAACACACGACGCAACTTCTGAAGCGGTAGATGTCCAAAGCGCAGATGCCACAGCAGAGGAGATACGGGTCCAGTAGGTAGGGATGAGGTTCCAGCAAAAGGAGTCTGATTGAGGCGATAGAGGCCTCCTTGCTCAAAGCCACGGCCAATCACGTTGCATGTAAGGATGTCCTGAAAAATAAGAGAAGATGAATAGAAAATTGCCCGACATTGTAAATCCTTTGTAATCTGACTGATTGATAATAAGTTCATTGAAAAATCAGGCGCATGTAACACATTCTTAAGCTGTATAGAAGATGTCAGTCTAATCTCCCCCTGACCAGTAATTGGGGAATGTGTACCATTGGCAATGACCACTGTTCAGCCTGGAGGAATCTGAGAATATCATGTAAGTAAACTTTGATCGCCACATAGATGATGTGTAGCGCCCGAGTCCATAATCCAAGGTAATGTATCCGATCTACTACTGGTAAATGCAAGTATGCTACCTGATGCACTGGTAGACGCAGAGGCAGATGCAGCAGCATCAGATTGACTTTTAGTAGTGGGTGTTGGGCCAGATGGAGGAATAATGCCCCTTAGACGGGCAACTAGATCATCGAACTGCTAATCCAAAGTGGCAGCAAATGGAGGCTCTATCTGCTCAGCGACTCGTGCAGATGCAGGAAATCCATGCTTAGAGTAGCATGTGTCTTCATTGTGTCCGACGCGATGGCAGTAGGTACATGTTGGCCGAGTGCGGCCTCCTCTGCCACGAGGTCCACGTCCACGAGTCTGATGATGAAATCCACGACCCTTGTTGGCGGCCATGGCTGAAGCATTCTGATTTGTGGCCATAGAAGGGACGGTGATGCGGCTCAGTCTATGAAAGGCTTCCTCCATGGGAGGAATAGTAGAATCGGCCAAGATCTGGGATCGTGCCGCCTCATACTCTGGATCAAGTGCAGCAAGGAAAACGCCCACCATAGTCGCATTCCGATATGTCTTCTGTTGCTCTGGCATGGCTGTCAGGGGCATGAAGCAGTATAGCTTCTCGAACATCCCTCGCAGGGATGTGTAGAGTGAATGTAGAGGACGACCATTCTGCTTTATAGTGAATATATCATGCTGGAGTTGTAGAATCTTTGTCTCATTCTTCGCCTGAGAGTATGTGGCCGCCAGAATATCCAACATGTCTTTGGCTGTGGGCTGATGTAGAATATCATTGGCAATCTCGATCGCCAACGTTCCAGATAACCAGACTTTGGCGTATGCGTCATCGGTCTCCCATGAGGCATTGGCTCCAGTCTTCTCAGCAGGCTCTTCTTCGGTAAGAATGTGCTTCTTACCAGTTGACTTCATCATACTCATGAACTGCATCGCCCACAGTTCATAGTTCGTACCGTCCATCTTTACAATAGGCGCTGGACCACGAAAGGCGCCAATAGATGGAATATCTGCCTTGCTTTCTGACATACTAGAAACCGAAGACTGGAGCGATTGATTGACGATAAGATTCGTCTACACAGACATAGACGGGTTTAGTTGCATGTGTAGACCTCAAGCAACCAAACCCATTTAGTTGACGGTGTGCGCTTTAGGGTTTCGAGAACTCCGGTCTAGGACCGTCGCTCTAATACCATGTTGGGAAAAAATGGAAGAGATGTTTATTCCATCAGCCCTAGGCTCTCTTATATAGGAGAGTAGCCTATGGGTAAATTACATAAAGCATACGACTGAAAATAAAAATAACAAAGAGATACAAAGGAAACTAATATATATGTTTATAGTTGTTAAATCATGAATTAGGAAGAATAATAAGGTTCAACAAGAAAAAAATATCTCATCATGTTTGATTCTATTCCGATGAATTTTGTACATGGACAACTATCTTAATCATTCTTTAAATTTTGGAATGGGTAGGTATAAATCTAGATAGCACTGAACTATTAGCAAGATGTACAACTTCGTTATTTTGCTTGAAATCTTGTAGCCATCTCTTGGAGGTCGAATCCTCATTCGGTATCATATCAAGTATCACAACTTGAAGTCACACTCAATCACGACAGCTAATACGAATTATGGTGCATGCACAGAGAGACTCCGTCACAAGCACAAGATAATACACTAGAATTTATGTGGAAACCTTCTACAATGAGAGTGAGAAAACCGCAAAAGCTTTGATTTAGCAACCTCTCTCGGACCGCCCTGTCTCTTTCTTATTTCCTTCTTTAGTGAACAAAGGGGAGATTTGTACAAAAATCATGTAGGCTAAATAGATCCACACACAAGATCCGTTAGTCCAAATACAACCTCCAACAACTTTTGTGGAGGAAGCTATAAAACCTATAGGAGGTATTCATTATTGTTGGAAAGTCTGCAAGTGTAAGCCAGCCCATGATAGTTCATTGCAGTGCAGTATGTCCATTTCTACTACACAAATGTAAGCTTCACAGAGAAACACAATGGAAAAATTGCCAATAAGAAAGAGATCTACAGAGCATCTAAAAGATGGCCCACTGCTCTGTAAGATCGCATTTATTAATCAACAAGCACACTGATATGGGGATGAAAATTAGACAGTAACTTTTTTTAGTAAGGCTTTCAATACCTCAAGAAATTGTATTGTAAATATTGCCTCGGCATTGAGCATCCAAAAAATTACCTTTCTTTTTGCCACTTAGGCAGGCCCACCCATCCATTTGAGAAATTGATATGTCATCCAGGTGTTGGGAATAATGGTCTTTAATTTGAGGAACCTGTAAAAGCAAGCATGTTCAGTTGTAATTCTAAAGGGAGACAAAACGACAGAATATGAGAATGAATTAAGGATTTTCTAATATCGAGCAAGTAAATTCACACTATGGTTTCCTCAGTGACATTGCTTGTTTTTTTCTTAAATAACTGCAACAAGGACAAACTTGTCAACAGTGAGAAGCAATCTATCTCAGAAACTTTTAGGGAGGAATAGTCCACATAGTGCATCATATCATATCTAAACCTCAATACCAACCCACACAAAAAAAAACCAAAAGAGCACCACCACCAGCTACGACTACCAATATATAGGAATTTTAATGTCTTTCTGTACAAAAGTTCATGTTGAGTGCCATGTGAATGAGTAAGCGGATCTTGGGAAGAGATCTGTCTTACCTTATGTCATATATGTACCTCTTCCTCTCCCATTTTGAGAGATAGAAAATTAGACAAAAACCCTTTTTGCAGTGAGCAACAAGGGCCCTTCTTCCCGTGGTTTTTCCCTTCCATCATGGAGGGTTTCCACGTAAACCACCAACTTTGTGTGTTTGATTGTCTACATGGTATCAGAGCAAGATTCGAGATTGTATAGATTGTTGTGTATTGTTTCCTTGTCGCTGATACGCTCGGTTCAACCTGTATTCGATTATACATGCTTATGATTTCAGTCTACGCGCGGTCCAACAAGTGCACCACCCTTCCTTTGAGTTAGAGCTCCATGCTAGGGTTGCGCCCAGCAGTGCACAAGCCAGCTGTGCTCCGCCCAGCAGTGATCAGGCCAACCGTGCTCCGCCCAGCAATGCTTCCACCTGAAGCCGCTAATTGTTGAGGTCTATGTCTCTGTGTTGTTGCTATGTGTTGTTGCCTATGGCTCCTCCTGTAGACCCTCTTCCGTGTTAGGGCTGGGATTTTTCCTATGCTCATTGTTGGGATCTGTTGAAATGGGGCTTAAATCCCTCGAATGCTCGTTTTCTGGCTGTTGGTTGGATTGGAGTGTGGACTGTTGTGATTGACGTTCCGTTCCAATTCTCGTACAATTGTTGTGCCTCTTTTTTCATTAGGCTGGAAAATACTATTTTTGTTGTTTCTCTTGGGACTACATTGTCACAGTGATTAGAGGTTCATTTAGTTGAGATTTCAAGGTCGTATTGGTGTGTTCCTTCCCTCATGACAAGTGATCCAAAACTTGAGTGGATAATTGATAGTGATGTCGTTGATCATATGACGGATGATCCAAAACTCCTTAGAACATATAAATTGGCCTCTAACAAAGATCACATCACCCTTGATGATGGATCTCATGCAACAGTTGCGGGAAAAGGAATTGTTTATATTCTTGATAAATTTGATATTCATAATGCACTTCATGTCCCAGTCACGTCTCTAACTCTCTTGTCTGTTAGCAAGATAACAAAAAAATAGAATTGTGAACTTGTATTTCTTATGATCGTTGTATACTGCAATATTTGGTGACAGGGAAGAGAATTGGAACGGATTTAGTTAGTAAAGGTTTGCATCATCTACCAAGTAGAGTTGCAGTTGCCTTAACGACTGCAACTTAAGGAAGAAAGAACAAGACTAAGTGTATGCGTCAAGTCATACAATGGCATGGACATCTTGGATATCTTATGTTTGGTTATCTTAAAGAGTTGTCCTTTATTATTTGAAGACTTGAGTTCTATGGACTTAGTGCGTCACATTTGTTTGAAGGCAAAGCACACTCGTGCAACTTATCATGTTTTTGAGAGCAAGACAAGTGAATTATTTGAGCTTCTTCATTCTGATGTTTGGGGTTCCTCTAACATTCCCGCTCACTATGGCTACAAGTACTTTATTACTTTTATTAATAATTACTCTAAAAGCACATTTGTTTATCTACTTCGTGATCGTGGTAAAGTTGGTAGCATTGTGAAACAATTTTTCATTCTTATTGAGACGTAATACGAGAAAGTAATTGAACATTTTAGATTTGACAATGCTTCATGAATATTTATCAAAAGAACTAAATGAATGGTTTAATGCTAGAGCCTGGAGGAACTATTTATGAGACTTCTTGCAGTTATACCCCTTAGCAAAAAAATTGCTGAACAAAAGAACATGCACCTTCTTGAAGTTAGCAGAGTGATCTTATTCCAAAGAACCTCCTTAAGAGGTTCTAGGGAGAAGTTGTTTTCACTAGTACATTCCTTATCAACATGATGCCATCAAGATGATGGAATATGGTCACTCCCTTTTCTATTGATCAACACAAGAGCAAACCGTTTGTGCTTCCTTCGAAGATGTTTGGTTGTGTTTGCTACTTTCACAATTCTGCACATGATGCAAAGAAACTCGATGCTCGTTGAGTCAGAGGTATTTTTTTGAAGGTATTCCCCTCCTCGAAAAAGTTATAAATGCTTCAATCCCAAGGATGGAAAAATGCATGTGATTAAAGATGTGACCTTTATAAAGCATGACTCATATTTCTCTGAGCATTTCCTTCAGGGAGAGAATGGAAGTAATGATGAAGGAAATGTCAAAGATATTCTTTTCTTGGATGCATGTATTAAAGGATGCCTTTGGGCTCATGTTAGTCACACATCGTGTGACAGTGGGAGTTGGGAATCTTGGTGCATGGCCTCAAATTTCAGCGAAATTCGGTCGAATTTCTGTCGAATATCGATATCCAGTCGAAATCGAAATTCGACCGAAATGACCGAAATGACCGAAATATGGGGGTCCTAATACAAAAAATGACCGAAATGACCGAAATTTCGGTCGAAATTCCACCGAAATTCCATCGAAATTCTGTTTTGGTCGATACCGAAATGGTGACCGAAACCGACATTTAGGGCCTTGTCTTGGTGGGTCTATAGAAAGATTTTCACACCCATTGTATCAATTGAGAAAGTAAATAGAATATCATCCCATTGCAACGATTCTCCCGTGGTTTCATCCTGCTCCTCACGGAGTAGGTTCCACATAAAATAAAAGTCTATTTTTTATTTTGTTCTTTCTTTGATCTGCTTCCATATTTCATATTTCTACATGGTATCAGAGCAAGTAGATTTTTTTGGGTTTTCCTTCTAGATTTTATTTTTCGATCATTGTATTCTTTGTATAAGATCTGAAAGGTTAATCTATGAATTCTTCGTGTTCAAGCTTATGAAAGATTGAGAAGATGGGTTTGTAGACAGAACCCTTGATTTAAAAGAAGAAGATCCAATGCCATCAACGCTACTTGTTGCTCGTGATTAGCATCTCTGTCTCATCCATGTGATTACGCGAGGTGATGGTGCTTTGGAGAAGGTAGCGTCAGATCTTGGGGTATTGTCTTGGACGGCACTACAGATCAGCCTAGTGGCAATGCCCCGGTGGGGTCTCATTGGAGTCAACAGCATCATCTTAAAAAAAATACCAGAATAATGTCCTGACAATGATCCTGTATGGCAACAACGGTAATGAGCAGAGATAAGCCAATGTGAGGCTAAGACAGCCTGCAATGAAAGGATCAAGCGAATGAACTTGCTCAGATGCAACTCAAGGCGGGGCCATATTAGAAGCGACGGCAGCGTGCCAAGTTGTTGGACAGCAATTGCACCACAATGGGTTCTTTTCCGAGGGGAACCCTAACCCAAGAAAAAGAAGGCAAAGCCTGTGTAGTGCACTTGTTTTATTTTAATTTTTTAGGTTACCGTTGAATATGCTTAGTGTGGGCCCACATGGTTGTTGTTCTCTGATACAAGAAGGAGCCATCTGCCCACCAGATTGGAAGAGGGGAATAAAGGAAGAAAGGGAGAGCTGGAGTAGACGGTTGGGCCATTTGGGATTTGGCCCATGTGAATTCCTTTTATAGGCCTTCTATTGTTACGTATATAAAAAAAGAAGATGAATAGCCGAATAAAAAAATGAAACAGCTAAAAAAATGGCACTGAAAAAAAAGGGGAGCAACAAAAAAATGCCACAGTTCAGCAAAAAAATGACACGGGCTGAGGAAAAAAAGGAAAGGATGATTTTTTTATAGGTTTTTTCCTTTTAGTTTTGTATACTCGGCCGGGTGGATGTAGCCAGAATGAAAACAAAATGTAGGAAAAAAAGGGAGAAATGAACAGAACAACTGAAGAGAAATTGAATGGCTGAAAAATGTCACAGTTCCAAAAAAAAGTTCGACAAAATGTGAATGATTACAAAAACGAGAGTGAAGTTGGTTGAAAAAGAGAGGAATACAGTCCAAAAAAGGTGGTACTATAGAAAAAGTAGAGATTATGTTTTGTTGACCCACATTCATTTGTTCTCCCGACTTGGACAAGTATCCTCATATTTTCGACAAATATTGGAAACAGGGAGAGTGTAGTTAGCGATTCAAGACCCTAATTGTTTGAGGCACTTTGAGTTAGAGTAACCAATGTTTCAGAATTCTTCCGACAGCAGATTCATTGATTTTCTCTACTCTCCATGTGACCGTGAACTCCAGTGTATGGATATTTCCACTGCATGTTCCATTGACCTTGAACTCCATACCGCATGGATATTCCCACGACATTCATTTGTTTGACTCTTCAGAGAGATGGAGCGGTCTTTAGTGAAGGAGACGTATTACGAGTCAGAATTCTCACATTGGGAGACTCATTTCAGTACGAGCCAGTTCGCACTCCAGCCTTCAATTCCTCTTCATCAACATGGCAAAGTTCTCTGGTGGGAGACTCATTTTAGTACGAGCCAGTTCTCGCTCCAACTTATGATTCATCTTCACCAACATGTCATGAGAAGCAACGTCATCGACGGCAACCAACATTGTATGCGTTGAGTTGATATTGTATGTAGTGTCTTGTATTCAGTGAATGAGTGATTTCTTTATGTTTGTCCAAGCTGAGCATTGTATGCTCTAGCTTAAGGGGGAGTATTGAAGGATGTCTTTGACTCATGCTTAGTCCCACGTCGTGTGAAGGTGGGAGTTGGGTATCTTGGTGGGGCTATATAAAGAGTCACGCACATATTGTACCCATTGAGAAAGTGAATAGAATATCAACCCTTTGCGGTGGTTCTCCCGTAGTTTCATCCTGATCCTCACAGAGTAGGGTTCCACGTAAAATCAAAGTCTTCATTTTATTTTGATTTTGCTTTGATATCTTCTGCATTTCATATTTCTACATCATGTAATGATTTTGTAAGATCTTTGGGCAACTCCGTTCAAAATGACACGAAGACAGACAATTGGAAGCTTCGTTCTCCACATTGGCATGAAAAAAACTATAGTAAGAAAGATCATCAAGGGACTCTATTGCAAGATAAGGGAAGAGAAACCGATACCAATCATGTTCAATCCCTAGATGACCCAAGTTCCTCAACTACCTCCGGTAACTCTAATTGTGATCTAGAACTCCTCTAATGATCTGGTAGTTGAAGCAGTGGCACCTACTTTAGAAAGACTAGGGTTTGAATCCCTCCCCCGCCAACCCCCCCTTCAACTAGTAAAAAAGCCCCAATGGTGATCTAGAAAAGGAAGTCAACAACAATAATGAAGATGAGAAGGTTGACAATTCGATCATAGGTGACGGGGATTCAGTGGCATAGAGGTGTAGACGCAGGGAAATAAATCCTTCCTTAAGATACGAAGATACCACCAGATACCCTCTAAACAGATATGTTGGCTACTTTAAACTCAGTAAAAACTACATATATTTTATAACCTCTTTGTCTGCATTTGCGATTCCTAGAAATGTTGAAGAAGCCTTTATCGATCCCTAGTGGATTTATGCCATGGAAGATGAAAAGGGAATGCTTAGAAAATTTATGCATGGGACATTGGGGACATCCCTGAATGCGTGCATATGGTTGGTTTAAAGTGGGTGTACATCATAAAGTACAAGATAGATGGTCAAGTGGAGAGATACAAAGCCATACTTGTAGAAAAAGGGTTTAGTCAAAAATATGATTTTAATTATTTAGAAACTTCTGTTCCTGTAGTGAAAATGAATACGGTGTGTTGTTATTTCTCTTATTGTCGTTAAGGAATGAAAACTTCATCATATAGACGTAAAAAATGCCTTTTTGAATGGAGATCTCCAAGAAGAAGTTTGCATACACATGCCACCTGGGTATAAAAATATAGGAAAGTGATGCAAGCTAAAAAAGGCACTATATGGTCTAAAGCAATTACCCAGGGCTTGGTTCAAGAAGCTTAGAGTCTTTATGATCAGATTGGGCTATCATCAAGGTAATGGGGATCACACTTTGTTTTTGAAAAGGAGAACGAATAAAGTTTCTCTTCTTCTCGTCTACATTGACGACATCATCATTATTGGAGATGATGAAGAGAGATTGTAAGATGAGAAGGAGAACTTGTTGCAGCATTTGACTTGAAAGATCTTGGTGACTTGAAGTACTTCTTAGGCATTGAGATGACAAGATTAAAAAATGAACTTGTTTTGTGTCAGAAAAAATACAGTCCGGATCTATAACATCTGGATACTAACAAACCCGAAATCGACCCGATTAGGGTCAAATTAATCCAATAAAGTCATCTGGCAATATTAGACAACCCAAAACGATCAATTGATCGTGAATCAAAAGTCGTTCAGGCGAAATCGACCAAAAATCAGTCGCATCGTAATGCGTGTCCGAAAAAGTCGCGACGCAAATTCGGAAACCGCGAAACAAACTGAGACCGTCATTAGTTCCGATTCGACGACACGAGACCAACGGAATCGACCGTTCGTCAATCGGAGGTCGTTTGGTATTTTAATTTCACAAAATTTAATCTTAAACAAAAATCGTATCCGAAAATTTCGGGTATTCAAAACCCGATCGGAAGTATATCAATATTATACTCATATTGATCGTCATTTTGAGACGATCAAATCAATACATTATGCGTCGAAATCGGAAGCTTGAGGTGTGCATGCATGCAATTTTAAGATCCTAAAAAAAATTAAAATAATAAAATTCTGTAATTATACTGTACAGACGTGTTGTATATATATATATATATATAACTTGATTTCTACCTAAAAAGACCGAAAACTATTACAGTTATAACATGTACATAATAAATAAAGTTTTATTTAACTAATCTCCTAAGCAGGTGGCATTTTCTGTCGTGCCATTTGGCAAAAAAAAAGGAAAGAAAGAAGAGAAAGCCTCCCTCTTCTTAAAAATAACATGACCCCCTTTCTTTTTTTCCTTCCCATCACCAACGGAAGAGCCTCCCCGTCTCCCTTTCTTTTTCCATTTCCCCCAAATCTCTCTTTTTTCTTCCCCATTTTTTTTGTTCCCAACAAAAGCTCGTTGTCTGTCTATTTCCTTGCATCAATTGCTATCCAAGAACTCCAAGAACTGCTGCTGCTACTTCTTGTTTCAGATCAGCCACTGCATGTTTGTTTCTCCTAAATTTGAAGGAAGAGAGGTACAAACCCTAGCCCTTTCTTTTGCTGCCATCCATGGGTTTTGAACAAAATAAACTTCTCCTCTGCTATATATATATATATATATATAATTTCATTCTATCTCACCCTTTCATTTGTTTGGGACGAATGCTTTATAAGATATTGCTGGAAATCTGGTTCGATTAAAAAAATGGGTCTTAGTTTGGTTTGTGTTGAATTTCTATTGATATTTAGTTAGTTCAAGAGTTTCTACGACTAATTTGTGTTGATTTGTTTTTGATAACTTGCTCTTTCTTTTATTTTTCTTTGGTTCTGTATTGTCTACTGTTTCCGGATTGTTATCCTTCAACCTATTATTCATGTAAATATCCAGGATAATAAATGTTAGATCTTATGAGGTAAAAATACTTATATAGATAAATGTTGATATTGCAATCATACGATAAGCTCGTGCCAAGGAATTCGGGTGATAAAATTTTAATGCATAACTACTAGTCGTATGTACTTGCATGTTATAAGCATATCATCGATTATAGTCAGAGTTTGGTTGTGTTGTTACAGCATCTTGAGTACTCCTTTTAGCTTTAAGATGTTGGCAAGGTAATGTTTGGTATACTTGTTTTGTTTCTGCATATTAAATTTAATTCATAAAATTCAGATGTTTAAAAGCTCGCAATAAAATGATAGTATGGCTTTGAAGATTTTGAGTGGTTCAAATATCTTACTGGTAAACATGATATTAGTATCTCTAAAAGGAATTATAAGTATTACTCTCCTAGGTACAATAGTTTGCCTGTAAGATATCATACTAGAAACTTAAATGGTGCTATTTTTTTCGGTCAACTTAATTATAGATGCTCCTGGTTTATTTTACTAGGCATGGTTGTTATGGATTTTTTTATCCAGGCTCCAGCAAATGAATTCTATAATTAATTCGCTAATTAGTCAGATAAAAGGTTTAATAACTACTAGTTGATCTCTAGATGGACGGTATAGGCATAAGTAAATATCGTTGTTTATGACAATTAATTGAACTTAAGGTCTACTGGTTATATGAGGACGATGGATTATATCACAAGAATTATTATACACCTTGTTATAAGGAGTGTAGGATTATAATGCAGGTAATTTATTTAAAACGACATGGGCCTGCAACTTTCATCGTTTAAGGAGATTTTGATTCTAGAAACCTAAATGAGTTCAATGTTTGTATAGAAGATAACTGTTCATTTAAACGTAAATAAAGTATTGCTGCTAACTTTTACTTAGATTCGGAACTGTTGGTCTTAATGCTTTCTCCAGACCTTAGAAGCCAGAGGAGCATATTAGTATAATTATGACTCTTGTGTTTGAGCTATATAACCAGAGCATATACTTCCATACCAAGAGCTCTCAAAGGGCAAATTACTGAAACAAACACTATGGCTCAAGCCTTGTATTTGCATTCTGTTTTGTTGAGTACATTTTTATCTTTGATTTGTGTTTTCATGAATGCTTTCCTTAATAGGTGTTATTAATATATAAAGAGTATTCTCCACATATATGAAACTCAAAAATAAACAGAAGATTAGATATAAATCCTTGCCAATTTGATGTTATATTATTAAAACAGTATGTACAATACATCCGGAGTTGTGATAGACCTTGAACTGAATCTAATTGCTTAAAGAGATCGGAGGAATTATGTGATCTATGTTACCTAAAAACTCTTCAAACATTTGAGTTGATGTAAATCGGTGATATCAAGTAAGAGTGTTGGTTATGGTGACCTTTAACATGACCATACGAGGGTGTGGTGACCCTCAACTGGGCGGAAGAATAGGAAGCCCAATTCGGGCAGCGGCCGCCAAGTGCGCGGGTCTAGGATCCCAGTCGCTTTTCGGTTTTTACGCGAGCTCGCAGTGTTTTTATGCCTCGTTGGGATCCCGACTTAGACCAATCCGCTGACCCTCTGTTTTAAGATACCCAGGCGGGGGATCCTTGATTTTCAGTTTTACGTACGAGCTCGGTTGCCCGTTACCGGTCGGGCTGTTTTTCAAGAGTGACTTTTCCGGGAAGTCTCTCTCACCCGTCTCAGTGGCGTAGTTTGGGAGTAGACCTATCCCTCTATTGGACCGTCCTTCCAACTAGAGGGCGAGACGGAAGAGCCATTTGTAGGCTTCTTCACCGCTTGAGTTTACTTTCGCCAACAGACTTGGCGATTCTACATCCAGATCATCCATATCTATATCTACATCATATAAAGTTACATTTGAGTCAATGGAAGTGAGATTTGGAGAGGTTAAAATCAAAAGTTGTATTGATAGGAAATGCCTACCTATTGAACTTGAGAATCAAGTAATCTATAAACATTTCCAATTCCATCTTTCACATCTACAAATCCACATATTTGATATCTGGTCAATATAGTAATAGAGATATATACATATATGCATACTCTTATAATTATCAACATTTGATTACAAAATAAATATGTTAAATATGAAGAATGATTGGAATGATGGATGCTTATGAGAAATGCTTACAAGCCAGACTACCTTTTTACTTACGCAAGTAGATGTATATTTTATTTGTTCCACCTTTCTACTTGCTCTCTTTTGCACATAATAAAGTACTTGTCAATTATTTTTAAACTACGGATTTGTATTCACGTTTGTGACTCCGTTTCTTTCCTAAATATGTTTGGTAGGCAAACAGCCTGCTGTCCAGTAGCCGTTCATGCTTCCAGGAGACAGGGTATACACCAGACGGTATGGTTTATTTTGTCTCAGTTTTTTATTCACATTATAATATAAATGCTATCTCTTCTGTACTACATTTTGGGATATATGGTGTATACTGGAAGATTCTTGTACATGATGTAAAATGATACGGAAATTAATGAAATGAGATTTGGTGTCATTTGCCTCTTTTAGATTGTGGTTATGAATGTGAATGTCATATGTAGCTTCAAGCGTGAAAAATTTCCCCATAAATTATGCTTTTAATGCGATGTCATAAATGGAATATTGTAAAATGTGTCGTAAACGGGTACCCGGATCCTCGGGGGTTCACAAATTTGGTATCAGAGCAGTGGTATCGCGATACGCACATTCGCGGTATTACAATTCCGATCGCATTAAGCTCTCGGATAGCGACAGTCCTCCGACTTGTCGTGAGTCCGAGAAGGGAAATATGACATTCATATTCAGCCACCACAAATGCCACCGATTTCATTAATTTTCATATTATTTCCCAAGAAGAGAAAAGCATTTATGACAAGTATCTGCCTATGGCATTCTTATGACTAATAGATGGTTCTTATGCAGAGTCATGGCATCCCGACCAGGCCAGGAGACGGCTGATCAGTTGGCACGCATACTGACTGCCCTCACCGACCTCCAGCAGCAACAGGCTGCCATGCGTGGTCAGCAGGAGCAGATATTGGCCCAGCAGACTGAGATTGCCGATAGACAGACCGACATAGAGATGAGGTTCGAGGACCTATCAGATTTCACGTACCATCCATCACAAGATGGGATACGACAGGACCAGCACCAGTCTGTTGAGGTAGAGCAGCCTCATGCTGATGATCCACTTGAGCATGTACCTGAGCATGGAGCAGATGATGCGGACTTTGATAGGGAGCAGGACCCTGTGGACTTAGCAGACGAGGGTGCCCACAAGTATTCAGCTATTCACAGGCACCAGTCCATTTTCACATCCTACCAGCGCACCAACATACACTTGTTTGAGGGTACAGGTTCACCAGATGTTGCTGAGCAGTGGCAGAAGCGGGTGATGAAGGTGCTCAGGATGATTCGCGCGCCACGAGACACGTGGCTATCTTTCATGGAGTACTCACTTACAGACTTTGTTGAGAGATGGTGGGATGTTGTAGTGTCTGAGTTAGGCCGAGAGCCTACATGGGATGATTTCGAGACGAAGTTCATAGCCCACTTCTTTTCTGCGAAGTGGAAGGAGTCCCAGCGCCGACTTTTTGCAGAGCTTCGTCAGGGGCAGATGACAGCCAGAGATTATTTTATCCGATATACAGCGTTGTCACGTCATACACAAGCAGCTGGCGCATTTCCAGAGGAGAATCTGGAAAAGTTTATTGGCGGCATGCGAGAGGAGGTACAGGAGAAGCTGGCTGGACTACATATCACATCCATCTCCGAGGCTACTGATGCTGCGGAGAAGTTCGAGGACATTAGAGGGAGACGTTTCGGGAGCTCGTCTGGAGCAGCGCCTAGACCGCAGCGATCTTTTGGACCGATACGTCGACCATTTCAACAGCAGAGGACAGACAGATGGTTCCGACCTAGAGGTTCGTCCTTCACGGGCAGTGCTCGCTCTTCTCCATCGACTACTTTAGGAGGAGCACTTGCCGGACATGGCACAGAGTCCGCTCGACCATCTGGGTCGCAACGAGTAGACAGACCACCAGCCGGACCAGCTCGGAGCACAGACACAGCTACTCCACCTACCCGACCAGTCTGGTGTTACCGATGTCACGAGTGGGGATACTATCTCTCACAGTGCCCACAGGTTTCTGGTGAGCCTCAGCCACAGCCTTCACAGTCTCAGCCTCAGGCATAACGTTCAGAGAGTTTCCGTGGCAGGAACTCCAACTTCAGGCGACCGCAACAGAGACAGACGCAGAGTGTGGCAGGTTCCAGTGTTGCACCGGCCAGACAGGGGCAATTACATACAGTTACTGAGCAGGCACGTTCAGTGGCTACTGTAGTGAAAGGTATGGTCTCAGTCTTGGGCCGACCTTTCCATGTTCTATTTAATTCTGGTGCGACACATTCTTTTCTTGCTTCGAGGTTGCTTGCTTCTTTAGATAGAGTTGCAGAGACTCTTTCTTCCCCATATCACATCCGAGGGCCAGGTGGCCAGTTGTTCATTATTTCACTGATAGTCAGGCACTTGCCCGTACTGATTGGCGGTCATGAGATGATCGCAGATTGTCTACTTCTACAGCTTGATGAGTTTGACTTGAGTTTTGGCATGGATTGGTTATCCGCTCATCAAGCGCTTGTTGATTGCTTTAGGAAGACGGTTGTCTTCAGGATTCCAGATCTACCCGAGTTTACTTTTGAGGGTACTATACATGACTCCTCCATGGAATACATTTCGGTGTTGCGAGCTCAGCGAATTGTTGATCAGGGTTGCGATTCTTACCTTGTATTTGTTCGGAAGGTATCTGATCGGGAGCCGATGATACAGGACATCCGAGTAGTATCAGAATACCCAGATATTTTTCCTGATGAGCTACCAGGACTACCTCCTGAGAGAGAGATCGAGTTCGAAATTACAATGTTACCAGATACACAACCGATCTCTATGGCACCCTATCGCATGGCACCAGCTGAGTTGAGGAAGCTGAAGGTGCAGTTCAGGAGTTACTTGACTTGGGATTTGTGAGGCCGAGCACTTCACCTTGGGGTACTCCGATTTTATTTGTCAAGAAGAAAGATGGATCCATGAGACTGTGCATAGATTACAGGCAGCTGAACAAGAGAACGGTGAAGAACCGTTATCCTTTGCCATGCATCGATGATTTGTTTGATCAGCTCCAGGGATCTTCGATTTTCTCGAAGATCGATCTTCGTTCAGGCTACCATCAGCTGAGGATTCGCGAGTCAGATATTCCAAAGACAGCTTTCAGGACTCGCTATGGACACTACGAGTTTGTGGTGATGCCGTTTGGGCTCACCAATGCACCTGCGGCTTTCATGGATATGATGAACCGGATCTTCCGTCCATACTTGGACAAGTTTGTAGTGGTGTTCATTGATGATGTGCTCATTTACTCATGGAATGAATGGGATCATGCGAATGATCTACGGATTGTCTTAGATACACTGCGGAAGCACAAGCTATATACCAAGTTGAGCAAGTGTGAGTTCTGGTTACCTCAGGTCTCATTTCTCGGGCATATCATTTCTGGAGCAGGCATTGCAGTTGATCATGCGAAGATAGATGCAGTTATGTCTTGGGAGCAGCCCAAGACAGTTACTCAGATTCGGAGTTTCCTCGGATTAGCAAGCTATTACAGACGCTTTGTCAGCGGATTTTCACGCATTGTTCGCCCTCTGACACGACTGACGCAGAAGGGAGTCTCATTTATTTGGGACGATTCATGTGAGCAGGCCTTCCAGACACTGAAGGAGAGATTGACTACAGCGCACATTCTTGCTCTTCCTTCAGGCACTCAGGACTATGCAGTCTACACAGATGCATCTGGAGAAGGTTTAGGAGCAGTGTTGATGCAGAGAGGACAGGTGATTGCTTACGCATCACGACAGTTAAGGCCGCACGAGCGGAACTACCCCACACATGACTTGGAGTTGGCAACAGTTGTCTTCGCCTTGAAAATCTGGCGCCACTATCTATATGGGGTGAATTTCGAGATCTTTACAGAGCACAAGAGTCTGAAGTACATCTTTGATCAGAAGGAGCTGAACATGAGGCAACGCAGATGGCTCGAGCTGCTGAAGGATTATGATTGCATGATCTCTTATCATCCTGGTAAGGAAAACGTGGTGGCTGATGCACTCAGCAGGAGAGCGCATGCTGATGGCACTGCGAACTGGCTATATACATGGGATACACTTGCCGCTTTGACCGATTAGCATCCTCAGGAGAGCGCATCCATTTCTACCGCCGTGTCTCCACGATACAGCAGTCTTTGGGATCGTATTGTAGAGGGTCAAAAGACTGATCCTTGGATCCGAGATAGATATATGCGCACCATCAAGGATGAAGTTAATGACTTTGTTATGATGGAGTCTATTTTATGGAAGGCAGGACGGGTCGTTATACCCAATAACGAGCAACTTCGCAAAGACATTCTGGATGAGGCACACAGTTCACGGTTATCTATCCATCCAGATAGCACGAAGATGTACCGTGATCTGCGTCGACATTTCCGGTAGGATGGGATGAAGCGCGATATGGCGCAACATGTCAGCAGATGCATGACATGTCAGATGGTCAAGGCTGAGCACAGGAGACCACCAGGATTATTACAATCTCTCCCCATTCCCGAGTGGAAATTGGAGAGTATTTCTATGGATTTTATCTCAAGTATGCCGAAGACACCAGGTGGTCATGATTCCATTTGGATCGTTATTGATAGGTTGACCAAGTCAGCCCATTTCATACATGTCAACACGACTTACACTCCATCTAGATTGGCCAAGCTCTATGTTCAGAACATCATCAGGATGCATGGTATACCACGAGAGGTAGTGTCCGACAGGGATTTGAGACTTACATCGCATTATTGGCATCAGTTCATGTCAGCACTACAGACAGAGCTGAAGATGAGTTCTGCATATCATCTGCAGACAGATGGGCAGAGTGAACGCACCATTCAGACACTCGAAGATTTACTCCGTACTTGCACTTTGGAGTGGTAAAGGTTCCTAGAAGGACCATCTGCCATTAGTGGAATTCACGTACAACAACAGCTATCACTCCAGTATTGGCATGACACCATTTGAAGCCCTATACGGGCGGAGATGCCTCACACCTCTCAGTTGGGGTGAGGTAGGTGATCATGCTTTATATTCTGTAGATCTCCTAGAGGAGACTGCGAGAGCTGTTGATCTTGTGAGACGGACGCTTATGACGGCACAGAGTCGCCAGAAGAGCTATCCAGACCGTCGGAGAAGAGAATTGGAGTTTCAGGTATCCAATCTTGTTCTCTTTCCTTTATTATAAAATTAACTTAACCTCATATTAATGATATTCCTATCAATTATAGGTTGGAGATTGGGTATTTTTGTGAGTATCTCCCATGAAGGGAATACAGAGATTTGACGTTCGTGGCAAGTTGGCGCCGCGATATGTTGGACCTTTTGAGATTCTGGCTAGAGTAGGGAAGGTGGCATACCGAGTAGCCCTTCCTACACATCTTTCAGGAATTCACGATGTATTTCACATATCCAACTTGAGGAAGTACGTGCACGACCCTCGACATGTCATCAGTTACGAGAATCTAGACGTGGAGCTAGATCTGACTTATGAGGAGAAGCCAGTTCAGATACTTGACCGTGCTGTGAAGAAGCTTCACAGCAAAGAGATTTCATTGGTCAAGGTTTTGTGGCACCGACACGGCATCGAAGAGGCGACGTGGGAGACCGAAGCGGACATGCGGGCACGATACCCGCAGCTTTTCTGAGTTAATAAGCAAAACAACCTTTTGTAATTAAATATATGTTCAAATATATGGCTTGTTTTCTCTTTGAGGTTTTTATGGGTTCAAAACCCTTTGAGGTTTTTATGGTCATATAAAATTCAATACACTTAATGACCTTGACTCGAGTCTCGAGGACGAGACTCCCTTTGAGGTTTTTATAATTGTAACATCCAGATACTAACAAACCCAAAATCGACCCGATTAGGGTCCGATTAATCCAATAAAGTCATCTGGCAATATTAGACAACCCAAAACGATCAATTGATCAAGAATCAAAAGTCGTTCGGGCAAAATCGATCAGAAGTCAGTAGCATCGTAATGCGTGTCCGAAAAAGCCGCGGCGCAAATTTGAAAACCGCAAAATAAACCGAGACCGTCATTAGTTCCGATTCGACGATACGAGACCAACGGAATCGACCGTTCGTCAATCGGAGGTCGTTTGGTGTTTTAATTTCACAAAATTTAATCTTAAACAAAAACTGTATCCGAAAATTTCAGGTATTCAAAACCCGATCGGAAGTATATCAATATTATACTCATATTGATCGTCATTTTGAGACGATCAAATCAATACATTATGCGTCGAAATCGAAAGCTTGAGGTGCGCATGCATGCAATTTTTAAGATCCTAAAAAAATAAAATAATAAAATTATGTAATTATACTGTACAGACGTGTTGTATATATATATATATAACTTGATTTCTTCCTAAAAAGACTGTAAACTATTACAGTTAAAAACGTATATAATAAATAAAGTTTTATTTAACTAATCTCCAGCCCACTGCAGTAAGCAGGTGGCATTTTCTGCCGTGCCATTTGGCAAAAAAAAAAGAAAGAAAGAAAGAAGAGAAAGCCTCCCTCTTCTTATAAATAACATGACCCCCTTTCTTTTTTTTCTTCCCATCACCAACGGGAGAGCCTCCCCGACTCCCTTTCTTTTTCCATTTCCCCCAAATCTCTCTTCTTTCTTCCCCATTTTTTTTGTTTCCAATAAAAGCTCGTTGTCTGTCTATTTCCTTGCATCAATTGCTGTCCAAGAACTCCAAGAACTGTTGTTGCTACTTCTTGTTTCAGATCAGTCACTGCATGTTTGTTTCTCCAAAATTTGAAGGAAGAGAGGTACAAACTATAGCCCTTTCTTTTGCTGCCATCCATGGGTTTTGAACAAAATAAACTTCTCCTCTGCTATATATATATATATATATAATTTCATTCTATCTCACCCTTTCATTTGTTTGGGACGAATGCTTTATAAGATATTGCTGGAAATCTGGTTCGATTAAAAAAAATGGGTCTTAGTTTGGTTTGTGTTGAATTTCTATTGATATTTAGTTAGTTCAAGAGTTTCTATGACTAATTTGTGTTGATTTGTTTTTGATAACTTGCTCTTTCTTTTATTTTTCTTTGGTTATGTATTGTCTACTATTTCTGGATTGTTATCCTTCAACCTATTATTCATGTAAATATCCAGGAGAAGAAATGTTAGATCTTATGAGGTAAAAATACTGATATAGATAAATGTTGATATTGCATTCATACGATAAGCTCGTGCCAAGGAATTCGGGTGATAAAATTTTAATGCATAACTACTAGTCGTATGTACTTGCATGTTATAAGCATATCATCGATTATAGTCAGAGTTTGGTTGTGTTGTTACAGCATCTTGAGTACTCCTTTTAGCTTTAAGATGTTGGCAAGGTAATGTTTGATATACTTGTTTGGTTTCTGCATATTAAATTTAATTCACTCGCAATAAAATGATAGTATGGCTTTGAAGATTTTGAGTGGTTCAAATATCTTACTGGTAAACATGATATTAGTATCTCTAAAAGGAATTATAAGTATTACTCTCCTAGGTACAATAGTTTGCTTGTAAGATATCATACTAGAAACTTAAATGGTGCTATTTTTTTACGGTCAACTTAATTATAGATGCTCCTGGTTTATTTTACTAGGCATGGTTGTTATGGATTTTTTTATCCAAGCTCCAGCAAATGAATTCCATAATTAATTCGCTAATTAGTTCTAGGTACAGACAGTTAAAAGGTTTAATAACTACTAGTTGATCTCTAGATGGACGGTATGGGCATAAGTAAATTTCGTTGTTTATGACAATCAATTGAACTTAAGGTCTACTAGTTATATAAGGATGATGGATTATATCACAAGAATTATTATACACCTTGTTATAAGGAGTGTAGGATTATAATGCAGGTAATTTATTTAAAAAGACATGGGCCTGCAACTTTCATCGTTTAAGGAGATTTTGATTCTAGAAACCTAAATGAGTTCAATGTTTGTATAGAAGATAATTGTTCATTTAAACGTAAATAAAGTATTGCTGCTAACTTTTACTTAGATTCGGAACCGTTGGTCTTAATGCTTTCTCCAGACCTTAGAAGCCAGAGGAGCATATTAGTATAATTATGACTCTTGTGTTTGAGCTATATAACCAGAGCATATACTTCCATACCAAGAGCTCTCAAGGGGCAAATTACTGAAATGAACACTATGGCCCATGCCTTGTATTTGCATTCTGTTTTGTTGAGTAGATTTTTATCTTTGATTTGTGTTTTCATGAATGCTTTCCTTGATAGGTGTTATTAATATATAAAAAGTATTCTCCGCATATATGAAACTCAAAAATAAACAGAAGATTAGATATAAATCCTTGCCAATTTGATGTTATATTATTAAAACAGTATGTACAATACATCCGGAGTTGTGATAGACCTTGAACTGAATCTAATTGCTTAAACAGATCGGAGGAATTATGTGATCTATGTTACCTAAAAACTCATGAAACATTTGAGTTGAAGTAAATCGGTGATATCAAGTAAGAGTGCTGGTCATGGTGACCTTTAACATGACCATGCGAGGGCGTGGTGACCCTCAACTGGGCGGAAGAATAGGAAGCCCAGTTCGGGCAGCGGCCGCCAAGTGCGCGGGTCTAGGATCCCAGTCCCCTTTCGGTTTTTACGCGAGCTCGCAGTGTTTTTACGCCTCGTTGGGATCCCGACTTAGACCAATCCGCTGACCCTCTGTTTTAGGATACCCAGGCGGGGGATCCTTGGCTTTCAGTTTTACGTACGAGCTCGGTTGCCCGTTACCGGTCGGGCTGTTTTTCTAGAGTGACTTTTCCGGGAAGTCTCTCTCACCCGTCTCAGTGGCGTAGTTTGGGAGTAGACCTATCCCTCTATTAGACCGTCCTTCCAACTAGAGGGCGAGACGGAAGAGCCATTTGTAGGCTTCTTCACCGCTTGAGTTTACTTTCGCCAACAGACTCGGCGATTCTACATCCAGATCATCTATATCTATATCTACATCATCTAAAGTTACATTTGAGTCAATGGAAGTGAGATTTGGAGAGGTTAAAATCAAAAGTTGTATTGATAGGAAATGCCTACCTATTGAACTTGAGAATCAAGTAATCTATAAACATTTCCAATTCCATCTTTCACATCTACAAATCCACAGATTTAATATCTGGTCAATATAGTAATAGAGATATATACATATATGCATACTCCTATAATTATCAACATTTGATTACAAAATAAATATGTTAAATATGAAGAATGATTGGAATGATGGATGCTTATGAGAAATGCTTACAAGCCTGACTACCTTTTTATTTACGCAAGTAGATGTAAATTTTACTTGTTCCAACTTTCTACTTGCTCTCTTTTGCACATAATAAAGTACTTGTCAATTATTTATAAACTACGGATTTGTATTCACGTTTGTGACTCTGTTTCTTTTCTAAATATGTTTGGCAGGCAAACAGCCTGCTGTCCAGTAGTTGTTCATGCTTCCAGGAGACATGGTATACACTAGACGGTATGATTTATTTTGTCTCAGTTTTTTATTCACAATATAATATAAATGCTATCTCTTCCGTACTACATTTTGGGATATATAGTGTATACTGGAAGATTCTTGTACATGATGTAAAATGATACGGAAATTAATGAAATGAGATTTTGGTGTCATTTGCCTCTTTTAGATTGTGGTTATGAATGTGAATGTCATATGTAGCTTCAAGCGCGAAAAATTTCCCCATAAATTATGCTTTTAATGCGATGTCATAAACGGAATATTGTAAAATGTGTAGTAAACGGGTACCCGGATCCTCGGGGGTTCACAGGATCTCTTAAAGGAAACTAGAAAGTTGTAATGTAAACTTGCCAACACCCCTATTGAAAAAAATCACAAGTTTTGAATCAAGGATTGTAAGCAACTTAATGAAGATTTAAAGAATATGTATCAAAAACTTGTAGGGAAGCTCATTTACCTCACTATTACCAGATTGGACATAACCTATGATGTAAATGTGGTGAGCCAATTTATGCACTCACCAACTGATGTGCACATGAAAGCAGCGGATCGCATTCTCCGATGTATACTGACTCTGATTAGGCTCGATGTAGTGACACAAGAAGATCTACTACTTGATATTGTATATAATTAGGCAGCAACCTTGTAATCTGAAGGAGTACACAACAATCTATTTGTACGAGGACAAGTGTTAAAGCCGAGTACAGAGCAGTGGCAACGGGTGTTTGAAAGATGCTATAATTTAAGATCATCTTGACAGACATCATGGTTGATCTCGATATACCTATGAAATTATTTTGTGACAACAAGTCCGCCTTAAATCTTTCCAACAATCATGTATTGCAAGACATGACAAAGTATGTCAAAATTGATCGCTGCTTCATCCGAAAGAAAATCGATTCAAAGGAGTTGGTCCTACCATATATAAAAATTGAAAAACAATATGTGGATGTCTTCACCAAGGGCTTATCGATTGCCAAGTTTGAGAAGAATGTTGACAAGTTGGACATGTTTGATCTCTATGCCCAACTTGAGGGAGAATGTTGAGTGCCATGTAAACAGGTAAGCATATCTTGAGAAGGGATCTGTCTTACCTTGACATATATGTACATCTTCCTCTCCCATTTTGAGAGATATAGAAAATTAGACAAAAACCCATGTTGCACTGAGCAACAACGGCCCTTCTTCTTGTGGTTTTTCCCTTGCATCATGGAGGGATTCCACGTAAACCACTATCTTTGTGTGCTTGATTGTATACAGCTAGTGTTAGAAAATAGGAATGCGGAAGCGATTTGATAAACAGAGCATGAACTAGAAAGATAAAACATAGAACACAATAATTTTTACGTGGAATCCTACTCCTAAGGAGCAGGATGAAACTACGGGAAAAGGCCTCAAAGGGTCATATGTTGCATTTAAATTTCTCAGTGGATACAGGAGGTCTGGGGCTCCTTATATAGCCTCCATAGAGCCTCCAAGTCCCACCACCGGTAGATGTGGAACTAAACACATGGATGGATAAATGGATCCTGGAGGTATCTATTAACCCATCTACAACACAAATTGCGCACAACCAAATACTCCAATACTCCCCCTCAAGTTAGAGCATGCAATGCTCAGCTTGGACAAACAGAAAGAAAACTCAACTCAACGCGCACAATTGTCGGCTGCTGTCGAGGATGTTGCTTCTCATGCCGTGGAGGTGAGGACGAACGGGTTCGACTGTGAGTCTGGAGAAGTCTCCTCGTCCGAAAACTGGGTCTCTCCCATCTGGCTCAGAGAATGGTACTCTACTCTGGAGTCCCTATGATATTACATGAAAACTCTTGCCAACATGACATAAGGAATGGTCCTCTACTCAGGAGTCCCTATGGCTCACATGAAAACTCTGGCGAAACAACAAGAATGATGCGGACCACGAAACTGAAGATACTTGTGCGTATTGAACTGCATACTCGGAACCTGACATCGAGTCTGAACATCTGACAACTGTAGAGTCTGAACAATCCGGTTGGTCTCTGACAAATCTGAATATAGAATATACCTGTGACTCTACATAATACTCCCAATTTCTCCCAGATTGGTTGGAAAACAGTGATGTCGACCGTGTTGGGAGAAGACAAGACAAATGGGGAGATAACAAAATATCATTTAGCCGATACAATTTTTTTTGGCTTTCTCAATCATTTTTTTAAATCATATTTTTTTTGCTATTTCTCTCTCTCTCCTTTTTTTAATAGTTGTGTCAACAATATTATATATATAATAAGCCGTTCGAACACTTTTTATATGGCTTTTCCCTTTTTTTAAGTTGTTTCATTTCTCTCCTTTTTTATATGGCTTTTGCAACATTTTTTCTTTTCCTTTTCTTTGGAATTGTGTACGGCTTTTTTTATTGTACGCGCCTTTTTTTAGATTTTTTTAATCACAGCCTAACATGCCCAAAAATTCACGGCTCTCGACGCCAAAAAGGCCCACTTGAACTTTTTCCCCTTTTTACATTCACAATTATTTTGGAGCAGCCTGTTGTGCATGCTCTCTCCCTCATTCTCATTTTAGCTGATACAATTTTTTTGCGGCTATCTCAATCATTTTTTTCCGGATATTTCTCTCTCTACATTTTTGTAATAGCCATGTCAACAATATATATATAATAAGTCGTTCAAACATTTTTTATACAGCTTTTCCCTTTTTAAAGTCGTTTCATTTCTCTCCTTTTTTACACGACTTTTGCAACATTTTTTTCTTTTCCTTTTTTTGGAATTGTGTCTGGCTTTTTTTATTGTATGTGCCTTTTTTTAGATTTTTTTAATAACGGCCTAAAAGGCCCAAAAATTCACGGCTCTCGGCCCCCAAAAGGTCCACTTGAGCTTTTTCCCCTTTTTTCATTCACAACTTTTTTTGGAGCAGCCCGTTAGGCCTGCTCTCTCCCTCACTATCATTTTTTCTTTGTTTTTTCTTTTCAAACCCTCGGCCTATGGACCCTTACAGTAGCAGCAAAAACAATTTAACATCCGAAGGCCCTTGGCTTTTCACTTAAGGGTTCCCAAGTGGGAACCCCACTCATACGAAGCTCGCAACCCCTCGATGGGGCATCTGGAGCGTCGTCAAGCTATGGAGGAGAGGATCCGGAGGACCGCCAAGATCGCCTGTGCGGCATGAAGGAGATGCGTGAAAAGAGGGGTAGGCCTCTGCTTGGAGGAATCGTGCGAGACGCCTGCGTACAGGGAGGAGGTGGAGTGCGCGGGAGTTTGAAGCGGCCTTGCGCTGCCTGCGCGAGAGAAGTGGATAGAAGGGGCGGGGTGGCTGGGATTCATGTAGAAACGCACCGCCTGTGATCTGGAGGAAGGCGTGTGCAATTATGAGGAGGAGGATCGTGGAGGTCACCGCGTAAAGGAGAAAGGGATGGACTCGTGGCTAGGGCTCGCCGCATCAAGAGTCCTTGCACCGCCTGGAGGTTGGGCTCGTGCCACTGGAGGCCAACGCCTTGAACAGGATCTACGAACATGGGTTTAGCCCCTCCGCCTAGCAGTAGATGTCGCCAGGTCCATTGGCATCGGAGGCCACCTGTTCTGAAGCAGAGAAGCTTCGAAGAATCGTCGACTGGACAATGGGCTACCGATTTGGATAGAATCGACCTGCATGGGCCACCATTCTAGAGGTTGCGGCTAAGGCCGAAGGACTTGACTGGAGGATGCCATTGGAAATAGGATTCGGCGGCGATCTGGATGACATTAGGATTTCAAAGAACCCAAAAAAACTGACCGAACATGAACTCCAAAAACGAATCTTGAATAATAAAAAAACAAAGAACTGAAATTCCTCGAGAATCGACCCACTCTGATACCATGTTAGAAAATAGGAATGCGGAAGTGATTTGATAAACAGATCATGAAATAGAAAGATAAAACATGGAACACAAAGATTTTTACGTGGAACCCTACTTCCTAAGGAGCGGGATGAAATCACGGGAGAAGGTCTCAAAGGGCCAAATGTTGCATTCAACTTTCTCAATGAATACAGGAGGTCTGGGGCTCCTTATATAGTCTCCATAGAGCCTCCAAGTCCCACCACAAGTAGATGTGGGACTAAACACATGGATGGGCTCCTTATATATCCATTTACCCATCTACAACACAAGTTATACACAACCAAATACTCCAACAGCTAGCAACATTAATGCCCTCAATAAATCCACGAAGACATTCTTCAAGACAAAATAACTGCAGACAAATACAGTAACGGGCTCCAACATCAGCAATTGGCTCAAATTTTAAACTGAACGAAATTTCTAAAAACTGTGATCTGAAAGTCGCACCTGCTCTATTATGATTCCAGATAAACCAATGACAGCTCCGGGTTTCCCATAGGAAACAATATCATCTGCGAATTCTATGAGAGGATTTAGAAGTATATTTGCTATGACAATGTCAAACTTCCCCTTTTTAGCACTTAAGTTTTGCTTGGACAGTAATGGAGCATCAGTGATATCGCAATTGTTTACATGTGAGGAAGATGGAGTCTTCCCGTCACGGAATAAGTACAACTGCATCTTGTCAGAATGTATTCCGTTCAAGGCGATATTTTGTTCTGCAGAAGAAATGGCCTGGGGATCCACGTCTACCCCAACAGATCGTGATGCACCCATCTATAAATTAGAAGAAAATTAGTTTATCAAAACATATACCCCAATTCATAACAATGAAAAGATGCTAAAGCAAATCATCCAAAAGGCAATCAATAAATGTATTTGCACAGAATATTAAACAATAGCATCTAGAACATTTGAAAAGTTGTCCAGATAGCACATTTATTTGGGCTATCCCACCATGATTGCAGGAAGAGAGAAGGTTGCTGCTCTTTCCAGCACACAGAGAAAGGAAAAAAGAGTGTTGCATTACTTAGCACTGTAATATTTAAAGAAAAGACGAAATGTAAAAATATTGATAAGTACTTAAATATGCTAGGCCTAAAGTTCCTGAATTTAATCTGTTCTTCGTATCTTCATCAACATGTTCAGAAGATCTAACAACTGCCTTCCTGTTCTTCTAATCATACCATCCTCTAGACTGCTTCTTCCCTCATTGAAATGCCCAATACGAGTTAACAAAATGACCTCGCCATTTGTTGTGGATGCACTTCCATCTCTGTTCCTGGTTTTTTCGTCAAAAGAGGGAGAAACACGGTAAGGTGTCCGCCCAAATATATGAAAAAAGGAAAGGATCTATAAGAAGACATGCAGAAGCGAAGACTCGATAAGATACCTGGTATGAGAAGTTACATTTTCAGGCATTGTTCCTGAATTAGTAATCTTCTTCCCATCTACATTAGCTTGTCCCGAAGCACTAACTACTACCTTCTTGCTCTTCTGATCAAACCATCCTCTAGACCACTTTTTCCCTCGAATGAAACTCCCAATACGAGTTAACAAATTTTCCTTTACATTTACAACGCTCGCACTTCCTGCTTTGTTTTCCAACAGTGATGGCTCCAGCTTCGCAATCATGTCGCTCAATATTCTTCATGTCATCAAGAGTAGTTGCCATCATTTTTTAATGCAAGAGTAGTTGCCATCGTAATCCTATATTGTTCTTTAGTTTCGATCCGATAATAGACTTCGACAATAGGAAAGACATCCGTGGAATTGAGTCTGACCCTTGATATTTTCAAACTCAAGGTTAAATAATCCAAGAAAGACAAATTGAGTGAATATTTATTCTGCAGGTACTCCCACAGTCGGGAGCATCGACGATTCGCTCCTTTGTCCCAATCTGCATCTTCATCGACCATTGGGAGACATTGGTGGCGAGCTGAAAACCAGACCCTCCACCCCCACTCTGATGCATCGTCTCCGACAAAGATCTGAAGAATCTATGAGATGTAGCAGTGCCACAGTCCGGAAGTTGGATAATATCGAGCATCGTTGAAGGATTGAGCAAGAACACGCTCCACTAGCAGCATATCGTCACGTGGAGATAATAAGTGGCGGAGCTTTGATCCAAGCTATTTGATAATAGTCGTTCGATCAGGCCACGCCAACAGCACCACTTCGAGGATCACTCCACAAGCATTCTAGGCCACGCCAACAGCACCGCTTTGGAGATCGCTCCGCGAGCCCACCTTGTTGTCTATAATGTTTGCAATGCTCTGAAATGCTCGATGAGTGATATACTCACAGCGATGGATGTTACCGTGAAGGATGGTGTGGATGTCCTTTCCGTGTCCCTCAATTCCGAGTCACTTCCCTTCTTCGGTGATCCCTTGGCCATCGACGCACTAGCCGTCGTCGATAAGGGTATCCTAGTCAACCTTGCGGGTGGAAACAACGGTCATATTGTGAACAGTATCTCTAACGAGGCATCGTGGATGCTCATCGTTGGTGCAAGCTCCCACAATCGGTTGTAAGAGTGACCATCAAGCTATCAAACGATCAGGAAATTATCGGAGAGTCAACTCACAAGAACCTTCTGACGACATATTTACAGCTTGTTGTATGGAAGAGGGAAGGGAAGCGTAATGGCATCAATTGTAAATTAGTTGAACTTAAAGGGTGTATTATTTAAATACTTGGCGGATTCTGTCATAATTAACGGAGAAACGGATGGAAGTTAACATGTGGTTATGCCATGTAAGAGTTAAGTACTATTCGGGATTATGGGTTCACGACCAGACAGAATGGTTGTCCTCTGCACAACTTCTACTTTTTCCTTCGGGGCATGTTCGAGAAGTTGTACGGCTTCATGCATGTGACCATGTCTACGAAGCAACAGAAGGTGTACAGGAATGCTACTATTGTGGGAGTTTTCTAGCGGCTCTTGATCCTAAGTACGATGGAGCTTGCACATAACTTCGTATGGTTGCATATGTACCTTCGATGAAAGCTTACAACAGAGTTAGCAAGATGGCAATCCCGTCACTGCCACTACTCAAACCTCGCCTGCAATGGCCACATCTCGCGACAGAGGAGGTACACCTCAGTTCATAGCGTGTGGTGCTCATGGCAAAGGCGACGGACATCAGCATGGGCTCTGCACTTACTACCATCGTACAGTTCATCAGGAGGAGACAAGCTATCTGAAGCATGACTACCCTCCATCTGCTCATGTGGCCGAGCAGGTTGAGCCTACTACCACTTCCTCGTCTACTGTTGATCAGAAGTTAGATGAAATTGTCTCCCGCCTGAGGAAGATCATTACTCATGATGTCACCACTATTAGTGCTCCTACAGACCCTTCAAATGCCGATGTCATAGTCATAACCTCTTCTAGCACATCAGGTATAATGTATGCCCTTACCAATTGTCACGTGGCAGACATGACAGGGTAGTAGGGGCCCTCCCAGTGGCATATTTGAGCCTCCCCAAAACTGCAGGTCGGCTACGTGCATGTGATTGGAGACCGGTTCCTGATAGAATGGAGATCAAGCTAGCTGGTTGGAAGGCGAGAATCTTGTCCAAAGGGAAACTAGTTCTGCCCAAGCATGTCTTGTCAATTATCCCAATATTTTTCTGTTCCACTTGACTTCTCCCGGGTGGAGTATGGACGAAGATTGAGGCCATTATGAGGAAATTTTTTTGGGGTGACGATAGACAGGTGAAAGGAGGTATTCATCACATTAACTCGGACAAAAATTAGAAAATCCAAAAAGGATGACGGATTGGGTGTCCTAAGATTAGAAAACATGAATAAAGCACTTCTTACCAAGTGAATCCTCAGATTGTGAGACAAAAATGAAGATAGTTTGTCGCTTACTGAGGAGTATATAGTGTATCTGGGGAGCCCTGGTAGGGGAACCTGTTTGTTTTTTGTTATCATTATGGCAGCTGATTTGTCAATTCTCCTAGAGTTGGCAGTTTTCTTCCAGCCGTCTTCGGAGAATGGTGAGGTCTTCTGCTTTTGGAGGGACAACTGGACTGGGCTCGGCATTCTGGGGGAGTGTTATCCATGTCTTTTTGCATTGGTAGAGAACTAGGATATATTGGTTCATCAAGCTTGGTTGAGTGGTTCATGGGCTTCAAGATTCATGACAAATTTCTCGAAACAAAGGCTTAATGACTTCTTAGCAATGCTAAATGACTTATCTTAAGTGTAGGGTATTACAAGTGGTAGAGATCGCTTCCGTTGGCCTGATGGTAGATTCACAGTCAAGAAAGCATATCGACATTTTACTACTTGTTCAAATGGGATTCCAACGGACCTTAAGTAGGATTGCAATATCATATGTAGCTGTAGAGTACCCCAATGGGTCAAAGTATTTTTGTGGCTTGCTAGATATGGCCAACTAATGACCAAGATGCGACTGTCTAGGATTCTGAACACTGGCGACGTAACATGTGGAAGATGTGGAGAAGAAAGCGAAGACACGGATCATTTGCCCTTCTAATGTAGTTCCTCTCGATAGGACTGGAATGGGGCAAATATGGGTTGAAAATCAATCATGCAAAGTCTACTTTTGTGCCTTTTAGGATGAACAAGGAGGAGGTGACAGGAGGTAAGACTGCATTGCAGACACACAGAGGGGCCCTCTCTATAGCGTACCTAGGATTGCCTTTGGTGAGCAGCAAGTTGCGACAATCAGATTGGCAGAGTGACATTGAGAAGCTGGAGAAGAAGCTGGCAAGCTGGCGTGATGCATGTATGTCTCAAGGTGGTTGCCTTGTTTTATTGAAGGCGATAATCTCAGCTATCCCATTTTTTCCTCTCACTGTGCCTCCTACTTACTTCAAGGCTCAGCTTGAGTCCATTTCTTTTTACTTTGATTATGGACGAGTTGACAAGTCACATCCAAGATGAGTTACCTTGGTGTATGTTATTTATTGATGATATTGTGTTGATTGACGGGATTAGAGATGGAGTAAATGAGAAGCTTGAGGTCTGGAGACATGCATTGGAGACTAAAGGATTTCGTATAACTAGGGCTAAGATGGAATATATGGATTGCACCTTTGATGGAAGCAATGGTGAAGGAATCGATGTGAAGATTGGTGATGATAACATTCAGAAGAGAGATTCTTTTAGATATCTGGGATCTATTTTGCAACATGATGGGGAAATTGATGGAGATGTTACTAATAGAATAAATGCAAGCTGGCTAAAGTGGAGAGGAGCCTCTGATGTACTCTGTGATAAGAAAATTCCTTTAAAAATTAAAGGAAAGTATTACAAAGCAGCTGTGAGACCTGCTATGCTCTATGGATCTGAATGTTGGCATGTGAACCATAAACATGTGCAGAGAATGGTTGTAGCAGAAATGAAAATGCTAAGATGGATGCGCGGACATACACGTAAAGATCGGATTCGGAATGAGGCAATCAGAAAGAAAGTTGGTGTAGCTTCGATCGAGGATAAGATGCGAGAAAATCGCTTAAGATGGTTTGGTCATTTGCAAAGAAGATCAGTTGATGCACTGGTTAGGAGATGCTAAGAGAGGGTGAGGACGGCCTAAGAAGTGTTGGAAAGAGACTATATGAAGGGATCTTAGTTTTTGGATATAAGCCCGGGATTGACTCAACATAGATCTGAATGGAGGCGAAGAATCCATGTAGCCGACCCTACTTAATTGTGGGAAAAGGCTTTGTTGTTGTTGTATCGTGCCTCCTACCTGTCGGGGTAAAGGGGAAGCTTGAGGCAATCATGAGACGTTTTTTCTGGACCTCAAGTGGAGATTTACAGGGGATACCACTAGTTGGGTGGAAGGTTGTTATGTTGATAAGGAAAGATGGTGGGATGGGGATTTGCAACGTGGAAATAATGAATCAAGCACTGCTGGCGAAGTGGGTGATCCAAATATAGAGAGGAGAGACTGACTTATTATGCAGAACGTTGCGTTCTATTTACGGGATTTCGATTGATCCCTTGGAACCAGATGGGGATGTCCGACGGCCTTATAACTTTCTTAAAAGGGATTCGCTCTGTGCCCCCGGATGTAGTGCCGCGTTTTGGGCTTGTTCAAGGTGATGGTCATCGTTTCATATCTTGGAGAGATGGTTGGACATGTTAGAGCCCCTTAAGGGGCCTCTTCCCACGTCTTTACATGTTGGCAGTTAACACATAGGTGTCACTGTGTCAGTGAGATGATGTTGAGAGAGCGGTAGCAAGATACCTCCCTTTCGGACGAAATTGTGTGATCAGTGACTCATGGATTTCTTGCTTCTACTTGAGGCATTGCCAGTTGGCGCTGAGATGGATGGGTATGTTGATCGTTGGTCTTGGACGGATGGATGGTCCACTGTGCAGAATGCATATAGGGCTCTCAGTAGGAGAGTCGAGATAAGGCATTACTCTCGGATCACTCTCGGATCGATTCACGAATTTATGGTCCTGGAAGGTACCTTTACAAATCCAAATTTTCATTTGGTTGTTGCGATGGAAACATCTTATAATAGAGGATAGAAGAGCACGATTTTTCCTGCTTATGATGGCACTTCTACCGCTACATCGCCTCCCGGATGCAATCCAAAATTTGCAAGGGTTCTCGCATGATAGACATATGCGGGTAAAGAAGTTAGTCCAAAAGACGTTGCAAAGAAAGTTGCGGATAGGTAGTTGGAATATTGGCACTTTGAATGGCAAATCGATGGAGATAGTTGATGATATGGAAAGAAGGAATATTCAGATATTATGTCCACAAGAGACAAAATGGGTTGGAGATAAAGCAAGGGAGATCGAGAAGACAGGTTGTAAACTTTGGTATTCAGGTAAAGATAAAGGCAGAAAGGGTGTTGGAGTAGTTGTTCATAAGAATTTGAAGGACTGTGTGGTTGAGGTGCAAAGATCTGGGGATCGGATTATATTGCTAAAAGTGGTGCTCGAAGAAGAAATTATGAATATCATCTCAGTTTATGCACCACAAATTGGTTTAGATGATAGGATTAAACAAGCTTTTGGGGAGGATTTGGATAAGATTATGCAAGGAATCCCACAAAGAGAGATAATTTGCCTAGGTAAAGATCTTACTGGACATGTGGGAAAGGATGCTTCAGGGTATGCTACTAATGCTAGTATTCATGAGGATATGGCTTCCGGGATAGAGTGCCTTTCTGGATTTGGTAACAGCTTGTGATCTTTTCATTGCAAATACTCTCTTCAAGAAGAGGGAGGAGCATTTAATTAATTATAAGAGTGGCTCGACTAGAACACAGATAGACTACTTTGCGTTGAGAAGAAGAGATCGGTTGTGTTGCAAAGACTGCAAAGTAATCCCAAGAGAGAGCCTGACTACCCAACATCGCTTGTTAGTCATGGATGTTCAAATAAAAGGGTTGGTAAAGAAAAGGAGGGTTTCCAAGATCACAAGAACTAGATGGTGGAATCTTCAATTGAAGCAATCAAGCTTCAAGGAGAAGGTTGTAGAAGACTTATCTTGGGAATGTAACGGAAGTGCAAATGAGAGGTGGGAGAATGTAGCATCTGGTATCCGAAGGGTAGTCAAAGAGATGTTAGGCGAGTCAAAGGGAGGAGCTCCAGGCCAAAAGGAGGCTTGGTGGTGGAGTGGAGGGATGCAAGAGAAGCTCAAAATTAAAAGAGCTTGCTTTAAAGATTTGTCTAAGGATAAAACAAAAGAAACTGTCACAAACTACAAAATAGCTAAGAAGGAAGCAAAGAAGACGGTAAGCGAAGCTAAGTCAAATACGTCATGTTGTAAAACTACAAAATAGCTAAGTCAAAGAAGAGGCCTTCCGTTCTGTTTGATGGTAAATATGTCATGTTGTAGCTGCAGAATCTTTGTCTCGTTTCTTTCTTGGAAATAAATTGCTGCGAGGATATCCCACATCGCCTTGGCGGTGGGCTGATGTAACACGTCATTGGAGATCTCTATCGTCAATGTACTAGAAAGTCAAACCTTAGCATACGCGCCATCTTCATTCTATGAGGCATTGACCCCAATTTTCCCAACCGGCTCTTCCTCGGCAAGATATGTTTCTTATTCGTAGACTTCATGAGGCTCATGAACTACATGACACAAAGCTCGTAGTTCGCCCCGTCTATCTTGAAAATCGGCGTTAGACCTCTAAAAGTGCATGTGGCAGGAATATCGACTTTGCTCTCTGACATATTGTCGGATAAAGAAAAATTAGGACTATGTGGACCAATAAAGATTGATTTGTCTACACAGACATATAGGGATTTGAGTGCAGTGTGGACTTATGCAATCAAATCCATCAACACGAGCGGAGAGAGCCAACGGCGATGTTGGCAGAGGAGACCAGAAGCGTCATTGGTGGTGGCCGACAGCAGCTACGGCAACAGAGGACATCGTCGATGTTGCCGCGGAGGAGATCAGTAGTGACGGTGGAGGCCCCCCGACAGTAGCAGCTGTGCGAGAGGACACTGCTGGTGGTGTTGGGAGGAAGCCGCCGGCAGCGAGCTGCGAGAGAGAGAGAGGGCTAGCGGGTGGGGTTAGGGTTTTCTCGGATACGAGAGCTCCGGCCTAGGACCACCGCTCTGATACCATGGTTGGAAAAGAATGAGAATTGTTTGTTCCTGAGAACCCTAGGCTCTCTTATATAGAGGAGAGACCTATGGGTAAATTACATAAGGTGGACATAAGAAAATAAAATAAGGAAATAGTACGGAAACACAAATATATCTATACAAAAATAAATGAGATTGTTGAGCTGATAGGAGGAACAACACAAGTAAGGGTAGAGTGAAAAACTGAATTGTCTGAAGGCACTTTCACATTGATTTGCCATATCTTATATCTGCTTGGATGCACAACATATGTAGGGCTTGTAAAAAACCACATTGTTGAGAGACAATTTTAGATGATTTGCCCAAATTATGTAGGGGTTTAAAAAGAACTATATTGTTGAAATGCAACTTCAACGATAATTTGACCTTTTTGAATATAAAACCACATATCATGCAACAAGATCTGCTTGGAGGTTCAATGTATGTAAACCACTTGACATGGAAACAGACTGATTTTTGTTTTTGTTATAAATTTAGTCCCATTATTCAGTGCCACTTTTTGTTCCGTGAATTTAAACTATCAGAGGGTTACATCCTATTATTATCTTCTTCTTTGTATGATGAAAGTATATGTGTGGCCTGTTGTCGGGAATGGCAATAATTTAAGATTTTGGTCTAACAATTGGACACAACTTGGAGCTCTTTGCAATAGATTTCCAAGACTCTTTGCACCATCGGATGACCGCAATCGCAGCGTGGCGCAGGTCTGGTTCTATGGTACGTGGGCATCAAACTCTGTGGCTGATCTCTCAAAGCAAAGGGTGGTTGATTCCCTTGAACTGCAATCTCTCTTGAGGGACATGGACCATCCATCAGATGGGAGAGATCACTAAGAATGGGTGAATGGGAGCTTTTCAGTGAAGAAGTCTTACACTGCCTTCAACCATAACCATGTTAGGCTGCCGGATGATCTCAGGATGGAGTTCAATGTTATATGGAGGAGAAAGTACCACAACACATAAAGTTTTTCTCTGGCTGGTCTGGCACGGTATGCTACTGAAGAAAGTGGGTAGGGATACTGTAGAAAAACATAACGCGGAAGCGTATCAGAGAATAAAATAAAGAAAACATTAGGGACACCGGGATTTAACGCGGAACCCTACTCCAGAAGGAGCGGGATGAAACCACGGGAGAAGCCCCTGAATTGGGAATTTCTTCTATTGAAGTTCTCAATGAGTACAGGGGTGTGGGGCTCCTTATATAGCCCCACGGACAGACCCAATAGTGACCGCTCCCCCATGTGGTACTAAACACATGGGTTGACTCTTTTCTTTTCCAACACTCCTCCTCAAGTTGGTAGCTGGGATAGCTGCAACTTGCAACAATAAAGAAAAATATACACCATTACATCTTCACTTGAAATCACCACAATAAACGTATGTATCCGCAACTGGTAGAAAACCCGCTTGCTGACGGGTATATCAGGTCACCGGAACGTATCTCTGTCGTGCCTGGAAGGTCACCGGACTGTCTCTGTCGTGCTTGCATGGTCACCGGATCTCTGTCTCAGTCGTGCCTGCGGGTCACCAGACTTTGTCTCCGTCGTGCCTTGAAGAAAACAAATCCAGTGCGGAGTCGATGTCGAGGATAGAGACACCACGACGAAGATCGATGCACAGTGAAGATGGCTTGATATTCTTTGAAATCCGGAGTGTTTGGTCTGTCAGTCAATGATGTAGGATGCATATGGCTTTTACTCCCCCTTTCTCCCAAACTTGTGAGAATAATGAAAATAATAGACAAGTTGGGAGAAGAAAACATGAATCGCATTTTTTACGCGATTTTTTTTCGATATTTTTTGTTAACATATGCGTATGGCTTTTTCTTGTACGCGCCTCTTTTTCTTCCTCTTTTTTTCTCGGCTTTTCATCTCTTTTTTTTAACATACGGCCCCCTTGGGCCCTTCTCTCTTTTTTTTACTTAATATGGGCTCAAAGAGGGACCCAACTCTCTCTCTCTCCGTAATAACCCTTCAATCGGCTCAAGATTCTCCCTATTCTCACGGCCATAAATTTTTTTTAAAGGGCACGGGGCCCTAGGGTTGCGGCTCAAGATTCTCCCTATTCTCACGGCCATAAATTTTTTTTAAAGGGCACGGGGCCCTAGGGTTGCCAGGAACCCTTCCTTTTTTTCAATCGTGCGCCGCCTCCCCATGGGATTTTTACGTTAGGGTTCCCAGGAACCCTTCTCTTAAATGCCGCCACCCCTAAAGGGGGGTCTTCTTCATGTCCCGCCGCCGTTACCCAAGATGGGGTTGCACCTGGACGTCGGGCAGGAAAGAGAGGTTGCCTGGAGCCGCGCGGCGCGCCTGCCGCCTGGGATTCTGCGTGAGATGGAGGCATGGTTCTGCCTTGGATGCGGGGAGGAGGCGTGCCGCCAGCACCGATCTGGAGAGGAGCACGATGGGGTTTGCGCGTAGGCTGTGGCGGAGAGGGCCGGGGTGCCGCCCGGTTCTTCTGAAGGGGCTCGCGGTTAGAGCTTGCTGCTCGGGGCGGTGCTTGGGGCGTCGATCTGGAACGCCTGGAGGACACGCGGCTTGTGCGCATGGTGCGCCGCCATCTTGGGGCCTGAATGATGGGGTCATGGTTGAGAGAACGCTTGGGAGATGCCATCCCAAGGAGTTGCGTTGATCTGGAGTCGCGTGGCCTGAGACCGCGCCTGGGTACTACGCGCGCAAGAGGACAGGGGGTAACGCCTCCGTGAGGAAGGCAGCTGGCCTGGAGGCTCCGAGGCGGCCTGGAAGCCAGCCAAGAGATGCTGGTGGCTCCGCCATGATCGGGAAGGAGAACAAGGCCTGGTAGTCTGTTGCCGTCGCTTGGTTGATACCCGAGGATTAGGGTTTCAACAAGAAATCTGGAACTTCTTGAACAAACTTCTTACTTTGAATATGATAAAAATAAAGAACAGAAATTCCACTTTGAATCTGATACTTGATTCTTGGAAAAAAATAATAACAAAAAATTCCTGAGAAACGAACCCGCTCTGATACCATGTAGAAAAACATAATGCGGAAGCGTATCAGAGAATAAAAATAAAGAAAACATTAGGGACACCGGGATTTAACGTGGAACCCTACTCCAAAAGGAGCGGGATGAGACCACGGGAGAAGCCCCTGAATTGGGCATTTCTTCTATTGAAGTTCTCAATGAGTACAGGGGGTGTGGGGCTCCTTATATAGCCCCACGGACAGACCCAATAGTGACCGCTCCCCCATGTGGTACTAACACATGGGTTGACTCTTTTCTTTTCCAACAAATACTATTCTGCATTAGGGAGACACTAGGTGTCCATGATGTTTAGAGGAGGCAGAGGATCTTGAGCATCTCCTTTTTAGATGTGCATTTTCTAGAGGGGGTGGGATAGAGTGCAGCTATCAAGGTTATAGACGGATACTTTGAACAGCTTCTGGAGATCTCTATCAGGATTCAGGATTGTTTATGGCAACTCACAGGATGATTGATGTTGGCCCTTTGCTTATAAGTAGGTTATTTGGTGCGCTATAAACGAATTAATCTTTCATGGACAACAGTTTTACATCGAAAATGTAATTGAATATGCAAGGGCGCTTGTTGTGTTATGGTCGAACTGATGTAATTTCTTCCCTTACTAATAAAATTTCATGTAGTAAGCCCCATCTCAACTCACTTGTTTCTCTCAAAAAGAAAGAAAGTATAGGTGCTTAAAGGCACGGTGTATGTACTCTGTAGCCAACACCGCTTAACATGGTAACAGGTTGTGTTTTAGATTTGGTTATAATTTAGTTCTATCTACGAGACTTTTTGTCTAGCAAATGTAAAGGGTTATGTTCTATCATCTTGTGTATAGTAGATGTAGAGAAAAATGAGAGAATGGAATGAGATACTTTATTCAGGAGGTTTAGGGGTTCTTATATAGGTCGAAACCCTGAGCACTCATAAACAGGGAAATTACATAAAAAGACCATGAATGGTTACAACTTAATAGAATGAAATAAAGTTGACTCTAACACTCCCCCTCAAGTTGGAGCAAGTCTATCAATCATGCCCAACTTGGAGATTATCCACGAGAGGCATTTCTTTGGTAGCGATTTCGTAAATATGTCTACAAGCTAAAAATCTGTGGAGATATGTGTAGTAGTGATCTTGCCTCCCGTACAGCATCCCGAACGAAGTGACAGACAATCTCAACATGCTTGGTTCGCTCATGGAAAACATGATTAGTGGCTAAGTATGTAGCGGACTTGTTGTCGCAGTACAAAGGGACATTGGTAACAACACAAAGTTCCTGTAGAAAAGTGACCAACCGAGTAATATCACAGGTGGACTGAGCCATCATCATGTATTCTACCTCTGTACTTGATATGTATACTACTGTCTGCTTCTTGCTCCGCCAAGTGACAAGATTTCCACCAACCATCATAGCATATATTGTAGGATCAACAAGCCTCAGGTGAACTAGCATATTCCGCATCAGCATAAGTAGAGACATCTGTGTAACCATTGACCCTACAAAAAAGCATCTCCCTGGGGATTCCCTCAAGTAGCGAAAGATTAGAAGAACGTACTGCCAATGACTGCAAAGTGCTCTATCCATGTGTTGGTTGGCTCTATTCATAGCAAATGATATATTTGGCCTAGGAATAGTAAGGTAAAGTAATTTACCAGCTAAGCTTATGTATCGTATAGTGTCTTCAAATGCAGAATCAATAGAAGTAGAGTGTTTCCTCGGGTCTGCAGGGATGTCGGATGGCTTTCATTTAGGTAGTTCAGCCTTAGTAAGAATGTCCAAGAAATACTTCCTATGTGAGAGATGGAGTTCCCCTGCCGTGTGTATCACCTCTACACCAAGGAATTAGTGGATTTGGTCAAGGTCCTTCGTGACGAAGACCTTCTGAAGAAAGGTCTTGGTCTCTGAAATGCCTTCTTTGTCATCGCCTGTAACAACCATATCATCAACGTAAACTACAAGTATGACAATACCAATAGTCCGTCATCTGACAAAAATTGAATAATCAGATGTTGTCCTCTGGAAGTCAAGAATGTTGATCTCAGCAGTAAGTCCATCAAACCAAGCCTGAGGACTCTGCTTTAGGCCATAGATAGCTTTATGAAGTCGGCACGCACACTCCCCCTCGACTTCATAACCTGAAGGTTGCATCATGTAAACTTCCTCCTCAAGATCTCCATAAAGGAAAGCATTCTTCACATTGTGCTGAAAGATAGGCCATCCCTTATTAGCAGCAACTGAAGGGATAGTGTGAATAGAGCTCATTCTATCCACTGGAGAGAAAGTCTCAAAGTAGTCTACCCTATAAGTCTCAGGGTTGTAAAAGTCGCCCGACTAACCCGACTAGTAGGTCCGACTAGTCTAGTCAGTGGGGTGGCCGACCGAGTACCGACTAATTCCGACTAGCTACACTATTCAACCAATTTTTTGCTTGGAGATACCATTTTCTTATATGTTTTGCTTTTTTATAAGCAAACTTATTATAATATGCTCAGTATTTATCTAAATTCAATTACTTTTTTATTTTATTATGATAGTATAAAAATGTACAAAAATCTATGTAAATATATGTATAAAAATGAGTTATATGTTTAAAATAATCATAAAATTCAATGCCAATTAAAGTCCGACTAAATCCGATTGGTCATCCGACTGCCGATTAATCCTTAGTCAGTGACCCAACCGACCGAGTACCGACTACCGACTTTTGCAACCTTGATAAGTCTAAATGAATTCTTTGACAGGTAGTCATGCTTTCAATATGTCAATAGACCCATCATGTGATTGTTTCATCATGAAGACCCATATGCAAGCCACAAGTCTAATCCCTATGGGACACAGTACTAGGTCCAACATTTCCCGGGATGTAAGAGCCTCCATTTCCTCATTCATTGCTTGTCGCCAGCCATGATCCTATAACGCACTACCATGATCTCTGGGAACAGAGATGGTCATGAGAGCATTTGCATATCTCTTATCACACGGGATAAACCATCAGTAGAAGTAAATTGAGATCGGGTGAAAGTGCATTGCCTTTTATCTTACAACGCACTATTAGAAGCTCTTGAGGCACATTCGAGGCAGCAATGGCAGGAGCACTTGAAGATGGCATATCAACCTACAGAAGAGGAACAGACAAAGGCACAAAAGCAGGCACAAACGTATGCTTGCGCTTATAAACGATTAGTGGTGGAGTTCAATCCAAGGGGATATCAGTGGAAAACTAGCTAAAGAAGCTAGTATGTTCAAAGAAAGTAACATGAGCAGAAAAATAGTATCGGTTCCCAACAGGATCATAGCACCTATTAGTGTTCACGAATGTGGGTTGAGCGGCCGCACATGCGTGTGCGGAGGCCTTAGCGTGCAGCATTCCTGAAACCCCTCACTATGTGCCCCTTGCGCATATGCATGCCGCATATGCGGGCTGTGCAGCCGCATATGTGCACTGTGTGCCCGCTTCCAACTCCAAAGGTGTTATCGGGCAATCGGATACGGATCTTAAGATTCATATATGATTTAAGGCTTAGGAGACCCGATTTGGACTTGATTTCTCCTCCAGAACCCCTGATTCTTGTGATTTTCTATTCCTACTTAGGTTTGATTCTTGTGATTTTCTATTCCAACTTAGGTTTGATTCTTGTGATTTTATTATGCTAGCAACCAACTTCTTCCAACTTAGGTTTGATTCTTGTGATTTTCTTATGCCAGCCAACTTATTCCAACTTAGATTTAATACTTTGATTCTTGTGATTTTATCTGAAGTGACCTGTAATGTATTTTATACTAACAACGTTTAGGCATATAAAATGATTACTCCAAGATGATTATTTCTAACTTAAGTCTTTATTATTTATTAACAATGCTTAGGCATGTAAAATGAAACAGTATTTAGGCTATCTTGAATGTTTAATTTTGTGAAAGAATTTAAGATATGATTAGGTCTTTACTGTACTATATTGTTTCTTTCCAAGTATAAAATGTTTATGCTAACATTTAACTTAATTTAACTTAGGTCTGTTGAACGATTATTATTTTTTGAAAGAATTTGAGATATGATTATGTCTTATTTCTATGAATTTAGTTCTTCTATTGGACCACAATTATACATAAATTTAGTTCAGTTGTAGTCATTTTTGTATATATATATATATTATTCTTAAATAAAAAATAGGAAATCGCGTAGAACTGCATGTACCCCACATATGCCCTCGTATACCGCTTAATCTCTATTCAGTGACATATCCGAACGCATATGCATACCGCTTTCTTGAACCTTGGCACCTAAAGCCCTTTTGAGTGCGTGAATAGCCAAGAAAAACACACTTCACCTTCTTAAGTGATAACTTATCGACTGCATAAAAATTATGAACAAAGCAATAACCCAAAAGTTCTCTGAGGTAACGGAAGGGTGTTCATTGGTGTAAAGTAACGCAAATGGAGTAGCCCTCTTAAGAACCGAAGATGGGACCTTGTTGATGAGATGGACAGCAGTAAGAATGGCATTACCCCAGTAGGCCTTCAAAACCTTCAACTGGATGAGAATGGATCGAGCAATGTCAAGAAGATGTCTAACTTTTCTTTCTGCTACCCCCATTTTGCAAGGAGGTATACGAACAGGAAGTTTGGTGAACAGTTTGCAGGGAAGCAAAGAAAGCTGCCAAGTCATGTTGGATGAAGTCCATAGCATCGCCAGAGCTTGAACACAAGTAGAAAGAACGTTTTGATGTACTGAAAGAAATTCTTGACAATTATATTGATCTCTGAACGTTCCTTTATCAGATAGACCCAAGAGGATCGATTATAATCATCAACAAAAACAACAAATGTTTGTGTCCACTCAAAGTTCAGATTGGACAAGGTCCCCATATATCCATGGAAGGCCGTATCCTGATATATCGACGACATATCGGCGATATATCGGTATCGACAGGTTACCGATATATCGCCGATATGTCCGATATCGGGTATCGACAGGCAAAAAAGGCGAGCTGAATCCCAATGTCGGCGATATGGCGTCGATATATCACCGATATATCGGTATCGACATGGTACCGATATCGATACCGATATCGATATGTCCTTCCATGCATATATCACAATGGACAAGAACAAAGGAATATCGCGACGAGGCTCAGCACATGCGGGAAAAGATGTTTGATGATGTTTCCCGAACTGTCACATCTCGCACTCAAAGAGCTTCAACATAGAAAGTACAGAGAACATCATAAAGATTGCTTTAACAGAATGGGGTCCATGGCGAAAATGCAAGAGAAGGAAATTGTCGGAGATAGACGCAGCGCCAACAAAACTCGAATCAAAAAGAATATAGAGATAGTAAAGGGTATTCTTCTCATGTCCTCACAAAAGATCTGCTTCGTCCGGATGTCCTGAAAATAACAACAAACTCATCAAAAATCACTCGACAATTAAGCTCATTACACAACTTCTGAACAAATAATAAGCTAAGAGGAAAAGCGGGAGCACAATGGACTCTAGTAAGTCGAAGTTTGGAGGAGAACTCCACAGTTCTGACAGCAGTAACATGGTAGTGGGCCATGTTAACAACCTGAACCGTCTTCACAGCGGAAGAGGGTTAAGAGAAGGTAAGGAGACCATCTTCTCCTGTCAAATGTATAGATGCCCCGGAATTAATAATCAATGAAGGGCCAGAAGCAGTGGTGGGGTGGGCTAATGTAACAGAAGTTGTAGCCAGACTAGAAGTAGTAGCAGTAGTAGTAATCGGTGGAGAAACTTGGAATTATGTAGAAGCTTTCTCAGGAGAGAGTATTCTGAAGCACTGAACGGTGATGGTGTTCCACTAGAATGTTGATCAGGCGAGTCCCCCGCAGTATCATAAGTTGTCTCATATGAGGTTGTCCCATAGGCATTGTTGGCATTCAGTTGTATGCCAAATTTTGCCAACATCGCTTTGACGAATGGTTCTGTACTCACAATGAATGCATTGTAGATACTGAGGAGAAGTAAACTCACTGCCATGACCATGGCCAAAATCTCGTCTACATCCTGAGTCACGTCCACGGTCACGACCAAAGTCACGCCCACAACCTCCACGGAAACCCGGTCGTCATATGTTCACATATGAAGCAAAGTAAGCAAAATTCTCTGCGAGAGGTAGAGTAGAAGTACGACCAGCAAATGTCTCTAGTTCCTGAAGATGACCAAAGATAGTTTGAATCGGTGGAAGGGTATCATCCGTTATAAATTGCTCCTTCACAGCTTGGCATCATGGGTGTAGTTCAGAGAGGAAGCGATAAATCTTCCATTCAGATCGCTCTCCCACCTGTTTAGTGCACAGAAGCTCTTTAAAAAGATTGGTTAAATGCATGTAGAATTCAACAAGACTAGAATCCCCCTGAGTTGCAAACCAGATCCACGTATAAATGTTTGCAAGGCGAGACTTGGTTGTCTTATGGGAGTAAGTTTGTTTCAAATTTTCCCGCATCTCCTTTACAGAGTTTTTGTAGAGGAGATTCACAGCAATGTTTGTCTTGATGCTATTGGTCATCCAAGATTCCAAGTGATGACCTGGCAGTTGTTCGCATACCATGTGTCATAATCCTTGTCCGTCTCCTTTAGCAAATTTTTAGTCAAGATATGATACTTGCATTGATCACTTATAAACAACTTGAATGAATGAAATCAGAGCACATAGTTTTCTCTGTCCTTGAGCTTGATAGATGTACCATATACCATCACAAAAGTAGGGGTACAAGGACTTGGTCTCAACTGGGAGAGATGTCATCGTGGTCAAGAAGAAGTGACCCAGAAGAAGATGTTGTTCTTTTAATCAAGCATACAGGTGACCTGGGTCGTCGTTTTAGGGTCCTTGGACTTCGTGGGCAGCAAACAGTGGTTGGGACGCCACAATTGGTGTTGTACGCTAGAAGAGGGATGGATTGACAGCCCCTTGGCAGCACAAGTGCCCACTGGCGGTGTAGGCAGGGAGACCCAAAGGGTGCTGGACACCCGCAGATGGTGCGCAGACTTGACAGGAGGCTGTTGCAGTCTTGTTTGGTGATGTGGAAGACCCACAAGAAGACTATGAGACAACCTGGACCTCCATGCCTGCTTCTGTGCATTTGCAGTGGAGAAAGGTGCCATGATCTCCCTACCTTCTTTTGTCCTTATGGTCTAGGACCACTGCTCTGATACCATGTGCAGAAAAATGAGAGAATGGAATGAGATACTTTATTCAGGAGGTCTAAGGGTTCATATATCAGTCGAAACCTTAGAGCATTCATAAATAGGGAAATTACACAAAAGGACCCATGAGGGTTACAATTCAATGGAATGAAATAAAGTTGACTCTAACAGTAGTATACAAAGTAAACGTGTACTGGTGAGAACCTCTATCTGCGACAGTACCTTTACTGCTGCAATACCCAAAATTCCAGATCCAGTTCCATAGTCCAAGAAGCTTTCTCCCCCTTTTAACAATCCATGAAGAAGCAGTAAACATAACTTAGTAGTGGGGTGCTCTCCCGTTCCAAAAGCCATTCCCGGATTCAATATAATATTCGTCGCTTGATTATCCTGTTGTAAAGAAGCTGCATGAATATAATTTTGCAATGAATATGTTCTTCAAAAGTGTGAAAAATAAATAAACACAAAATACTAACCTAACAAGTAATAATACAGCCACGTTATAAACAATGTTAAGGAAATCTTGAAGAATGACAACATTGGTCATCTGAAGCGTCCAAGTCTAATTACGAGAGGTTTTGACTCACCATGTAATCAACAACAACAAACCCTTGCCTCATTGCCAAGGTTCTCTCTCCCCCTCTCCTAAATGTGTTTTTATTTGACAGTGTCTACGAGACAATTTTTTAAGAATGAAAGAAGAGCAGTCGATGTCACTTCTATTCCTCTGTGTTCTCTCCCTCAGATGATTCTTTTCACATTTGGGTAGAATTATATTTGCTGCTTCTCTTCATCAAGTCATTAACTTGCTACGTCAATGATGAAGTAGATCATTTGTAAGCTGGAGAATGCCTTCCCTACGTAGGTATTTTCAGAATATTAATTATTAGTTATGTTGACTGGAATAATTAAATAGCCACAAGCCTCATTAACATTCAACAGAGACTGTCCTAATCAGATTACATCAAGCTACTTAAAAGTTTCCATGACATGGAACCTTGTGAGCATCCCCAGAGCAAATATATTCCCACAAAAACTTCAGCCAAATCATGAAAAGCATGTCACTTACCTCAACATGCTTTCTTCATATTGTTGTAGTAAATGATATTGTGAAAGGGACTTCAAGAGAACAGAGAATAAGACAAGATGACAACCTACATGATTTTTTTAGAAGCCAAAGGATGGTCATCCAGTGTGGGGTGCCCTACCAGTTTTAGTAATTCAAAACAACAAGATACACATGTTTTAGCAGACAACCTCTCTCCTTATAACATCTCACATTAACAACCCAAAGAAAAAAATCGAGTCCACTGTGAACCCCCTAGGATCCGGGTACCCGTTTACAACACTTTCGCGGCAATATAATCACTAGAGATCGCACAAGCTATTTAAAATGTGGGGAAATTTCGCGTGTTATTGTCATGACATTCACATTCAGATAAATAAACCACATAAACAAGTAGAACAAATACCACCAACATTTCATTTATAAATTTTCATATAATTACAACATGTACGAGAAGTCTGCCAGTACATACAGTATTCCCAAAATTTTGTACAAAAGAGAAGGGGAAGCATTTATATTATGAATCGAACAAAAGCTGAGACAAAAGTATGCGTACCGTCTAATATATACCCTATCACCTGGAATCATCAACAACTACTAGGCAGCAGGCTCCTTGCCTGTCAAAACATGTTAGGAACGAAGAGGCATCAGCGGTTGCTGGTACTTTCCATAATCATAATATATATATATATAAAGTATTTAAAGTGGATGCAAAAGAGGAAGTAGAAAGGCATAAACTTCTAAAATTTACATGTACTTGCAATATAAAAAGGTTGTCAAGTTGTTTGTATGTACCACCCATGCTCAACCATTATCCCTACATTTCTCATATAATAAGATATTTATATTGTAATTGATTGTCCATAAGTATGTGGGTGTGTGTATATATATTCTCATATTATTATAGTCATATTATTTCAAATCAAGTTTTATTATAGTCACTTCCAACCGACTCAACTTGATTGTAATTTCCTCCAACTCTCAAATGTAACTATCTCGGATGTAACTCTAGATGAATTAGATGTAGACATGGATGATTTGGATGTAGAATCGTCAAGTTTGCTGGCGAAAGAAAAACTCAAGCGGTGAGGTAGCCTACAAATGGCTCTTCCGTCTCGCCCTCTAATTGGAAGTGCAGTCCAATAGAGGGATAGGTCTACTCCAAAACTACGCCACTGAGACGGGTGAGACTCTCCGGAAAAGTCACTCTAGAAAAACGGCCCGACTAGTACAGGCAAATGAGCTCGTACAATAAAAACTAAAACCGAGGATCCCCCGCGTGGGTATCCTAAAACAGAGGAGTCAGCGGATTGGTCAATCAGTCAGGATCCCAACGAGACATAAAAACACTACGAGCTCGCGTAAAAAACCGTGAAAGGACTGGGATCCTAGACCCGCGTACTTGGCGGTTGCTGCCCTAACTGGACTTCCTATCGTCTGCCCAGTTTAGAGTCACCGCGCTCTCGCACAGTCAGGTGTAAGGGTCACCATAACTGGCATTACTAGCTATCTATCATCATGGATGCTTAACAATCATATATATGTATTAACCTTTATTTATAAACTAAATGTGCATATACTTAGTTATTATTCCAGTCATGACACCAAATCACTATTAGGCATTTTAAGATGAGTAATTAGTAGATGACATTGACATAACTGATCTTGATATTTGCATTCAAAGACATATCGTACTAACTTCTTATCAGTAAGAGCAACTATCAATGATGTCTTATAATTCAAATATTTTCACAATTTAAACTTATAACCATACGAATCTCATAATATCACTTGAAATAAGATGGTAATTGTTTTAGTATATTATCCAAATATGTATATAGGGACATATAGATGCATTCTGTAACTGCTTGGAAGGACAAGGAATTAAAATGATAAGGGACAATCTTTCATGGAATGAGCCTTCAACATTAGCATAAGAAAGAGTGTTATTAAAAGAGAAGTGATAGAATGTATTCCCGTATTCTAAAGGTGACGGAAGTATAAATAAGTTCCTAAAACAACCAACAGATTTCTATTTATATAATCATCATGAGTAAATAACTTGATTCGATACTAATATAGATCATATTCAAATCTTGTCTCAATTGTGATGAATATTTTATTTAACTCATTTTGTGTATTAGTCTAAGATAAAATTAAAAAAAAATCATGAGTGGAAAAATCTCACAAACAGAATTATAATCGGGATGAGAATTCATTCTGTATAATAAAAATAAGATCAACAATATAAATGCTATGGTGTTAGGGAAAGCCAAAGAATTGTTAGTCTAACAAGATATGACTTGATGGATTACAATAATAATCTATGAAAAGGGTTTACATTAACCTTCTGTTATTGAAATATTATGGGTTAAGAGAAACCCAAACTTATTTGAACATTTGTATTTCTCATGGAATCAAGCATGCAGTTCCTTATACAGTCTATATAAACATCAACTCGCAAAATCTTGAGGGTGTATCATCCCATTTTTTTTGGTAAGAATTTATAGACTAATATGGAAAATCTTACAGAAATAATAAGTGATTAACCGTAATTTCTTAACAGGAGATTTTAACAACATACTATACTGAAATATTATTGAATGAACCATTTATCATAATTCTGGCAGTTGACTCGTGAGAGGAAATAATTGTATATGATTGACTGAGATTAACCAAGAAGAAACCCTCAAGAAGTTGTATCCAATGATAGTTCATAATATAGAATTTTATGTATACATTATTGAAGAGGTTTGGTATGTACATGAACATGCATGGCAGCAAAGAATGGTTAGGGTTGTACCTTTGAAATATCACTATTGTGGGGGTTTGACTTGCAGTCCAGCAGCTCTAATTTGAGAAGAAAATATCAGCAGTTGGCTGCTATTTTTGGAGCAGTAGCAAGTCAGCCTCAAACTCTTGGATCAGAGGTGAAATTTGGGCTCCAGCAGCCCCCTAACTTGTAGGAACAGGAGCAGCTCCAGCCTTTTTATAAGGAGCATCAGTGGTAACATCCATGAAGGGAAGAATTTGAGATTAAATGGCTGGAGATTGGAAGCAAAAGAAGAGAATTTGGGAAGGAAAATAGAGAAAAGAAATAGGGAACAAGGGGAGAGGGGAGAGGAATCACGGCTGGAGATTTGGAGGGAAGACAGGAAATAAGATGAGACAATAGAAGAGTAGGCGTTTATATAATCAAGGAGGGGTCCTTAGAGTTTGACAAGTGGGGAAAATATTATGGCCAAGTGGAGAAACAGGAAAAATCAGCTGTCCAGGGAAAGCAGACAGTTGTATTAAAAAATTTTAATTTTATTTTTTTATTCATTTATTTGAGATAATTAAAAGTGTTCGTATTTGCGCATCGAATGTCAGATTTCAATGCGCCATATCTTGTTTTGACCGTCTCAAAATGACGATCAAGATGAGTATAATATTGATATATTTTTTATCGGATTTGGATGTCCGAGATTTTCGAGATACGGTATTGATTTATGGTTAAATTTTAAGGTTTTAAAATATCAAATGACCTCCGATTGACAAACGGTCGATTTCGTTGGTCTTGTTTCGTCAAATCAGATTTTATGATGGTCTCGGTTTGTTTCGCGGTTTCCGAATTTGCGTCGTGGTTTTTCGGACACGCATTACAGTGCGACTGGTTTTTGGTCGATTTCGCCCGAACGACCTTTGATTCACGATCAAATGATCGTTTTAAGTTGTTTAGCATTGGCCAACAACTTTATTGGGTTAATGCTAAGATAAATATAGCGCTATGCCTCTTTTATGTATTTTCAGTTTCTCTGAGTACTTATCATGTAATTAACCCAAGGGCTATTTTCCTATATAAGAGATCCCTCGGGTACGTCTAATGCAACTCATTCTATTCTCCCATCACGGTATCGAAGCAACGGTCCTAGACTGGGGTCCCGGTGTCCCACCCAAAATCCTATCCCTACACCACCCACCCACCCCCCGGCGCTGCCACCACCTCCTCGCCGCCCCGCCCAGCGATGCACCCAGCGGCCCTTCGCCGACCATCCAGTGGCCTCTTCGCTGCCCATCGTGTCCACCCGCCCTTCCGTGCGGTGACCCGGCGACCCAGCAGGACATCGCCACCCTTCCGCCCAGTGTTCCCCGCCCTCCCGCGAGTTCTCTTCCTCCTCTGCGCAGCCCGGGTGCGCCCCCAAGGGCCCAGCATCCCTACTGTGCGGCCCTAGACGCGCACGAGCGGCAACAGCCGCCCAACGTCACCGGTGGTCCACGCCATTGTCTCCAGCGGCACCACCGCCTACAGGTAGGGATGGGCATTGGGTTGGGCCGGCCCGACCCAACCCGAAGCCCGGCCCAAAAAGCCCGGCCCAGCCCAAGTCCAATAGAGGATTGGGCTGGGTCTGGGCCTAAAATGTAGGCCCAAAAATACTTTGGGTCGGGCTCAGGCTTGGCTCGGCCCAACTCGACCCGGCCCAAGGCCCAGCCCGTTCGGGGGCCTGAAGAATGGCCCGAAGTTGGCCCGAGGGTAAAGCCCAAGACCTAGCCCTAACATGGGCATGGACCTTAGCCAAGACATTTTGCCTACTAAGGTATACTGTATACGATTGTTGAAGTACCGATATTGCTATTGGTTATCCATTATTTTCTCATTGGAATATTATTACTGTTTAGCCCTTGTTATACATACAAGATATGTGCAAATTTAGTTGTTTTGTAGACATCTTAGATTCTTATGCATGGTTTAATAACTACTTTAATGCAGATATTCTTATTCTTTTAACTTCCTTTTTTGCGCTTGATTGAGGGATGTGTAATCCTTCTCTTGAATGTATAGCATGATCCATCATTTCCATGTTTCTCGTGTTGTGATTTTCATGACCAAGAAATAAACCAAGGCTTGAGCCGGCCCGGCCCAAACCCGGCCTAAAGGAAACGGGCTGGGCCTAGACTTGGGCCGAACAACACCAAAATTTGCGGGCCTAGGCCCAGCCCAAGGCCCGAAATATTTAGATGGGCTTGGGCCTGGGCCCTTCAGGGCCCGGCCCAGCCCGGCCCATGCCCATCCCTACCTACAGGCTGTTACGCGGTGACTTTGGTTGATAGTTTCGGCGCTTGAACGAGGATTAGGGATGGTTGTATGAGTCTACACGTACAACCTATCCCTCATATGATACTGTAGACCGACTATCTTGTTTACCTCCGTTGGTCTGTGGCTCTTATTCAATCATGTCAGACAACAAAGGTGACATCTTTACATCTTCGGGTGCCTTCAAAGGCCCGGCCACAATAGTGAAGATGGACGGGACCAACTATGAACTATGGTCCATGCAGTTTCGTACCCTGATGCAATGCCACAATAAGGAGCACATCCTGACAGACTCCGAGCCGGAAGACAAGACGAGAGCGAATGCGACATGGAAGCAAGACGATGCTTATGCACGTATATAGCTCTCTGGAACGCTGACCACAGAGATTGCTAATGATATTGTGAATCAACCAACAGCAAAGGCTATGTGGGATATACCGACAGCTACTTATGGGCAGTCGAAGAATGAGAGCAAAATACTTCGGTTACAATTCGACATCTTCTCCACCAAACAGAATGGGAGACCACTCCATGCACATTTCTCTCATCTGCGGGGCATGTTTGAGAGATTGCATAGCTTCATGCCGATAACAACCAGTACGGAACAACAACAGTCATATCGAAATGCCACGATGACAGGAGTATTTCTGTCCTCTCTTGATCATGAGTACGATGCAGCTCGTACTCAACTTCTGACTGGTGAGACTATTCCACCTATGAATGAGGTGCATAAGAGATTGAGTAGGATTACTAGTGCATCGGCGTCTACAGCACAGCCTACTCCTTCAGCTATGTCTGCCACTCGTGGCAGAGGAGGATCGTCGCATTTTCGGGGTCGTGGACCCCATGGTAGAGGGGGAGGCAGACATCGTGGTCTTTGTGCTCACTTTCACCGTCCAGGCCACTCTGAGGAAACATGCTTTCACAAGCATGGATATCCAGCCACTGCATGTGTTGTTGAGTAGATTGAAGCTGCAGCTGCGCCTCTCCCAGATGCTCGCTTTGATGACATCGTCTCCAGACTTCGTGAGATGATGACTACACCTACATCTCCCTCTCCGGGTTCTACAGAAGCTGCAGCTCCTGCCAGAGCGTCGTCTAGCTCATCAGGTACCCATTATGCGCTTACCAGTACTACTTGCTCGGACTTGACAGATTGGATTATGGATTCCGGGACCTCCCATCATATGTGTGGCGACAGAATGCAGTTTACTACCTACAGAGCACTTGCACCAGGACGATCTGTTGTCATTGCCAATGGAGTTCGATTACCCAATGTTGGTGAGGGGGAGATTACTCTAACGCCTTCTTTGAGTCTTCAGAATGTCTTACATGCACCTGACTTTCAGATGAACCTGTTGTGCATTAGCCAGTTTACGAAAGATTTACATTGTCGTGCCATATTTGACCCTTCTACTTTTGTGTTTCAGGACATACTGGCTGGCAGGATGATTGGAAGTGGTTTTGAGCAGAGAGGCTTGCATAAGCTTGATATATCTTCATGTGCTGGACTTGCTACTATTCCCTCTGGATCCGTTTCTCCATTTCTTTGGCATCTACGGTTTGGCCACCTTCCTCTGCAGAAGATGTGTCATGTCTTACCACAGATATCTACCAGTACCGTATTGGATTGTGAAGCCTGTCAGTTTGGGAAACACCATCGGTCTTCGTTTCCGGGTCGTCCGAGTCGTCATAGTAGTCGGTCTTTTGAGCTGTTTCATTTTGATATTTGGGGTCCGAGTCATGTCCTTGATCTTCAGGGACATCGTTATTATATGGTTGCAGTGGATGATTATTCCAGACTAGGGTGTTCTAGTTGAAACAAAAGTCTGGAGTTGGTGCTATTATTCGAAAATTTATTCTTGAAGTTAATAATAGCTTCTCTACCAATGTCAAGTTAATTCGAACAGATAATGCTTTGGAGTTTTCAACATTACATTTGTCAGATTTTCTCAGTTTACATGGCATTGTTTACAAAACTTCTTGTAGTTACACCTCGCAACAAAATGGTGTGGCGGAACGCAAACATCGTCACCTTCTTGATGTCACTCGAACATTGCTAATCCATAGTCGTGCTCCTCATTCTTTTTAGGGGGATGTTGTCCTCGCTGTGTGCTACTTGGTGAATCGCATGCCGTCTACTATTCTTGGAGAGAAGGTTCCCTTCTTGATTGCGTTTCATGCTTTAAAGCGAACGGGACACTATCTAAGCGATTCGTGGGCTTCTTTGTTCTCAAGTCCCCAGTGTCTTGGGGGCAGTACTAGCTTGGGAAATTCTTCTTCGCTTTGCTTGCTCTGTTTTTTTGGTTCTCCGGCAGAACGTGATAGTTAATAGGGGGTTTTGGACAGACTCAGGCTAGCAGCTTTGCCCTGCATCTGAGGCCTTTTGCAGTTCAGCTAACCTCTGAGGATTCCCGTCAGCCGGGTTGTGCAAAAATTCTTTCTCTTCTCGACGGCGATTACAGATCCTAGGTCAGACTACCCGACGAAGCGGGCTGGTGGTTTGGGGGTTAGGCGCCTCAGGTTGATCAATGATGCGTTCTTCCTTAAGTGGGTAAACAGGGTGTGGGGAAGAGATGAAAGCTTCTTTATTGGGATCTTGAGGGAGCTTCATGGGAGGGAGTGGGCTGGCGAGGGCGATTCGGGGGTTGTGTGTGCGCGCTCTTCATTCTGGCGTGGTATTCAGGAGGTATTTTTGAAGAACAGAGCGGCCTTTAAACCTGTCCTGGGGGACAGCCGTGCTTTCTCCTTTTGGAACGACTGCTGGTTGGGGGGGAGCCGCTTTCTGTCCGGTTCCCTCGTCTCTTTGCTTTGGCAAAAAATAAGGATGCCTCCGTCGCTTGCTGCTGGGTGAATGCGTCTTGGTCTCCTCGCTTTCTGGGGAACTTCTCGGATCAGAGGTACTTGGATTTTCTTGCTCTGTTGGACGTCCTTGCTCTTGCGGATTCTCCCTCAGTGGGCATGGATCACTGGATTTGGAGGGATGGTGGCTTCTCGACTCGGAAGGCCTACGCATCATTGCTTGATTCTTTGCCTGATAGATCGGATTCCCTGGTGAGAGACTGTGGCTTCTTCTGGAGCTTGGGCCTGCCCTTGTGTATTGTCTTCTTCTTATGGCTCGTCCGCAGAAAGAGGCTTTTGACGCGCGATCGTTGTTCAAGGTTGTTGCCCTCGGTTTTCAATATATGTGTTCTCTATGATTCAAATGTGGAATCACTGGACCATATCCTCTTTCTCTTCCCTTTGGTCCGGGGGCTTTGGGATGACCCCCTCGTGCCTTGGGTGCATGCTTGCGATATGGAGACCTTCTGTGACTCCCTCTTCTTGAATAGGCTTATGGATAGAAGGCATTTCTTGGCACCGGTGGCTTGTTTATGGTCGATTTGGCTTAGTCGCAACGAGGCCATTTTCTCTGCGCAGCGGTTTTATCTGGAGAACGTGCTCTGTCGCGCGAGGGCTTTGGTGGCTGACTGGAGTCGTGTTTAGTGTGGTTCTTTTCTCTTTTATTTTGTACTTTGGCGCCCAGATCTGGAGGCTCCTCGCCTCCTATGCTAGGCTGCTATTTTTTACTTTTTGCTTGTATCCCTGACCTTCTTTCCTTTTAATATTTTGGGGTGAACACCATTGAGTGTATCCCCCTTTTCTTGGCTTCAAAAAAAAAAAGATCAGCAGTCTACCCCGCTAGCCAAAAGCCCCTTCAGATCAATCAAATCCGATCGGATCCCTCTTCTTTCTCAGTTTGAGGCGACGATTCATCCTCCTTTCTGATCCCCAGAAATGCTTTTCTTTCTATCTTTTCTAATTCATTGTTTTCCCCATTTACCTCATTTCAGTTCCATCTTCTCATGAACCTTCATCATTTGTTGAAGCTTGACATCATTCTAGCAGGTTTATTGAGAATATGGTATAAGCTATGCTGGAATCAGAAAAAAAAAGCCTGGTGAGGTGAAAAGAAAAGTGGTCAGGACGTCATAGCACCGCAGGAAAAAAGGCCACTATGTGAGGTAAGTTTCTTTTCAAAAGATCGTGATATATCGCGAGAGAAAAGCAACATAATATTATTCTAACTTTCATATAACTAAAAAATCAATAGCATTGAATTCTGTTCTCCTTTCGCGTATAAAGGAGCTTCGGAAATCCTTGCCCCAAAAGATGAAGTAACCAGGAGCACCTTTGATCTCTTGAAAAATTGGTGGAATCACATAGGGCTCTATCGCGACCTAGGGGCAAGTATTAATCTCCTTCCCACCGCTATCTATGAGAGGTTAGAAAATCTCGAATGATCATCGGTGTTACTACAATTAGCAGACCGGTCAATAAAAACTACTGGGGATCAATTGAGGCCAAAGTAAGTGATTTTGACTTTCTAGTGGACTTGATAATCCTTGACATAGACATAACTAAAGATCTTAGCCAAACCCCCATCATCCTAGGACGACCATTCCTAGCCACCGCAAGTGCCAATATCAATTGTAGAACAGGGCTATGGAAATGTCGGTGGGTCAAGTTTAAATAAAAGTTCAAATAGATGTCTTTAAGGCCAAAAGGATAGTATTTCAAAGTCAGGAAGACTGCCGTTAGCACCTTTTTTAGTACTCCTTGAGCTAATCCCTCATTGTTTCCGTGCATTAAGCTTAGGAATACGTTTATTTGCTAATATGATGGCTGGTCATAGTTCAGTAAAGATTTTAAGTGGGTTTGCTTGGACTATGCTATGTATGAATAATCTTTTATATTTCATAGGGGATCTTGGTCCTTTATTTATAGTTCTTGCATTAACCGGTCCGGAATTAGGTGTAGCTATATCACAAGCTCATGTTTTTACGATCTCAATTTGTATTTATTTGAATGATGCTACAAATCTCCATCAACTCTGTCATTTCATAATTAAATAAAATGATCGATCGAACTATTCTCTTCCCTGGGGGGCCAGACAAGGGCTTACCTTTCCACCCTTGGGGCTTTTGGGGGCAGGAAAATGATGATATTGGCAAACAAGAATATGCGGGGCAGAGGTCTAATTAGCTAGTTCTACTTGAGAAGCAAAGGTGGGGATGAGGTCAGGAGAGGAGAATGATATCGGTTGAGGCAGATTCTAGCACGTGTGAATGGACGAGTCCTCGGTTATATATATATCGCGACGCAGTCTTCTTTCCAATCAAGCCCCTGGAATGATTCAATGAGACTACATCGCTTAGGTCTCACCTGTGGAATTCTACTATCTACGAAGTCGTCGACCATACTTCCCTACCTTCCTGCCCTTATCCGCAGTGATGTTACCTTCCGGGAAGAGGGCTAAGCTTAGGATGATACCTGAAAGAAAGCGCCAAAAGGGGTTCCATATCTCAAATGAAAGATAGTCAGGCAGTGCAGTTTGCGGGCTTGGTGACGGATGAGATATTCTCTTTGCCCTTGCTTTTCTTCTCTAAAGATAGCTGACCAGTGAGCGCTAAGCTTTTCGTAGTCGACTTCTTTTGCATACCTTTCCATAGATAGAATAAGAAAGAGCTTCAGACCTATCCGCGGCCCGGATATATAGTGGCAGGAAATGACGTCTTCGACACGTGCGAGCCGCCCTCTGGAGGCTAAGAGTCGTACAAGACTCGCTATCGCTCGAGCAAGCCCCTAGGCACACAGCCAACACAAGCTCACTACCGTTCCGCAGCAGGGTGGTTAATTGCAGCTGTCGCTACGCGCTCACTCTCATTCGCAGTTGTCGCTACATGCTCGCTATCGCTCGCTCCAGCAGGAGAGATATGAGAGTCAGGAATCTTTCGAGCGGCCTTCTTCAGCACCAAAGCCTCAAGTCAAAAATAACTCTGTTTGAATGCTTTTCCAGGTCAACGTTCAGACCTTTGCGGCATTAGGCGCCCGAACTAGCCTAGTTAGACTCAGTCTGGGACCATCTAGTATATGAGAAGCTACTTAGCTGGGGGGGTCTCAGTCGGAGGATTAAGGAGCGGGGCACATATCTCTTTCAGGTCTATCCCTTTCTCTGAGAGTGAGAAGGAGCGAGTCCCCGGTAGAGCGAGCGAGTCCTAGGGTTCTGATTGAGCGCGAGATGACGTCTATATGGCTAGTATACCTTTTCCCTCACGCGCCGGGGACCCTAAACACGAGGGAAGTTGTAAAGCCTTGAACTGGGCATATCTCGGATCCTATATAATAAGATCCGGCTCGTAAAGAGGAAACCGGCAGAATTTGTTTCGTGTGAATCGGACTTCGTTTCGATTTGTTATGAATTTCGGAAGAAAGAAAAGGAAGGCTAAGATGTCATTAATCCATAATGACTGTCATCAAGACTAATTAGACATGATTAAAGAAACTAATGACGATTGAAAGCCGCTAATGATCACTAGTAAACACTAATCAATAGTTAACAAAAGATAAGCGTAAGCCGCGAAAGTTAAATCGCGATTAGTGAAAGTTAATCACGATTAGTGTTAATTAAGCGTCATTAGCGAATCTAGAATCCTCTAGAATGTTCTAACTTAAGCTCCAAGTTTGGGATAAGTTTTGGCCAAAACCATGGGCCGCTAAAACCATGGTTAAGGTCTAAACCATGCTTTTCTAACCATGGTTAGTGGTTTTCTGGGGCCTATAAATAGACCCCCCTACCCATTCATTCTCTACAACTTACACTACCACCACCACCCCAAGGGCTAGGGTCGAGAGGTTGGGAGGAGTGGGAGGCGAGGGAGGAGCGCTAGCGAAGCGCTGCCGGGAGAACGAGGAGAAGAAAGGTATGATCCTCTCTTAGTTGCTTCGTAAGCTAGGCTTTCAATTCGTACTCTTGTTCTTCCAAGTTTTGTTTTTGATTCATATTCCTTTCCGATTCGTTTTCCTGTTGTGGTTCGAGGAGAAATCTGTGTAACACCCTACTTAGGTGCAGGCGGCTATGCACGTCAGTGACCCTGTGATTCGTGACACGTTCACTCATCTAAGATGCGTGGTGTCTAACGATTCTCCATCGTTTATGTTTCTATTCTTCGTATTATGCTTTTATAGTTATTTTGATGGAGAAATCTGTGTAATACCCTACTTAGGTGCGGGCGGCTGTGCACGTCAGTGACCCTGTGATTCGTCACACGTTCACTCACCTAAGATGTGTGGTGTCTACCGGTTCTTCATCTCTTGTTGTTGAGTATATTCTTTCAGTTTCGTTGTTATTTTCCTCTCGATTGATTTTATAGATGAAACTCTTTTCGTTTTTATTTTGAAATATGTCCCGATATAAGGGGAAACTCTGCCGAAATTTTCCGAGAAATATGTCCCGATATAAGGGGAAACTCTGCCGAAATTTTCCAAGAAATATATCCCGATATAAGGGGAAACTCTGCCAAAATTCTAAGAGAAAATATGTTCTTGACGTTCTTCGTGTTCTTCGCGTTCTTCGCGTTCTTCGTTCGTTCTTCGCGTTCTTAACATGTTCTTAACGTTTTGATACGAAAAATGAAATTCGATCTTTTCAGGAGCCTTAAATTAGCCTTTCTAAAAACGAAACTCGGTAAAGCCTTGCATACACGAGAAAGAGCTTGATTAGGTAACGAAATCCTTCCTTTTGCTGTTGGGTTTTCATACGAAATTATTGAAATTCTTGATTTAGTGTTCTTTTCTACGAAGAACCCTAATTTTGGCTATTTTTGAAAAAGTTTGAAGAATTGCTTTGTGATTCCCACTAAAATAAGATTTACACATCAAATTGATGCGTTGGCTCTGAAAGTTAGGGTTTGGGAGTTAAAATAGGCATAAATAGGAGTATACATATGGTTATGAATAATATATATGTGAGTCGATATTAAGTATTGCGGTTTATGCAAATCAAAGACTTAACAAAAGAATTACATCATGTGAATTGGTGTGATTTGAGTTGGATCCTGAAAAGGATCTTGTGTCACGATAAGGATGACTGGGAGTAGTACTACAGGTCGGGCATGCAACCTGTAGGTTGTCGGAAGGAACCCGTATTGGCATTTCCCTACCTAGGTGGTACACGGTTGCCCTGTTATGATAAGTGCGCACAAATTGAATGTTTTGCAACGCGTGGTACTGGGAGCCAATATATTCGGGTTGGAACGACGGAAGATGTGGTCGTGCCATGTGGAGGCACGGGTGGTTCAATAGCGGCTGGGTCACGATAACATGTATTTAAAGCCGCTAGGTTATATGATTAAATGTTAGCCTGAGGTTTTTAAGCAACCGAGTCCTCGAGGACGGTGTGCTCTTTTGTTTTTCCAGGTTGAGGGTTGAGACCCTGTTTAATAAAAGAAAAGGAAATTGTCAGGGTAGTATTGGAGGATTGGTTGAGGCGACGTGCGGCAGCATAAGCTTACCAAGATCAACACAATCTCCAATCCCGAAGCGTCCACAGCTTCGGAGTTCAAGAATGGTGGGGTTCCCCTGGACTAATCCCTAATGTGGAATAGAAAGGAATAGGACTTAAGTTAATGAAAAGGAATGAAATTTTTGTGATATCAAGTTTTGAAAAATTACACAATTTGTTTGCTTTTCTCTTCTTCGTTACTTAGCATTCGCTAATTTTTATCCTATGATTTATGGAAAACCCAACAGGTATCGGTGAGCAATCGCAAGAACTTTAAAATTCATCCGACTTACATACTAGACATCCAGCCAGCCACAGTAGCTTTACTCTTTAAAGTAGTTAGTAATATTTTGTGTATTTTCCTTTCAAGCTGATGTACATGTAAATGGTTATGGTGGGACAGTGTATCATCTGAACTATATTTTGTGAATGGAAAAGTGTTGAAATACTTTCTTCCGAGTATTTTTATTTGCAGTATATTTCTGAATGTTAGTTGTGATTGCTGAATAAATTATTGCTGAGTAACCAGATCCGGATATGGGAGGATCCGACGACCCGGGAAACGGGGTCGCGACAGATTGGTATCAGAGCTCGGTTACTCCAGTAATTTATTTAGTAATTAATAACTATGAGCGGTATTCAGAAACTAAGGTTGTATTAAGATCCTTTGATCTTAATAAATGACTGCAGTACCATTCACAAGTCATTGTCCCTTATGTACATCATGCTAAGACATATAGGATCTGACTTTTGACCTTGACTCATCCCAGGATCATGGCAGACCAAGACATGTCTAGACAATTAGCGGCTATGATGGCAATGCTCCAAGACATGGGGCAAAGGCAACAAGCATTGGAGGAGAGGCTCAATGCACAGGCTGAGGACCCGAGGCATCTAAGCCTGCGGATGCTAGGATTGAAGGTTCTGTTCATCTTTCTGAGGAAGAATCTAGTTACCATCCTTCAACTGAGTCTGCTCCTACCCCGGTTGAAGGAGCAATGGAGAAGGCCCTTCTTAGACACCAAACATTACTAGATAATTACCGAAAGGGAAAAATTCCTCGATTCAAAGGTGTAGAGACACCTGCTGAGGCTGAATTATGGCTTGATGACGTCAGTAGGATGCTGAGAATAATACACGCACCAGCAGATACTTGGGTGCACTTTGCTGATTACTCCTTAGCAGACTATGCAAGATGATGGTGGAGAGCAATTTCCAAGAAGTTAGCAGACCCTGTTCCATGGGATATCTTCGAAGAGAGGTTCCGAGCTCACTTTTGTCCCTCTCATTGGGAAGAATTAAAGAGGAGAGAGTTGGCTTCTCTGAATCAGGGTTCTAAGACTGTACGAGATTATCATATCCACTTTACTGAGCTACTACGGTACTCACCAGCTCTAGAAGCTTCACCACAAGAGTGTCTTACCAAATTTGTTAGCGGTCTTCAGGGAGATCTACGAGAAAAGCTTGCTGGTTTTAGAGCCACAACCGTAGATGAAGCAATGGACATCGCCTCTCGTATTGAGATGGAGAGGGATGAAAATCGCCAAAGAAGAAGTTTCCACTTTAATGGTGGACCGTCCAAAAGCAAGGCACATTATAATCGTAGAGATCGTCGCTATCATCCAGCCGGTTCCAATATAAGCTCACCACAGACCTTGGGTCAGGAATTATCAGGAAGAAGGGGTTTCTCTAGACCTCCATTATATCCTCGCGACTCAGCAGCAGGAGCTAGCACCTCTGTGGCTGGATCTTCAGCTCAAACAGGAGCACGTTTGTGTTTTTACTGTCATCAGGAAGGCCACATCAAGAAAGATTGTCCGAAGTTGAGAGGTTCAGGATTTAAATCAACCCCAATTAATAGTATAGCATCCACCTCGAGCAATGGAGCAACACATGGAGGAAGACATGGTAGAGGTCGAGGCTCACAAGGAACGTCTCCTACACAACAACCACCACAAAGTGTTGCGGGTTCTAGCTTGCCTATTCCTAATGGTCAGCTCAATGCAATTACTGAAGAACAAGCCTACAACTCAGGCACAGTCGTACAAGGTACCGTTACTATTCATGGCTTTTCAGTACATGCCTTATTTGATTCTGGTGCTTCACATTCATTTATTGCTCGACGGTTAGTACCCACTTTGGGTAAGATACCAGTAGAAGTACAACAGTCCTATCTGATCAAGGGACCAGGAGGACAAGTATTTATAATCCGAGAAATCCTGGATAATTGTATAATACTGATAGCAGGACATCAGTTACCTGTTTCACTACTACTAATCGAAATGGAGGACTTTGATCTTATACTAGGAATGGATTGGTTAGAAAGGCATCATGCATGTCTTGACTGTTTCCAGAAGACAGTAACATTCCACCTTCCTAACTCGATAGAGTTCCAGTTCATTGGAAAGACATCCAATGATAATATCAAATATATCTCTACATTAAAGGCACAACAGTTGTTAGAGCAAGGGTGCCAAGGTTATTTAGCTTATGTATCCACTACATCAGGGTCAGAAAGAATGATAGAAGATGTGCCTATAGTGTGCGAGTTTACTGATGTATTTCCAGAGGAACTACCTGGATTACCACCTGAGCGAGAGATTGAATTTGAAATCTCTCTCATACCTGATACTCAGCCTATCTCTATCCCTCCGTATAGGATGGCACCAGCTGAGTTACGAGAGTTAAAGGTACAATTGCAAGAACTGTTAGATAAAGGATTCATTCGTCCTAGTACTTCACCATGGGGTGCACCTGTCTTATTTGTTAGGAAAAAGGATGGCTCGATGCGGTTGTGCATTGACTATAGACAACTAAACAAGAGGACAATAAAGAACAAGTATCCTCTGCCAAGAATAGATGATCTCTTTGATCAGTTACAAGGTTCAACTGTGTATTCCAAGATTGATTTAAGATCTGGATACCATCAGTTGAAAATTAAAGACACAGATATTCCCAAGACAGCTTTTCGAACTAGATACGGGCATTATGAATTCTTAGTTATGCCTTTTGGACTAACAAATGCCCCAGCAGCCTTCATGGATCTCATGAATAGAGTATTCAAGGAGTTCTTAGATCACTTTGTAGTAGTCTTTATTGATGATGTGCTTATTTACTCAAAGGATAAGTATCTGCATGAACATCATCTCAGGAAGGCACTTGAAACTCTAAGGAAGAACAAACTGTATGCTAAATATAGCAAATGTGACTTCTGGCTATCTGAAGTATCTTTCTTAGGCCATGTTATTTCTGGGGAAGGTATATCAGTTGATCCTACAAAGGTTAGTGCGGTGATGAGTTGGGAACGCCCGAAGACTGTCACAGAAATACGATCTTTTCTGGGTTTAGCTGGATATTATAGAAGATTCGTGATTAGACTAACTCAAAAGGAGGTCCCATTCTTATGGTCTGATACATGTGAAGCTAGTTTTCAGACACTGAAAGAATGCCTAACATCTGCACCAATCCTTACTCTACCCTCCGGGAGTGAAGGGTTTACAGTGTACACTGACGCATCAAAAGAAGGACTTGGGGCAGTTCTTATGCAAAATGGTAAGGTAGTTGCGTATGCATCACGACAGCTCAGGACACATGAGAAGAACTACTCAACACATGACCTTGAATTAGTTGTCGTAGTGTTCGCTTTAAAGATTTGGAGACACTACCTGTATGGTATTACTTTTGAAATATTCACCGATCATAAAAGCTTGAAATATCTATTTGATCAGAAGGAACTCAATATGAGACAGAGACGGTGGCTAGAGTTGCTGAAAGACTATGATTGCACTATCTCCTACCACCCTGGTAAGGGGAACGTCGTAGCAGATGCCCTTAGCAGAAGAACTTATTCACCCGGGTTAGTGAGTGCTGTCCACTTCTGGGGTTTACTATCAACGTTAAGTGAATGTAAACCATTTGATAGTAGTGCTGATACTATAACTATTCCTCATTGATACAAACCAGAAATATGGGATAAAATAAAGAAAGGACAGGAGGATGATCCAGTCCTCAAAGACTTAAAACAACAACTTGAGAAGAATGAGATAGAGGGATTCCACATACAAGATGGTTTACTGTATAATCATCACAGAGTTTATGTACCAAACACACCTGAACTAAGGAAAGACATCTTACGAGAAGCTCATTGTTCTAGATTATCTATTCATCCAGGAATTACGAAGATGTATAAGGATCTTCATTCATACTTTTGGTGGCCGGGAATGAAGAAAGATGTTGCTGAGTTTGTGAATTCATGTTTCACTTGCCAGCAGGTAAAGGCTTCACACCAAAACCACCAGGATTATTGCAACCCCTCCCTATACCTGAATGGAAATGGGAAAGCATTTCCATGGATTTCGTTACTGGCTTACCTCAGACGACTGGTAGTAAAGATAGTATCTGGGTTATAATAGATCGTCTGACAAAGGTAGCACACTTCATTCCGATAAGCTTATCTTTCACTCCAGACCAGCTGGCTGAGTTATATATTACACATGTGATTCGCCTCCATGGTATCCCGAAGGAAGTAGTTTCTGATCGAGATTCACGATTCACCTCACACTATTGGGAGAACTTCATGAAAGCTTTAGGTACACAACTATGCTTGAGTACAGCATATCATCCACAAACAGATGGGCAGTCAGAACGTACGATTCAAACACTAGAGGATATGCTACGAGCATGTGCCTTAGAATGGAAGGGATCGTGGATTAAACATTTGCCTCTTGTAGAATTCACCTACAATAATAGTTACCATACAAGTATTGGCATGGCACCATTTGAAGCACTATATGGACGAAAGTGTACTACTCCTTTGTGTTGGCAAGAGGTCGGAATAAAGAACCTTTATGATTCAGATAGACTTCAGGAGACACGGGAAGCTGTAGAACTTGCTAGAAAAAGACTATTAACTGCTCAGAGTCGCCAGAAAAGTTATAGTGATACCCGGAGAAGAGACCTTGAATTTGAGGTAGGTGATTTTGTATTTCTCAAAGTATCACCTATGAAGGGTGTTCAGAGGTTTGGCTTGCGTGGGAAGTTAGCACCCAGGTTCGTGGGTCCCTTTGAAATTATTCAACGGATTGGAAAAGTTGCCTATAGACTTGCACTTCCTCCACATCTTTCGGCAATACATGATGTATTTCATGTATCAAATCTGAGAAAGTACGTTAGGGATCCAGAGCATAAGATAAGTTATGATGATTTACATGTTGAGCCAGACTTGACATACCAAGAGATACCTGTGCAAATACTTGAAAGGGATATCAAGAAGTTGAGAAACAAAGAGGTGCCTCTAGTTAAAATATTATGGCGGAACCAAGAGTTTGAAGAAGCCACATGGGAACCTGAGGCAGAAATGAGAGAGAAATACCCGTACTTGTTTGAATGATAAAATTATGTATTATGTATATGTTCATTTTAAATGACATGACGTTCATTCTCTTTAAGGTTGTTATGGTTTCAATCCTCTTTAAGGTTGTTATGTCTGCATTTCTAGTCTCGAGGACGAGACTTCCTTTAAGGTTGTTATAATTGTAAAGCCTTGAACTGGGCATATCTCGGATCCTATATAATAAGATCCGGCTCGTAAAGAGGAAACCGGCAGAATTTGTTTCGTGTGAATCGGACTTCGTTTCGATTTGTTATGAATTTCGGAAGAAAGAAAAGGAAGGTTAAGATGTCATTAATCCATAATGACTGTCATCAAGACTAATTAAACATGATTAAAGAAACTAATGACGATTGAAAGCCGCTAATGATCATTAGTAAACACTAATCAATAGTTAACAAAAGATAAGCGTAAGCCGCGAAAGTTAAATCGCGATTAGTGAAAGTTAATCACGATTAGTGTTAATTAAGCGTCATTAGCGAATCTAGAATCCTCTAGAATGTTCTAACTTAAGCTCCAAGTTTGGGATAAGTTTTGGCTAAAACCATGGGCCAAAACCATGGGCCGCTAAAACCATGGTTAAGGTCTAAACCATGGTTTTCTAACCATGGTTAGTGGTTTTCTAGGTCCTATAAATAGACCCCCCAACCCATTCATTCTCTACAACTTACACTACCACCACCACCCCAAGGGCTAGGGTCGAGAGGTTGGGAGGAGGAGTGGGAGGCGAGGGAGGAGCGCTAGCGAAGCGCTGCCGGGAGAACGAGGAGAAGAAAGGTATGATCCTCTCTTAGTTGCTTCGTAAGCTAGGCTTTCAATTCGTACTCTTGTTCTTCCAAGTTTTGTTTTTGATTCATATTTCTTTCCGATTCGTTTTCCTGTTGTGTTTCGAGGAGAAATCTGTGTAACACCCTACTTAGGTGCGGGCGGCTATGCACGTCAGTGACCCTGTGATTCGTGACACGTTCACTCATCTAAGACGCGTGGTGTCTACCGATTCTCCATCGTTTATGTTTCTATTCTTCGTATTATGCTTTTATAGTTATTTTGATGGAGAAATCTGTGTAATACCCTACTTAGGTGCGGGCGGCTGTGCACGTCAGTGACCCTGTGATTCGTCACACGTTCACTTACCTAAGATGTGTGGTGTCTACCGGTTCTTCATCTCTTGTTGTTGAGTATATTCTTTAAGTTTCGTTGTTATTTTCCTCTCGATTGATTTTATAGATGAAACTCTTTTCGTTTTTATTTTGAAATATGTCCCGATATAAGGGGAAACTCTGCCGAAATTTTCCGAGAAATATGTCCCGATATAAGGGGAAACTCTGCCGAAATTTTCCAAGAAATATATCCCGATATAAGGGGAAACTCTGCCGAAATTCTAAGAGAAAATATGTTCTTGACGTTCTTCATGTTCTTCGCGTTCTTCGCGTTCTTCGTTCGTTCTTCGCGTTCTTAACATGTTCTTAGCGTTTTGATACGAAAAATGAAATTCGATCTTTTCAGGAGCCTTAAATTAGCCTTTCTAAAAACGAAACTTGGTAAAGCCTTGCATACACGAGAAAGAGCTTGATTAGGTAACGAAATCCTTCCTTTTGCTGTTGGGTTTTCATACGAAATTATTGAAATTCTTGATTTAGTGTTCTTTGCTACGAAGAACCCTAATTTTGGCTATTTTTGAAAAAGTCTGAAGAATTGCTTTGTGATTCCCACTAAAATAAGATTTACACATCAAATTGATGCGTTGGCTCTGAAAGTTAGGATTTGGGAGTTAAAATAGGCATAAATAGGAGTATACATATGGTTATGAATAATATATATGTGAGTCGATATTAAGTATTGCGGTTTATGCAAATCAAAGACTTAACAAAAGAATTACATCATGTGAATTGGTGTGATTTGAGTAGGATCCTGAAAAGGATCTTGTGTCACGATAAGGATGACTGGGAGTAGTACTACAGGTCGGGCATGCAACCTGTAGGTTGTCGGAAGGAACCCGTATTGGCATTTCCCTACCTAGGTGGTACACGGTTGCCCTGTTATGATAAGTGCGCACAAATTGAATGTTTTGCAACGCGTGGTACCGGGAGCCAATATATTCGGGTTGGAACGATGGAAGATGTGGTCGTGCCATGTGGAGGCACGGGTGGTTCAATAGCGGCTGGGTCACGATAACATGTATTTAAAGTCGCTAGGTTATATGATTAAATGTTAGCCTGAGGTTTTTAAGCAACCGAGTCCTCGAGGACGGTGTGCTCTTTTGTTTTTCCAGGCTGAGGGTTGAGACCCTGTTTAATAAAAGAAAAGGAAATTGTCAGGGTAGTATTGGAGGATTGGTTGAGGCGACGTGCGGCAGCATAAGCTTACCAAGATCAACACAATCTCCAATCCCGAAGCGTCCACAACTTCGGAGTCCAAGAATGGTGGGGTTCCCCTGGACTAATCCCTGATGTGGAATAGAAAGGAATAGGACTTAAGTTAATGAAAAGGAATGAAATTTTTGTGATATCAAGTTTTGAAAAATTACACAATTTGTTTGCTTTTCTCTTCTTCGTTACTTAGCATTCGCTAATTTTTATCCTATGATTTATGGAAAACCCAACAGGTATCGGTGAGCAATCGCAAGGACTTTAAAATTCATCCGACTTACATACTAGACATCCAGCCAGCCACAGTAGCTTTACTCTTTAAGGTAGTTAGTAATATTTTGTGCATTTTCCTTTCAAGTTGATGTACATGTAAATGGTTATAGTGGGACAGTGTATCATCTGAACTATATTTTGTGAATGGAAAAGTGTTGAAATACTTTCTTCCGAGTATTTTTATTTGCAGTATATTTCTGAATGTTAGTTGTGATTGCTGAATAAATTATTGCTGAGTAACCAGATCCGGATATGGGAGGATCCGACGACCCGGGAAACGGGGTCGCGACAGAAGTCTTTCCCGCGCCTCAGTCAATCACCTCACCTGACGTGAATGATGCCTTAGATATGGAGATATATAGTAGGACTCGACTTGTCTCACGCTTTCCTAACCTGTGACGAGCGAGTCCCGGGAAAAAGCACTCCATCAAAGGCCCGGTCATACCTAACTAAATATAAAGACTTCACGGACCCTCATCACATCTACTATCTATAATAAGCACTGAGGCTAACCTTTCCATCAGATCATCGTCAGAGGAGGGCCAATCCTACCAATCATTTCCAATAAGCCAATCAATAGAGGAATTAAGTACTCGCCTCGGTACGTAGCATATTTTTGGAGGAAGAAGACCTAGCCCACCCCCCACCCCCGAGGATGCTCTCTAGCCAGAATCTCTGAGAGCTTAGCTGCTTCGAACCTTCGAGAACTACCGATCTTTAGCTCGATAACCTGTGGACATAGATTTCCTTCTATCTGAGAATAACTGAGAGATTCAAGGGTCGATTTGAATGAATCATCACTTCTATGGCCAAACGTAACGTCACTATAGCCCTTTCTTCGAATTGGACCTCCTGAACTCCTACTACTAAGCTCTTTGACACGCGACCTCTTTCCATAACTCGCTTTTCTACTTATTACCTGGCGGGTCTCTTCTCTGTATAGCATTGGCTTGGGGGTTGCCCCATCCATGCTTGCTTTCCTACTTCTTTCTGCTTGGAAGACATAGAGGGGGTCCCCAGGGCGAGGCATCGAGGGATGCTCTGTCTTTTCCAAGCTGGATACGATACCTAGTCCTAGGCTTTTGAGGGGGTGCGTCTGACTTATTTATTCTTTGATAGCTTTTCCACCTCCTGTTTTCCAGTGTCCAAAGTCAGATAGATGAGGTAGAGGCACCAGGAATTCCCTGCTTCTGTCTGCACCTCCTTCAACCTTGACGCCCCCCCTTCTTTTGCTATTTCCTCCTCGGATGCTAGGTTGTCGGTCATGACGAGTCCTCATGATGCTCTGACGGGGAAGAGAAGGCCAATTCAACCTTCCCAGATGGTCAGGAAGATCCTGGAGTAGAAAGAGATGTGATTGAGCTCAAAAGAAAGGTCTTTCCGTAGAAGGGAAAAGAGAGAGCAGAAAGGTCGGAAAGTGAGGATGACAGTCGGGACTCATGCCTTGTCCTAGTCACCCCTGCTCGATCGCAACGCGATAACTAACCTTCAATTAATTACAGATAAAACATGATAATATGACGGAAGTGCCTTGTCTTTTCCCTGATTAAGATATGAAAGCGCTTGAACTAGTGGATTAGAGAACTGCCATGATTCTTCTGCACCTAACTTACCGATGGATTGACTTCCTTCTGCGCTTTTCTCAACCCTCGAAAGCTACAGTCATAAGGGGAGCTCTTTTGAAGGTAGACCAGTAAGCTCGTATGAGGCCTATACAGGACTACATCTGCAACCTCAACCTATTGGGCTCTTTCCCCCTCTCTCGCCTCTTCCTGACAATCTCTCTCCTGACTGATGCCTATGGGAGACCAGTGTCATTTTGTTGTCCTTCGTCTTCGTCCTCTACCTAAGACTCAGGTCAGACAGACGGACTCTGATTGTACTTCGCAACGCGATAACTAACCTTCTTAGCCGGACTCGCACTATATATTCGGGGCATTTCCCTTGTTCTTCAGCTTTTTCCGTCCTTTCAAAGACTTCGTGGCCTAGCTTCTTGCATCTTCACTCCACATCGTCTACGCTCACGCGTCTTCACTCCTTCCTTCGGCTGCTAATCCCACGACTGGTGAAAGCGCCTTCTATTCGCTTTGCCATTTCGATCGGAAGTGGTTGTAAAAGACCTAAGGGCTTCTTATGTTCCGCCTTGACCTGTTGACAAAGGAGACAAGGGTTGACATATGACGCCACATCACGCTTCATACCCCACCTTGTACATTTAGGTCAATCGACTGTTGTGAGCTACGCTCTTTCTTTTCATTCTCGGTACGCACAATCGACCCCGAAACCGGAGGGCATCATCTACTAGAGTGAAATCACGTGACCCTGCTGCACCTTGATCCTCTGCAGTTTCGGATCACCAAACAGGGTGATTTACTACAGTATTGCATTTGAGAATTTTCTCGATCAAATCCGGCATCAACAGCTTCGACACAGTCAGGGTACTCAGATGCATCTGCCTCTCACCTGGTCTCCAATCACTGACTTCCGTCAACCCTGAAGCCAGTAGTGGCGGGTTGCGGCTTAGGGCGTCAGCCACAATGTTCCCCTTTGGTAAAAGATTGTGCAGTCATCATCCTTTAGCAAATCCATCCCGCTACTATATATGACGCACTCAGACAACTAGACTTTCCAAATTGATCTCTTTTCTTATATAAATCCTTCGCAGCTTGCTTTGTGCGCTAAGAGCTTTCCCCTGTTAAGTGATGGGCGGATAGGAGTTATTAGAAGACAATACATAAAAGGACATTGTTCAGAATGAAACTGAACCAAAGGCCCTTTCTCTGTAGGACTCGCTATCTATGCCACAAGGCTAATCTGCAGCAAGCTGGATCTCCGTATGAATTCCCATTCGAGAAGTGCCTCTTAGGTAAAAACAAGATATAGTACCACAAAGCTAGGGGACTACAATAGAGTATGCCTAATTCCTTCAGTGAAAAGCTTCGACGCTAGTCTACTTGGTGACTCTCGGAGAGGGTTCAATATCAAATTGCGGAAGGTTTGACCTCAAAGAACTGTCGCAAGTGGAAAGTGAAATCTTTGTGGCTTCGACCCTCAAGTGTGGATTACCGGGTTAAGTACAAAGCATGTTTTAGCTATGAGGCAGTGAATGACTTTGAGTACAATTGATAAAGTAGTCAAGCAAAGCAAACCTTCTCTCTCGGAATTCTTGACCCAGCTTGTGCCTGTTCGGGTCTATACTACTAGTTCGGGTGTCGCGGCCACTTTTCGTTACTCATCTCAAATTCGGAACGCGATAGTTAATAGGGGGGTTTTGGCACCTGCGTCAAAGAGAAAAGAAAACCTTTTCTCACCTTCAGATATGAAAGCGCTTTCATAGGCCACGTTGGCTAGGTTTGAACTCCTAGCCCTGATAGCTTGACCTTTCCCCCTCGAACCCCCCTCAGACCCCCCTACTAGATATTGGACTGTTGGATGCCCTACTTCCTGGCAAGATCAGATCGGAAAGCACAGCACAATCAGACTAGTGCCACGCCCAAACAAGACTGCTTATTCCGCTAAAACAGCAAAGAGACGGGACCTCTTATGCTGGAAAAGTCATAAACTAACGTGCCCAATTATATATGATAGTTCCAAGAGAAAGCCTAAGAGAGGACAAGACCAACTAGGGGATTGGGCCTAGCTGCGAAGGCAAGGGAAATCTCACGAACCCGGAATGGAATTTAGTAGTTTTGCTTACTTGAAGCTAGAACACAAGGGTGGTGAAGAAACTAATCAAAAACATGCCGACCCAGCCTCCCAGATCCGCATCAGCCAGTGGTGCGAGGACGACCAAGCCAATCACCAAGACTGGCGTAATAATGAAGTAGCTGGGGAGCGCGCGGAGGGGATGGTCGAATGGGATCGGGCTCTTCATAACCTATTAATATGTGTGAGAAAAAGCAGAACTTCTTTCTCGGATGACGACTGCTGACTTGGTCTTCTCCTTATATACTTGGACTTGGACTGCTGCCACTTCCTTATTACAATTTATATGAACCGGTGAGTAGAAGATATTATGTCAGTGCTGATGTTACTTTCTTTAAGTCTATCATGTATTTCTCTCCTACAGGTGACAGGTTATCCAATAATAATGACGATGATATTATTGTTCCTCCACCTCCATCTCTTCCAGCATCTAAACCTGAGCAACCTTCACCTCCACCACCACCACCACCACCTGAGCCAAACTTCTTACCCATTGTGTACACTCGCAGGTCTTCTACTAGCTCCTCTGCTCACAAGCTGTCCACGTCATCCAGCACGCCTCAGGTATGTCATGATAACATTATCTCTACTAATGGCACTGGAGTTTTACATCATACACAGGATGATTCTGCTGTAGAGGACGGAGAGGATGCAAATTTGGATGTTCCTATTGCGCTGAGGAAGCCTTGACATCAATGTGCCACATACCCACTTGCTGCACATGTCTCTTTGGATCATCTTTCTGATGAGTACAAGAAGTTTGTTGTAGGACTTTCTGCGGTTACTATACCCCGAATATATATGGAGGCTTTACAGGACAGCAGGTGGCGCCAGGCCATGGAAGAAGAAATGACGGCCTTAACGTCACGAGGGACATGGACTATTGTTTCGGCTCCACGAGGTGCTTCGATTGTAAGCTGCAAGTGGATATTTTCCATTAAACAAAATGCAGATGGGAGTGTGGATCACTACAAGGCAAGGTTGGTGGCCCGTGGCTTTACCCAGACATATGGGGTAGATTATCAGGACACGTTTTTTCCAGTTGCAAGACACTCAACGCTTCGGATTTTACTAGCAGTGGTAATTTCACGGGATTGGCCGTTATTTCAACTTGATATGAAGAATGCATTTCTCTATGGAGACCTTCAGGAGGAAGTTTACATGCAGCAGCTACATGGATTTACTGTTGAGGGTAAGTCCCAGAAGGTATGCAGACTACATAAAGTAATTTATGGCCTGAAGCAGAGTCCAAGAGCTTGGTACCAAAAGCTGTCAGACTTAATTGAGCAACAGGGGTTTAAGAGGTCCACTGCAGACCACTCACTTTTTGTTCAGAAGACACAGAGAGGTACGGTTGCCATTCTTGTTTATGTAGATGACATTATTGTTACAGGAGATGATGCTCAAGGCATTCAGATAGCCAAGAAGTTCCTAGGTAAAGAGTTTGTGACCAAGGATCTAGGCACTCTTCGCTACTTCCTGGGGTTGGAGTTTGCCAGGAATCATCATGGTCTAGTGATGACCCAGGGAAAATTTGTCATGGATCTCCTTTCTGAGACAGATATGACTGGATGCAAGCCTGCTACGACTCCTATGGATCCAAGTATGAAATTGTATGATGAGGATACTGAAGAAGTTGATAGCAGGAGGTACAGAGAACTAGTTGGGAAGCTGTTATATGTTACTATCACTAGGCCAGATATTATGTTTGCAGTAAGCAAGGTCAGCCAATTCATAGAGCGGACCAGAAAGGCACATATGGATGCTATTTATATGATTTTGAGATATCTGAAGAACTCACCTGGTTCGGGACTCTTATTCAGTAGGGATGCATCCTTAGAAGTGACAGCTTGTGCAGACGCTGACTACGCAGGATGTCCCACGGACAGAAAGTCTACTTCGGGGTTTGCAGTGTTTGTTGGACACTCACTTGTCTCATGGAAGAGGAAGAAGCAGACTGTGGTTGCTAGATCAAGTGCAGAATCTGAGTACAGAGCCATGGCCCAAGGGAGTACAGAGATGATGTGGGTTAGATCGGTGTTGACTGATTTTACCATAGAAGTTCCTCTTCCTATACAACTTTTATGTGATAATCAAGCTGCATTATTCATTGCAAACAATCCTGCATTCCATGAACGAACAAAGCATATTGAGGTGGACTGCCATTACACTCGAGACTTGATACAGAAAGGACTCATATCTACCTCTCATGTGTCTACAGGAGATCAGACGGTAAATATCTTCACCAAGGCTCTATCTCGAAGTACTTTTCAGAAGTGTTGTTCCAAGCTGAGCATGATAGATATATATGCTCCAGCTTGAGGGGGGTGCTAAGATAAATGTAGCGTTGTGCCTCTTTTATGTATTTTTAGTTTCTCTGAGTACTTATCATGTAATTGGCCCAAGGAAAAACCATTCCCACCTTTTCTTTCTCTCACTAAAAAATAACTACCTCAGAGCTTCTTTCTCTAGGCGAGAGGAGTTGGTTCTTTGTTCTTCCGTTTTTCTTGTTCCTACCTCAGTAAATCTCTTCCTGTTTCTTACTATTCTCGTGTAAATGGGTTAGATTTGTTCTATACAGCGTTGGGATCGCTGGTGCGATTCTTTCTTCCAACCCATTCGTTGTTCTTCATTTTTATCTTCGTTCACCTTTCTACTATCTACCGCCCTTCCTTTGTTCTTGGTTTTTCTCTTCGTAATCTTGGCTATTATGGAGATTCCGTCCATCTCAACAAAAGGAGTATCTGAAGCAGTCATGGACATGGAATTCCCGTGGCTTTCACCCCCGAAACCGGTGAAGAAGGGAGCGGTTATTCCACCAAAAACCGCTCCTCTCTCCTATGCGGCGATCATGAAAGAACACAGTAAACCACACATTATGGGCCCGGCAATCCAGGTCAGAGAACCCACCTATGTTAATGGTGAAGCAGTTGTGGAGTTCACGGAAATAGAAGTGCAAGAGTTGAGCGAACCGTTCGATTTATGCCTGGTTGGTATATTTCCTAGAGGGCGGCCGAAGCTTCTGGATATTGATAAGATTATGCATAAACTTAACCGTTTTGAAGGTAGAGTACAGTTTGGAGCTATTGATCAACGTCACATTCTGATCAAGTTTGATTCACAAAAAGATTACTTGCATGTCTATCAAAATAGCCCTTGGCGGATAGGGCAAAACTTGATGTCTCTCATTAGGTGGTCTCCCTTCTTTCAGCCAGGGGACACCTCTCCTGAAGTTCCAGTCAGAATTGGTCTTCCTTTGCTCAATTTACAGTTTATAAATGAAGGTGCTTTGAAATCCATAGTAAAACCAATTGGTCGTTTCCTATCAGTTGATAAAGATGTCATCAATCTAACCAGACCAGGGTATATTCGAGTAAATGTGGAGGTTGATCTATCTGCTCCAACAGTGGATCACATTATTATCAAAGTTGGAAATAGAAGAATCAAGCAAACTGTCATTTATGAAAACCTTCCACCCTTTTGTTCGTACTGTAACACAATTGGCCACACTCAAGTTCAATGTTTGAAGAAGAAGACTATATCTGAGCAGCCTTCTATTATTGATCAGGAGGGAACATCCAAGCAACAAAACGGTTGGAGAAAGACTGCAACCAGAAATAATGACAAAGGAAAAGCACCGGCTATTGAGGATCTACACCCTAAAAAGAATTCTCAAGCAAAGCAATACAAAATCTTACAGAGACCAGCACAGGAAGAGGTTCCAGATATGGTGTTAAACCTTAAGGAATTACCCGTAGAAGGTAATTTAGAGCCTTCAACTTTAAATAAGGAAGATAATATTTCTCATCCTCAAACTTCGGTAATGGCTCAGGCGGGCCCTTTTGAACAAATTTTGGATGCGGATCCAGTTATTATACAAATCAGTGAGTCTATCCCTCAATTAGAAGCACCTCAAATATGTGTTCTGAACACAAATCCTGCTGATTTGATCACTGATCATGGAAATAGATTTTCTATTTTGTCTTCTACTCAGGAAGATGATATGGAAGAAGCTTGTTTACCTCCTATCTTGATAGATGAAACGCATAATATTTTGCAATCCCCTACTGCAGAAGTTCAGGGCAATGGCTCTTCTGATTTAGACACTAGTGAAGGAAAATCAACTGATGAGCAGTCCCTTAACAATAGAAGAATCCTCGGATTATGAACCAGTGGCTGGAAGTCTACAGAAGGTGCAGCTTAGGTCACCAAAGTTAAGGAAAGCAAAGATGAAGATGCAAGACAATGGGTCTACTAAAAGACCTACGGGTCTTCACTAAATTTTATCTCTTGGGTACTTCATAAGGACCGTAGGGTCATCCTTAACTCATTATTATATTGTTAAATGTCTATACTTATTTGGAACTGTCAAGGAGTGTTCAACTCCTCTACTCAAGCTCACCTGAAGAATCTTATCAAAATCCACAATATCAGGCTTATTGGCCTTCAAGAACCTATGGTTGATGCTCATAAAATAAGAGAGGTTGCTCTTCTATTGAATATGCACTATTATTGGGCAAATCCAGAAAATGAAAAGAAGCTTTGGCTTTTGTCGGATAACATCCTCAGCATAGAACCTTACCATTTTTCTGCTCAATCTGCTACTTTCAAGGTGGGAGGTCTTTTTGAAGCTCCTTTCTTCTTATCTATTATATATGCTTCAATTGATATTTCCATCAGAAGACTGCATTGGTTGGAATTGGAAACTCTGGCAGATTCTCTATTGGGGCAACAATGGCTATTAGGAGGGGATTTCAATGCAATAATGTTTTCCTCTGAAAAGATAGGAGGGACTTTTGATAACACATCTTCTATGGATTTTATTGACGCCATAAATGGTGCAGCTCTTATTAGCCCACCTCATGAGGGTAATTTTTTCAGTTGGTGTAATAACCACACTGCTTTAAGCAGAATATATGAAAGATTGGACAGGTGTTTTATAAATTCGGATTTTTCCCCGAATATCATAGTCACATACTTGACTAGAATACTTTCAGATCATGCCCCTATGTTGATTACAGAAACACAGAGACGGCAGAAAAGGCCTACTCCCTTCAGGTTTCAATTGATGAGGTTTTTGTATAATGATTTTTCACAAGTAGTAAAGGATAGCTGGTCTTCTGCAAATTCAGGCATTGCAATTATCTCGATTCAATCAAAATTAAAAGCGGTGAAGAGAAGCTTAAAAATATGGAATTCAACCAGGGTTGGAAATATTATTCTGCAGCACAAGTCTTTCTTATCACAGATAGAAACTTTGGAAGCACAACTCCAGGAACAATGGGATGGTTCTTTATGGGCCAATCTGAATTCTTTAAAGAAAAGTTATGCGGATATATCAAGAAAATTTGATATCTTTGCGAAACAAAAAACTAAAATGCTCTGGCTCTCGGAAGGGGACACAAATTCGAAATTCTTTCATAGAGCTATAAAAGGCTTTAATAAGAGCAAGCATTGGGATTTCTTCTTCTCCAATCAGAGTTTTGACAATAGCTGGGACTTGGCTGCTGAAGCGGGATTATCCTATTTCAAATCCCTTTATACATCAACTGAAACCTCGGTCCCCTTGGATTTTTTAAGGAATATCCCAGCCTTGGTCACTGATGCGGATAACCGAAGATTACTGGCAACCCCCCTGGAGGGGGAGATCTTAGCAACACTACAGAGCCTACCAAAAGGAAAAGCACCAGGCCCGGATGGGTTTTCAGTAGAATTCTTTATTCATATGTGGGATTTCTTAAAGCAAGATGTTATTAAAGCAGTACAATACTTCTTCCATACTTTTTGGATGCTAGACTCAATGAAAGCTACTTTTATTACCTTAGTTCCAAAGAAAGATAATCCGGAGCATTTTTCAGACTTCAGACCTATTAGTCTCTGCAATGTCTCATACATACTGATAACAAAAATTCTGGCAAAGAGATTATCTTCTCTTCTTCCTTCATTAATATCTGAAAATCAGGGAGGCTTTGTCCCAGGCAGATTTATTTTCGAAAATGTAGCACTGACCCAGGAAATGTTACAACATTTATCGGTATCCAACAGAGGTTACAATGTCATCTTTAAATTGGATATGGAAAAGGCTTATGACAGGCTGGAATGGCCTTTCCTTCTCCAAGTTTTAAAGAAGTTCGGTTTCAGCAATGCTTTCATTATTGCGGTGAAAGCCTGTATTTGCAAGGTACCATTTTCCATTCTTATTGAAGGTTCATCAACCTCCTGGTTTAAGAACTCTCGAGGACTCCGTCAGGGAGATCCATTATCTCCTGCTCTCTTTATTCTGGCGGAGGAGGTGTTAAGCAGAGGCTTGAGAGACCTAGTTCTGCAGAGACAATGTTCCCCCTTTTTCACCCATAGAAGAGCTCATGTTATAACTCATTTACTTTTTGCGGATGATACAATATTATTCACTAATGGAGCAAAGGAATCTCTCAAAAATCTTTTCTCTTTCCTTCAGGCCTATGAACAAGCTTCAGGGCAAAAGATAAGTTATACAAAAAGTTCCTTTTTTGTTAATCATAATGTACCTCTTCCTGTGGTACGGAGAATTTCAGAGCTTTCGGGTATGGCTAGGGGAGTTTGCCCCTTTACCTATTTTGGTTGCCCAATTTTCCAGGGCTTAACTAAAATTTCACATTTTGAGGGCCTCCTTAGTTCAATTCAAACGAAGCTTGCAGGTTGGAAAAGAAACATTTTATCTCCAGGAGGCAGATTAGTATTAATCAGACATGTCCTTAGTTCTATTCCTATTCATATAATGTCAGTTTATGACCTCCCCAAAGGAGTTATCTCACGTATTCACAGAATATTTGCCAATTTCTTCTGGGGTGGAAGCTCAGAAAAATCAAACAAGCATTGGATTAATTGGAAGGCAATCTGCAAACCTTTGGAGGAATAAGGTTTAGGGTTGAGAGACTTGAATGAATTCATGCTATCCTTGAGAATCAAAATGGCTTGGGCTTATTCGAACTCAAACTCATTATGGTCTACCTTTATGAGACAACGGTATGGAGAACTTGAAGGAGTAGGAAAGTACAACCCAGCAAGATGGAAGATTTTGAAAAAAGCAGCACAAATGCTAGATAAGAATTGTCTTTTTGAAATTGGGAATGGAGATCTAGATCTGTGGCATGATAGATGGCTTCTGCAAGGTTCTTTAATTTCATTGTATCCAAGAGAAAGACCCCTTCAAAAAGTCAAGGATATCTTTGAACGGAACTCAATATCAGCCATAAAATTATTGGCACTTGGGCTTCCTTATGATTTTTGTAATAATATTCTAAATCAGGATTACACATTAACAGAGGATTTACCGAGGAAAAGATGGTTGGACACACGACAGGGGGTACCCTCAGTGAAGACAGCAAGGAACTTTGTGAGGGTTCAATCACCAAAATTTGATTGGGGAGTTGGAATCTGGGGCTCCCACATTCCGTCAAAATACTCCATTGTTCTCTGGAGACTTTTTTTGAAGATACTTCCTCTAGATCAGTATTTTAAATGTATTGGTTTCAGCTTTCCTTCAAAATGCTTTTGCTGCAAAGAACCAAAGGAAGAAACTCTTTCACATTTGTTTTGGGAGAGCGATTTAGCTTCTGCTGGATGGACCTGGATTTGCCAAATATTAAATATGCCACATAATGTCAATAATCTCTTTGAGTGGCTACTTATCATCTTCTCTACAGCTAATGGTGATTCTTTTATCATTCTGGTGCGCTGATTATTATCAGCCATTATTATTTGGACTATTTGGAAAGAACGAAATAAAAGAAGGCATCAGAATATTCATGCTCCTTTACCTGCTTTTATGGGACAAATTGCAGATGAATTTCATATTCTCAAGCCTTTTATTAAAAGCTCCAAGATTCGTAACAATGCTGAACTTGTTTTTTTATCAGAGTTGGGTATCAACATTCAAAAACCTGAGAAAATTCACAAAATCTTGAAATGGGTGAAACCCCCCTTGAATTTTTTGAAATTAAATACTGATGGGGCCTCGAGAGGGAACCCGGGACTATCTAGGGGAGGAGGCTTGCTAAGGGACCATGATGGGATTCTTATTTTTGCCTTTTACTCTTTCTTTGGTTATGGTACAAATTCAGTTGCTGAATTAAGAGCAGCAGTGTGTGGGCTAAAGATATGTCAGGAGATGGGTTACAGAAATATCATCTTAGAAATGGATTCTACTTATTGTGTTAACCTCTTAAACTCTGATGGTTGTAACACTTGGCATTTGGAAAAATGGTGGTTAGAGGCCAAAAGCCTTCTTCATCTCACGATTCAGGTTAATCATCAGTATAGGGAGGCTAATAGTGCAGCGGATTGTCTGGCTAATCTGTCTCTAGAAGCGAAAGCCACAAAGCGTTATCTGTCCCAGGAAGAGATCCCAAAGAAGATTTTGGGTATTATTAGGTGCGAGAAGCAGGGACTTCAGTACATACGGTCTTAAGTTAAACTTGTCTTTTATGAGCCATCTCCTTTTCAAATTTATGACCGTTATACTCGACCGTTGGAGGAGCGCTTTCTTATTACTATTTATATCTCGGTCGAGTCCTTCAATCCTTCAATACTCGAGCCAAGTTCTTCTTAAAATGGCCTTCAAAGAGGGACTACTCATTCAATCTGAGGAGTTTCCGAATGTAGCACTACCCCTCATCCCAGGCAATAGCTCAACCACTGTTCGAAAGGTTTTGGCGGAGCAACTGGAGCAGACTTGGGTGAATATGGACATTACGTTTGAAGAAGAATGGCATCATGGCCTAAGGGAGAATCATCGTAGTGACGATAGAGCTTCTTTTTCAGACTCTGAATTGCATGCGATAAGGAGGACACAGCTGAAACACATCTCGGCGTGCATCTACAAGCCAAGAACTTCAGTGAAAGAGAATGAATACCCTTCCAGAGAAGTTTGTGAATATTGCTTCACAAATTTTTGTTAAGAACTTTCTTTTCTTCACTATTCTGGGCAAGATTCGGAAACTGGAGTTTGGACAGGACATATTCTGTTTTTATGTTAGATCTTTTTGGTGTTCCTGGAAAAAGAAATTGCTATCTTTTCTGTCTTTTGGCAGTCGTTATCTTCTACTTTACTACAGTTATGGGCGTTAATTATTACTCATTTCCAATAGATTGGACTATCTTCACTGGTGCCATCTGTCAAATTAGTGATTATTACTGCTGGGTTGTGCGGAGTGGAGAAGTTAAGAAGACGGTTTCCCTCTTTATAGGGATCATAACGACGGTTCTCTTCTCGAGAACCGCCTAATGTCCAATCAGTCTTTCAAACCGACTATCCAAAAATCCTTGCTATTTATACTTATCTACTTGCCGTGGAGGGGGTTTGCAACACAACTCTCTCTCGCACACATGGCTTCGAGTTCTGGAGGGGATCCCACGAGACATGCTGCTTTCGTTCTCAACTGTGAGTACTATTTCAGCATCCAAGAAGCTAACTTCTCTAGAGTTTATGATGATTATATGGCTGGGAGAATTTCCATCAATACATTCATGGCGGAAACGAGAGATTTTGAAGTAGCCAGAAAAGGTTTTGAAGCAACCAAAGCTCTGAAGTTGAAGCTGCTAGAGGAGACGAAGTCCAAACCTGAGAAAAGCATACCGGTAGTTCTCCAGGACCTGGTGAAGAAGACGCGGGAGGACTTTCTCGTGGAGAAGAACATGCTGCAGAACTTTTTATCTCTCACAAATGAATCAGAGGTTTTGTCTTTCTTACTTGCGAATTTTCTTTCAGAAGCTGAACGGGAATTGCAAACCCTACTGCTAAGGATTATTGATGAAGCAAGTGCCACAACTTTTTATACTACAAAACCTAAGTCCTTTATGGATTCTTTGGAAAGATTATTGAACAAATTTGTGCAAACTGAATACTTTAAGGATTTGCGTAGTCAAGCATTTACCATTGATTCACTGTTGGATGGGAAATATATGTACTTCAACTCTTTTGAAGTACAAGCAAAACTGAAAGGGTTACCACTACAAGTTTGGAATGACTGGGTTTTCACAAATTATTGTCTTAATAGCTTTTACATGGGAGGTTGTTCTGCAAGTGTTCTACAAGATCAGCTAAAGTCTTTAATTGGTCGCTTTATGGAATTATTGTACAATATAGACCCATGTTCAGGAGATTCTGAAGCTCCAACTGAGAAGCAAGCCTCATCCTCATCCTGTTCGACTGAACGTTTGTCATCCAAAAACAATACTGAAATATCCTCAGGTGAATCCAACTCCAAGGTGAAGTACAAAATGCTGAAGAAGGTGGTAGTTGAAGGCCCAAGAAAAATATCTCGTTTCAAAAAGTATCACCACAATCCGTTGGTCAGGGATGGTATTCGTGTTTTTCGTGATAAAATTATTTATAATATATCCAGGAAGGGTGATGGAAAGCTTTGGGATGATGATCCCACGGCTGACCTTGTCGATTTGATGGCTCCCCTCAGAGTCAGGCCGCCTATTCAACCCCTTAATCAAAAGCAAAAAAGAAGCAGCCATAGAGATAGATGACGATGGTGATGATGATGTTGATATGGAGAATGCGCAAGGCCCACATATCTTCCCAGGCAAATTCAACAGGTCGGGCTTTCAAAGGTTCTAGCGTTACTGCTGGTTGGTGTGAATGGCTCTCTAGGATTGGCTTTTGTGGAGCCTCTTGATGGTTGAACTTCTCGTCTAGTTACTGAAATGTTCCCCTTGCTCAGAACAAGTTGTTTTTTGTTCTTTCCTTTTTTGTTTCTTGGACAAAGTTCTAGTTGTAGTTTTTGTCTTTTCCCTTTGTAGTACTTGTCCCTTCTTGCTTAGGCCGAGTGTGGCCTTCCTGTTACTATGTTTCATTTTGTTGTCCTTTGGACTTACTTTTGTAAGCACTCCCCTCGAAGGGCCCCTAATGTAATGTCTTTTTTGTTTAAATAAAAACAGCTACCCGGGCTGTGAAAATCGGGCTTAAAAAAAATTGACCCAAGGCTATTCTCCTATATAAGAGAGCCCTCGGGTACGTCTAATGCAACGCATTCTATTCTCCCATCAGTTAATCGGACCCAAATCGGATCGGGTTCGTTTGATTGGAAACCGGATGTTACAAATATAAAAACCTCAAAGGAAGTCTCGTCCTCGAGACTTGAGTCAATGTTATTATGTGTTTTGAGTTTCATTTGACCATAAAAACCTCAAAGGGTTTTGAACTCATAAAAACCACAAAGAGAAAACAAGCCATATATTTTAACATATATCTAATTACAAAAGTTAGTTTTGATTTTACCTCAAAAAAGTTGCGGGTATCATGCCCGTATGTCGGCTTCGGTCCCCCATGTCGCCTCTTCGACGTCATGTCGATGCCACAACATCTTGACCAATGAAATCTTTTTGTTGCGTAGCTTCTTCACAGCACGGCCAAGTATCTGTACCGACCTCTCTTCGTATGTCAAATCAGGCTCCACGTCTGAATTGTTGTAACTGATAACGTGTCGAGGGTTGTGTACATACTTCCTCAAGTTGGATATATGGAAGACATCGTGAATAACTGATAGATGTGGAGGAAGGGCTACTCGGTATGCCACCTTCCCCACTCTAGCCAAAATCTCGAATGTACCAACGTATCGTGGCGTCAACTTGCCACGAACACAAAATCTCTGAATTCCCTTCATGGGAGATATATGGAGAAATACCCAATCTCCAACCTATAATTTATAGGAATGTCATTAGTGTGAGATTAAGTTGAATATATATAAGTCATAATTGAGTGGATGAAGAGTAAAGAATTGGTTTACCTGAAACTCTAAGTCTCTTCTCCGCCGGTCTGCATAGTTCTTCTGGCGGCTTTGTGCCGTCAGAAGCCTCCGTCTCACAAGATCAACAGTTCTCGCAGTCTCCTCCAATAGATCTACGGAGTATAGAGCATGATCACCTACCTCAAGCCAACTGAGAGGTGTGAGGCAACTCCGCCCGTATAGGGCTTCGAATGGTGCCATGCCGATACGGGAATGATAACTGTTGTTGTACGTGAACTCCACTAATGGCAGATGGTCCTTCCAGGACCCTTTCCACTCTAAAGTGCATGCGCGAAGCAAATCTTCTAGTGTTTGTACGGTGCGCTCACTCTGCCTATCGGTCTTTGGATGATATGAAGAACATAACTTCAGCTCTGTCTGGAGCGCTGACATGAATTGATGCCAATAATGCAAAGTAAACCTCGAATCCCTATCAGACACCACCTCTCGTAGTATACAATGTAGCCTGATGATGTTATACACATATAGCTTGACCAATCTGGATGGAGTGTAAGTCGTGTTGACAGGTATAAAATTGGCTGACTTGGTCAACCTATCAACAACGACCTAAATAGAATCATGGTCACTTGGTGTCTTCGGCAGACCTGTGACAAAATCCATATAAATGCTCTCCCACTTCCACTCGGGAATGGGGAGAGACTGCAGTAATCCTGGTGGTCTCCTGTGCTCGGCCTTAGCCAACTGACAGGTCATGCATCTGCTAATATGTTGCGCCACATCGCGTTTCATTTCATCCCACCAGAAATGTCGACGCAGATCATGATACATCTTTGTACTGCCGGGATGAATGGATAATCGTGAACTGTGTGCCTCATCAAGAATGTCTCTACGCAATTGCTCGTCATTGGGCACAACGACTCGACCTGCCTTCCATAAAATAGATTCCGCCACAACAAAATCATCATCCTCGTCCTTGACGACGTGCATGTATCCATCTCGAATCCATGGATCTGTCTTCTGGCCTTCGACGATGCGATCCCACAAACTGCTGAATCGTAGAGGCACGGCGGTAGAAATGGATGTGCTTTCATGATGATGTCCATCGGTCAAAGATGCAAGCATATCCCATGTATATAGACAGTTCGTCATACCAACTACATGCGCTCTCCTGCTAAGTGCTTCAGCCACCACATTTCCCTTACCGGGATGGTAAGAGGTCGTGCAATCATAATCCTTCAGTAACTCAAGCCATCTGTGATGCCTCATGTTCAGCTCTTTCTGATCAAAGATGTACTTCAAGCTCTTATGGTCTGTGAAAATCTCAAAATTCACCCCATATAAATAGTAACACCAGATCTTCAAGGTGAACACAACTGCCGCCAACTCCAAGTCGTGTGTGGAGTAATTCTGCTCATGCGGTCTCAACTGACGTGATGCGTAAGCAATCACCTAACCTCTCTGCATCAATACTACTCCAAGACCTTCTCCAGATGCATCTGTGTATACTGCATAATGAGCGCCAGAAGGAAGAGCAAGAATGGGCACTGTAGTCAATCTCTCCTTCAGTGTCCTGAAGGCCTGCTCACATGAATTGTCCCAAATGAATGGAACTCCCTTCTACGTCAATCGTGTCAAAGGGCGAACAATGCGTAAAAGACAAAGCATCTGTAATAGCCCGCTAATCCAAGGAAGCTCCGAATCTGAGTAACTGTCTTGGGTTGCTCCCAAGACATAACTGCCTCAATCTTCATAGGATCAACTGCGATGCCTGCTCCAGAAATGACATGTCCCAGAAATGAGACATGGGATAACCAGAACTCACACTTGCTCAACTTGGCATCTAGCTTGTGCTTCTACAATGTATCTAAGACAATTTGGAGATCATTCGCATGATCTCATTCATTCCGTGAGTATATGAGCACATCATCAATGAATACCACCACAAATTTGTCCAAGTATGGACGGAAAATCCGGTTCATCATATACATGAAAGTTGCAGGGGCATTGGTGAGCCCAAACGGCATCACCACAAACCCGTAGTGTCCATAGTGAGTCCTGAAGGCTATCTTCGGAATATCGGACTCTCGAATCCTCAACTGATGATAGCCTGAACGAATATCGATCTTCGAGAAAACCGAAGATCCCCAGTGCTGGTCGAACAAATCATCAATGCGCGGCAATGGATAACGGTTCTTCATCGTTCTTTTGTTCAGCTGCCGGTAATCGATGCATAACCTCATGGATCCATCCTTCTTCTTGACAAATAGAACCGGAGCACCCCAAGGTGAAGTGCTCGGTCTCACGAATCCCAAGTCAAGTAACTCCTGCAATTGCACCTTCAGCTCTCTCAACTCAGCTGGTGCCATGCGATAAGGAGCCATCGAGATCGGTTGTGTATCTGGTAGCAATGTGATCTCGAACTCAATCTCTCTCTCAGGAGGTAATCCTGGTAGCTCATAAGGAAAAACATCTGGATATTCAGATACTACTCTGATGTCTTGTGTCATCGGCTCATGATCAGCTACCTCTCGAACAAATGCTAGATAGGAATCACAACCCTGATCAACTAGTCGTTGAGCTCGCACCACTGAAATGTACTCAATGGTGGAGTCTTGTATAGTACCCTCAAAAGTGAATTCGGGCAAATCTGGAATCGTGAAGACAACTGTCTTCCTAAAACAATCATCAAGTGCATGATGAGCAGATAACTAATCCATGCCCAAAATCAAGTCGAACTCATCAAGCTATAGGAATAGACAATCTGCGATCATCTTGTGACCGCCAATCAGTACGGGCAAGTGCCTGACTATCAGGGAAATGACGAACAATTGGCCACTTGGCCCTCGGATGTGATATGGAGAAGAGAGAGTCTCTGCGACTCTACCTAAAGAAGCTAGTAGCCTCGAAGCAAGAAAAGAATGTGTCGCTACAGAATCAAATAAAACATGGAAAGGTCGACCCAAGACTGAGACCATACCTTTCACCACAATAACTGCTGAACCGGCCTGCTCCTCGGTCACTGCATGTAGCTGACCCTGCTTGGCTGGTGCAGTAATGGATCCCGTCACACTGTACATCTGTCTCTGATGCTGTCGCCTGAAGTTGGAGTTCCTGCCACGTAAACTCCCTAAACATTGTGCATGAGGTTGCGTCTGTGAAGGCTGTAGCTGAGGCTCACCAGAAGCCTGTGGACACTGTGATCGGTAATGTCCCCACTCGTGACATCGGTAACATCGGACTGGTTGAGTAGACGGAGTGGTTATGTCTGTGCTCCAAGCCGATCCAGCTAAGGGTATGTCTGCTCGCTGCGACCCAGATGGTCGAGCGGAATTCGTGCCACGTCTAGCAAGTGCTCCTCCTAGAGTAGTCGATGGAGACGAGCGAGCACTGCCTGAAAATGTTGAACCTGTAGGCTGGAATCGCCTGGCAAACCTCTGTTGTTGAAATGGTCGACGGATCGGCCCAAAAGATCGTTGCGGTCTAGGCGCTGCTCCAGACGAGCTCCCGAAACGTCTCTCTCTAATGTCCTCGAACTTCTCTGTTGCATCAGTAGCCTCGGAGATGGAAGTGATATGCAACCCAGATAACTTCTCCTGCACTTCTTCCCTCACGCCTCTGATAAACTTTTCAGATTCTCCTCTGGAAATGCAGCAGCTGCTGATGTATGTCGAGACAGCTCGGTGTATCTGACAAAATAGGTTATAGCTGTCATCCGTCCCTAACGAAGCTCTGCAAACAAACAACGCTGGGACTCCTTCCACTTCGCAGAAAAGAAGTGGGACATGAATCTCATCTCAAAATCATCCCATATGGGCTCACGACCCAACTCAGAAACTACAGCATCCCACCATCTCTCAGCAAAGTCGGTCATTGAGTACTCCATGAAAGATAGCAACGTATCTCGTGGTGTGCGTATCATCCTCAGCACCTTCACTACCCTCTTGAGCCACTGCTCAGCAACATTAGACGTACCGATGCCCTCAAACAAGGGCACATTGGCCCGCTGGTAGGAAGTAAAAACTGACTGGTGTATGTGAATGGCAGAGTACTCACGTGCACCCTCATCTGCAAAGTCAACAGGGTCCTGCTCCCTGTCAAAGTCTCCATCCTCCTTAGCTCCATGCACTGGTATCTCCTCAAGTGGATTATCGAAATGAGGTTGATGTACATCTACTAACTGTCGTTGGTCCTGGCGTGTGCCGTCGTGAGATGGACGGTAGGTGGAATCTCACAGCTCCTCAAATCTCATCTCTATATTAGTCTGTCGGTCTGCAATCTCAGTCTGATGTGCCAGAATCTGGTCCTGCTAGCCTCTCATAGCAGCCTGCTGCTGCTGAAGGTCAGTGAGAGCGGTCAGTATGCGTGTCAACTGGTTTGTCAACTGGTTAGTCGTCTCCTTGGTAGGGATGTCATGGCTCTGCATGAGAACCATATTTAGTTATAAAAATACAATTCGTAGATACATATCATATATGTTGTTTCTCTTCTTGTGATATGATATAAAAATTAGGAAATTGGTGACATCTGTTGTAATTGAATTTGAATGTCATATTTCCCTTCTCAGGCTCAAGACAAGTCTGAAGACTGTCGCTATCCGGAAACTTAATGCGATCGGAATTGTAATTCTACGAATGTGCATATTGGGGTACCATGGCTCTGATACCAAATGGTGAACCCCCTAGGATCCGGGTACCCATTTACAACACTTTCGCGGCATTATACTCACTAGAGATTGCACAAGCTATTGAAAATGTGGAGAAATTTCGCGCGTTTTTGTCATGACATTCACATTCAGATAAATACACCAAATAGACAAGTAGAACAAGTACCGTCAACATTTCATTTATAAATTTTCATATAATTACAACATGTACAAGAAGTCTGCCAGTACATAAAGTATTCCCAAAATTTTGTACAGAAGAGAGGGGAAGCATTTACATTATGAATTGAACAAAAGCTGAGACAAAAGTATACGTACTGTCTGGTCTATACCCTATCACCTGCAATCATCAACAACTACTGGCAGCAGGCTCCTTGCCTGCCAAAACATGTTAGGAACGAAGAGGCATCAACGGTTGATTTTACTTCCCATAATCATATATATATAATATTTAAAGTGGATGCAAAAGAGGAAGTAAAAGGCATAAACTTCTAAAATTTACATGTACTTGCAATATAAAAAGGTTGTCAAGTTGTTTGTATGTACCACCCATGCTCACCCATTATCCCAACATTTCTCACGTAATAAGATATTTATATTGTAATTGATTGTCCATAAGTACGTGGGTGTGTCTATATATATTCTCATATTATTATAGTCGTATTATTTCAAATCAAGTTTTATTATAGTCACTTCCAACCGACTCAACTTGATAGTAATTTCCTCCAACTCTCAACTGTAACTGTCTTAGATGTAACTCTAGATGAATTAGATGTAGACATGGATGATTTGGATGTAGAATCACCAAGTCTGCTGGCGAAAGAAAAACTCAAGCGGTGAGATAGCCTATAAATGGCTCTTCTGTCTCGTCCTCTAATTGGAAATGCAGTCCAATAGAGGGATAGGTCTACTCCAAAACTACGCCACTGAGACGGGTGAGAGAGACTTTCCGGAAAAGTCGCTCTAGAAAAACGTCCTGACTAGTACGGGCAAACGAGCTCGTACAAAAAAAACTAAAACCGAGGATCCCCCGCATGGGTATCATAAAACAGAGAGGTCAGCGGATTGGTCAATCAGTCGGGATCCCAACGAGGCGTAAAAACACTGTGAGCTCGCGTAAAAAACTGTGTAAGGACTGGGATCCTAGACCCGCGCACTCGGCGGTTGCTGCCCTAACAGGACTTCCTATCGTCCGCCCAGTTGAGAGTCACCGCGCTCTCGCACAGTCAGGTGTAAGGGTCACCATAACTGGCATTATTAGCTATCTGTCATTATGGATGCTTAAAAATCATATATCTGTATTAACCTTTATTTATAAACTAAATGTGCATATACTTAGTTTTCATTCAAGTCATGACACCAAATCACTATTATGTGTTTTAAGATGAGTAATTAGTAGACGACAATGACATAATTGATCTTGATATTTGCATTCAAAGACATATCGTACTAACTTCTTACCAGTGAGAGCAACTATCAATGATGTCTTATAATTTCAAATATTTTCACAATTTAAACTTATAACCATACGATGCTCATAATATCACTTGAAATAAGATGGTTATTGTTTTAGTATATTATCTAAATATGTATATAGGGACATATAGATGCATTCTGTTATAAAGTTTTAAACAGAAACATTATAACTGCCTGGAAGGACAAGGAATTAAAATGATAAGGGACAATCTTTCATGGAATGAGCCTTCAACATTAGCATAAGATAGAGTGTGTTTTTCTAATCCAGAAAAAAGGGGGAAACACTCGAAGGTGCACGCCCCAAAAATTTTATTCAAAATAAAGAAAGAGAAGAGAAAGGGAAAGACAACAGCCACGCTCCGAAAAAAACAGAGCCCTTATAACGCCCAATCCACCACCCTTACAACGCCCAATCCACCACCATAAGATAGAGTGTTATTAGAAGAGAAATGACAGAATGTATTCCCATATTCTAGAGGTGACGGAAGTATAACTAAGTTCCTAAAACAACCAACAGATTTCTATTTATATAATCGTCATGAGTAAATAATTTGATTCGATACTAATATAGATCATATTCAAATCTTGTCTCTGTTGTGATGAATATTTTATTTATTTCATTTTGTGTATTAGTCTAAGTTAAAATTAAAAAAAAATCATGAGTGGAAAAATCTCACAAACAGAATTATAATCGGGATGAGAATTCATTCTGTACAATAACAATAATATCAACAATATAAATGCTATGGTGTTAAGGAAAGCTAAAGAATTGTTAGTCTAACAAGATATAACTAGATGGATTACAATAATAATCTATGAAACGAGTTTACATTAACCTTCTGTTATTGAAATATTATGGGTTAAGAGAAATCGAAACTTATTTGAACATTTCTATTTCTCATGGAATCAAGCATGCAGTTCCCTATACAGTCTATATAGACATCAACTCGCAAAATCTTGAGGGCGTATCATCCCATTTTTTTTTGGTTAAGAATTTATAGAATAATATGGAAAATCTTACAGAAATAATAAGTGATTAACCGTAATTTCTTAACAGGAGATTTTAACAACATACTATACTGAAACATTATTGAATGAACCATTTATCATAATTCTGGCAGTTGACTCATGAGAGGAAATAATTGCATATGATTGACTGAGATTAACCATGAAGAAACCCTCAAGAAATTGCATCCAATGATAGTTCATAATATAGAATTGTATGTATACATTATTGAAGAGGTTTGGTATTTACATGAACATGCATGGCAGCAAATAATGGTTAGGGTTGTACCTTTGAAATATCACTATTGTGGGGGTTTGACTTGCAGTCCAGCAGCTCTAATTTGAGAAGAAAATAGCAGCAGTTGGTTGTTATTCTGGGAGCAGTAGCAAGTCGGCCTCAAACTCTTGGATCATAGGTGAAATTTGGGCTCCAGCAGCCTCCTAACTTGTAGGAACATGAGCAGCTCCAGCCTTTTTATAAGGAGCATCAGTGGTAACATCCATGAAGGGAAGAATTTGAGATTAAATGGCCGGAGATTGGAAGCAAAAGAAGAGAATTTGGGAAGGAAAACGGAGAAAGGAAATAGGGAACAAGGGGAGAGGGAAGAGAAATCACGGCTGGAGATTTGGAGGGAAAATAGGAAATAAGATGAGACAATAGAAGAGTGGGTGTTTATATAACCAAGGAGGGGTCCTTAGAGTTTGACAAGTGGGGAAAATATTATGACCAAGTGGAGAAATAGGAAAAACCAGTTGTCCTGGGAAAGCAGACAGTCTGTATTAAAAAAAATTTTAATTTTATTTTTTTATTTATTTATTTGAGATACTTAAAAGTGTTCGTATTTGCGCATCGAATGTCAGATTTCAATGTGCCATATCTTGTTTTGATCGTCTCAAAATGGCGATCAAGATGAGTATAATATTGATATATTTTTTTATCGGATTTGGATGTCCAAGATTTTCGAGATACGGTATTGATTTATGGTCAAATTTTAAGATTTTAAAATATCAAATGACCTCCGATTGACGAACGGTCGATTCCGTTGGTCTTGTTTCGTCGAATCGGATTTTATTACGGTCTCGGTTTGTTTCGCGGTTTCCGAATTTGTGTCATGACTTTTTCGGACACGCATTACGGTACGACCGATTTTTGGTCGATTTCGCCCGAACGACCTTTGATTCACGATCAGTTGATCGTTTTAAGTTGCTTAACATTGGCAAACAACTTTATTGGGTTAATCAGACTCAAATCAAATCGGGTTCGGGTTTGATTCGAAACCGGATGTTCCATCAACTGTCATCCGGCTCATTCTCAATGCCTAGTAAGCATGGGGGACGGTAAAACCATCCTCTCCTGTCCACCTCCATATATCCCGATTGGGGCCCTCCAACTCAACTCCTTCCAGCAACAAGCACATAAAAAATGAGGAATCTTCTCATCTGAAAGCAATGACGTAATTCTAAGTAGCCAGGCGCATCCCAACATCTGACCGTTACCATCTGCATATCCTCGACAACTATGCATAGCCTCAAATAAACTACTGCCATGACCTCCTTCATCAACCAGTGATGCAACCAGAACAGGAACTCCTCATTATCACCCACTCTTCTCTCGAGTAGTGGTACCACCATCAGCAAAAACTGCATCACACATTCCAAATTAACTAGGGCCTCCTCTCTAACATGTCTGTTGCCAAGCTCCATGTACTTGCCGTAGAATGCATCCATGACCCTACGACACAACTCATCCCCTCAAGCCAACAACTTCAAAATCCATTTGGTCAGTAACATCTCATTGGCCCTTGACCTCCTAACCCCCGAAACCTCCCACCTTTTTCAGCTTGCACAACTCCTCCACTTAACCAAGCAAGTGCCACGTCACCATCCTCAGTTTCCTTCCAAATGGACTTCTTTCATATCTCACCGAACCATTTTTCACCTTTGAAAGAGTTTTTAAAAAAGACAAGTTGAACATAGTTTTAAAAGGCTAGCCTCAAGGCGGTCGAAGCACCTTGAGACAAGGTGAGGATTTTTTACTTCGAGGAGGATGGCTTATATGATTTTGACGAGGTGTACACCTCAGATGATTGAGGCAGTCTTGAGGCGATGAGGCGAGGCAATGTGTGTGCCTCAAATGTAACTTTTCTTTTATATTAATCTTATTTTTCCATCTAAAACCGGATTACCTCTTCCATTTTTTTCTAAATCGAAGATTATATAATTTACTAATTGAGATATTGTTGAATTCAATGAAGAGGTTGCTTGATGTACTCAAATCAAATATAGGAATGTAGGAACTAGTTTTTTTAAGGAAAAGAGCTTGTAAGCTCGATGTGAGTTACGCGCGGATTAATTAATAAAGTATAAGGTTACACTAAATGGAGCATGCCTTAAAGATGGCCCCGATATGATGTATTATATTCACGATGCATATATTACCATAGTTAGACGACCAGCCTATTGTGGGACAACCTGATTATCCAAGCAACCACAAAAGGACGCAAGTACGTGTCGTGTGAAGAAATGTGTGAAGATTTTATTGATGACCAAAACCTACCTTTGCATGATGTGTCAAGCCATGGAAAATCCAACTAACTCCAAATCTCATTCGAAAAGAAACATCCAAAGAATAATTGGTCAAACGGCTCCATTTTAAGCGAACACCACGGACAAGCAATATCAGTCCCTTGATTCCTAGCTATAAACTCGTTTCTCATCAAATGCCCCTTACGCATCTTCCATAGGAAAACCTTTGCCTATGTGGGCAAAGTTGAGTGCAAAATCATCAAAGAGCAATATGCCTAGTCCCTACTCCTCATGTCCAAACTCGAGGTAGGACATCTATATGTCTTCTTGACTGGGAATCTACCAACTGACCAATGCAAAGCATCATGGCCATCAGTGGGAGTCTCTACCTCGCTTGGACCTCACAACATGTCCATGTACTCCTCTAAACGCAAGTCAGAAAAACCGACGCTAAAAAAGGGACCCCAATCAGTATCATCCTAGTAATCATCAACCAGCGCCTCCTTATTCTCGTCAATGCAAAAATCTTGTGATATCTCTCTACTAGAATGCCAAGCTCAGACCAATCATCTTTCCAAAAGCGAACCAATCACCTATGCCTAACTGTAGAGTCATCATGTCCCGGACCAAGGAAATAACATAGCATATTCCTTGCCAAAAAATGGAAGGATTGGAGACACTCCTTACCTTACACGACATACTAACATCCACCTATAAATTCAATGAAGCAATCGGATGACTGAATCCTCATTTTTCCCCAAATTCTAACAATCCACTTTGTTAGGAGAGCATGGTTAAGTTCTTTAAGCCTCTTAACCCCCAAACCACAATCCTTCTGTTATTTAGTGAGCACTGCCCAATCTACCAGCCAAGACGTCTGGCCATCAATCTTCGTACCAGAGCAAAAGAAATGGTGCATAGTAGATTCCAGAATATGCATCATACCACTGGGATAGATCTCGTGGAAATGTAATTGTAGAGTTATATTTATGTCTTTGTATTGTTTCCTATTTTTATGTTCTCCTGTCTATTATATGTAATTTACCCATAGGTCTCCTTTATATAAGAGAGCCTAGAGTTCAAGGAATAAACTACGTTTCATTCTTTTTCCCAATATGGTATCAAAGCGGCAATCCTAGGTCGGAGATCTTGTACCCTAACCCTAGACCTATCACACCCACCACCCTTCCTCCTCTCGACGTCGCTGCCTCTCCCTCTTCTCTCGACAATGTCGCCGCCCCTTTCTCCTCTCGACTCGGTGCCTCCTCGACCACCGCCGCCGCCGTCGCGTCTACTCTCTGTTGCGTCATGACCATCGCCGTCACCCTCTCATTCAGGTTGGACTGTCGCCGTCACCGACCCTCTCGCTCTCCTTTGTGGGATCGCCCCCTTCTGCTGCCGGTCCTTGATCTCGCCAACGAATCCCCCTACGTCTCTTCATGCTCGTATCGAGGTCAGCTTGTGTTGATGGATTTGATTGCATAGGTCTATACATACAATCAAATTCCTATATGTCTGTGTAGACACTTATCTACTGGTCTACAAAACCCTAGAGTTCTTCACTCGACAGTATGACAGAGAGCAAGGTCGATATCCCTGCCACGGGTGCCTTCAGAGGTCCGGCGTCGATTGTCGGGATGGGTGGGACGAATTACGAGCTTTGGACCATGCAATTCATGAGCCTGATGAAGTCTATGGGTAAGAAACATATTCTTACCGAGGAAGAGACGGCTGAGAAAACAAGAGTTAACGCCTCGTGGGAGGTGGATGATGCATATGCCAAGGTTTGGCTTTCAAGTACATTGGTGATAGAGATTGCCAATGATGTGTTATATCAGCCTACTGCCAATGTGATGTGGGATATCCTCACTGCTACTTATTCACAAGGGAGGAATGAGACAAAGATTCTGCAACTCCAGCACGATAATTTTACTATCAAGCAGAGTAGGCGGTCCCTTCATTCGTTATATACTTCCTTACGTGGGATGTTCGAGAAGATCTACAGTTTCATGTCCCTCACATCTACTCCTAAGTAGCAGAAGACTTATAGGAATGCCACCATGGTCGATGTATTCCTGGCAGCCCTTGACCCAGAGTATGAGGTTGCTCATTCCCAGATTCTGGCAGATGCCACTATTCCTCCCATGGAGGAAGCTTTCCGCAGGCTTAGTAGGATCACGGTCCCATCCACTACTGCCAGTCAGACTTCTTCAGTGATGGCTGCCTCCCGAGGTCGAGGAGGCTCTTCTCAGTTTCGTGGGTGTGGACCTCGTAACAGAGGAGGTCATATTCGTCAGCCCTGTACTTACTGTCATCGGCCTGGATATACAGAGGATACATGTTATTCCAAGCATGGATTTCCTTCTTCTGCTCGAGTAGCTGAGCAGATTGAGCCCACGGCTGCTTCCTCTTTAGATCAGAGATTTGATGACATTGTAGCACGATTGAGGGGCATATCTCCTACCAATCCTATTACTTCTTCATCGGTCTATGGGAGTCATTCAGATGTGGCAACTTCAGCATCTTCTAGTACCTCAGGTAGTACTTATGCACTTACTAGCTGTAGAAGATTTGATGTTCTAGAATGGATTATGGACTCTGGTGCTACACATCACTTGTGTAGAGACAGAGGTCAACTTACAGCATACAGAGAGGTTCCTCCAGGACGGACTGTGGTTATAGCAGATGGGACTCATTCCCCGATCACTCGACAGGGGGAGATTAGTCTGACACCTCTATGCATCTACAGAATGTGTTGCATGCACCTGATTTTTCTATGAATTTGTTATCTATTAGTCAGATTACAATGGATCTACATTCTCGAGCGATTTTTGACACATCTTCTCTTGTATTTCAGGACATCCTTACGGGCAAGGTTATTGGTTGTGGTCGTGAGTAGCGCAGGTCATATCGCTTGGTTTGAACCCCTTGTGCTGGCATTTCCTGCCATTCTGTTGGACCCGTTTCATCCTTTACGTGGCACCTGCACTTTGATCATCTCCCGCTCTAGAAAATGTATCGTGTTCTGCCGCAGATTTCTCCTCTTCAATGTGAGGCATGTTAGTTGGGAAAGAATCATCAGTCTGCCTTCCCTAGTCGTCAAAGTCGGAGTAGTAGCTTCATTTTTGAGTTATTTCATATTGGTATTTGGTGTGGCATTCGTGTTCCCGACCATCAGGAACACGAGTTTTATCTTATTGTTGTTGATGATTTCTCTCGTCTGTCTTAGGTTTTTTATTAAAGAATAAATCTGAAGCTGGAGATGTTATCAAGAACTTTAACAATGAAGTGCAGAATGTGTTTTATTCGTATGTGAAATATGTAAGAACTGATAATGCTTTGGAGTTCTGTACTCATACTATTTCCGATTACTTTTCAACTTGTGGTATTATTCATCAAACATCATGTGTCTATACTTCCCAGGAAAATGGTGGTGCAGAGAGGAAGCATCATCATTTGCTAGATATTACCAGAACTCTTCTCATTCAGAGTCGTGCTCCGCACTCATTTTTGGGTGATGTTGATCTTACGACATGATATCTTATTAATCGCATGCCCTAGTCGATCTTAGGTGAGAAAATTCCTTTCTCTGTTGCATTTCCCGAGAAAGAATTGTTCTCGTTTACTCCTCACGTGTTTGGCTCGGTCGCCTTTGTCCATCGGTTGTCTCCAGGTATTGAGAAGCTCTCTCCTAAAGCAGTCAAGTGTGTTTTTGTCGGGTACTCCAGAACACAAAAAGGGAATAGATGTTATGATCCAATGCACAGGAGGTATTATGTTAGTGTCAATGTCACCTTTTTCGAGTTTGTGATGTACTTTTCTCCTACAGGTGATCGGTTGACTTCTTCAAACTCTGATGATGAAATCTACATGCCACTACCAACATCATCACCACCGTCATCACCTCCTTCACCACCAACACCACCATTTTCACCTCCTCCTATATCCTCAGCCACCATTATCCATGTCCTACCGTTGCCGCTTCACTATAGCCGTTAACCTATTCTGTTCATGGTCACCGCTCATCATCTAACGCGCATGAGGTATATTCTGAATACATAGTTCCTAACAATGGGCCTGATGGTCTGCTTGAGCAGCGTTCTTTACAAGGGACGGACGTGGAGGCTGATGATCTAGACTTATTGCGCTTCGGAAGCAGAAACGTAGTTCTGCAACATATCTATTAGCATCCATGGTCTCCTTTGATCGATTGACTGGGGATTTCATAAAATTTGCAGTTGCATAGTCTGCGGTGGACATTCCATGGAATTATCAGGAGGCTTTAAAGGATAGTCAGTGGCGATTAGTTATGGAATAAGAGATGGATGCCTTACAGTCACGTGGTACCTGGAGTTTGGCTCCTGCTCCTGATGGAGCTTCTGTCATCAGTTGCAAGTGGGTGTTTACTATTAAACACCATGCAGATGGGAGTCTGGATCAGTACAAAGCCAGACTGGTTGCTCGTGGCTTTACTCAAACATATGGAGTAGATTACCTAGACACATTCTCCCTAATGGCTCATCATTCTACTCTACGGATTCTTCTTTCTGTTGATGTGGTACGCGACTAGCCTCTCTTCCAGCTTGATGTTAAAAACGCCTTTTTGTATGGGGATCTATCAGAAGAAGTCTACATGCAGCAGCCTCCTGGGTTTACTGCTGAGGGGGAATATCCGCAGGTTTCCAGACTTCATAAGGCAATATATGACCTTAAATAAAGTCCTTGGGCATGATTTTTCAGAAGCTCTCAGATTTAATTGAGAAGAAAGGATTTATGAGGTCAAATGTGGATTATTCATTGTTTGTACAGAGAACTCCTACATGCATGGTGGTTATTATGGTATATGTTGATGACATATTAGTCACGCGTGATGATGTGCAGGGGATAAAAAGGGCTAAAGAATTCCTGGGCCGACAATTTGTTACCAAAGATCTTGGCACCTTATGATATTTCTTGGGATTAGAATTTGCTAGAAATCAGTAGGGTCTTGTGATGACCTAATGAAAATATGTGACAGATATGCCAGTTGAGACAGGAATGATTACCATTCCTATGGACCCTAGTGTGAGGTTATATGATGACGATACAAAAGAGGTGGACAGGAGATGATATAGAGAAATGGTTGGGAAACTTCTTTATGTTACTATAACCAAATTGGATATCTCATTTGCAGTTAGTCGGGTGAGTTAATTCATGAAACAACCCCAACGGGTACACATGGATGATGTATATATGATTCTGAGATACCTAAAGTCTTCTCCATGTGCAGGTTTATTATTCAAAAACGTGCAACACTTACAATTTCTGCATGTGTTGATGATGATTATGCAGGATGCCCAAAGGATATAAAGTCCACTTCGGGCTTTGCAATTTTTGTTGGTAGCTCTCTCGTCTCTTGGAAGAGTAAGAAACAAACTGTTGTTGTCAGGTCCAAAGTTGAGTCTGAATATAGGGCTATGGCACAAGCTAGTACAGAAATGATGTGGGTTCGAGCTGTACTAGCAGATTTACATATAGATGTACCTATTCTTATGCAACTACAATGTGATAATCAAGCACCATTGTTCATTGCAAACAATCCTGCATTTCATGAGAGAACCAAGCATATTGAAGTGGACTGCCACCAAAGTTCAGAAAGTCGCTATGCATTATTCGTTCGATCAGGCGATCCCGGGCGAGTAAGCGTATATGCGGAAGTATATGTGGATTATGCGGTTTACATTATTTTAAAAAAAATTAAAGATATGCATTTAATTATGATGTCAGAGACAAAAATTTACATGTTTCCTTTAGATTCCTACAAAAACATACTTTTAATAAAAAAAGGAACTACAATAAAAAGTCGCATAGTTGATTTAGATATGAAATATGTTTATGAATGTAGAATGTTCAAATATATAAAGTTATAAACCGGCTTCCAAATTCTAATCTAAATCAACTTCAAAATTGATTGTTGGAATATCATCATCGCTTTCTGAATCACTCATAAATTCTTCTTCTTCGCCCCCCAAAGTTGGCAAAGCTTCAGCATTCCTTTGGTTCCTCCTATTCTCAACAAATTCTTTTGCCCCACTTGCTTCTGCAACCAAGTTCCACGTAAGCCCTGACCCTTGGAAGATATCTTCTTCTTCAATGGTACCAATCCAATCCATAACATGTGTTCTGTCCTTTGAAACAGATGGATCTCTTCCAGTTAGTGATCGACGCTCCTTCAGCTTTGAATTGAATTTCACAAAAACCAAATCATTCAATCTATTGGTTTCTAGTTTGTTCCTTTTTTCGTGTGAATCTACATTAAGAATATATAAAATTGATCAATTATAAATTATGATGACTCAATGAATATATTCAATTGTACATCCAAATAGTGATAGTTATACTGCTGCAAATGACCTCCAATTCCTCTCACAGTGAGAAGAAGAGGATGTTACCTTCAAAATTCTCAAAGCCATTTCTTTCAAATAAGGCGTTTGAGAATCATATAGCAACTACCAATGACCTACAAGAGATTAGACAGTTAATTTCTTGTAAAATAATAAATCTAACTTAAGAACTTTTACGCCGATAATAAGCTTGAGATATATTACCAGGATTGAAATCATCATCATTGATGGATCTTTGTCTGACAGCCGTTGGCTTTCCAAACGCTCCTTCTCCCCTTCGGTAAATATGAATCTCTTTCTTCGTGACGGCATCCTGAATCTCCAACTCAGGATAAAAAATCTCTATGCCTTCCATTAAACCATCAACGAGGAAGCTATCTTTAGAAATTGCATCGCTATCCCTGTAAAAATTATAGGGATTAAGATATAAAGCTGCAAGATGGAGAGGGCTATCCAATCTTCCTTTCGTCTTCAAGATAACGGCATCCATAAAGGGCTTGTATGAATGCTCAACATCTTAAAAATAGCCTCTATTTCATTTTTTTTCATCCTTCAATCCTCCGTATACGAAGCCCATTGATGGCTTCCTTTCTCCATCAACAACACATAAGACAAGTAGAGATCTTCAGCGTCAAGGATAGTTGGCTCCAAAATGATGAACTTAGGACAACGGATGCGGTCACCTCACCTTTTCTTGTTTTTGACCGCTTACACTCCCTCTACTCATCAGAAGAGAACATCAACCGTAATTTCTCCTTCTTGTCCATTACACTCTATAGTGTAAGGAAAGTGGTGGCAAATCTTGTTTGCCATGGCCGAACAATTTCACCCTTCTAGGTGAACTATCTCATCAAGCTCAAAATCTTTGCATGACTGTAGAGAAAGAGAGTGAGAGTTCTAGCCTTACTGATGCAATCTTTATCTTTAATTCCTTGCCAACCTCCCCAAGTACAAGATCAATGCAATGAGCCGCACATGAATACCAAAATATCCTTGGATATTTGGTCTTAAGAAGCCTCCTCGCTGCCATATTTGCATAAGCATTGTCAGCAACAACTTGTACAACATTGTCTTCTCCAACAACCTTGATACACTCCTCTACCAGAGATGTATTCAGTCGTGTGAGAATCAGCAGATGTGTCAACAGACTTCAATAAAGGTGTGCTCAAGTCACAGTTCACACATAAGTTCATAATGCTCCTTCCCCTCATATCAGTCCGCGCATCGGTCATTATTGAACAACCGTTGTTCTTCCACGATTCATTGTGACGCTTTAAATATTCTTTTGTTTCATCCACTTCCTCCTTCAACAAAGTTTCTGCAATTTCATAGTATGAAGGTGGTTTGTATCCGCTTCCGTATTATCCAATTGCCTCACACATTCGGATAAAGGAATTATTGGTCACCACATTGAAGAGAATGTCAGCATCATAAAAGAATTTTGCCACAAATTTGTTGACGCGTGCACGCTCCTCTTTGGTTAAGGCATCTTTAATCACCGTATACCGCATTGTTGCACCCAAAGACACATCATCTTCAGAAACATGAGGTCTTTTTGCATCGTCTCCTCCTTCATATGGCTGGTTAGAAGATCCGTCAGATGCTTTGATTGTTACTTCCTCTGTAGTTCTCTCATACTAACAACTTTCTCATTCTTCTTCTCCATAATATCTTCTATGTAATCTTTAATTTCCTTTTAAACATCTCCATCGGCCTTTGGACATGCCTTCATGTTTCCCTTGATGTGTGAGAGATGTTGTTTCATTATATTGATGCCTCCCTTTATGACCTTGCCACACAAGCAACACGTAACCATGTTCGAATCGGTCCTTTCAACAAGTTATGCATATTTCCACCCTGAATAGGTAGAGTCAGGTGGAACATAGCAAGTAGATTCGGTTGTAGTAGGTGTGGAAGAGGTGGCCATGACAACCGACCTAAACATGACACAAAAATTATATGCCATTAAAAATAAGTACAAAATGTAATCCATTTATCCAAAGGGGCAATTTAATTACAAAAATAACTAAACCATAATTATTCCTTCACTCTATTTTCCTAAACATTAAATTAATGGAGTTTAAATGGCTACATGTAAATTCCTACAATGTGAGCCACCACTCGTATTTGAAGGAATTTGAAGGGATTTTAAACAAATAATCTACTTTCACTCTCTTGAATTGGGATATTATGGTTTTCGGGACTATGACATTATTGTCCAAATCTTATCGAGAATGTATGTGCACATGTGTTTTTCTTTTTCCCCAACCGACGTGATTATTCCTAACAACCCCGCTTTTTATCTTTTCCATGATTCTTAACATATTTTCATGTATCTTCCTTTCTATTAATGCTCGTAACAATTGAGCTAGCGAATATATATGAGCACCGTTGTTTAGCTTATTGGAGTAGTAAACCAAAAGGTTGTCACTATGTTCAACAACACAAACTTACACTAGGGAACATGTGGAGCATAATTAATAATGATTACATAAGTTATACAACTATAAAAAATAGAAAGATGCAAGTAATCCCAGGAAAAAAATAAGCAGAATAAACTGAATGAAAAAAATACCCAAACAACACAAAAACTTACACTAAGGAATATGTGGAGCATAATCAATAATGATTACATAAGTTATAGAATTATAAAAAATACAAGGATGCAAGTAATCCCAGGAAAAAAATAAGCAGAATAAATTGAATGAAAAAAATACACAGAGAGATCAGATATATACTTATTACTCACAGTGATTAGAAGCGGAAGATGCGGGCGTAAGGCGGAAGGTGGGAGGAGGTGAAGGCGAACGCGCAGGCGCAAGGCGGAAGGCGGGAGGAGGTGAGGGCGAACGTGCAGGCGCAAGGTGGAAGGCGGAAGGAGGAGGAAAGGGCGAACGCGCAAACGCAAGGCGAAATGCGGGAGGAGGAGGTGAGGGCGAAGGCGTAGGTGCTTGCGGCTTGCCTGAGGAGCTTTCACAGTGAAGGAGCTTTCACGAAGGAAGAAGGCAGGAGGTTTAGAGTTTCATCGAGTGGAAGATTTTCGTCAAGCAGAAGTCGAAAGGGGGAGGGGAGTCGAAAGGCAGAAGTCGAAACAAGATTTGGGTTCTTGTAATCGAATCCTTAAATCAGTTGCATATAAGACCGCATGAACGGCCGCATATGCTGTTAATGCGCCCCGCTTGTGCGCTTGGGCCACACATAGTTGTATATAGCATATGCGGTTCGGTTGGGTGCCTGCATGCGCATATGCGGCTGCATATGTGGTCGCATGGGCCACATTTCTGAACCTTAACTGCCACTACACGAGGGATATGATTCAGAAAGGATTTATCTCTACCTCTCATGTCAGCTCAGAGGATCAAACTGCAAGTATCTTCACTAAGGCTTTGCTCAGAGGGCCGTTCCAGAAATGCTCATCCAAGCTGAGCATGATTGACATCTATGCTCCATCTTGAGAGGGAGTGTAAAGTTATATTTGCGTTTTTGTATTGTTTCATATTTTTCTGTTCTCATGTTAATCATATGCAATTTACCCATAGGTCTCTCCTCTATATAAGAGAGCCTAGGGTTAAAGGAATAAACTGTGTTTCATTCTTTTTCCCAACAGTAATATATAGGGATAGTAGCATAGAAGGCCATATCGCGATATATCGTCCATATATCAAGAATATATCGATATCGAGAGGCAAGGAATATCGATATCAATGTGCATATCTAATTACTTGGATATCTACGATATATGACCGATATGTCGACGATATATCATCATATCGGCCCATATCGGTCAAATATGATTGGATTCAATACAAAAATTCCCGGATATCGACTGATATCGTTGAAATTTCACCGATATCATATATTGATGTACAATACCCTTGTAAGCTCGATTTCACTACTTATTTTGCTACTCCTAATATTAAAACACATCATGTTTTATATATTCTGTTACTCTGCAGCAAGACCCCCGTCTGGTAGGGTAAGGTGCGACAGGGGGGGTGGATACAATGTTTCGTCACCTTGAGGGTGTCCAATCGATTTTAATCCATCTTTGCCTTCGAAAAACATTACTATGAATTATGTCTCTTTAAAAAAACTATTATGCTCTTTATTTGTTTGGTTCCCAAAATAGCTCAAATATTTTGTGTATACATAATATGTGATACAATATAAGTCTTTGATGAACTCCATTTCCAATATCTATAAGTCAACAATCAACATTGACAATGATATGCTCAATATGACAGATATGTGCAATATAAGGGTCATAGATCACCGATATGTGTGATATAAGTGTATATTCATAAGTTATTTAGTGGTATAAGAACTTGGATGGACTACATTTCCAATATCCACAAATTAACAATCAACAGTAATAACGATATGTTCGATATGACCAATATATTTGATATCAGGGTCGCAGGTGATCGATATGTGTGATCTAAGAGTATATTTGTAAGTTATTTAATGTTGTAAAAACTTGGACGAACTCCATTTCCAATATCTGTAGGTTAACAATGAACAGTACTAGCGATAATGTTCGATATGACCGATATGTGCAATATAAAGGTCATAGATGATCGATACATGTGATCTAAGAGTATATTTGAAAGTTATTTAGTGCTCTAAGAACTTGGACGAACTCCATTTCCAATATCTATGAGTCAGGAATCAATATTAACATCGATATGTTCGAAATGACCGGTATGTGCGACATATGGGGTATAAATGACCTATATATGTGATATAAGCATGTATTTGTAGGTTATTTGTTGTTTCAATATCTTGGATGACCTCAATTTCTGGAAAAAATGACAAAAGTGTCACTTTTGAGCCATTTCTGACATTTCCATCGATATCGTCGATACATCGGCGATATATCCCGACATATCCTTTTCCGAACGGACCGATACGATATCGATATCGATATGGCCTTTTATGGATAATAGACAAGACCAAATTTAGAAGCACATACCAACACCCCTTAGAGAGGCAAATAGATTTCCAACCTACATGTTTAGTCTCCATCTTTTCCACATTGGCCACCACTATGCCTTCCCAAGTATGTTGCATGTAAGAGAAAAGCCAATATATGTAACAAGGAACTCCGTCTAAGGGGAACCAATATCCGTACCATCAATCTTCTCTTATGAAAGGCCAAAGGAAATAATGCATATTTACCTTTGTTGATCAGAATGCCTGAAAGAGACCCAACAACGTCCAGCACCACCGACATGCCTTTAACCTCCCTTACATCTCCCTTAATGAAGAACAATGTAGCATCTGCATATTGGAAGATAAAGATGGATATGTTACCACAATTGTACTCTAAAAAGAATCCGCCATCAATTGCCTTTTTAGCCAAGATTTCAACAGTGTGTCATAATTACAAAGAGAAAGGGGGCAAAGGGTCCCTATCGAATCTCCCTCTGAGATGGCCGTGGATCCGAGTTAGTCGTTTACACAACATTCGCACTGTTATATTCGCTACCGATCGCATTAGGTCGCCCAAAAGTAAGGGAAAATTTTCATGTTTCGAATAACATTCACAAAAATGTAAACAACTACAGAACTAACAATAAATATCACAAATTCTCATTGCATTAATTTTCATATACAGTTCATGTAACAAAAGAAAATGCATTATATACATGTATCCCAAAATGTAACAGAAGAGAAAGAAAAGCAATTAAAACATCCTGAACAAAAACTATAATCATAAGTACGGTAACAGAAACTGTGGAAGCACAGTGTCCAGTTGTCAATCTAATGCGATGCAGGTGCCTTTCCTGCCATACATGATAGGAACAAGAGACATGTCAACAAATATTGGTACAATCAAAATTTATAAAAAATAAATAAAACAGGTATTTAGTGGTTTCAAAAAGCAAGTAGATAGGGTTTGACATTTAAAATTTAATAAGCTACTTGCATAGAAATTGGTTTCCAGTTGTTTTGTATGTGAATCCCATGTTGCCCATCACCCCTTAACTACCATAGATGGCATTTTATTTATTGATTATATGATCCATACATAGGTTATCATCTTTTAAACACTTATAACTCATGTTGATGGATCTTGGGATTGTTGATGATGAGTCTCTGATCTAATCTTTGTCTATATCAAATTCTCAAGCTCAGTGGATAGCATGTGGTCTTATTCTAAGTGTAACCTCACATTATGGCTCTAAGGCGTGAAAAATACCTTAGGGTTGGGGTGCCTCCGTAGGCATGCGGTGGAGTATAATGCATCCTAATTAAGTTCCCAATACATCGACGAGCTTCTCGTGACATCTGTAGTAGTTCTAAGATCTGATTAAATGTAAATGAATGATGATTGACGATAATTGATGATTCATGTACCAAGCTCGACTCAACTGTAGTCATTCCCAACTATAACTCAACTCAATTGTAACCAACTCTCAACAGTAACTCATCACCAAGACCTATTACCGCAATAGTAATCAAAACTCAAGTTGCGAGAAAGCCTCCTAAGAGACTCTTTTGTCTAGCCCTCTCAGTGGAAGTATGGTCCAGGAGAGGACTAGGCACACTCCCAAATACGCCCCTGAGACGAGTGGGAAAGACTTTCCGGACTAAATCACTACATAAAACCGGCCCGACAAGTACAGGCAAAAAGAGCATTAAAAACCAAAACCAATGATCCTCCAGCCTAGGCACCCTACTGAAACAGGGCCAGCGGAACTGGTCAAAAACCTGGATCCCAATGAAGCATAAAAACACTGCGAGCTCGCGTAAAAATCGTAAAAAGGACTGGGATTCTAGACCCGCACACTAAACGACGATATCCTAACTGGGCTTCCTATCTCCGCCCAGCTGAGGCTCGTCGCACCCTCGCACAGTCATGTGTAAGGGTCACCATGACTGGTACAAATCATTATCATAATCGATTCATCATCACTTACTTAATTCCACATCCTTTTCAATTTCTGTTATGGTTAACTTTACAGATCTAGGCATCTTGTCAAGAATCTTATTAATAGTGATCAATAGTTAGTGGTTCATACAAAAAGGATTATTCACAAAGATTTTCAGTCATTGGTAATAAATTATTCTAGATGATGTACTCTTATTTAAGATGCTTCTTTAAGAATTTGTAAACTCTCTAGATTTTGATACTCAACTCTTTTATTACTGATGTTTTTGGGTAACGGATCAGTATATATATCAACTATTTGTTGGTTCTTAGAGAACGTATCACCATATGTAAATATATATTTTAGAATATCCTTATTTAGCTCATAATTTAGTGGCATGATTATTGATCTAAACTTTATAAGTCACTTGTATGAAAATACCCCAATGTTCTTATTTTTCAAATCATGAGATTTAAAAGATATTCCTTTGATATCGATTCAAGTTTAAATGAATGTAAATTTTCAATATATAGTCATGAGGTTAGGTGTTACTCACTAAATCTAAATTTAGTCTAGTTAAACTTGATGTATTGACCCTTAAGTACTACCAATCTTCTTGTCCTAACACCTAGTAAACCAATAGTAATCAAAACAACACAGTTCTCTGCCTATGTTTTGTATGTTCCATACAAGTCATGATCTCTCGTGGCAAGAATGCTTCTCCTCACCCGACCATCTTTAACATTAGTGATATATATAGTAGATTATAATCAAGGATCAATTGATTGGTGATTAATAGTCATAATGATCTTGAGAATCATTTGTTGGTTTCATAAAAGAAGGCTTTTAATATTCCAATTATTGTATTATAAATATCTTTATGAAACTTAGACTAAATATTGATCTGATTTTAGGCATATTTGCATGCCAAAATCCTAACTTTTTTGGACCAAGGCTTACTCCTCTTTCAAAGTTCCGCCCACTCGAGCTTTTGCCAAACTTCCACAACCAGGGAAGCCAGGCTGGCAATGTCCCCTTTTCCTTTGACATGGGTGCTATCTTCACAGTAGGAATCAGAACCAATGTTGAATTTGCGGAGGCACCTGCAGCAGATTCCCAATCATGTATCCCATCTTTTCATACAGTAGAATTGAGACTATCCCTATTGGCCCCCATCGATAGAGGGTATATGGCATCTGTTCAAATCTCCATGAATAGCTCCTTCAAGGCATTTGGATTAGTGGATTTCCCGGGACAAATCATCTGCTGACCTTCTGATGTATGACAGGAGGCCCTTACCTGCATCCTCGTCTCTAAATGGAGTATTGAATTAAATGACTGGCAGATTTAGCCTCCCTGTAAGAAACTTATTGGTGATAGTAGATACATAATTATATTTGGTGTGATTCATAAGTTCCTCTTCCTGGTAGAGCACTCTCCATTTTTCTTCCCAATAATTTTCAGCAGTTGTGTGTAAATGTGTCCTTTGAAGAATGGGAACTAGTTGCCAGCCAAGTACCTTTAACAGTTGGCTGCTTATCAAAATCTAGAGGGTGATCATATGGTGGTGACAAGGGAGAATTTCCTTCAGGAGTATCGTACTGCAATAATTTCGTTTTTTGTATCGTTCACATAAATATTCTCTGGGAAGTTGAGCGGCTAGCATGAAGTTGCATTTTCAGTAGCCAATAGAGATGATATTAAATGAAGTAACATAAATACTACCGTGTTATTCGTAGCAGGGTTGTCTGCTTGCTCCTGTGTTATTCGTCCTGGTGGTGGATGCTTTGGGAGTACTTTTCAGGCAGGCCATCGAGGCGGACTGGTGTGAGGGACTTTGCATGGAAGACATCTCCATCCCTCGGTTACAGTATGCAGACGATACGGTCCTCTTTTAGGCTGGAACGGAAGCTTAGAACTCTAATGCAGATCAACTGGTGGATATCTTTGGGCAACTTTCTAACTTACAGGTTAACATGAGTAAGTCAGCGATAATTACCTTTGGGTGGACGAGACGGAGCGTCTCAACATTGTGACCATATATGATTGCACCTTGGGGGAGCTTCACATCCCTTATTTGGGACTTCCCCTGGTGGCAGAGAAACTTAGGAATGCAGATTGGGCAGAGGTGGTGCCACGGATAGAGCAGAGACTGGCAGGATGGAAAGCGATCACTTTATCTAGAGGGGGAAAATTGGTCCTCCTAAAGCATGTCCTCTCGGCTATTCCTATCTGCTTCTACTCTACTAAAATTATGCATGTTGGAGTTAGAAAGAAAATTGAGTCCTTGATGAAGCGATTCTTCTGGTCCGATGGGAAGCAGTTTGGTCATGGGATGAATCTGGTTAAGTGGGAAGAAATCACAAGGGAGCGCAAGGAAGGCGGTCTTGGTGTTAGGGATATTGAGTGTATGATCAGGGCACTCATCGCCAAATGAGTCATCCGCGTCTGGAGTACCTCTGTGTCGCTGGAAACTAGAATGTTGAGGAGGATCTATGGTGTGGGAGGGGACCTTGTGATGAGAAGAGTTCGCTTTTAGTCTCCGCTTTGGGTTGGTATTTGTGAGGTCTTACCCCTGCTATCTCACAGGCTATGCCCCAAGGTCCGGGGGATGGCCACCTTTTCAGATTTTGGCGTGACAACTGGAGTGGCGAGGGTACGCTGGAAACTAGGTTCCCGCGTCTGTTTTTTTGGCGGAGATGAAGGATGCAACGATTTCGCAGGTGGCGGGAAGGGGAACGTGGTCACTGACATTTCTAGCAGATCTCTCCGATCAGCGATTGGATGATTTCATAAGGATGCAATCAGATCCCCCCCGGGGGAGTTTTGGGGGGACAAGGATCATTATCAGTGGACGGACAACAAATTCTCAGTGAAGAAAGTATACAAGGAGCTGAGATCGAGAGAGGAGGAGCGTGACAGACAGTTGTGCCAGGACGTGAACGTTATATGGGCAGCGAAGATCCCGAATAGAGTTAAGGTTTTCATGTGGTGCTTAAGAAGGAACCGTCTATGTAATAAAGCGCGGAGGGGGAGAATTTTGGGCCTGCCAGATACGCAGTGCGACAGATGCAGGGAGGCGGATGAGGACTCGGACCATTTGTTTTTCAAATGCCTAACCTCCGCAAGAGTATGGGAGAGGATGCACCAACACGGGTGGCGAGTACGGGCACATCGGATTTTTGGAGTTCAATTAGATTGATCGGTTGCAACTCTAATGATGACTGCTCAAAACCATTTGTTGTGCTCTGGGCTATCTGGGCTGGAAGAAATGAAGTGATCTTAACAACCAGAGGTTTTATGTTGAGAATATTTTGTCACACTGTAATGCGCTTTACAATTTCTGTATCTCACAGTAATGTACTCTAAATTTCTTTTAATGAAATATTTTCGGCGGTGACCCCCACAACGGGGGATCACCCTACTTACTCTCAAAAAAATGTAAACTATATGGAAATTAATGCAATGGAAAGTTGGTGGTTCATCTTGTTGGCTATATGGTTGTGTATATTGATTTAAATGTCATGGAAAAACGCGAAAAAAATTCCCCTCAATTTCAGTTGAACTAATGCGATCTATAGTGAATTTGAATGCCGTGAATGTCATGTAAACGGATACCCGCATGTAAACGGATACCCAGATCCGAGGGTGTCATACAGAGGAAGTCGACCATGAGACTTCTTTTCCAATGTTCAATCTGGTTTCATCTCAAAGTATGTGCTTTAGTTTTATGTTAATTAAAGCTCATGCTACCATGGGTTGTCTAATCTCAAAGTCTTATTCTATAATATCGACCAAAATACACAAATTTTGTCTGTGCCAACGTTTCAGGTGAAACATAATTTCTGACCATTATATATGCCATCAAGGAAACAAAATATGGATCAGTACTGCCTCCCAAAAAATGTGGATAAATACTGAAAACAGTTACATGTATTATAAACAGTTCCTTGCTTATTAAAATTGGATTGTATACCCTAAGCAGGTCTTTAGCTTGAATCATGACAGTACAAAGATTTTCAACCAAACGAAAATTGTTACATGGCAAATGGCAATCATAAAGCTCTTAAGATTCCATCACTTTTTCTCTTTGCAAAGTCAGATTGACGGAAAATACTGCAAATTTGAAGTAACACTACAAATTCACCAACATATTACGTGCAAGAATGAAAATTCAAGATCATAATCTACCGGAGGTTTTCTCCATTGAGGAACAATCCATAATCCCTTGGCTACTTCAATAGGGTAGAAATTTTCCTGCACACAAACAACACAACATGGATCAGAATAAAGAGACGAGAATGAAATAAGAAGTGTAATGATTCCACATAGCATGAAAGAACAATTATGTTATTGATAATAAGCAATTGAACACGCCTTCATTACAATACAATGTATGTAGGATTTTGTTTGTTCATCTTATATTTTGTCTGAAGTTGAGAATATGAGGGTTGAGTCAGACAGTTGTCCAGGTCATCCGGATCAATTCCACATTTCTTGTATTCGTTTCTTCTTCCCCAAAGCAGAGATATGCATGTCTATTATGCAAATTGGAAATTTGTGTAGAGAAATTTGGAGAGAAAGAGAGGAAGAAAAGAAAATGCATCAGAACGCGAGGTTTTGGTAGAGAAAGTAGAGATGCGTGAGAGAGGAGGAGATAGAGAAACTCTGATTTTCTAATAATATAAATCTGTCACGTATAATCCACCCATTAGCTTCTTCATATACAGATGATGGAACAACAAACATAAATATAACAACAACAACAAAGTCTTTTCCGACATTAAGTAGGGTCAGCTACAAGGATTCTTTGCCTCCATTCAGCTCTACCTTCGATCATTCTCGGGCTTAAATCCAAATAACTAAGACCTTTTTGGATAATCTCCTTCCAACACTTCTTGGGCCTTCCTCACCTTCTCTTAGCCGGTCGCCCGGCTCAACGTCCCAAATATCTTATCTTCTAATTGGTACCTCCTTTCCAAATGGCTAAACCATATTAATCGATTCTCTCTCATTTTATCCTTTATCGGAGCTACACAATTTCATATTGATCCCATCATTCGGAATCCAATTTTTTCAAGTATGAGCACACATCCACTGTAGTATTTTCATTTCTGCTATTGTCATTCTCTGCACATGTCTATGGTTCAAGGACCTACATTGGGTTTGGAAAGATAACATGTTTTCAATGAAGCGTGCATACAGTCCAGTTACATATAATCTTATATGTATTGTAATCTTATTTGGAAACTCAAGCTACCAAGCAGAATTAGCATTTTTCTGTAGTTGCTGAGAAGGAAGCGGATTTTGACGGACCATTGTTCAATGATCTTCGCAGGTGTATCTAGTACATGCCCTTTGAGTATTTTGCAGACAAAAACAATAGAGCATCTATTCTTTCAATGTGGAAAGCCTTCCCCTATTTGGCCGAAGCTTGGTTAGATTGCTTGAATATTCACAGTATCGAGACATTCTGGGAATCTTTATTTGCAGGGAACAGTCATCCCAGATATGTACTTCTTCCAGTAGCAGTTGTTTGGGCCTTATGGTTAGCTAGAAATGGTGCAATTTTTGCCACTCAACATTTTATCTTGAAAACGTAATTTCTCATGCTAAAACTCCTCGAGTCATGACTCCCGTAAGTTTTTCTATAAAGTCCTTAATATACCTGGGGTGGGCACATTAGTGTGTTTCCCCCTTTTTAACTAAAAAAAATTATTAAGGTTGAGTCTATAATTATCTAGCATTTTGGGTTGTTGATTTTATGTCTAAATAAACATGAGCTTAACAAGTTCTGATTCTCGATTCACTGTATTTGAACTTTATTTTATACATGCATCAGTATCTCCACTGGAAAAACATCTTTAGGCATCTCAAATATTAATCCTCTATTGGCATGAACTATGGAGAAAATGTAGAAGAAACAAAATCATAGCAAAAGTGAACGACCAATGCATTCTTGGTCCAGTCATATTCAACCCCAGCAGTGATTATGTAAGTTGGTAATTTGTTGAGAGAAATGGAATCTGCTGCAAAAGAGATGCATTTAGGGACATCCTTGACCTCTGTAAATATTGAAGTAATGCAAACCTGAAAAGAACAAGGAACGTTCATAAATTAGTCATGTCATGGAATCATCCTGCCAATTAAATGCAAATCAAATATCTGTATATCAAATAAAGGGTCACTAAGGCAACTTACATTCTTGAGATGCTGAGAACATGAAACAAGAAAGAGTTACAAAAAGTAGGTATTTAGATTACAGAAACAAACATTGATTCGCTCCCATGCAAAATTTATGAAAACAATAGACTATGATAAAAAAACATTTTTCTTTCTCTTTCTCCAAAAATTTCAAATGAGGTTGCCGTTGAGAGAATTGTGACTTGGGTTATTTATGTGAGAATTTTTTAATCTCGCATTGATAAGTGGATAGGCTTGGTTGTTACGGTGAGGATATATAAAGAGTCGCACAAATCTTCTACTAAAATTACTGCAACAACTAAGCAGTGGTGGATTTTTCCATAGTTTCATCCCGCTCCTTAGGGACTAGGGATCCACGTTAAAACATGTTTTCTTTTGTTTCTTGATTCCACATTTACATATATTATATTTCCAAGTTCATTTGCCAACATATTTTTAATTGGGTGAAAATTATTCCTCTCTCCCCTGAGAATCCCAAATGATGTCAGTTTCCCAACATATTTTTTCATTGGGTTAAACTAAACTTCTATTTTGAATCCCTTTCGGTGATCCTAATTAAGAGTAAAAAGGCTGGCCATTAATCCCAGCCCATAATATAGCTTTGCTCCAACTCAACCTATAATAATGTTTTTGTACCACACGTGCAAGAACAAACACATGCATGCACACAAACACAGAAAGCATATATTTGAACTTCACGAGTTCAGAGCTTCTACAGCTAGATATCTTTCTCTCTTTTGTTAAGGCCAAAGGATGGAAAGCCATCCAAATAGGTACCTTGCTTTTTTCAAAATCCACCATCATCATATTCCCGATTATCCTTTTTTTTGCCATAGATGAATAATAAATTTGTGATGAATCCAGGCGTGATAGAAGAAGTAAAACAATAGTACAGTAAAAGCTCATTTAAATCTAGTAGCCGTTAAGGAAAATATTTGTAATATTACCCCTCCTTAACATATTCGCTATTTGTAACATGACCTCTCCTTAACAGCTAACTGACCCACAGCAGTACCTTCCATCTCAGCTTTTCATATACTCCAATTTAACATTCTAGGGTTAAAATCCGTGCATAAAAGGCTTCGTAGGCTGGAAGGAAGAAAAGAGATGAAGAACTGCAATGCGTCGCGTGTGGTTGAGAGGGGAGGAGATGAGAGAAGAAACCACATGCTTAAAAACCTTAATTCATCAAAATTCTCATATCCGTGATTGCTAGGAGATCCATATGCTTCTTTAAATTGTGGCAAAATTCAACTTGAACCCTCAAATTGGTCTAATTGCATCAATTCTCCACTGCTTAAAAAAACATTCTATTGTCGAATGCCTTGATCTTCGGGCACAACCTTTGAGAATTTCATTTTAATTTGTTAGGAGATTGTTCCAATTTTGTAGATTTCCTCCCCAATTCAACATTACGTTTGTATTTTTTTTCCGCTGAGAGGCATTGCTGCAATTTTTCTACCCCTTCAATTAAAATAGTTATTTTCCTCGTATAGCTCTCCAATTTGACCTTTTACCAAAAAGGTTTTTGGTGGGAGGGTTCTATTGTAAAATCCCCAAATCAATCTCTTATCCCTAAATTGATGGAATTTGTTTCCCCTTCGAGAGAAGCCCCCAACCCATAATAGGGTTTAGACACCTCCAAGCACATCTCAGTGGCTGAACTGATCTAGGGGGAAGAGGAGTGCGTGATCGGGCTAACGGTGTTTCCCGTGGAGCAACCCACTGACGAGGATGTAACGACAAGGTGGACCTAAGTCAAGGCGACAATAACAACTTCGAAAGCTCCACCAATGAAGCTTCAACTGCAGACGGCGAGGGAGCAGGCTTTGTCGTCCATCTTGGCATTGGAGAGGGTAGCGCTCATGGTCCTCTACATCAATCTCTGGTTGACGATGGCCACCTCTAGGTTAGAGACGGCAGAGATGGTGAAGGTGCTGCCAGTTATTGAAGTTGGAGGCAGCTCTCGGTCCTCTCCCGCTTGGGCGATGAAGTGAAAGAAGAAGCGTCGGGATGGCTGAACCTTCATCGAGGATGGTGAGGTGTTGATGCTGCCTTGGGAACTCCTCGAGGATTGTACGTGGGATCAAGTGGTGGGATTATAGTGTGAAGGGGCCGAACGAAGGTCAGGGAGGTTGGAGCCGCCCATAGTTGTTGCTTCCATATACATCTCCATCAGAGAAGGCAGTGGTGAAAGATGTGTGAGGCCTCACAGAGACGTCGACAGCGGTTTTTCCCTAGCGTGAGGGTGTCGGTGCCCATCTTAGCATCTGTTTCTTGTGAGGAGCGCGATTCGAAGCCCTTGCATAGATGGTTGGCAGTGGTCTCAGGCATCAATAATGGTATCACAAGTTGACTATGTCAGCAACGGTAGCAAGGGAAGTGGTGAAAAGCATAGACCTCTTGAACAGCGGCTTCGGATGCGAACAAATTGAAAACTTTGAAGTCTTCATTTGTAGGACTTATGTCGAAGATGGGTCATCATCTTCATTGTTTTCTTATATTTGGGTTGTATCGATAAAATCCTTGTCTTGAAAGAAAATACTACCAAGAAACACATGTGGTGTCGTTGTATCTTCTTCATGAATGAATAGGTCGTCGTCTAGCCATGAATCCAACCATTGTTGTTCCCTTCACGTTCGACAGTATTCATTGCTTGAACTTTTGTTGACGCGAACGCAAACCTTGTCCTAGACGGCTCAGATCGAACTTTGTACACCAATATTCGATAGCATCATTGAATTGTAAGAACAATTCGATTTCTATGCTACGATACCACTTGATGCAATCGGAAAAACTGAAAGAGAGAAAGGAGATGAAGAGCCAAGATGCATCTCGCATGGTTGAGAGGGGAGGAGATGAGAGGAGAAATCCTAGAACTTGGGGAAAGGGAATAATAATGGAGTCATTCTCCAAACCAAACTCAATTTCAATTCATACTTAACTTTTTTTTACAATGGACTATTACCCCCCATTATGTTCAGAGAGGGTGTTATTACAAAAATAGAAATAGACTAAAATAAAAATCAAATCAAACCCTAATTGAACCCTAACATGGCTCAAACTAACATTATCTACCATAGATATTGATATTCCAATCAATCTCAATTTAATTAACTTAAATAAAAATAGTTGACTAAATTAAAATAACTGATCAAGGAAAGGACACCCTAATTATCAAAGTTCTCAAATTTGTAATTGCTAGGAGACGCCTGTGCTTCTTTAAATTATGGTAAAAAATTCAAGTTGACCCCTCAAATTAGGTCTGATTGCATCAATTTGTAGTACCACCCTCCGACTATGTGATATACATACAACAATGTGGACGGCATGCTTGTCTCTTTAGCTGACTTCCACCTTTACCCTCAAACCAATAGTGTGCATGACATCGTTTGTATAGTAAGCGTCGGATATGGCATGGCAACCAATGAGCGTGGAAGATATGGATGCTTGTTTATACTTATTTAGACACTTTCGTCTAATGTGACCCAATCCCACATAAACCATACATATTTTCCTCTAATTACTGTGACATACATGTAATTGTGAATCCACATAGACCTGGGTCTCCCGTTGCTTTTGTCAATTTCTTATTGGGTTTTAATTCGAGATAATCCATGAGTGACCATGTCTCCTTATCGCCCACTCGAAAAAACTTCCCATGCTAACCCGATGCTCCTAAATATACCATTCACCCACAAATGAATCAATATCAGCACGTCGTTGGGATATAGCAGCAATTGGATGAGAATAAGGAATGCAATATATTTGCCATTTCTAACATGTACACGTTCTTTGTCTCAAATGCATGGTGTATCTCTTGTAACCTCTGATGTCGTTTTGTATGTACACCAGGATCGACCTTGAAAGGTAAATCAGGTTGCCTGTGTATTTTGGTAATTGTTTGTGCATTTGCACAAGCACTCCACTTTTGAAGCAAATGAGCTGCAAACTTTGTAAATTCATGTCTGCTAGCAGTAGCAGTAACCGTGTCATATGAATGATTGTTGAAAATGACACACAATTATAGAATTTTTTTCAATTAGTCCAGAGATTGATATACCTTCTGTCCTTTAAGCCCCCATTAGAACTTTAGTGGTCAACTGACCAAATCTAAAACCCCTATTCTTCCCGGCAACGAAGCATCCCACTCCTTGAGCTTCTCAATAAAATACTCAAGATTCCTGGCGAAAGTTTGAAGGGAGGTTGCTGTGACAAGATTTTTCATTGGCATGTGCTTAAAAACAGAATTGAAGTTGCCAAAGACATGTCTTAAACAAAAATTCCAAAGTGCAAAAGGAGGTTGAAAATCTAATCGATGTCACGCATAACTGACTTGATTCTTGGATCAACAATCAGAAATTAATCATTTTGACCCTTCACGCATCCCAACAACCTTGATGCATAATATAACCATAAACCACTTCCATGTTGGCGACGACTGAGGGAGCGAATGTCAAGGTGGCATCTCGTGGAGCGGCATCGGAGGCGTGGGGGGATTGACAAGTCGCCGAGAAGGCACCCGCCGGGGTTACCCTTCGGACGTGGATGCTTCCGTTGCGGCGCTCTGGACCGCTGGGCGCGGGTGTGTAGGGAGCCGAGGCGTTGTTTCTCGTGCAGGTGTTTTGGCCATTCACGCCGAAACTGCCCGGCGGAAGTTTCCACTGCCTCCGTGCTTATCGGTGGGGGGGGAGGGTGCGCTCTTCCTGGCCTCCTCGGACGTGGGGCGCATTTCCAAGGCCACTTTCGCGGGGGATGTCGCCCAACTTTCTCCCTGGAGGGAGATGGCGAGGGGGCTTCGGGAGTCTGAGGCGAGGGCTTTGCTGAGAGGCTCGGTCGGTGGTTCCTTACATTTGAGGTGGTGTCGTCCTGTGCTTGGGGATGTTGTCGTGGCCCCGGGTGCGGTGGAGAGAGTTAAAGTTAGGGGACTGCCTGTGCAAGCAAGGACGCTGCGTGGTGTATCTGAGCTTTTGCGAGGCATCGTCAATGTGGTGAAAGTTGAGAGTACTGGTTGCCAACCCGATCAGTCCCTGGACGTCGTTCTTCGGATGCGGCGGGTAGGGGCAGAGCGGCTGGGGTCGTGGAAGGTGGGATTCGAGGGCCAGAGGCTGGTGCTCGAGTTGATGGCCGCGGACGGTGGGACGTCGGAGTGTTCTGATGATTACCGGCGGCGGAAGGTCCGTGCGGAGGAGTCTATGTCGGGCGGGGGGACTGTCGTGGTGGAGCCTCAACAGCGAGGGTTGCCTCGCTCTTCGGTGCCGGAGCAGCCAGCGGAAGGGGATGGCTGTCCGAGGTTGGCACCCTTCCCGGATGAGACGATCTGGTTCGGTGCAGTATCTACGGCGGGGACTTGCAGTATCTACGGTAGGGACTTGCAGTATCTGCGGCGGGGACTTCGAGGTTGGCGTCTCTTCGGCTGCCTTGGCGTCTAGAGTTTGGAGGCGACGCTGCTTCCAAGGAAGGGGGGGTCGCTTCGGTTCCGCCTTGGGTCGCGGAGCGGGCTTCCGGAGCGGGTTCGAAGCAGATCTGGGTATTGAGACCGGGGGCCTTGTCGGGTGTTCGGGCGCAAGAGGCCGGGACGCTTCCGGGTCGCGATTTGGGGGGTCTTGCAGGATCCCTATCGGGTTCTTTGTCGGGTGGGTCTCCGGGCGAGTCTCTTGTGGAGCCTGTGGTGGAGTTTGGTGGGGAGGGGGCTGCTGGGGGTTCGGGGTGCGGGCGGATGCAAGGTTGGGCGATGGAAAGGGGTGCGCCAACCTCAGGTTTGGTGGTTTCGGAGGGGGGCCGACTCGGTGGGAGTGGAGATGGTGTCGTTTCTCAGTAGAGGGAGGGGAGGGCTTCTGATCCTATGTTGGTGGAGTCGAGTCGGGACGGTGTTGGGGCTGCTGCCTCTGACGGGTCTTCTCATCCGGTTGTGTTGGGCGTTGCTGGAGTGGCTGGCAGGCGGGAGTCCGAGGCGTCGATCCAAGATGGGGAGGGGTCGTGGCAGACGCGTTTTGGGCTGGCTTATGAGAGGCGGGGCTCGCGGAGGAAGTCGGGGAAGTTGAGGAGGGCTTTGCTGCGGGCCTCATTGGCGGCAGAGTCTCTTACGGGGACGAAGTACTTGGCTGACAGCCCGTGGTCGGTTCGGAACAGGTTTGCTGCTCTGGACAGGGATTTTGTTCGGCGATTGGGGATCATTCCCCCCAAAGAAGATGTACTTTCAGGTTGTTAAATGAAGATCTTGTCTTTGAATGTGAGGGGATTGGGTCGCCCCGATAAAAGGCTTGGGTTGCGGAATCTGGTCATGGAAGCAGGTGCGGATATCTTCTTGATTCAGGAGGCGAAGTTGCAGGGCTTGGATGAGCGATTGCGGCGTGAGTTAGGTAGGGGGGGTGTTCTCCTTTGCTGACAGGGGGGCCGTGGGTGCCTCTGGTGGTCTGCTATCGGTCTGGCGGTCCGATTCCTTTGATCTGTTGGGGACTTCGTGCTCGATGTTCTCTCTGACGGTGAAGCTGTTGCGGAGGGCAGATGGTGCGCACGTGTGGGTTACTAATGTATATGTCTCGTGTCGACAGGAGGATGGCTCCATGGCAGAGGATCTGGCGGTTACAGTGGCGGACGTTGGGGGTGGAGTTTGGCTTATCGGTGGTGACCTGAACGTCACTTTGTTCCCCGACGAAAGGCCTGGAGGTGCCGGTGGTAGAGTCTTGGGTCTAAAGAGTTCAGGCAGGCGTATAGCTCCTTGGGATTATCTGTTGTTGACGCGGCTGGGTGCAAGTTCACTTGAAGGAATGTCAGGTCGAGATCCAAGCTTGACAGGTACCTAATGTCGGTGGAGGCGGGTGAGGCTTTCCCGCTAGCGAGGGCTTGGGCACTCTCTAGGACGCTTTCTGATCACACCCCTATTATTTGGTTCTCCAGGGAGGAGCGGCCGGGATGATTCTTCTTTCGGTTCGAGAAGAAGTGGTTGTTGGAGGAGGGCTTCGGGGAGATGGTGGTTGATCACTGGAGGGGGTGTGAGGTGTTAGGGTCCGCCGTGTCGCGGTTCGCGGCTAGGTTGGAGTCGCTGAGACGTTTGCTGCTATCGTATGGGAGGGAGGTCGTTAGGCGCCGGAAGGTGGTCAGGGCAGACGCAGAGGCGGGGATTAGCAGGTTGGATGGGGTGGATGATGAGCGGGGGTTGTCTCCTGAGGAGGTGTTTGAGAGGGCTGTGTTCTTGGAGGCGGCTTTGCTGGAGGACAGAAAAGAAAAGGTTCATTGGCGGCAGAGAGCGAAGCAGAAGTGGCTAAAGGAAGGTGATGCGAACACTCGCTTCTTTCATTCCATGGCGTCCGGGCGAAGGAGGAGTTTCATGCACAAGTTGGAGGTTGGTGGGACGAGGGTGTCGGGGGAGAGGAGCATTGGTGGCACCTTGCGGTAGTTCTTCGTGAGGGCCTCGCGGAGGGCGCGGGAGGGCAGTGGTTGGGGGTGGACGGGTCTGGGCGTTAGCTCTTTAAGCGAACCCCAGGCCGATTCGCTGGCGGCGCCTTTTTCTGAGGAGGAGGTGCACAGGGCCGTTTGGAGCTTGAATGGGATGGGGCTCCTGGTCCGGACGGCTTTTCTATATCCTTCTACTGGGAGTTCTAAGATTTGCTGAGGGACGACATTTTGGAGGTCATGGATGAATTCAAGGGTGGCAACAGGGGTTTTGAGAAAATTAAAATGGCTTTGATATTTCTGCTGCCGAAAAAGGAAACCCCCGTAGGGGTAGAGGACTTCAGGCCTATCTCGATTTCTAATGGCATCTATCTCATTATCGCCAAGGTGTTGGCGAACAAGCTTAAGGCTGTGTTGAGTTCGATGGTGGTGTTACCTGCACAATCCGCTTTCATTCCGGGGCGTTGTATGGTGGATGGAATCGTGACTGCTTCGGAGATTTGTCTTGAGTGGAAGAGATCCAGAAAGGAGGCAGTGTAGAAGATAGACTACTCTAAGGCCTACGACTGTGTCAGTTGGAAGTTCCTGTGGGTCTCCTTACAGAGGAGGGGAGTAGCGATCCCGATTCCCGGACCGTCGGTGTAATACGCGTTTTGTACACTATGCTTCTGAATGTTATCAAGTGCTATTTCAAGGAAATATTTGCTTGATAGCGTTCACACTTTATGGATACCATAGTCAATAGATTCGCCTTGATGCAATGATTTCATTAAAACTTGTTGTGTTTATATCAGAGACCATCTTGTATAAAAATGGACTTCAAAAGGTTCTCTGAATTGTGTAGCACATCAAAACATAGTACCACATCTAGTAATCTGGATTTTGGTAGTACCTTATAAGTAGTAGAAGCCACTGCTAGCATAGTGCCCATAATGTTATAAATTTATACTCATTAGCCCTAATCACATCATTAAGACTAATTAAGCATGATTAGTGCTAATAACCATCATTAGTGATAATTAAGTGTCATTAGCAAAATTAGGACACATGGAGAGGAAATCATGGGACACGTGTCGTTATATAGTCAGGACAAGTGTCAAAAACTCAATAGCGCCATGCGTCATCTTCCTAAGACTAACACGTGTCATGGTGTAGCATCTTGCTTGGGCAATAAGTTATCTCATTGATAAGCCAAACCTATTACTTGGGCAACAAGTTTTCTCATGAATAAGACATGTGGCATGTTAAATAGTTGGCAAGTGTTGCCATGTGTCGTCATACATGGAAGAGAGGCAACATGTGGCTTAGAGGCTCCCTTACATATTGACACATGCCACACATGTAAAGGGGGTGGAGCCCTATATATACCCAAGACCTCCCCATTCCATTTCATTCATTCCACACCCCTCTCACCACCCTAGAGCCATAAGGCCGACCATAGAGCCACAAGGCCGCCACAAGGCCGTCGCGGTTGCTGGAGGAGCACGATAGGAGTACGGTGAAGCTCTGTCGGTGACCAAGAGCGCATTAAAAGCCGTAACGAAGTTTCTATCCGCATCAAGCCGTAGTACTCAAATCTAAGACGTCATTAGAGGAGGTTTTCACTAAAGAAACATTTTCGACTCAAGTTAGACAACAATCAGGTGAGGGATTCTCAAGCGCTATTTTAAAGCACTAGTCTTTAGCTTTTATGCATGTTTATGATAACAAGTATGAAATCGTGTTTTCTAGAGCTTTTACGAAGGAATTTCAATTACCACACGGTTGAGATGAAATCAAGGCTTTAGATTGTATTTCAGACGTCGTTTCACGAGTTTTATCATGATAACACGTTTTTAAGCATTTTGCTCTTGATGGAACACAAGACATAAGTTCCACTACTTAGATATGAGTTTTTATGTGAAGAATTATGTTTTGCACGGTTACTATGCATTATGGATCGGTTTTCAAGTTCTTAACAAGTTCTAGTTGTCAGAATATGTATGTTATGTCAAGAGTGTTTTATGTTCATTAATTAGTTGTTATGAGCTTGAATTAGCAAAAGTACGGTTTATTAGTGGCAAGAAAAGAATCAGAATCAGAAGATAAGCACCACAGTAGCTCTTTTATACAAATCATGAACTAGCCATTAGATATGTTGATGTCATTAGATATGACCCTGAAACCACCATTAGATATGGCAAACCATTAGATATGGTATCAAGAGGACTTTGGGTCCGCATTCTGTATACATATAGGCTTTGGGTCGTATGCAGGGTGTTTTTGATCTTTGGGACCGTCTGCGCATATGACTTAGCTTTGTTTCAGCGTTCATGAGTCAATAAATTAGCTACAGTGGTGATTAGTACAAACAACTTCATAGTGATGATTATGTTTCAGTTTATCTGCTTTTGAAGTGATTTCAGCATTCATTTGCAAAACTAGCATGTTGTTATATGTAAATTCTGTCATAAAGTCTCTTTTAAGCTATTTCACAATTTTCAGCATAAATTTTTGTTATGATGTTCATATTTCAGATTTTAGCTATATGTAAAAAGCTTGAGATCCTTTCACTGTATCTAAGCTCATAAATGGGTTTAGACTCATCCCTTTATATTATAATTACGTACAGATCGACAGAATCACGATTAGCAGGGGAAAGGACCGCTGATACATTAGGAGGAGGTGGCTTTTGGTTTTCGTTGTTTATTTTTTTTTGTACTGTTTTTGTTTTGTATGAAGATGTAACAGAACTTGTGTAATACACTTCTTGGTGTTGTGAAATACAAAGATGTTATTTTTGAGATTGCCACATGTTTACTTGAGGAAAAAAATATTAAAGAAAGATCTCTGTCGCGGCACGTTCTGGTTAGCGGGACGGGTCATGACAACTTGTGGTATCAGAGCAATGGTTCTAGGACCTTGAGCAAGAATTATATTAGGAGTTGACCTATAAGTATTAGAAGATAATTTAGTTATTGATATTATAGTCTTGAGGATGTCTAGAATCATTATTGGAGGATTTTGTTGAAGGATCTAACTGAAGTTTTATTTTTATAGGAAACCATGGCAGCAAAGCAGCCACCTGTGACCACACAAGGCCCTAGTCATGAGAACGATAACAATAATAACATGTACGACACGTTGACCTTGATAGCTCATGCCCACTCAGTTAAAAGACATGAATTTGAGCACCAGTTACCATTTGAACACGTAAAGAAGCTGGGAGGAGAACCATTTGTAGGAGACACTGATCCAAAGAAGGCCAGGGAATGGTTCAAGAATATGGAGAAAATATTTACTCTAATGGACTGTACAGATGAACAAAAGTTGAAGTATACCATATTTCTTCTGAAGGATAGCGCTGATGATTGGTGGACATCGGTGAAAATGAAATATCCAAACCAATCTCATATTAAATAGGAGATCTTTGAGAAAGAGTTCAATGAAAAATACTACCCAAGGGTTTATCAGGAGGAGAAACGTAGGGAATTTCTATTCCTTACTCAGGAGTTGATGAATATGAGAAGAAATTCACCGAACTTTCAAAGTTTACTGCTTCTCTTGTTGCAACAGAAGAAGAAAGGTGTAGACGTCTAGAAGATGGTATGCATATTGACTTAAAAGAAATGGTTTCGGCCACAGGATATACAGATTATGCAAAATTGGTGGAGGCTGCTCGTAGGGCTAAACTAGTGGTGATAGAAAGAAGAAAGTGCAATGATCACGGAAAGAAAAGGTTTGCAGATAGACCCCTATGGAGAGGAACCATGAACAAAGAACCAAGAATAGCTGGGAACTCAAAGCAAGATATTAGGTCAGCTCCTAGAGTACAAGGGAGTCAAACAAATAGATATACAGTTGGGACTTCTGAAAACAGAACTCTTTCTTTTCCACAATGTACAAACTGTGGAAAGTTTCATCCGGGTACTTGCCACAAGGGGACCACTGGGTGTTATCAATGTGGCGAGATAGGCCACATACGTCAGAATTGCCCCGCACTTATCCAAGGCCGTCAGGTTATGGGAAGACCAGCACCAAATGAAAATCGTGAGGTCGTTATACGTCGTCCTCCACCTACAAGGGAACAAGATAAAAGTAATACACAGAAGAGATCAAACCAGAGAGAGGGAAAAGTGTTTGTTATGACCTTAGAGGAGGCCATATCTGCAGATGATGTTGTATCAGGTACCACTATTATTTTTCGTAAAAGTGCACATACTCTTATTGATTCTGGTGCAAGTCATTTTTTTATTTCACAAAGATTCTCCCTATATGCTGATAAAGTTACAAGTACTCTCAAGCATGCTTTAGCAATTTCTTTGCCTAAGGGAGAACCAAAAATTATTAGGAATGTCCTCCGAAATTGTTCGGTTAAGATAGGAGAAAATTATATTGTAGACCTGATTCCTATTGGTTGCAGGGTTGGGCAGGGTTGGCCCAACCCTGGTTACTATTCACAAGGGTACTTCCTCCTCACAGATTACTATTCACCCAGCCCAACCCAGCCAAACCCAACCCTGCCCAACCCTGCAACCAAACAGGCCCATGGAGATAAGGGAATTTGATGCTATCCTAGGAATGAATTGCTTAAGTACATATCATGCTCTTCTAGACTGTCATCTGAAGCATGTTACTTTTAGAAAACCAGGTGATGTTGAATTCACTTTCTATGGAGAAAGAGGGATATATCCTACCCATGTCATCTCCTGTCTCTTAGCCCAGAAGTTGATAAGGAAGGGATGTCCTCTTATGTTGCTTATGTGTTTAATACTAAGGCAGAAGCAGTCAGTTTAGAAAATATTTCGGTGGTGAAGGAGTTTCCAGAGGTGTTTCCAAATGAACTACCAGGAATTCCTCCTGATAGGGAAATAGAATTCACTATTGACCTCATTCCGGGTACCAATCCAATGGCCTTAGCTCCTTACAGAATGGCCCCCAGCTGAACTTAAAGAACTCAAAACCCAATTGCAGGAGTTGACAGATAAGGAATTTATACAATCCAGTATGTCACCTTGGGGTGCTCCTGTTCTATTTGTCAAAAAGAAAGATGGTTCCATGAGACTTTGTATAGCTTACAGGAGACTAAACAGAGTGGTTGTCCGCAATAACTATCCTCTGCCCAGAATAGATGACTTATTTGACCAATTGCAAGGGGCCTCTGTATTTTCCAAGATTGATATAGATCTGGCTATCATCAGTTAAAGATTAAAGGAGAAGATGTCCCTAAAACTGCATTCTGAGCCCGATATGGGCATTATGAATTCCTAGTAATGCCTTTTGGATTGACAAATTCCCCAGCTACCTTTATGGACTTGATGAATAGGGTTTTCCGTCCATATCTGGACAAGTTCGTGATCGTATTTATTGATGATATTCTAGTATATTCTAAAACGGAGGAAGAACATAGAGAACACTTGAGAATTGTACTTCAAACTCTTAAGGAACACCGATTATATGCAAAGTTTGATAAATGTGAGTTTTGGTTGAAGAAAGTTGCATTTCTAGGCCATGTCATATCTGGAGAAGAATAACAGTAGATCCATCCAAGATAGAAGCGGTTCTTAGATGGGAACGACCGATAAATGCATCAGAAATCCGAAGTTTCCTTGGATTAGCTGGGTATTATCGAAGATTTGTTGAAAACTTCTCTAGAATTGCCGCACCATTGACAAGATTAACTAGGAAGAATGTGAAGTATAATTGGGACGAAGAATGCGAGAAGAGTTTTAAGGAACTCAAGAGTCGTCTCACCTCAGCACCTATACTTAGCCTTCCATCAGGGAAAGGTAATTATGTAATCTATAGTAATGCCTCAAGACAAGGGCTGGGATGCGTCTTAATGCAGAATGATAAGGTGATTGCTTATGCATCTAGACAGCTAAAACAACATGAGTTAAATTACCCAACTCATGACCTTGAGTTAGTTGCTATAGTATTTGCCTTAAAGATCTGGAGACACTACCTATATGGAGAAACTTGTCAAATCTTTACGGATCATAAGAGTTTAAAATATATCTTCTCTCAGAAAGAGTTGAATTTAAGGCAAAGAAGATGGTTAGAGCTAATCAAAGATTATGATTGTTCCATAGAATATCATCCGGGGAAAGCTAATGTCGTAGCTGATGCCCTCAGTAGAAAGTCTAATGGTCAGCTATCTCACTTAAAAGGAGAATATTATCAGTTGAAAGAGTTACGTGCAAAATTAACCATGAATAGCTCTGGAGCCTTATTAGCATCCTTACAAGTAAGACCCATATTATATGATAAAATTAAGGAAACACAAGTCCATGACTCTGAAATCATTAGAATGATTGAGAAGATTAAGGGAGGAGATGAAGCCGGGTATAAAATAGATGGTCAAGGGGTCTTATTCTTTAAAGGAAGATTGTGTGTTCCAAAGAAATCTGGTATAAAGACCGAGATTCTGGAGGAGGCACATAACTCCATGTATACTATGCACCAAGGAAGTACTAAGATGTATAGAACACTTAAAGTTACTATTGGTGGTCTGGCATGAAGAGAGAGATTGCAGAGTATGTTTCTAGATGTCCTATATGCCACAAACAAAGCCGGAGCGTTTGAAACCTGCGGGAACATTACAGCCACTTCCAATACCAGAATGGAAATGGGAACACATCACTATGGATTTTGTTACAGGATTTCCAAGGACCCGTCGAGGTCACGATGCAATATGGGTCATAGTGGACAGATTAATGATAACCGAAAAATCCGAAGGCTAGGGCATAAGGTGGCTAATCAGTCGTTGCGACCCAAGCGATCGGGATCGATTAATCAAGAAAAATAGACCACCAAACAAAATCAACTCGAAAGCACGATAGCGGTCTTGCTATTAATTTTAACCTGGTATAGCGACCAGGGTCGAACACAAGGAGCACGAATTGGCCTCGCGGCCTACGAAGTAGTCAAAAAGAAAATAAAAGGAAATAAAAATGTATTTTTGGTGGTTTTTAATTCTTTTTATATTTTTTTGGATTTTTAATATATTAAGAAAATAAAGAAATCAAGAAAACAACACACTTCAACAATTTATTAAATACACTAAAAATCAACCAAAAATTCAAACAAAAATATTTTTATGTATTTTATAATTTTTACTGTTTTTGGTGAATTTTTGGGATTTTTCTGATGTTTATTTAATTTTCTAAAAATCAAATAAGGACTGAAACTGTAGGTACTGTCCAGCCGAGCTAAAGAGACCTAGATAAAATATCTAGAAGCCCCAAATTAGCCGGGAGGTAATTTTCCTGTAAAGATAAAGAAACAAGGAAAATTTGAGCACCTAAATTATTATTTTTAGGTTTTTAGTTTATTTATTAGAATTTTTATAAGATTTTTAAGTGTTTTCAATTATTAGGTGTTTTAAGTAATGAAAAATAGCCAAAATTGGCTAGAAAATCAAGCACAACAAAACAAACAGTAAATAATTTTTTGTAATTTTTAGATAGATTTTAATATTTTTTGTGATTTTTCAAATCAGACAGTGCAGTAAATACGTATTTTTGAATTTTTAAAAATATCAAACAGTGTCTAAAATGTCTCCAAAATTTATAGAAAATTTTACATCATGGCAGGAGCCATGTGTCCAATTTTCATCAAATTTGGAGTGATTTGCTATTTTATTCAAAAATAGAAAGAGGGTACTGTGCACAGGGACCTAAGTGCAAATACCCGAAGTCCTGAGGGGTCTGGTGCAAAATTCCCAGGTAAACACGCGCGTGGCGCGTGCCTGGGGCACTCAGGGACCCAAATGTAATAAAAGCTACTTCCGAGGACTATTTGGTAACAGGTACCAAAAGTCCAGGGGGTAGTTTGCAAATATCCCAATAAAAAGCGCACATGCACAATTAAAATACGCACATGGGTATAAATGCAATATCTCAAAAGTTTTCATTCATTACTTAACATCTCATACAGGGCATAGAATGCAAATATCCCAGACAATCACGTGTCGACGCACGTGTCACACCATACACAGGGGCATATCAGCAAATAAAATCAAGTGCAGGGTCCTCTATGCAAAAGTACCAAAACCTAAACAACTACACTATGTATTTACAAGACTAAATACTAAATAAAATAAAAGAGGGGGCCTAAGGGTAAATTACCCTTTATTAATGCGAGTTGCGGGATGGATGCCACGTGGGGGATCCGACGGTGAGGAACAGGTGGCGCCTTTGACCGCGAACTGCTGGGCCGGATCGGACGGGTGCGGGCTCTCCACATGGAGATCGGACGGTCCTCGTGCGTAGTGGACGAAGCCTCGCTGGATCGACGGTTGGGATCAGTCCTCCACTGATCTGACGGTGGTTGCTGCTCCTGGAGTGGACGGCTCAGATGAGAACTGGAGCGGGAGGCTGATCGGACGGCTGCTGGAGATCCTCGAAGAACAGGTGGCCGGCGAACTTCGCCGGCCCAGTGCGCTCGCTCCGAGCCTCCTCGCGGGGTGCTGATGATCGGAGAAGGTTCGGCGTGGGCCTCCGCGTCAGATGGGGGTCTCCGATGACCTAGCCGAGCTCTGGAGGGCTCCGGCGAGGTCGGCGGAGGGACGTCTCCTGGCTCGATGTAGGAGGACCTCAGATGGCCCTCATTGTACCTGCAAGATGGTCCAGAAGACTTGCGGGTCGAGGGCAAACTGCCTCGACCCGGTTAGGCGAGGTGAAGGTGGACGGTGGTGCGATATGGGCGAGCTCCGGCGAGGGTGGGGACGAGGAGCTCGAACCCTAGCTCCTGTGCGAGCTGGGTTGGATGGGAGTATGGAGAACGTGCGCGGGAGGAAGGCGGAGGTGACGGTGGATTCCGATGATCGAATGGAGCTGTGAGGTGGTCGGAATCGGCGAAACACGGCGACGACAAGATTTGGGGGTAACCTAAAATTAGTGAAAAGGAAAGGTTAAAGGGTCTACCAGGGGTGGACGATGAGACTGTGGACGAGCTGGCGATGCTCTGGGTCGTGGCCACGAGAGCGTCTCCCTCCGAGGCTCGAGCTCCGGCTGTGGGCGGAGCACGACGGTGCTTGATCGCCGGATCAGTGGTTTCGCACTCCCTCCTCGCTGCAACCACCACGGGGGACGAGCTGTCACTCTCGCCGCTTGCAATGGAGCTCACTGGGGGGTGGAACGAATGGCCAAAGATGCAAATGGAGGTGGCGGAGGAGCTGAAATTTATACGTTGGAGGGTCCGGGAAGACGAGCGCGGGTAGGGCATTCAGGAGTGCGAATCTCGAGGTGGATACCCCGGCGTGGGTCTCGGATGTGGTAGGGAGGAATCGGACCCGGGGTTTAGGTGATAGGGTATCGGGTTTAGGTGCGAAATTAGGGAGAAATTCGGGTCGGGCACCTAACCCGTGGGAAGTGGTCCTGGGGGGGGCAGTTGACCGGGCGGTCAACAATCCCCAGGGCCAATGGGTGAAGGCCACGTGGCAGATATTTGTAAGTGAAATAAAAGGTAGCAAATGACCGAATTATTAAAAAGTTAAAACATGAAATATTTTTATTTTAATTTTTTCTATTTTTTAGTGATTTTTAATTAATTTTTCAAAATAAAAATAAGGTATTTACATTATATAGCTATATATAGGTATATGTAGAATATAGGATTTTTAATTTGATTTTTAATTTTTATTTTTATACACTTTTATTCCCATTTTATATTTTATTTATTTATTTCATAAAATAAGGAATAAAAATATATTTTTATTTTATTTATATGCATAGGTGAAATAAATACATATGTACATTTATATACATGGTATATTTACAATATATTTTTATGTTTTTAATTTTGTTATTTTTATTTTGTTTTTGTTTTAATTGTTTTTATTTTATTTATTTACACTATATAATGTAGAATATTTATAAAACTTTTTGGAAATTAATTTTATTTATTTACAAAGCTAAATAAATATAGAATGGATGGTCTATATACATGGTGAGTGATGTTTTTGTCTTCTTTTTTATTTTTATATTTTTATCTTGATTTTATATTTAGAAATATTTACAAATATTTACAAGCCAATTTGAGTCTATTTTTGTGAGGAAAATACTTTTATTTATTTACATATATATTTACACACATGGGCCCCTATCTCCCTCTACTTTGGCTTTTATGCGGTCAGGCTCATGCTGAGCCCTCCCTTGGGTTAGGTTGCTCAATATTTATTCTAAATATTTCCCTCTTTTTCTTTTTAATCTTTATTCTTTTATTTTTGCACAAAAACATGCTAATTATAGGTTTTTACACAATGCATGCTTTTGGTAATTATTTGTATTTACACATATCTACATGCATTTGCAAAGGTTTTTGTAGCTAAAATATAAGAATAAAGAGTGATGAATGAGTATTCATCAATTAACTAAGTCTGCACATTTCTTAGCCATTAACATGACATACAGTCTAGACCGTTTGGGAAAGATCTTTGTTAATGAGATAGTTAGCCGTCATGGGGCTCCTGTGTCAATTGTTTCTGATAGAGATCCACGATTTACTTCTAAGCTATGGCCAAGCTTACATAAAGCTATGGGAACGAAATTAGCATTTAGTACAGCCTTTCATCCTCAAACAGATGGCCAATCAAAACGAACTATCCAGACTCTAGAAGACATGCTTAGAGCTTGTGCACTGAGCTTTAAAGAAAGTTGGGATGAACATCTCTCACTTATAGAGTTTGCATACAATAACAGCTATCATACTAGTATTGGGATGGCACTTTATGAAGCCTTGTATGGTAGACCATGCAGAACACCTATCTGTTGGAGTGAGGTTGGAGAAAGGAAATTGGTTCAACCTGAATTAATACAAAGCACAATAGAAAAAGTTGAGGAAATCAAGAGATGCTTGAAGGTAGCGCAAAGCAGACAGAAAAGTTATGCAGATAAACGAAGAAGAGACTTAGAATTTCAAGTGGGAGACCATGTGTTTCTGAAAGTATCTCCATGGAAAGGCCTAATCAGATTTGGGAAGAAAGGGAAACTAAGCCCTAGATACATTGGCCCTTACGAGATAACAGAGAGAATCGGAAGTGTAGCATATCGTCTTCGACTTCCATTTGAACTAGCAAGGATACATGATGTCTTTCATATCTCCACACTTCGGAAGTTTATTCCCGATCCAACCCATATGATACAACCCCAAGATATTCAATTGAAGGAAGATCTGTCATACGAGGAGGTTCCTGTGGAAATTCTAGATTATAAAGTACAAGAGCTTCGTACAAAGAGGATTCCTTTAGTTAAAGTTTTATGGAGGAGTCACGCAATAGAAGAAGCCACATGGGAACGAGAGGAAGAAATGAGATCTCAATATCCCCACTTATTTTCAAGCTAGCAAAGGTACTTAAATTTCGAGGACGAAATTTATTGCAAGTAGGGGAGAATTGTAATACGCGTTTTGTACACTATGTTTTTGAATATTATCAAGTGTTATTTCAAGGAAATATTTGCTTGATAGTGTTCACACTTTATGGATACCATAGTCAATAGATTCGCCTTGATGCAATAATTTCATTAAAACTTGTTGTGTTTATATCAGAGACCATCTTGTATAAAAATGGACTTCAAAAGGTTCTCTGAATTATGTAGCACATCAAAACATAGCACCACATCTAGTAATTTGGATTTTGGTAGTACCTTATAAGTAGTAGAAGCCACTGCTAGCATAGTGCCCATAATGTTATAAATTTATACTCATTAGCCCTAATCACATCATTAAGACTAATTAAGCATGATTAGTGCTAATTAACCATCATTAGTGATAATTAAGTGTCATTAGCAAAGTTAGGACACATGGAGAGGAAATCATGGGACACGTGTCGTTATATAGTCAGGACAAGTGTCGAAAACTCAATAGCGCCATGCGTCATCATCCTAAGACTAACACGTGTCATGGTGTAGCCTCTTGCTTGGGCAATAAGTTATCTCATGGATAAGCCAAACCTATTACTTGGGCAACAAGTTTTCTCATGAATAAGACATGTGGCATGTTAAATGGTTGGCAAGTGTTGCCATGTGTCGTCATACATGGAAGAGAGGCAACATGTGGCTTAGAGGCTCCCTTACATATTGACACATGTCACACATGTAAAGGGGGTGGAGCCCTATATATACCCAAGACCTCCCCATTCCATTTCATTCATTCCACACCCCTCTCACAACCCTAGAGCCACAAGGCCGACCCTAGAGCCACAAGGCCGCCACAAGGCCGTCGCGGTTGCTGGAGGAGCACGATAGGAGTACGGCAAAGCTCTGTCGGTGACCAAGAGCGCATTAAAAGCCGTAACGAAGTTTCTGTCCGCATCAAGTCGTAGTACTCAAATCTAAGACGTCTTTAGAGGAGGTTTTCACTAAAGAAACATTTTCGACTCAAGTTAGACAACAATCAGGTGAGGGATTCTCAAGCGCTATTTTAAAGCACTAGTCTTTAGCTTTTATGCATGTTTATGATAACAAGTATGAAATCGTGTTTTCTAGAGCTTTTACGAAGGAATTTGAATTACCATACGGTTGAGATGAAATCAGGGCTTTAGATTGTATTTCAGACGTCGTTTCACAAGTTTTATCATGATAACACGTTTTTAAGCATTTTGTTCTTGATGGAACACGAGACATAAGTTCCACTACTTAGATATGAGTTTTTATGTGAAGAATTATGTTTTGCACGGTTACTATGCATTATGGATCGGTTTTCAAGTTCTTAACAAGTTCTAGTTGTCAGAATATGTATGTTATGTCAAGAGTGTTTTATGTTCATTAATTAGCTATTATGAGCTTGAATTAGCAAAAGTACGGTTTATTAGTGGCAAGAAAAGAATCAGAATCAGAAGATAAGCACCACAGTAGCTCTTTTATACAAATCATGAACTAGCCATTAGATATGGTGATGTCATTAGATATGACCCTGAAACCGCCATTAGATATGGCAAACCATTAGATATGGTATCAAGAGGACTTTGGGTCCGCATTCTGTATACATATAGGCTTTGGGTCGTATGCAGGGTGTTTTTGGTCTTTGGGACCGTCTGCGCGTATGACTTAGCTTTGTTTCAGCGTTCATGAGTCAATAAATTAGCCACAGTGGTGATTAGTACAAACAACTTCATAGTGATGATTATGTTTCAGTTTATCTGCTTTTGAAGTGATTTCAGCATTCATTTGCAAAACTAGCATCTTGTTATATGTAAATTCTGTCATAAAGTCTCTTTCAAGCTATTTCACAATTTTCAGCATAAATTTTTGTTATGATGTTCATATTTCAGATTTTAGCTATATGTAAAAAGCTTAAGATCCTTTCACTGGGTCTAAGCTCATAAATGGATTTAGACTCATCCCTTTATATTATAATTATGTACAGATCGGCAGAATCACGATTAGCAGGGGAAAGGACCGCTGATACACTAGGAGGAGGTGGCTTTTGGTTTTCGTTGTTTATTTTTTTTGTACTGTACTTGTTTTGTATGAAGATGTAACAGAACTTGTGTAATACACTTCTTGGTGTTGTGAAATACAAAGATGTTTTTTTTGACGCTCATAAAGATGTTATTTTTGAGATTGCCACATGTTTACTTGAGGAAAAAATATTAAAGAAAGATCTCTGTCGCGGCACGTTCTGGTTAGCGGGACGGGTCGTGACAGTCGGATCCTCCCATATCCGGATATGGATACTCAGCAATAATTTATTCAGCAATCACAACTAACATTCAGAAATAGACTGCAAATAAAATACTCAGAAGAAAGTATTTCAACACCTTTCCATTCACAAAACAAAGTTCAAAGATACATTATCCCATTATAATCGTTTACATGTACATCAACCGGAAGGAAATACGCATAAAGAATACTATCTACCTTAAAAAAGAAAGCTACTGTGGTTGGCTGGATTGTTAAAGTCCTTGCGATGGCTCACCGACATCTGTTGGGTTTTCCATAAATCATAGGATAAAAATCAGCGAATGCTAAGTAACGAAGAAGAGAAAAGTAAACAAATGGGTAATTTTTCAAAACTTGTTATCACAAAAAGTTTCATTCCTTCTCATTAATTTAAGTCATATTATGTTCTATTCCATATCAGGGATTAGTTCATGGGAACCCCACCATTATTGGACTCCGAAGCTGTGGATACTTCAGGATTGGAGATTGCGTTGATCTGGTGAGCTTATGCTGCCGCACATCGCCTCAACCAATCCTCCAATACTACCTTGACAATTTTCCTTTTCTTTTACTAAACAGGGTCTCAAACCCTCAGCCTGGAACACAAAGGAGACACCGTCCTTGAGGACTTGGTTGCTTAAAACCTCAGGCTAATATTACAACCTAGCGGCTTAAAATACATGTTGTCGTGACCCAGCCACTATTGAACCACCCTTGCCTCCACATGGCGCGACCACATCTTCCGTCGTTCAACCCGAATATATTGGCTCCCAGTACCACGCGTAGTAAATCATTCATTTCGTGCGCACTTATCATAACAGGGCAACCGTACCACCTAGGTAGAGAAACGCCAATACGGGTTCCTTCCGACAAACCTACAAGTTGCATGCCCGACCTGTAGTTCTACTCCCAGTCATTCTTAATATGACTCGTGACCCTTTTCAGGATCCAACTCAAAAACATCAATTCCCATTATGTAATTCCTCTGTCAAGTCGTAGATTAGCGTAACCATAAATACTGAGTATATATTCAGATATATTAATTCATATATTTATATACTCAATTTATGATCATTTTAACTTCCAAACCCTAACTTTCCTAGCCACTGCATCAATTCGATGCTTAGACCTTATTTTAGTTAAAATCACAAAGCAACTTTTCATATTTTCTCAAAAATAGCCAAATTAGGGTTCTTCGTAGCAAAGAACATCAAATCAGAAATTCCAATGATCTCATATGAAAATCCAACAGCAAAAGGAAGGATTTCGTTACCTAATCGAGCTCTCTCTCGCGTATGCAATGCTTTATCGTGTTTCGTTTTCAGAAAAGATGATTTAAGGCTCCTAAAACGATCGAATTTTATTTTCGTATCAAAAACGCTAAGAACGTGTCAAGAACGCGAAGAACGAATGAAGAACACGAATAACGCGAAAACACGAAGAACACAAAGAACGCCTAAGAACATATTTTCTCTTGAAATTTCGGTAGAGTTTCCCCTTATTTTGGGACATATTTCTCGAAAAATTTTGGCAGAATTTCCCCTTATATCGGGACATATTTCTTGGAAAATTTCAGAAGAGTTTCCCCTTATATTAGGATGTAATTCAAAATAAAACGAAAAAAGTTTCCTCTATAAAATCAATCAAGTGTTAAACAACAGCAAAACTGAAAGAATATAATCAAACTGCAAGCGATGGAGAATCGGTAGACACCACATGTCTTAGGTGAGTGAATGTGTGACGAATCACAGGGTTCACTGACGTGCACAGCCGCCCGCACCTAAGTAGGGTATTACACGGATTTCCCCATTAAAATAACTATAAAAACGGAAAAGAAAGAACAATAAGCAATGGAGAATCGGTAGACACCACACGTCTTAGGTGAGTGAATGTGTGACGAATCACAGGGTTCACTGACGTGCACAGCCGCCCGCACCTAAGTAGGGTGTTACACAGATTTCCCCTCGAACCACAACGGGAAACAAATCGGAAAGAAAGATGAATCAAGAACAAAACTTGAAAGAAAAGATGATGAATTGAAAGCGTAGCTTACGAAGCAAACTAAGAGAGGATCATACCTTCTTCCTCCTCGTTCTCCCGGCAGCGCTTCGCTAGCACTCTTTCCCCGCCTCCCACTCCTCCTCCCGACCTCCCAACCCTAGCCCTTGGGTGGTGGTGGTAGTGGAAATCATAGAGAATGAATGGGTAGGGGGTATTTATAAGCTCCAGAAAACCACTAACCATGGTTTAGCCCTTAACTGCGGTTAGCGGCCCAAACTTAGGGCTTAAGTTAGAACATTCCAGAGGATTCTAGATTCGCTAATGACGCTTAATTAACACTAATCGTGATTAACTTTCACTAATCGCGGTTTAACTTTCGCGGCTACGCTTATCTTTTGCTAATTATTGATTAGTGTTTGCTAATTATCATTAGCGGTTTTCAATCCGTCATTAATTTCTTTAATCACGCTTAATTAGTCTTAATGACAGTCATTATGGATTAATGGCGTCTTAACCCTCCTTACTTCTCTTTCTTCCGAAAATCATAACAAATCGAAACGAAGTCCAATTCACACGAAACAAATTACATTGGTTTTTTCTTGACGAGTCGGATCTTATGATATAGGATCCGAGAGATGCCAAGTTCATAGCTTTACAAGGGGGTTTCCGGAAGAGTGGATTCGGTGGATCAAGAGATGTGCCACTACCAGCTCGTGCTCTATCTTGGTCAATGGCAGGCCGGAGGGAGGGTGGTTTCAGCTGCAGAGGGGAGTATGACAGGGATGCCCGTTGGCTCCTCTGCTTTTTGTCGTGGTGGTGGACTGTCTTGCGGTTCTGTTTCAGCGTGCGGTAGGGGAGATGTGGTGTGAGGGTTTCCGATTGGGGGACATCTATGTACCTGTGTTGCAGTATACGGACGATGCGTTGGTCTTCCTGGGGGGATGGAGGAGCAGAATCACAATGTGGTTGCTCTGGTGGATGTGTTTGGTTGCTTATCGGGTTTGCAGATAAACAGGCAGAAGTCGATGCCGGTTCCACTGTGGATGGACGACGAGGAGGGCGGCAAGCTCACTGGGTGGACAGGGTGCCCCCTGGGGCAGCTGCCGATCTCCTATCTGGGGCTCCCTCTGGTGGTTGATAGGCTGAGGAAGACCGATTGGGACTGTGTTCTTCGGAGATTGGAGGAGCGGCTGGAGGGATGGAAGGCGACTACTTTGACCAAGGGTGGGAAGCTTACCTTACTTAAGCACGTTCTCTCAGCCATCCCGTTTTTTTTCTTCTCAATGAGGTTGATGCCTGTCGGGGTTAGAAGGAAGGTGGAAGCTTTGATAAGGTCTTTCTTTTGGTCGGATGGGAGGCAAGCAGCAAGGGGATTGCACCTGGTGGCCTGGGAGGATCTTGTCATGCCGATTGCTGAGGGGGGCCTGGGTGTCCGAGATGTGGAGACGATGAACAAAGCTTTGCTTGCCAAATGAGTGATGCAGATTTGGGATTCCTCAGAGTCCTTGGTCTACAGGCTTCTGAGGAGGATTTACGGAGTCACAGGGGAGTTGGTGGCCAGGAGAAAGCGTGGTGAGTCGTCGTTGTGGATGGGGATCAAGGTCGTGCTGCCGGAGCTTAGGTCTTTCCTTAGGCCAAGGATGGGGAATGGCCAGCATTTCAGGTTCTGGCAGGATAACTGGACGGGGGAGGGGGAGTTGGGGTGCCGCTTCCCAAGGTTGATGGCCTTGGCAGTTGACAGGGAGGCTCGGCTGGTGGAGGTCGTGGACTCGGGGTCGTGAGCTCCGACGTTCCGCTCAATTCTGTCGGATCAGCGTTTGGATGAGTTCTTGCGGTTGTTGTCAGAGATTCCCGCCCTTGCTGAGATGTTTGGGGAGTTAGACCATTTTGAGTGGGCGGAGGGAAGGTTCTCGGTAAAGGAAGCATATCGAAGGATACGGGGAGGTGGAGTTGGGTGTGATGAGGACCTTTGTCCTGATATTAAGGTAATTTGGGCGGCCAAAATCCCTACTCGGGTTAAGGTGTTCCTCTGGTGCCTAAGGAGAAACCGTCTGTGCGACAAGGTAAGGAGGGGGAGGATGTTGGGGGTGGAAGATATGACATGTGATAGATGCCAGGAGTGTCTGGAGGACGCGGAGCACATTTTCTTCGGATGCAGGTCTTCAGCACAGGTTTGGGATTCGTTGGGGCTGACTTGGGTCCAGTCTTCCGGCTCAGAGAGTTTTTGGAGATCTATTCGATCGGTGGGTCTCGGGTCCTCTGACGATGTTTCGAGGCCTTTTGTCGTGATGTGGGCAATTTGGCTTGGCAGGAATGATTGCATATTCAAGGGTCAGCAGTTCTATTATGAGAATGTGCTCGCACACTATAATGCTTTGTACAACTTCTAGATATCCAACTGATGTATCTTCTTGCTATTAATGAAAGTTTTGGTGTGGTGACTCCCGCCTTGGGAGGGCTCCCCCGTGTTTTTATTCAAAAAAAAACCACTTCCATGTTGATCTGGATTCCTTATCTACAATGGTAAAAGCTAGCGGAACAATATGATATGCACCATCTGTACCGCAAGCAATCAATAACATCTATTTATATTTACTATATAAGTGTGACATCGATACTTAGCAATGGTCTACAATGCTTAAAGGCCCCAATACATTTTTTATTGTAAGGCCCTAATACATGAACCAAAGGAACAAAAACACCACTTAAATCTACGGGAGCAGGGCTTCTTGGGATCAAGGTGCTATGTATGTTTAATAGAGATTTCGGTCCTCGTAATGACAGCTCTTTCAATGCATGCAACAAGAATGGCATCTCTGCATAAAACTTCTTCCAATCACCATAGATTATTGCAATAGTTTTTCTTCTTGTATCCCTACTCTTTTTGGTAATCCAATAATTGCATTTTTCATGTACATGGACTCAAGAGTGGACACCATAGCTATTGGACTATCATCTAACATGTTGAACAATGATCGGGCCATAAAGTTGTAATCAAGTTGTGTATAATCTTTATTGACATTTGAATTGATGTGTAAATGCATATGACCAAACTTTGATATTACCCACATACCATCGAACATTCTAAAATGTCCAGAAGGTTCCACTGACAAACTTTCCACATGTCGGGCATATGCCCTTCACTTTGCACATCCTGGACTCCTTCCGCATTGCACTTCAAGGGATAGGAAATGTGGTTGAGATCATTTCTAACAAACTCTCGCATGGTAAGGGCATTGATGTCGTTGTTGCGATGGAGTCTTGTTACGTTGCACCGATCTTCGAGGTTATCCATGTGGTTGGACGAATCTCTTTGTGTGTTCCGCCAACGGAGTACTTTCTTCGCTTGGTGTATGGGAGCCACCTTTGGTGGGCAGGGAGCCAGTCACCCCACTGCACCAGCAAGCACGTCTTTTGAGGGGTATTTACCTGATGCCTTAAGCTCAAGCCATCCAAGCCATCGTTTGATATGAACAAGGTGGATCTTGATCCATCATTTGATGCACTCTTCGGATCCGATTGTCTGAGGCTCAAGTGCTTTGTGGATCTGGGATTTTTCTAGACTCAGAGTCAGAAATAAGCGTCGGATCTTGGGGATACTCTTTTAGAGCCACCCCATATGCTATCATGACTGCATTTGTTAGAAATCGACAATGCGGAAACTTAAATATCAGAGAAATAGAATAAACATGAAGAACACCAAGATTTTACGTGGAACGGTGAGGAGCGAGATGAAACCACGGGAGAACGCATCAAAGGGCTTGTGTTTTCTATTCACTTTTCTCTCATATGATACAATGGGTATGGGGCTTCTTATATAGCCCACACTGACTCTTCAAGTCCCACAAATAGCCGATGTGGAACTAAGCCACTGGGTGTGGTAATTGGACCCTGGAGGGATCCAATTACCTATCATTACAATGACACATACTCCAACATTCCCCCTTAAGCTAGAGCATGCAGTGCTCAGCTTGGACAAATAGAAATACAACATTAATAATGATATAATCGATATGATCGATATGCGTGACATAAGGGTCATAGACGATCGATATGTGTGATCTAAGTGTATATTTGTAAGTTATTTGATGTTATAAGAACTTGGACAAACTCCATTTCCAATATCTATAAGTCAGCAATCAACATTAACAGTGATATGTTAGATATGACCGATATGTGCGATAGAGGTATAAATGACTGATGCGTGCGATATAAGTGTGTATTTGTAGATTATTTATTGTTTTAATATCTTGAATGAACTTAATTTCTGAAAATGATAAAAAAAAGCTTTTTTGAGCCATTTCTGATATTTCTACCGATATCATCGATATATCTTGATATATCCTTTTTCGGGCGGACCGATACGATATCGATATCAATATTTCCTACCTTAGTTTGAGGTAGATGAGCAAATAGTTCTTGAGATCTCCTCTACCGCCTGGAGAAGAACTTCTGCACCGCAAGGTGAGGAGGGGCAACGATCATAAGTGAGTATGGTTCTCCGCGTGTTTGGGTTGCACCACCAGAGGAGGATCGTAGCACTACCATGGAGTATATGAGTATGACGTCGTGAATTGAGGGTTGCATGAAGGAAGGACACCGCCTCCTATGCAAGGACTTGTATGAGATGGTGCGCGCAAGTTGTCGCGTGGAGTTGTTTTTATCGAGGACCTGGATAGTCGCATGGAGAGGCATCTTCTCTGAGATCGCATCGCCTCCACCTGTTGGGAAGGTTGTTTGCTTGGTGGAAAAAAGAGATTGTGGTTGCCTAGGATAATGCAGGCATGCTGGATGCGATTGATAAGACTGATGAAGCTCTCCATGGTGTTGTCGGATAGAAATCTGGGGCACGTATCTTCTTCTTCTCCAAGAACTAGAATCAAACCCGCTTGCTAGCGTAGAATTAGGGTTTTTGAAAAACCCTAGAATTTTCTCGACTTTGAATAATCTCTAATATGAACAAAATAATCTTCAAGTACCAATCCAAAATTGTACATGCTCTGATACCATGTGCGAAATCGACAATGCGGAAGCATAAATATCATAGAAATATAAAAAACAAGAAGAACACTAGGATTTTATGTAGAACCCTACTTAGTGAGGAGCAGGATGAAATCATAGGAGAACGCCTCAAAGGACTTGTGTTTTCTATTCACTTTTCTCTCATCTGATACAATGTCTGTGGGGCTTCTTATATAGCTCACACTGACTCTCCAATTCCAACAAATAGCCGATGTGGGGCCAAACCACTGGATGTGGTAATTGGACCCCAGACCCATCATTACAATGATGCATACTCCAACAGCATCAGATGTCCAAGAGTGGGTGGACACAAAGCTAAGTCATTTGCTTTATGTGGAAATTGTTCCCACCCATATGTGGCATGCTTTAAGCGTCGAAAGATGTTCGAGGGTGGTCGTAGATTTTCCACTCCACTTGTTTTAGCCATCTATAAGGTAGATTGTCTTAAGGTCTTCATGCACCAATGTCGTCAGGGGCCTATCTTGTCGAGGTTGCTAGTTAGGGACTCATTGTTGGACCTGATGCTTGACGTTGTGATAAGAGTGGCTAAGGACGTGAAAGTTATTTCTTCAAGTCAAGATGCAGAGGTACTTCTGGACTAGCCCAATGGAAAAACAAAGAAGTTTGCAACGGTGGCATGTCACATTGGGGTGAAGTTCAGATAAATCTCATCTACGGGAATATCCAAGGCCTGGGGAGTTGAAAAGAATGGCTAGACCCCTTGGAGGAAGACAGGGCTTACCCTCACAAGCTAGGTGACATGTATGGTTCGCGGTCAAGCATGAACTCCTGGCTCCTTTCTTTTTTTATGGGATTCGGCTCCTGAATCCTTTCTTTTTTTATGGAATCCGGTTGATATCATTTTCTTCAATTGAATGCATCTCAATATGTATACCAATTAAAAGCTTTTCTTTTCTAAAGAAAAGAAAATTATCACAAATTCTTAACCATTTACTTGATTATTTACTTAGAAGTAATTGTTGACGCATATAGAATAACTGTACCTCTTCGTTATTTTATTTTTCTGTTGTTCTCTTTATGTAATTTACCCATAGGCTACTCTCTTATATAAGAGAGCCTAGGGCTTATGGAATAGAATCATCTCATTCATTTTTTTCCCAACATGGTATCAGAGCAACGGTCCTAAACCGGAGTTCTCGAAACCCTAGCCCTAACCCACCCCACCCGCCGGCCCTATCTCTCTCCTTCTCTCTCTCTCGATCGGCGCGCCTCCAACGTCGCCGCCTCTCCTCCTTCGCGCGCCGGTGCTCGCACGCGATCCTCCTGCGCATCTTCTTGCGCACGATTGCGCGCACCTGCGCCTACGCCACGCGCGATCCTCCAGCGCGCCTGTGCATCATCTCCAGCGCGCGATCCTCCAGCGCGCCTGCGCACCATCCTCCAGCGCGCCTGCGCAAGATTACGCACCTGCACACGATTGCGCACCTGCGCGTGAAGGCCACCAGCGCGCGTGAAGGGCATCAGACAGTGCGCAGACCACTGTGCGCATACCGCTGCATACCGCTGTGCGCATGGTGATCCTGTGCACACTCAACTGCGCGTAACAGTGCACCAGCCTATTGCACGTGTGCATCTCCGCGTGCATCTTCGTCATTCCTGCGCGTGTGCAAACCGTAGCACGCGCGTATTCATGGGGATAGTTGCTTGAGGTCTACACATGCAACTAATCCCGTCTATGTCATTGTAGACAAAGATTATCTTCTGTCATTCGCTCCAGTCTTCCGTCTCCAGTATGTCAGAAAGCAAGGCAGATATCCTGTATATTGGCGCATTTCGTGGTCCAGCGCCCATTGTCAAGATGGATGGTACGAACTATGAACTGTGGGCAATGCAGTTCATGAGTATGATGAAGTCTACAGGTAAGAAGCACATTCTTACCGAACCTGAGCCTGCGGAGAAGACTGGAGTCCATGCCTCATGGGAGGCCGATGATGCATATGCCAAGGTGTGGCTATCTGGCACATTGGCTATTGAAATTGCCAATGACATTCTACATCAACCAACAGCCAAAGACATGTGGGATATCCTGGCGGCGACATATTCTCAGGCGAAGAACGAAACGAAGATCCTGCAACTACAACATGATATATTCACAATAAAGCAGAATGGTCGTCATTTACATTCTCTCTACACATCACTGAGAGGGATGTTCGAGAAGCTCTATAGCTTCATGCCTCTTACCGCCACGCCAGAATAGCAAAAGACATACAGGAATGCGACGATGGTGGGTGTGTTTCTCGCTGCACTTGATCCAGAGTATGAGGCAGCACGGTCTCAGATTTTGGCAGACTCGACTATTCCTCCCATGGAGGAAGCTTTTCACATATTGAGTAGGATCACAGTGCCTTCAGCAGCTGCGAGTCAGAATTCCTCAGCTATGGCGGCAAACAGAGGCCGTAGTTTTCATCAACAGGGTCGTGGACGTGGACCTCGTGGAAGGGGTGGCCGCACTAGGCCAACATGCACATATTGTCACCGGGTCGGACATAATGAAGACACATGCTATTCGAAGCATGGATTCCCTGCATCTGCACGAGCCGCTGAGCAGATAGAGCCCCCATCTGCTGCTACCTTGGATCAACGATTTGATGATCTAGTTGCCCGCCTCAGGGGCATCATTCCACCATCTGGTCCAGCACCGACTACAGAGAGTCATACTGATGCTGCTGCTTCTGCCTCTGCATCTACTAGTACTTCAGGTAGTACACTTGCACTCCACAGTAGTAGATCTGATACACTGCCATGGATCATGGACTCGGGCGCTACACATCATCTATGTGGCGACCAGAGTCTACTTACAGGATACACTCAGATCCCTCCAGGACGGACAGTAGTGATTGCTAATGGCACGCATTCCCCTATCACTGGTCAGGGGGAGATTAGATTGACATCTTCTATGCAGCTTAAGAATGTCCTACATGCACCGCATTTTTTTATGAATCTGTTGTCAATTAGTCAGATTACGAAGGATCTCCATTGTCGAGCTATTTTTGATCCATCTTCTTTGATTTTTCAGGACATCCGTACGGGCAACGTGATTGGTCATGGCTATGAGCAAGGAGGCCTTTACCGTCTGAACCAGACCCCATTTGCTGGAACCACATCCTCTCCTGCTGGACAAGTATCTCCTCTCCTGTGGCATATGCGTTTTGGTCATTTACCGCTTCAGAAGTTGTGTCGAGTTCTACCCTATAGTCTCTCTCACACACCTATCCAGTGTGAGGCATGTCAGTTGGGAAAGCATCACAGGTCGTCCTTTCCCAGTCGTCCAGGTCGGAGTAGTAACTCCAAATTTGAGTTGTTTCATATAGATGTCTGGGGTCCGAGTCGTGTTCCCGATCATCAGGGACACAGGTTTTATATTGTATTTGTGGATGATTTCTCGAGAGTGTCATGGGTGTTTCTTATGAAAAATAAATCTGAAGCAGGAAATATTATTATCCATTTTCTAAATGAAATTCAGAATGTTTTCTCCACATCTGTCAAACTTGTGAGAAGTGATAATGCTTTAGAGTTATGCACCCACACTTTGGCCAATTACTACTCCTCAAAAGGGATTATTCACCAAACCTCTTGTGCTCATACATCTCAACAGAATGGGATTGCTGAAAGAAAACACCGTCACCTTCTTGATGTCACAAGGTCTCTTCTTATACAGAGTCATGCTCCCTACTCCTACTGGGGTGATGCAGTTCTTACTGCATGTTACCTAATCAACCGTATGCCCTCGTCTGTCTTGAATGAACAGATTCCTTTTTCACTCATTTATCCAGACAAGGATTTGTTCACTCTTACTCCTCGTGTGTTTGGGTCAGTCGCATTCGTCCATCAGTTGTCGCCTGGTACTAACAAGCTCTCTCCTAGGGCTGTCAAGTGTGTCTTTGTGGGGTACTCCAGAACTCAAAAGGGGTACAAGTGTTTTGATCCAGTGCGTCGGCGGTATATGATCAGTGCAGATATTACATTTTTTGAATCTGTTATGTATTTTTCAGCATCTGGAGACATGCAGCTACCACCTATACCTCCTGATGCCATATTAATGGCACCACCACCATCGCCTCAAACAACACCACCGCCACCACCACCGCCACCGCCACCACCAGTGCCACCGCTAGTATCTCCACTACCATTCCATTACACCCGCAGGCCTCCTCCAGCTCATGGTCTTGACTCGTCAACTAGCTCGCCTATGGTATGTAATGAAAATATTAATGTTGATGGATCTGACGACATTTCACAGCAGGATGTATTGCAGAAGCATGGTGAGAATACAGATGATTTGGATGTTCCAATTGCTCTACGCAAGCTGAAGAGAAGCTGTGCCAAATATCCATTATCAGCAGCTGTGTCTTTTGGGAGGCTATCTGGAGACTTCAGGACGTTTGCATTGGCACTTTCAGCTACAGACATTCCACAGAATCATCATGATGCTTTGCAGGATGCTAGATGGCGGCTAGCAATGGAAGAAGAAATGGCGGCACTTCAATCCAGAGGAACCTGGAGCTTGGTTCCAATACCTCCAGATGTCAGCCCGGTGAGTTGCAAATGGGTGTTTACAGTGAAGCACAATGCAGATGGTTCCATTGACAGGTACAAGGCACGCCTTGTTGCACGTGGCTTCACACAGACATACGGGGTAGATTACCTTGACACATTCTCCCTTGTGGCGCGTCATTCCACTCTACGGATCCTGTTATCAGTTGCAGTTGCTAGAGACTGGCCGCTTTATCAACTGGACGTGAAGAATGCGTTTCTGTATGGCGACTTGCAGGAGGAAGTCTATATGCAACAGCCACCTGGTTTTGCTGTTGAGGGGGAGTGTTCCAAGGTATGCAGATTACATAAGGTCATCTATGGCCTTAAGCAGAGCCCCAGAGCATGGTTTCAGAAGCTTTCAGATCTTTTTGAGAAACAAGGATATAAACGCTCCAATGCTGATCATTCCTTGTTTGTACAGAAGACGGCTAGAGGTATCATTGTAATCATGGTTTATGTTGATGATATCTTGATTACAGGTGATGATGAGTAGGGCATTAAGCAAGCAAAGGAAAGGCTGGGGACCGAGTTTGTCACCAAGGACTTGGGAGTCCTTAGATATTTTCTGGGGCTGGAGTTTGCTAGAAATCCATATGGATTAGTAATGTCACAGAGGAAGTATGTTACAGATCTATTGAGTGAGACAGGTATGCTAGGGTGTCGACCTGCTACGACACCAATGGATCCTAGCAAGAAGCTTTATGATGATGACACAGAAGAGGTGGACAAGAGAAGGTACAGAGAACTGGTAGGCAAACTACTGTATGTCACGATCACTAGACCTGATATATCATTTGCAGTGAGTCGTGTGAGCCAGTTCATGGAGCAACCACGTCAGGCCCATATGGATGCAATACACATGATTCTGAGATATTTAAAATCATCTCCAGGTGCAGGTTTGCTATTTAAGAAAGGAAAGGAGATCTCTATCACGGCATGTGCGGATGCAGACTATGCAGGATGCCCCAAGGACAGGAAGTCCACATCAGGATTTGCAGTCTATGTTGGAGATGCTCTAGTTTCGTGGAGGAGCAAGAAACAGACAGTGGTAGCTAGATCCAGTGCTGAATCCGAATACAGGGCTATGGCCCAGGCTAGCACAGAAATGATGTGGGTGAAATCTTTACTTGCAGATCTATGTCTTGATATACCTCTTCCTATGATGTTGGAATGTGACAATCAGGCCGCCTTGTTCATTGCAAATAACCCAGCCTTTCATGAGAGGACCAAGCACATTGAGGTTGACTGTCACTACATACGTGACATGGTTCAGAAGGGGTTCATTGCTACATCTCACGTCACATCAGAGAATCAGACTGCTGATATTTTCACCAAGGCATTACTTCGAGGCCCATTCCAGAAGTGTGCGTCTAAGCTGAGCATGATTGATATCTATGCTCCATCTTGAGGGGGAGTGTTGACGCATATAGAATAACTGTACCTCTTCGTTATTTTATTTTTATGTTGTTCTCTTTATGTAATTTACCCATAGGCTACTCTCCTATATAAGAGAGCCTAGGGCTTATGGAATAGAATCATCTCATTCATTTTTTCCCAACAGTAATAAAATGAGCAGTTTTTATATCACCTCTGTCATCAATGGGTTTAGCCAAAGCATTTACAACACGACCCAAAAAAGCATCATTCATCAATATCTGAGCAATTTTTCATGTTGCCTCTACAGAAATTTCTATTGTATCATCAAACCATCACCCATTAATACAACACCAACATTATTTGATTCCAAATTCAGATAAGAGGATAGCTAGTTTGTTGCTTAAGGCTTGGAAGGCTGATGTAGTATATTTACAAGGGAAGAATGTGGAAGCATGGGATTGGTTTCTTTGGACGGAGTTGGTTGTATACCACCTGTTTAATTTATAGGCATTGTCTTTGGTGGGTAATTCGAGAGTGGTGGTTGGGTGGAATGGTGACTTGATGGAGATGGTAGGCTTAATTTATGCTACTCAGGTCATGTGTGTTTTGTTGTGGAGACATACGGATGCTTTCCTCCTAGCTTGTGTGATGTATGGCCTGTCAAGGAAGCCTGCTTTCAAGAATATGTCGAATGAACTCCAAATGGTAACATCCCAGTTTTCAAACGCACCTTGTATTGTGGAATGTGACTTTAATGTCACTTTGTTAGCAGTGGATCGCCCTCGTGATAGCAGTAGGATGGTTCTTAGGTCCTCTTCTTTGGTTAATTTCGTAGGGGAAATGTTGATGGAGATTTTGGATACCGCAAACTCAAATCACACATGGTGGAACACCTCGTTGAGGTCGTGAATGGACTACCTTTTGGCTATGTGGAGCTGTTGGAGAGCTTTCCTTTAGCGAATGTGATGTCGATGCCTCGGTCACTCTCAGATCATACGCGAAAAACTACGATTTAGGGGTTGACCGATGGTCGAGAAGTTTGTTTCGATTTGAGCACTCATAGTTGTTGGAGAATTTGGAGTATGTGTCACTTATGTAATAGGTGGGAGGATCCATTTACTCCATCCATTGTTTAGTCCCACATCTACCAGTGGTGGGACTTGGAGACTCTGTGAAGGCTATATAAGGAGCCCCAGACCTCCTGTATCATATGAGCAAATTGAATGCAACATATGGCCCTTTGAAGCCTTCTTCTGTGGTTTCATCCCGCTCCTTAGGGAGTAGGGTTCCACATAAAATATTGGTGTTCCATGTCTATTTTTCGGTTCTTCATGCTCTGTTTATCATTCCGCTTTCGTGTTCCTATTTTCTAACATGGTATCATAGCGGGTTCGATTCTCGAGAGTTTTATGTTAATTATTTATTTATTTGTTCCAGATTCGATTGTTGGTTATTCGTGAAGATTATTCCAAAGATCCGTTCAAGATCAAGTTCTAGGGTTTCTTCCGAAACCCTGGATGTCCTCTGTATTCAGCAGTCAAGCCTGTATTTTATTCATGAAGATTTATATCATTTTTATGCGTATATGTTCCGATTCTAAAAATCAATATGATAGAAGATTGTTATGGTTCATGACCGAGGATGCATCTAGGGTTCCCAGTCGGAACCCTAACTCTGAAGAGAAGCAATAGCGTTGAGCCTCCAGATCTGGCAATGCCTCTTCCAGACATCAGGGCAGTATTCCAGGCCGCACCAGCCGCACCTTCATCAGCAACCACCATGCGGTCGCCGATCTCCAGGTGCACGGTCCAGGAGGAACTCCAGGCGGTGGCCGAGGCATCGGGCCTCTGGCGACACCACCATGTCTCGAAGCTCCAGCCAGAGCAGTCCTCGTGCAGGTGGTGCGAGACCCATTCTCTAGTACAACCGCTCTTCCTGTGAGGCGGAACCCATTCGATGTCGTCATTCAGAGATTCCAAATTCTCCCCCATGGTGGCGCTCCAACATCGTTCGACACGCCCTCCAGCCCTTGGCGCAGTGGAAGTGACAGAGCCCTCGAGACCTTCGAGCTCCATCGCACACGCATCGATCTCCCAGGCGGCTCCTCCTTCGAAAACCATCCAGGCGGCGCGGCACCCTCAGCACCTCTTGTCTCCTTCACATCGTGCCTCCAGGGCGCTGCCACCATCACGTAGGCGGGGACAGCCCCCTTCCGCCTCCTACCGATCGCGCAGATCCGCCGCACGTGAATCCACCGTTCACACCCAGGACAAGGCGGCGATGGTCTCCCCCTCATCTCCTACGAGCAGCGGTGGCATGAAGAGCCCCCGTCGGGGGCGACGAGATTTGAAGAGACAGGGTACCCACGATGGGAACCCTACGTAGTGTTGGGGCTGATTTATTTCTTAAAAAAGGGAGGTATGTTAAAAAAAGGGACGGCATTAAAAAAAGGGAGAGTGAAAGGGGCAAAGCTCAAGTTGGGTATGTTCGTAAAAAATTTTGTGTTGAAAAAAAAGGGCGCGTACAAAAGAAAAAGGCGTACGCAAGAAAAATATTTTGCAAAAAAAGAGTGAAAAGCTATAAAAAAGAAGGAAAAAGTGAACGGCTTATTTTTAAAAAAAGAGGTGGTTGTTAACAGAGAGAGAGAGAAATAGCCAAAAAATGATGATTTAAAAAAATTGAGAAAGCTGAAAAAAATTATCAGCTAAGTGATGTTTTGTTTTCTCCCCATGTGTCTTGTCTTCTCCCAACTTGGTCGATGTTGAGTATGGGAGAAAGGGGGAGTATTGTGTAGAGTCACAGATTATCTAGATTCCAGATTCAGATTTCAAAGGCCAGCCAGATTTCAGACTCTACAGTTGATCAGACTCGACGTTCAGATGTTTTTGAGTCTTCAGTTTCAGACATGCACATGTATGCGGTCTTTTCAGATGTGCACATGTGTGCCATCATTTGTGTAGTCCCCATATTCTATGTGTTGGCCAGAGTTTTCATGTGAGCCATAGGGACTCCAGAGTAAAAGACCATTCCCTATGCCATATGGACAAGGGTTTTCATGTGGTTTCATAGAGACTCCACAGTAGAGTACCATTCTTTGAGCCAGATGGGAGAGACTCAGCTCTCCGACGAGGAGACTTTCAGACTCCATTCTCCAGTGACCGTGGACTCCGACGAGAATTGCACACCACAGCTTTTTCAGTTCGACCATTTTCAAAGATGGAGCAGTTGTCCACATGTTGTGGCGGGCCAAAGTTTTCTAGGTGGAGACTCATTTCAGTTGCAATAACTCTGATGGGCGCAGTTCCGAGCGCATGCTCTCCGACGAGGAGATTCAGTTGACTTACACTCCAGCCCATTCGTCCTCCTCACATGCATCACATGAGAAGCAACATTTCCGACAGCAGCCGACAGTTGTGCGCGTTGAGTTGATATTGCCTGTAGTGTCATGTATTGTGAGTTGAGTTTCTTTTTGTCTGTCCAAGTTGAGCATTGGATGCTCCAGTTTGAGGGGGAGTGTTGGAGTATTTGGAGTATGCATCATGTTGGAGTATAAGTTGTATGCGCTCATTGTGTTGTAGCAGGGTAAATGGATCCTGGAGAAGATCCATTTACCCCACCTAGTGTTTAGTCCCACATCGTCCAGTGGTGGGACTTGGAGGCTCTGGAGAGGCTATATAAGGAGCCCCAGACCTCCTGTACTCATTGAGAAAGTCAATAGACAAACACGCCCCGTTGAGGGCTTCTCCCGTGGTTTCATCCCGCTCCTCACGGAGTAGGGTTCCACGTAAAATCCCGCTGTTCTTTTCTGTTCTTTATTGTGTTCCATGTTATCGCTTCCGCTTCCGATTTTCTAACAAATCACTTATGTGATAAGTGGGTAAATGGATCTCTCCAGGATCCATTTACCCCATCCAGTGTTTAGTCACACATCTACCAGTGGTGGGACTTCGAGGGTCTGTAGAGGTTATATAAGGAGCCCTAGAACTCCTGTATCAGATGACAAAGTTGAATGCAACATATAGCCCCTTGAGGCCTTCTCCCGTGGTTTCATCCTGCTCCTTAGGGAGAAAGGTTCCACGTAAAATCTTGATGTTCCATATTTATTTTTCTGTTCGTCATGCTCTGTTTATCATTCTGCTTCTGCATTGACGTTTTCTAACAGTAGTTGTAGGAGGAGGTTTTTTTAAGATATCTTTCTGTTGGCAGGGGCAGATAGTGAACATATATGCATCGAAGAAAATAGTTGACAAGCTTAGGACTCTACCATGTATACTTGTGCAATTTATGAGGGAGAGCTTGGAGTGTAGGGAGCAAAATAGGGAGGAGACTCAGATAAAGGTTGTGTACCTGGATTAGCTAGAGGACTCTCGAAAGCTGTCGGAGGAGGAAAGGGTGAAAATGTACGAGCTTGAATATTTGTAATATTGGGTAGCTATTAAGAACGAAATTGTAGGAGGGCTAATAGTTGTTACAAATGGCAACACATTGAAAAATATTACAAATAGTGAAACAATCTCTTAGTAGTCGTATACTCACATTGGAAACATCCCAAAACTCTCTTAGTCGGTCCAACATCCCAAAACTCGCATCTCCTCACCTATGCATCAGCTAGCCTCCTTTGCAAATGGCCAAACCACTTTAAGTGATTTTCTTTCATCTTATCCTCGATCGGAGATTCGGAGCTATACCAATTATCCTTCTAATGGCATCATTCTGAATCTGATCTTTATGTGGGTGTCTACACATCTGCCTTGGCATTTTCATTTCTGACACTGTCATTCTCTGCACATGTTTATGGTGCACATGCAAACATTCAGATCCAAAGAGCATAGCAGGTCTCACATCTGCTTTGTAAAACTTTCCTTTGATTTTCAAAGGAATTTTCTTATCACAAATAACAGTCAAGACTTCACTTCACTTTAGCCAACCTTGATTTATTCTATTTGTAACATCTCCATCAACTTTCCTATCATGTTGCAAAATAGATCCCAAGTATCTAAAAAAACTCTTTTCTGAAAGTTATCGTCACCAGCCTTCACCTTGATTCCTTCATCATTGCTTCCATCAAAAGTGCACTCCATATATTCAATCTTAGACCCACTTATACGAAATCCTTTAGTCTCCAATGTATGTCTCCAGACCTCAAGCTTCTCATTTACTCCACCTCTAGTCTCATCAATCAACACAATATCATCAGCGAATAACATACACCAAGGTATCCCATCTTGAATATGACTTGTCAACTCGTCCATAATCAAAGTAAAAAGAATGGACTCAAAGTTGAACCATGATGCAGACAATGTTGATGTCAAAATAATCAGTCTTCGCAAATTGTATCCTTACACAAGATGAAGCCATGTCATACATATCTTTTATGAGGTTAATGTATAGGACAGAATATCATACAGGTACTTGTCTCTTCTCCAAAACTCTCCACAATATCTCCCGTGGGACATAATCATAAGCCTTCTCCAAATCAATAAAAATCATATGGAGGTTCTTCTTTTTAGCTCTATGAATCCTCATTATTCTCCACAGCAAATGGATGGATTCAATAGTTGAGTGACCTAGCATGAATCCGAATTGCTTTTCTTTTACCTGAAAACTTGCCTCAGCATTCTTTCGATCACATTCCCAAATTTTCATAGTGTGACTCATCAAGTTGATACCTCTGTAATTTGAACAATTTTGAATGTCTCCTTTATTCTTATAAAGAAGTACAACGATACTTCTCCTCCAATCTTCAGACATTTTCTTACTTGGCAAAATAACATTGAATAAATTAGTAAGTCAAGTCAAACCATGCTCAATTAAAACTCACCAAACTTCTATAGGAATGTCATCAGGTCATACACCTTTTCCCAGGTCTCATAACCTTCAAAGCATCCTCTACTTCCTTTCTTTGTATTCAACCATAGCTTGCACGATTCAAGTAACTTTCACTAGTAGCTAGTGAAGGATATGGTTAGTGTTGGAGCATAAGTTGTAAGCGCCTATTGAGTTGTAGCAGGGTAAATGGATCCTGGAGGAGATCCATTTACCCCATCCAGTGTTTAGTCCCACATCGTCCAGTGGTGGGACTTGGAGGCTCTGGAGAGGCTATATAAGGAGCCCCAGACCTCCTGTACTCATTGAGAAACTCAATAGAGAAACACGCCCCTTTGAGGGCTTCTCCCGTGGTTTCATCCCGCTCCTCACGGAGTAGGGTTCCACGTAAAATCCCGTTCTTCTTTATTCTTCTTTATATTTTTCCATGTTCGCTTCCGCTTCCGATTTTCTAACATGGTATCAGAGCAGGTTCGATTCTCGGGGTTTTTTCATTATATTCTTTGTTCATGATTCGAGAATCAATTTGAGAGAAGATTTGATTCGTGTTTATCGCTGGAGATTGTGTTTTCTGTGTCAATAAAGAGTGTCGGGTTCTAGGGTTACGAAACCCTAATCAAGAAGCCGCGGTTATCCAGGCTTCGCAGCCGCCTGCACTTCAAGTCTTGATGTATGTTCTTGAAGATTTTTAAAGTTATGAAGATTATTCTGCTCCAGATCGCATGGCACATCCATGACGTACGACATAGTGTCTTCTTCCTAGCCTCCAGATTAGATGCAGGCCTTGCATGGGCGGCCTCCTCCCGATATCGCCTCCAGCCACGCATAGGGTGGCACAGTATCCTCCAAGCATCAGCATCTCCAATCGAAGCCCAGCAGCGGCTCCAGGCAACCTCCTGCCACGAACCCTAGCACGCCTCCAAGCCCCCAGCACGCGCGCCCCCAGGCGATGCCCCAGATCCTTGCACGGCGCACCTTCTTCCTGTGCGCGAAGCCCGCGTGATGACGCCTTCCTCGCGCGCGTGGTTCCCTGGCGCGGCCCCAGACCGCGCAACTCCAGATCGATGCAACTCCAGGTCCACAGGCGGCAACCCATCTCTGATCCAGCCGTCAGTCGCCGCCAGTCGCGCGAAACTCCGCCGGCGACAACGCACCGCCCACGCCCCAGCAGTCGCAGCCAGGGGCGACGCGTCCTCCGATGCCGCTCTCCTTCCAGCAGGTTGCGCAACACCGCACGCCCCGAACTCCAGTAGCGGCGATCTCCCTCGGGAGGTGGCGAGAGACAATGGCTTCCTCGATGGGAACCCCAAGGGCGGTGCCCCTTTGTCCTGCGGCGCTTCCCTTTGGCGGAAGGTTTCTTCGAAGGGGGGGAACCCTAGCGGGCAGAAGAGAGAAGGCCCGATGGTCTTTCTTTAAAAAAAATGTATTATGTCCAAGTGGGCTGACGGTTCGGTTTAAAAAAAAGAGAAAAATTGGGAGGGGGCGGCTCTGTTTGAAAAAAAATTGAGAGGCCCATGTGGGCCGAGGCCAAAAAAAAAAAGCCGTACGCGAAATTTCAAAAAAAAATGTGAAAAGGCGCGTACATTTGAAAAAGCCGTATGCAAATTGCAAAAAAAAATGATCAAAAGCCGTAAAAAAAAAGTGACGGCTTATTTAAAAAAAATTGTTTAAAAAAAATGATGACGGCTTAAAAAAAATAAGTGGCCGCAAGTATGTTTTGTTTTCCCCCTCTATCTTGTCTTCTCCCAACTTTGTCGATATTCATGTTTTCCGACAAGTATGGGAGAAAGGGGGAGTATATATGTAGAGTCACAGGTCATCTCAGATATCTTCTCCAGTTCCAGATTGCAGATTCGTCAGACCAGTTCAGATTCAAACTCTACAGGTGTTCAGACTCGACGATTGATTCCGAGTCCAGTTTCAGACACGCACGAGTGTGCGGTCATTATCAGATGAGCATAAGTTGCTATCATCAGTTCGAGGTCCCCATCATTCTTGTTGTTGTTCGGCCAGAGTTTTCATGTGAGCCATAGGGACTCCAGAGCAGAGGACCATTTCCTTGAGAGCAAGGATTTTCATGTGGTATCATAGGTACACCAGAGCAGTGCACCATTCTCTGAGCCAGATGGGAGAAACCCAGTTCTCCGACGAGGAGACTTCAGGCGCAAGTTCAGACTCGATGGTCAGGTTACGAGTCTTCAGTTGACTCACACTCCAGCCCGTTCGTCCTCCTCACATGCACGGCATGAGAAGCAACGTCCTCGACTGCAGCAATGTGCGCGTTGGGTTGATATTGTTCGTAGTGTCTTGTAGCGTTGAGTTGAGTTTCTGTATGTTTGTCCAAGCTGAGCATTGCATGCTCCAGCTTGAGGGGGAGTGTTGGAGCATAAGTTGTAAGCGCCTATTGAGTTGTAGCAGGGTAAATGGATCCTGGAGGAGATCCATTTACCCCATCCAGTGTTTAGTCCCACATCGTCCAGTGGTGGGACTTGGAGGCTCTGGAGAGGCTATATAAGGAGCCCCAGACCTCCTGTACTCATTGAGAAACTCAATAGAGAAACACGCCCCTTTGAGGGCTTCTCCCGTGGTTTCATCCCGCTCCTCACGGAGTAGGGTTCCACGTAAAATCCCGTTCTTCTTTATTCTTCTTTATATTTTTCCATGTTCGCTTCCGCTTCCGATTTTCTAACAGTTAGATCCTCAAGCGCGTCACGGAAGCGTGAGCGTCGTATCGAATATGACGAGGAGCGACTAGTCGCACTAGTTGCTCGATGCAGCGGAATTTAAAAAATTTTATTACGACGAGACCACATGATCCAAGAACACTTCTCGAATCGTCTCGTCTAAACCACAAACAAGTAATAGGATTACCTCTTGAAGCGTGGTTGCGATCAAGTCTCTAAACGAAGAGACCTCCTGTCTCAAGTCCGATCCGACGGAGGAGACGCTTGCGAGCGCGGGGATGAACCGCGTGCTTCTCGCAATCCATGTTGATGATCCAAGCGGCGGATCTCCTGATCTCGACACACGAGATCCGACGTCTTCTTCACGAGCGAGGCGCACCAAAGGAGACGGAGATTCACGAGCAGACGAACGGGCAGCATAACGACGATGCTACGGCGATGGAGAACCTCTCCATGGCATCCATGGTGGACGGCCATGAGAGGGAGAGAGAGGGCTGACCTCTAGAGAGAAAGAGAGAGAGAGAGAGATGCTTCTCAAGCATTATGTGTTGTGTAAAAAGAGAGCAAAGTATGCCTCTCTATTTATAGGGTTTTGGGATCCATGGATCTCAATCCATGTGTCATATAAAATCAATGGATGAGATTGATTTATGTCAATCCAATGGTCAAGATTGTTGTTGGTAAAAACCAACAACTTGTGATTTAATTTTGATAAAAATATATTTGATAAATCAAATAAATATTAATACCAAATTAAATCAATCAAATAAGGAGAGAGAGATAAAGGGAGATCAACCTTCCTCTTTGGAAGGGAGGGCAATCTCATGGATTCCCATGAGATTGCACATCTCCTTGATTTTCTCTCTACTTATTTTCCAACAACTATTTGTTGGGATTTTTATTCACCAAAATAATTCTCAATTAATTTTGGGAATAATGCGATGACAGAGGTAGCGAAGGAAGCTGAGTAAGGTGTAGTATGGGTGGTACCGACTGGATTTTTCATTAAGTTCCTAGGCCGCCCATCACTTAACAGGGGAAAGAGGGGAAGTGCGAACCTCGACAGCAAGGAGAGCTCGACAGCAAGGAGAGGAATGATGCTCGGAGAGGAATGATCTGCCTGAAGGCAAAGCAGGTAGAAGGTCTTGCCCTCTGAGGACTTCGAGATCAAATATAGAATGTTTCTTTCCATTCCTCGTGAGCCACTGATTTCTCCGAAAGAAGAGATCAAAGTGATTTTCCTCTTTTTTCCCAATAAGTCGACGGCCTGACACATCACCCAGCCCTTAAATAGAAAAGTGGAGAAGACCAACATCATTTCAGGACTGAAGAAGAGGGTAGAGAAGGCAAAGGTTTGACATTGGAATATTGTGAATCATATTCACAACCCAAAACAAAATGTAATTTACATTTTCAATTAATTAGACAATGTGTATCCAATACACATTAATAATTAATCTACTAATATAAATTATATTTAACTCTCTCTAATACATTATAAATCACATTTATAATATATTATGAAAAATTCGATATTTCTATCCACATTATTCTTATCCATAATAATTAAATCACATTTAATTACATTGGATAATTTCTTCTCATGTGCTCAAATAATATGAATCACATTCACATTATTTATATCTTTGATAATCAAATCACATTTAATTATCTAAGATAACTTCTCCTCATAATATGAATCAAATTCATATTATTCATGATAATTAAATCATATTTAATTATCCATTTTCTCATTGCTCGGATATATATATCAACAATAGAATTATCCATGAACTCTTTCAAGGATAATGCGCTTTCTCCGCGAATACTTGGAGATAAGGACAGGGCGATTGTATTGTTCCACGTATAGTGACATGGATATTGAGATCACATCTCAAATCCAGATCTCGGACCTCCCATAGATGCTTGATTAAATCAAGACCATAAATCTAATCTTCTCATTGAATCTGAATCACATTTAGATCAATGTCCAACATTTAGACTAAGATGAGATTACTTCTCTACTGAGAGGAGTCACTAAAATCCAGACCCGTTTCATCACTCCCTAAGAATGGAAGCGTCATGGTTATACAATCGTTTATGATCACATCACCCTCAGGTATTCCTAATACATGTACATCCTGCATACTGGAAGACTCAGATTAAACCCGAAGTATTGGATCAACTTTATACTGTCTACTTCATGGTTTTATCAGTAAGTTTCTCATTCGATCATTGGGAGTCGGTATTGATCATATTCTTTCCAAAAGCATATATCATACCTAGGTCTTAATCATATACTTTCTAAAAGTATATATCAAACCAACAAATTCAGTCAAGCCTCAAAAGCGAGACGACCGTGCGCATGGAATTTGATTCTTCCCAATATCTCATGAGTGAGCTCATGTCTTCCGGTTCAGTAACTGAACCTGTATGATCTCTTTGAGAGATAGTACTACTCATATGCCCTTATATGCACATCAGCGCGCCGGTGTATAGACCTTGATTAGGTCATCAACCTATTGGTCTGCCAAATGTACATACTCAAACATATAGTAACACATCTGTCTCCGGTCAGAGGATACGTGCCTGTATCGTGACAGCATACGATATAGGACTTTGGTTATCTCGATCTCGTTAAGTCAACTCTTTGACCTGACTAATCTGACACCTCTGAATCTCTATTCCTATGCAGAGGACCTGCATCAAGAGGTCGGTCAGATATCAGCCTAACTGAGATAGGATTGCCATCTCCTACTCTGGCTGGAGATCATCTCTTAATAATCATTTGACGGTGCTTGACGAGTCCTCAATCTAACTCATTAGATATTCATCTAAGCACCAACCTCTATGATTCAATAATTGAATCAACAGCTGTATGATCATTAAGATGGCCATGGTACATAACCCTAATTGTACTAAGGGACCTATTATGCAAATTATGTATTCTTCATTTCAGATCAGGGAATGATATTCGCAATAACATTTATTGCATAATGGCTCGCCGTGGGCTCGCATGTCCAACAGCTAGGTCTCCAAAAGTGGTCTCTCTATTTCCTTCTCATGGAAGTACTACTTCCATCTAGTCTCTATATCCTTCTGAGTAACAAGCATGTGACCTTCATCATCCTTAATGCATCTCATTTGAGAAAGGTCTTTGGCCTTTCTTTCTCTTGCTTTAGACAACCTGAATATATCTTTCTGACCCTCCTTAGAGTAAAGATTTTTGTACAAAACTTCATAATGTTGGAAACATCCCAAAACTCTCTTAACCGGTCCAACATCACAAAACTCGCATCTCCTCACTGATGCATCAGCTAATCTCCTTTGGAAATGGCCAAACCACCTTAAATGATTTTCTTTCATCTTATCCTCGATCGGAGCTATACCAATTTTCCTTCTGATGGCATCATTCTGAATCCGATCTTTATGTGGGTGTCCACACATCCACCTTAGCATTTTCATTTATGTCACTGTCATTCTCTGCACATGTCTATGGTGCACATGCCAACATTCAGATCCATAGAGCATAGCAGGTCTCACATCTGCTTTGTAAAACTTTCCTTTGATTTTCAAAGGAATTTTCTTATCACAAACAACAATCAAGCAAGACAGATCGTGGCGAAGATTTTTGCTCTGCGGCTTGGTCGGGTTCTCGATTCCATCATTTCCTCGCTACAATCGGCTTTTATACAAGGAAGACAGATCGTGGATTGCCTTACTCTTGCTTCGGAGTTGGTTGTGGATTGGACGAGGGGGGGAAGATGTGGCGTGCTATGGAAAATTGACTTCGTGAAAGCCTATGATTGCCTTGACTGGAAGTTCCTTTGGTCGGTTCTGCGGAGGAGAGGGTTCCCGGATGTGTGGATTTCTTGGATGCGTTGGTGTGTAACCACGGCCTCTTTTTCGATCATGATTAATGGCCATCCGGAGGGGGGTTTCTTCCAGCCGAGAAGGGGGGTGCGTCAGGGCTGCCCCCTTGCTCCCCTTCTTTTTGTCATCGTCGCGGATGTCCTTGCCCGCATTGCTTGCCGTGTTGTTGATTGTGGGTTGTCGGTTGGATACTCTAGGGGTGGGTGGGTTGTACCGTTGCTGCAATATGCTGACGACACTATCTTTTTTATTGAGTGGGGCCCCGCGGAGGTCTCGGACATGTCTGTGGCCCTAGACCTGTTCAGTGAGTTTTCGGGTCTCTACAAGAATGTCAACAAGTCGAAGGTGGTCCCGTTTGGTTTGTCGGCGGAGGAGGCGGACGCTTGCGGTCGGATTTAGGGGTCTGATACTGGACCCCTGCCTATTGAATACCCGGGGATGCCTCTAGTTGTGGGAAGAGCTAGGCTGAGGGATTGGCTCAAGGTCATCGAGAAAGTGGAGACGAGGTTGGCTGGGTGGAAGTCAGTCATTCTCTCTAAGGGGGCGCCTCGTCCTCTTGAAGGCGGTGCTTTCCTCTATCCCTGTTTATTTCTTGTCCAACCGTCGGTTGCCGAAGGGGATTCGCAATCGCCTTGAGAAGCTTATGCGGAGATTTTTATGGGGCAAAAATGGGGAGGTATCGGGGGGTGCACTTGGTTGAGTGGGGTGAAATCATGCGGCGCAAGAGCGAAGGAGGTTTGGGCGTGCGGAGTTTGGAGCATGTTAATGATGCCCTCCTTCTTAAGTGGGCCAACAGAATCTGGGGCCCAGGAGAGGATTTTTGTAGCAGGATCTTGCGCAAGATTCACGGTGTTAGTGGGGCGCCTCCATTGGCGGCTGATATGGTGGGATCCCACCCGCCATTTTGGAAAGGGGTGCTGGAGGTGTTCTCAAGGTTTCAATCTTTCTTTAGACCGGTGCTTGGTAATGGTGTTTCTTTCATATTTTGGAATGATGATTGGACGGGGGGGACCCTTGAGCTCGCGGTTCCCTCGCCTATTCGCTCTGGCAGCTGATAAAAATGCTTGTGTCGCCTCTTACTGGTCGGATGGTAGTTGGTTCCCGGCTTTTTCTGCTAATTTTTCTGATCGAAGACTCAAGGACTTTCTCGCCTTGTTGGACGCCATCAAGGAGGCAGGTCGTCCTTCTATGGGGAGAGATCATTGGGCCTGACGGAGGGGCCTGTTCTCGGCGAAGAAGGCTTATGGGGCAATCTGTAGGCCTCCACCCTCGCGTTCGGAGATTATGGTATGTGACTGCGGTTTCTTCTGGAGTCTAAGACTCCCTGAACGAGTTGGATTCTTCCTATGGCTTTTTCGTAGACAGAGGTTGATGACGAGGGATCGTTGCGCTAGACAACTTGGCAATGTCTCTGATAGGTGCTTTTTGTGCGATAATTCAGTGGAGTCCCTTGAGCACCTCTTCTTCGCCTGCCCTAAGGTGACTGGGATCTGGGAGGAAGCGGCTATGGATTGGGTTTGCACTTCAGATTTGGCGTCCTTCTGTGCTTCGTTGGTGGCCAACAAAGATAGGGAGAGGTGGTCGTTCCTTTGGCCCGTTGCAAGCTTATGGGCGATTTGGCTGGGGAGAAATGCATCTCTTTTTTCGGGACAGCGTTTTTACAAGGAAAATGTGGTGTTGCACTGTGCACGCTTAGTTGATGATTGGGTGTTGTTTTAGCTTTCTTTATGTCAATTCTTTCGTTTCCTTTGTAAATTACTTGTTTACCTTTTTCCTTTTAATTAATTGGGGCGAACACCGCTGAGTGTCTCCCCCTTTTTTTGGGCCTCAAAAAAACAAATAACAGTCAAGACTCCAGTCCACTTTAGCCAATCTTGATTTATTCTATTTGTAACATCTCCATCAACTTCCCTATCATGTTGCAAAATAGATCCCAAGTATCTAAAAAATCTCTTTTCTGAAAGTTGTCGTCACCAGTCTTCACCTTGATTCCTTCATCATTGCTTCCATCAAAAGTGCACTCCATATATTCAATCATAGCCCCACTTATACGAAATCATTTAGTCTCCAATGCATGTCTCCAGACCTCAAGCTTCTCATTTACTCCATCTCTAGTCTCATCAATCAATACAATATCATCAGCGAATAACATACACCAAGGTATCCCATCTTGAATGTGACTTGTCAACTCGTCCATAATCAAAGTAAAAAAGAATGGACTCAAAGTTGAACCATGATGCAGGCCAATGTTGATGTCAAAATAATCAGTCTTCGTAGATTGTATCCTTACATAAGATGAAGCCATGCCATACATATCTTTTATGAGGTTATGTATAGGACAGAATATCATACAGGTACTTGTCTCTTCTCCTAAACTCTCCACAATATCTCTCGTGGGATATCATCATAAGCCTTCTCCGTATCAATAAAAATCATATGAATGTTCTTCCTTTTAGTTCTATAAATCCTCATTATTCTCCTCAGCAAATGGATGGCTTCAATAGTGGAGTGACCTAGCATGTTGGAAATTGGTACGACTCTTAGTAGTCGTATACTCACATTGGAAACATCCCAAAACTCTCTTAGCCGGCCCAACATCCCAAAACTCGCATCTCCTCACCGATGCATCAGCTAACCTCCTTTGCAAATGGCCAAACCACCTTAAGCGAATTTCTTTCATCTTATCCTCGATCGGAGCAATACCAATTTTCCTTCTGAAGGCATCATTTTGAATCCGATCTTTATATGGGTGTCCACACATCCACCTTAGCATTTTCATTTCTGCCATTGTCATTCTCTGCACATGTCTATGGTGCACAAGCCAACATTCAGATCCATAGAGCATAGCGGGTCTCATATCTACTTTGTAAAACTTTCCTTTGATTTTCAAAGGAATTTTCTTATCACAAATAACAGTCAAGACTCCACTCCACTTTAGCCAACCTTGATTTATTCTATTTGTAACATCTCCATCAACTTCCCTATCATGTTGCAAAATAGAACCCAAGTATCTAAAAAAATCTCTTTTCTGAAAGTTATCGTCACCAGTCTTTGCCTTGATTCCTTCATCATTGCTTCCATCAAAAGTGCACTCCATATATTCAATCTTAGCCCCACTTATACGAAATCTTTTAGTCTCCAATGCATGTCTCCAGACCTCAAGCTTCTTATTTACTCCATCTCTAGTCTCATCAATCAACACAATATCATCAGCGAATAACATACACCAAGGTATCCCATCTTGAATGTAACTTGTCAACTCATCCATAATCAAAGTAAAAAGGAATGGACTCAAAGTTGAACCATGATGCAGACCAATGTTGATGTCAAAATAATCAGTCTTCACAGATTGAATCCTTATACAAGATGAAGTCATGTCATACATATCTTTTATGAGGTTAATGTATAGGACAGAATATTATACAGGTACTTGTCTCTTCTCCAAAACTCTCCATAATATCTCCCGTGGGACATAATCATAAGCCTTCTCCAAATCAATAAAAAACATATGGTTCCCTTTCAGCTCTATAAATCCTCATTATTCTCCTCAGCAAATGGATGGCTTCATAGTTGAGTGACCTAGCATGAATCCGAATTGCTTTTCTTTTACTTGAAAATTTGCCTCAGCATTCTTTCGCTCACATTCCCAAATTTTCATAGTGTGACTCATCAAGTTGATACATCTGTAATTTGAACAATTTTGAATGTCTCCTTTGTTCTTATAAAGAAGTACAACGATTCTTCTCCTCCAATCTTCAGACATTTTCTTGCTGGCAAAATAACATTGAATAAATTAGCAAGTCAAGTCAAACCATGCTCACCTAAAACTCATCAAACTTCTATAGGAATGTCATCGGGTCATACACCTTTCCCAGGTCTCATAACCTTCAAAGCCTCATCTACTTCCTTTCTTTGTATTTATCCATAGCTTGCACGATTCAAGTAACTTTCACTAGTAGCTAGGTCTCCCAAAGTGGTCTCTCTATTTCCTTCTCATGGAAGTACTACTTCCATCTAGTCTCTATATCCTTCTGAGTAACAAGCACGTGACCTTCATCATCCTTAATGCATCTCACTTGAGAAAGGTCTTTGGCCTTTCTTTCTCTTGCTTTAGTCAACCTGAATATATCTTTCTGACCCTCCTTAGAGTCAAGATTTTTGTACAAAACTTCATAAATTTTTGACTTAGCTTCGCTTATAGCATTCTTTGCTTCCTTCTTCTATAGTTTGTGATAGTTCCATCTGTTATATCCTTACACAGCTTTAAAGCATGCTCTTTTATATTTGAGTTTCTCTTGCACCCCACCACTCCACCACCAAGTATCATTTTGGCCTGGAGCTCCTCCCTTTGACTCGTTTAGCATCTCTTTGGCTGCCTTTCGGATACAAGATGCTACAGCCTCTCACACCATGTTTGCACTTCCGTTATAATCCCAAAATAAGTTTTCTAAAACCTTCACCTTGAAGCTTGATTGCTTTAATTGAAGATTCCACCATCTAGTTCTAGTGATCTTGGTGTTAGGAGTATATATGTTAAGAGAATAATCTATATGGCAGGAGTATATATTAAGAGAATATTCTATGTAGTAGGAGTATATGTTAAGAGAATATTCTATATAGTAGGAGTATATGTTAAGAGAATATTCTATGTGTTAGGAGTATATGTTAAGAGAATATCCTAGGTGGCAGGAATATTCTATGAGGTATTTATGTATTTTCTCTTTGAACTCTTTAGGGTTTTGTCCTATATAAGGACCCCTAGACCTCTAGAATAAAACAAGCCTTTCTATTCTTTCATTCTTTTTTCCACATGGTATCAGAGCAGCGATCCTAGACCGATGTTCTGACCTAAATCCCTCCGCCACCGCCAGCCCCAAGTCCTCCCTAAGCAGCCGATGCGTACCTGCAACGACTCCAAGTGCCTGCGGCACAGCCCGCGCCACCGCTCGTTGCTCTATGCAGCCCAGCGTCACCCTAGGCGCTCACCCGTGCCATCCTAGGCACCCTGCGCCTCCGCTCGCGCCCTAGGCCGCCCCCCCCCCAGCGCTGCCAAATGCCAGCCCAAGTGCTAGCCAGCATCGCCCTAGGTGCTCGCCAGCGCCGTCCCAAACATCCCGCGCTGCTGCCCACGCATCAACTGCCTCTCTCTCTTTGTCGATCACCTAGGGTATCATCACTTGATGCCAATTACCTAATTGATGCACTGCTAGGTCTCTGTGATGCTTGAATAAGATTGCAAAAACTAACTAGGTCACTTTTTCTTGACCTACTCGACCACCATGGCATCTGCAAAGCCCAAGCCCGTGTACCCGACTTCTTCTGTTATGGTACAGGGCATTTCTATAAAGCTAAAAGGCTCTGAGAACTATGTACTATGGTCCAAATCCTTTAAGGTGTTTATTGGTGGTCAGCGAAAGAACTATGTTCTCACAAAAGATCCGCCCAAGGAGATGGACAAAGACTACGATACCTGGTACGTGGACAACTGCCAAGTGATTACTTGGATGACGAACAGCTTCGATCCAAATATTACATCAAATCTTCTTTACAAGGAGACGACAAAGGATATGTGGGAGAGCCTTGAGAACACCTACTCTCAAAAGACAACTAAGTCCAGGCTCTCAGATATCTACATACGGATTTGGTCTGCAAATCAGGGAGATACATCCTTGGTTGAGTACTACAGGCTCCTCGCATGCATGTTTGAGGAGCTTCTTATCTTTCAGTCTGCTTGTTGTGATAAGTAGATAGGTGAGCGTGCAGAATGGCAAGTGTATCATTTCTTGTCAGGATTACATCCGCGATACAAGACTGTGAAGGACCAATTTCTAGCTGTCGTTGTGGTCGACTACAGGAACTTGATTCTCCCTCTCCTCAGCCATCTATGGAAACTACTGCGCATTTTGCTAGAGGACGACCTAACTACCAAGGAGGACGCGATCGTGACTTTGACTGTGGTCGTGGTCGTGAGGCTGGAAGAGGATGTGACTTCGGACGTGGACGTGGACGGGATCCTGCCACCACCCGCTATCCAGCATGAACTCACTGCGGACGCTGGAATCATGCATTTGAACGTTGTTGGGCAAAGTTTGGCATGCCTACTAATACCAACAGTGCCTATAAGTCTACCTCATACGAAGGCCCATATGATAATACAGATACCTCGCCAGGACAACCGTCTTGTGATAGTTAAACATCCTTCACTGCATCTGAGTATGCTCATCTACGTCAGTTGCTACAAAATTATGCCAGTAACACTAGTACCTCTGCTCCTACTGCGAGTCTAGCCACTACTTCAGGTACACTTGCCAATGTTACCTCTGTATCCAGCCTTGCATGGATTATTGACTCTGGTGAATCTACTCATCTGACAGGAGAATTTAGCCTTCTCACCTCTGCACATCCGTCTTCCGTTGTGAGGACTGTTCGGGTTACCAATGGAGCACATTCCCCTATCACTAGTGTGGGGACTATGGAGTTTTCATCCAAACTCCGACTTACTGATGTGAACTGTGCTCCTGATTTTCCGCTTAGTCTCTTATCTGTTAAAAAGTTATGCCGGGAACTTAACTGTCGTGTGATTTTTTATGAGTTCTGTTGTTATTTTTAGGACATCCATACGAGACAGATTTTTGATGGGGGACATGAGAAGAACGACCGATATTATCTTGATATACCCTCTGATTCTGGTTTTGTTGGCGCTACATCAATATCCGTTGATCCCTTTCTTTGGCATCTTAGCCTAGGTCATCCATCCGCCAAAGCTCTCTCTTTAATGTTCCCCGAACATTCTACGCTCAAGTCCTTTGAGTGTGAGGCATGTCAGTTCGAGAAACATCATCGAGCGTCCTTCCTTGCTCGTTCTGAACCTCACCGCAAAAATCATTTTTCTTTAGTCCATTGTGATATTTGAGGACCATGTCCGGTCCGTACCCTAAGTGGACATAAGTACTTTGTTGTTTTTGTCGATGACTACAGTCGATCATCTGGAGTCTATATGTTAAAAGAACAATCGGAGATTAGCAACATTATTAAGAATTTCTTCCCTCATGTCAAAAAAATCTTTCTCCTCCGATGTTCAAATTTTTCGCACAGATAATGCTTTGGAATTCACTCAACATGATCTAACCAAGTTCTTTGCATATCAAGGCACCATTCACCAAACATCATGTCCTTACACTTCGCAACAAAACGGGGTAGCCGAAAGGAAACTCAGACACCTTCTAATATAGCCCGATCCCTCCTCGCCCAGATGAAAGTTCCCAAAACCTATTGGGGGATGTTGTTTTACTGATGTCCATCTTGTCAACAGGATTCCATCTCCATCTAAATAGATCCACCCCCTTCTCTCTGCTCTACCCAACTGAGCTACCTTTTCCTCTATCTTTACGAATTTTTGGATGTGTTGCATTTGTTCATAACTTTCACACTATTGACAAACTCCTCCTCGTACTATTAAATGTGTTTTTCTTGGTTATTCTCGTACTCAAAAAGGCTACAGGTGCTATGATCCAATTGAACGTTGTTATTATATATCTGCAGATGTAACCTTTTTTTAGCAGACCAACTTCTTCACACAATATGTTACCGATATCCCTCTTGATCTCCCACCTCCACCCATTGTCTATAAGAGAAAACAAAAATCCCAATCACAAGATGTTCCATTACCTATTTCTTTATTGTAGGATGATATACCTAATTCAAGTGTCCCCTCCACTGCTGTTCGGATGTTCCTGAGGAGATTCCCATTGCTCTATGCAGAACTAAAATACAGTGCACACTTCATCCCATGTCTCATTTCACTTCTACTGCTAGTTTATCAACCACTGACAGAAGATATGCAGATGCTGACCATATCTATTCCAAGAGATCACTATAGTGCTTTGCAGGATTCAGGATGGCGAAAGGCCATGGATGACGAGATGGATGCTCTTATTTCCAGGGGAACATGGGATCTAGTGCAATGTCCCAAAGGGACTAAACCTGTGGCATGTAAATGGGTCTTCACGACTAAATAATCACCAGATGGGTCGATTGACAGGTTGAAAGCTCGTCATGTAGCAAAGGGCTTCACACAGACATATGGAGTAGATTACTTTGAGACATTCTCACCGGTTGCACGTATGGGGTCAATAAGGACTATCCTTTCTGTCGCAGCTAATAAGGCATGGCCTATCTTTCAGTTACATGTGAAAAATGTGTTTCTATATGGCGATCTTGATGAGGAAGTATATATGATGCAGCCTCCAGGTTATGAAGTCGATGGGGAGTGTGTATGTCGACTTCGCAAAGCAATATATGGCCTAAAGCAAAGTCCAAGAGCATGGTTTGACAGACTTACGGCAGAGATCAGCACTCTTGGCTTCCAGCGAACAACCTCTGATTATTCTGTGTTTGTCAGAAGACGAACAGCTGGTATTGTTATTCTTGCAGTTTATGTGGATGATATGGTCATCACAGGTGATGATGATAATGGGATACTAGAGACCAAGGCATTCCTCCATAAGGTATTTGTTACCAAGGATCTTGGTCCACTACGATATTTCTTGGGCATAGAAGTACTACGCACTACAGAGGGTCTGCATCTTTCACAGAGAAAATATTGTCTGGACATTCTTATGGAAGCCGGATTACTTGGATGCAAGCCCGCTGGTATTCCCGCAGATCCTAAGAAACACTTCACATCCTCTGATCCTATCTTCGAAGATGTTACTCGATATAGGAGCCTGGTTGGCAAACTTCTTTACCATACTGTCACCAGACCAGATATTTCCTGCAGTGAGCAGAGCAAGTCAACACATGGAGCAACCTTGTTATAGTCAATGGCAGGATGTTCTTCAAATTCTACGATACGTGAAGGAATCACCAGGAAGTGGTCTCTTCTATGGGGCAAATGGGTACACCGATATTATTGCATATGCCGATGCAGATTATGCAAGCTCACCAGAGGATCGGCGCTCCACCACAGGTTATGCTATGATGGTTGGAGGAAATCTTGTTACTTGGAGAAGCAAGAAACAAACTGTTGTATCTAGATCCAGTGTAGAAGCATAGTACAGGGCGATGGCCTCTTCTATGGGGCAAATGGGTACACCGATATTATTACATATGCCAATGCAGATTATGCAAGCTCACCAGAGGATCGGCGCTCCACCACAGGTTATGCTATGATGGTTGGAGGAAATCTTGTTACTTGGAGAAGCAAGAAGCAAACAGTTGTATCTAGATCCAGTGTAGAAGCAGAGTACAGGGCGATGGCTCAAGCTACTTGCGAGATCACGTGGCTATTAACCTTTCTGCAAGAACTTGGTATTGTTGTCACTACTCCTATTCCATTATATTGTGACAACAAATCTACTACATATATTGCCACGAATACGGTGTTCCATGAGCGAACCAAGCATATAGAGGTTGACTGCCATTTTATTCGTGATGATGTCAGGATTGGAAGGATTACTACTCCTCACATCAACACCGACCTTCAGCTTGCAGATGTCTTCACAAAAGCACTACCCAAGAAGCGACTCTCCTGGATTGTTTCCAAGTTGGGCATGACTGATAAATATGCTCCAACTTGAGGGGGAGTGTTAGGAGTATATATGTTAAGAGATATTCTATATGGCAGGAGTATATGTTAAGAGAATATTTTGTAGTAGGAGTATATGTTAAGAGAATATTCTATGTGGTAGGAGTATATATTAAGAGAATATCCTATGTGGCAGCAATATTCTATGAGGTATTTATATATTTTCTCCTTTGAGCTCTCTAGGGTTTTGTCCTATAAAAGGACCCCTAGACCTCTATAATAAAACAAGCCTTTCTATTCTTTCATTCTTTTTCCACACTTGGAAACCCTCCTTTTCTTTACCAATCCATTTATTTGCACACCTATAACAAGCGATGTTGGGTGGTCAAACTCTCCCGTGTGATTACTTTGCATTCATTGCAACACAACCGATCTTTTCAATGCAAAGTAATCTATATGTGTTCTAGTGAGCCACTCTTATAAGTAATTAAACTCTCCCCTGAGATTACTTTGTAGTCTTTGCAGTCTTTTGAACATGCATACTCACATTGGAAAGAGGACAAAAACCCCTAAGCATCTCTCCGGCTCAGATTCGAGCAACCAAATCTTCTCCGAAGCTCCAAAACAAAGGAGTGTGGTCTGATCGGGAATGAGGAGAAGCTGAAAAACAGGCCAAGGGAAAATGGCCACCAAGTGACATGAACGAAAAAAACAATCCAGTCAAAGCTTATGTTCATGAGATTTAATTTGTTATAATGACAGTATAGGTTCAAGACTCTATTTAGACCATTATCTTTGACAGCATTGGCTCCAAGTTAAATTCCCACAGATAAACAATAACATGAGGTCGTCTTTGCAATTATATACTACTTTGAGGTAATGAATATATTTTCCGTGTCCGAGAATTTCCAAAGAACATACATGTGACTAGGAGGCAGCTTATCCAAAAGAAACTATTTAACAAAGCAGAAGAAACCAAAACTTTAGTTAATACGGAAAAAATCCTCTCTATTAGGCTTGATATGGTGAATCGAAGTAGAGTAGATTGAGATCGGCAGTGAAAGAAAAACGCTCTGCATCTGCTGGATGAAAGGCACCAGTCCCATTTCTCTCCTAAAAACTTGAAAGATATATCGGAAAGAAACACTCTAACTTGATCAAATATATCACGAGGGTGTAATTTACAGTTACTGGGGAAGAAAATCCCCCCACTCAATGTGAACTTTCTTACAAAATCCGTAAAAAATATTGCCTCGTGTAATAAGCATTTTATGAATGAGAAGCATTTTTTTAAGTAATATGAACGGCAAGCATATTATAAAAAACTCAACAATATAATTCACCTTGGGAAAGAGATATTATTATGGGCCTTATGGCTTTCAGGATTAGTCATTAGAACAAGTCACAAGAATAGAAACAAAGTGCTAGCATAGTCAGAGAGTAAAGCTAAAGTAATAGCAAAAGAACGAACTGTTAATTAAGAAGCTCACCTCTGTGTTATCTCTATAGCCGCTAAATTCATCCATGCTAACAGAGCTTGCTCCAAAGCACAGTAAAGCTTCTGAAAGTGCATCCTGATGAAGATATTATCATTCAGAGTTTGCACGATGGAAGAAGAAATATAATAATCAGGTATCACATCGGTATTTCTTTCCATACTACCTTTTACTACCAACACAACCATTAATCTCGATGTCACTACCTTCCAAACACCCAAACAATAACCCTACGCAAGGATTTGTCCCACATGCTGGGAAATAGATTAAAGGAAAATTGTTGTTGGATCCTTTTTTGATTTTGACCTCTGTGTAAGGTGCCCTGATTTTTCAACTGTACCCCATTATGGGTTTGGATATATGTTTAGGCAGCCCCAACCCCATTTTTTTAGGCCTCCGGAATACATGCATCCTTCTAATAACCCACGCCCACATAGGCACCCGGTGTGGTTTGGGGGATCTAAGCTTATATGCGAACTTACATAGGGATCTCAAACTATAGCTAAAAAGATATGGGACCTTAATTTTGTGTCAAACCCAACAGGGGGCAGGATAATTTTTCTGTATTAAAAGTTATCCTTCACAAATTTGACCCCCAATCCGATTGCAGCCTTAGCAACAGGAGCATTCTTTAGATGATCACAACTTCATGTCAATAATTGATGATCAAAGACTAATTTCTTGAGTGGTGATCATTTTCATATCCCCTTATCATTGCTTGGAATCCGAATAGGATTCAGATACAAGTCACTATAATTTGAGTACGAACTGTTTGACCATTATATAATGACATAATTAAAAGTAACTCCTCGACAGTATTCAGATAAAAAATCATCCTTCCGTAAGGTTCATTATAACATTTTCACCGGAGAGAAATTAGTGGGAGACCATGCCATTGGGAATGCGGTGAGACATCACTTTTGTGAGCTTCGTCATCGTCTGCTTGGAGGTTGTGCAAGATGGGATGGCAGGGATATTCCTCGACATTTTAGGCTGCATCATGAGGAGTTAACACGGCATTTCTCTGAATGAGGTGCAAGGGGTAGTTTTCGATCTGAATGCAGATGGCTTGCCGAACCTAGATGGTTTTCCGATCTTTTACATGGAGTCTTGGGATTTGGTTGGTCAGTATGCTTTGGATATTGTTGAAGAGTTGCAACATGAGAACCGCGGGTTTAAGAAGATGAATCGCTCTCAGTTGTGCATTCTGCCGAAGAAGGATGTGGAGTGAAAGGTGGAGAACATGTAACCCGTTGCTTTATCGAATGCCATATATCTCACGGTAGCGAAGGTGGTGGCTAGCAGATTGCATGAGGTTCTTGGCTCTATTATTGATCCCATGCATACGGCATTTATCTTTGGCAGACACGTGATGGATGGATTTGTGATGACCTTAGATATTTCTACTGAATGGAAGCAAATGCAGACCAACAAATTTCATGTAAAAGGTGGACTTCTCCAAGGATTACGACTGTGTAGATTGGATGTTCATTTCAACGTCTCTATATCGTAGGGGCTTTCCTGGTGAGTGGATCGGAAGGATGAAGAGACGCATGAGAACATCCTATTATATTGTTCTGGTGAATGGTAGGCAGGCTAGGAGTTTCTTTCAGTCGCAGAGGGATGTTCCTCAGGATTGCCCATTGACGCCATTGCTTTCTGTTCTTGTGGAAGATGCCCTAACCATAATGGTTACAAGGGTGGTAGATAGTGATTTCTTTACAGATTTTAGCATTTAAGATGTTTCAATCGCGATCATATAGTAAGTTGATGACACTAGTTTTTTTAGAGGGTGATGCTGGTACAGCTGAGGGAGTACCTCTTGTATTTGACACTGCTGCAATATTCGGTCAAATAAACCGAATATTCGGCCAAATATTTTTATTATGTGGGATGACCGAATAAAATATTGGTATCCGATCAACACTCGGTCAATAGCCCGAATATTCCTGAATATTCGGGTATTCGGCCGACTATTGCAACAGACTGTTGATATTTTTTTAATTTTTTTATTTTTTTTTTAAAGTTCTCATTTATCCCGATATCACCACATATGTTAAAGCTCCATATATGTAACTTGTTAATGATACTTTTATCTTGGACTATTATTGATTTATGGACATAAATGTATAAATATATAAGATCATATATATTAGACATAAATTTTGTGTTTAAAATAATTAAAAATGCATAAGCGAATAATTCGCATATTCTCTCGTATACCGAATATCCTTTATTCAGTGATCCCTTAGAGTGAATATCGGATGTGATTGCTAATGACGTTATGGACGTTGCCCGCGATTTCTGTGATGGTAATCGGGGATTCGATAAAATCAACAGGGCTCTTATTGTTCTCATTCCGAAGTCTCCTTCCGCCAACCGTATTGAGGACTTCAGGCCGATATCCATATCCAATGCCATATACCTTATCATTGCTAAGGTCCTGGCCAGGCGACTCGCTCCACTCCTTGACTCGCTCATCTCGCCTACTCAAGCCGCTTTTGTTCGTGGTCGGCAAATTAGTGATTGCTATGCGGTGGTTTCGGAGATTATTGAGGCGTGGCGGAAGAACTGTATGAAGGGGATTCTTTGGAAGATTGACTTCGCGAAGGCCTACGATTCCATTGATTGGCGATTTCTTTGGTCGGTTCTTAAGCGGAGGGGCTTTCCTTCGGTTTGGATCTCCTAGGTGCGTCGTTGTGTGACCACGGCTTCACTTTCTATCCTTGTCAACGGGCGCTTGGCCGGGGGCTCCTTCCAACCTCGGAGGGGGGTGCAGCAGGGGTGTCCCCTTGCTCCCCTCTTATTTGTTTTGGCGGTGGATGTCTTGCCTCGCATGATTGACAATGTGGTTGCGGCTGGACTCACTCGCGGATGCTCTATTGGCCCCTTTCATATCCCTATTATACAGTTCGCCAATGACACTATCTGCTTCATCGAGAGCAGTGCCTCCAACGTGGTGAGTATGGCTACCACTTTGCAACTTTTCAGCGAGTTATCGGGGCTCCTCATCAACCGTTCTAAATCCAGGCTTGTCCCTTTCTCTACGCCATTGGCGGAGGTCGGGGAGTGCGCGCGGCTTCTGGGTTGTCCTCCGGGTTACCTCCCTCTGGATTATCTGGGCCTGCCTTTGACGGTGGGTCGCGCTTGCATCCGTGATTGGCGGGCGGTGGTGGAGAAGATGGAGGCTCGATTGGCCGGGTGACGCGCGGCTCTTCTTTCCCGTGGTGGTCGGTTAGTTTTACTCAAGTCCGTCTTATCTTCGATCCCAATCTATTTCTTTTCCGTGCGGGGAATGCCAAAGGGGATCCGTCGAAGATTGGAGACGTGTATGCGGGGTTTCCTTTGGGGCAAGAAGGGGGAAGGGAGAAGGGGAGTGCACTTGGTGGGCTGGGATGAGGTTACGCGACCAAAGCAGGAGGGGGGTCTGGGCGTGAGGCGGGTAGAGGTGGTGAACGAGGCCCTTTTGCTCAAGTGGGTGGCTAGGATTTGGGGTCGGGAAGAGAATTTCATGCTCAATTTTTTGAGGGAAGCGGTGGGAGTCGACCGGTTCCTCGAGTCACGGGGCCGTGTGCCGGGTCATTCTTCTTCCTTCTCGCGTGGCGTGGTTGATGCCCTTAACCGCAACCGATCTCTTTTTGGACTCAAACTGGGCGATGGGAATCTGCTTCGCTTCTGGGTGGACGACTGGACCGGAAGGGGTCCTCTCCAGGAATTATTCCTGCGCTTGTTCGCGATGGCGGTGGACAAAGATTCGACCGTGGCTTCTTGCTAGGATGGTGCATCTTGGTGCCCCACGTTTGCGGCTAACCTATCTGACCGGCGGCTGGAGGAGTTCATCGCTCTCTTGGCTGTTCTCGCGGATGCCTCCACGCCTACTTTTGGCCGCGATCACCTGGTTTGGAAGGATGGCACCTTCTCTACCCGTATGGCTTACCAGGCTCTTCTTCCTCCCTCTGTCGGGGTTGACGCATCCCTCTTGCGTGATTGTAGATTTTTTGGGCACTCAAGCTACCGGAACGCATTGGCATATTCCTCTGGCTCTTTCGGCACGGCAGACTGTTAACCCGTAGCCGATGTGCTTCGTTGTTTCCCAACGCCCCCTCCATCTGTGGCCTTTGCGACACGGAGACGGAAACTATAGAGCACCTCTTCTTCCACTGTGGTCGTATTCGTGGGCTCTGGGCTGACCTGGGCTGGCTCAGCTTGTCGTCATTGGCCTCCTTCTGTGATAGCTTGGTTAGCTCTAGGGCAGAGCTCGGGAGGACCTGTTGATTCCGATTGCGCGGCTTTGGAGCATTTGGCTTGGAAGAAATGAAGCTCTCTTTGCTCGACAGAGGTTCTACACCGAGAATATACGTATATCGGCCTCGCGCTTCCTTCATGATTGGTGTGTCGGGTAGGGTCTTTTTTTTGTAACTGGGGGTATCTCCTCTTGGATACCACCCGTTTGTGTTTTTGGTTGGGTTGTTGTACGCCTTTCCCTTGTAAGTATATCTTTAACTCCTTTATCAATGCACCGGGGCGAGCACCTTTGAGTGCCTCCCCCTTTTTTAGCGTCAAAAAAAATACTGGTATTTGAGTTGTTTAGGATGGTGTGTGGGTTGCGGATCAACCAAGACAAATCAACATTTGTTCCCTTCAAAATGAATGGGGGCGAGAAGGCAGGTTGTGTGGCTTCCCTTCGGATGTAGCAAGGACTACTTCCGATTGTTTATCATTGTTTACCACTCTTAATGGTAGGTTAAAGAAGACTGATTGGTTGCCTATGATGAAGAAGATGGAGCAGAAACTGGTTGGTTAGAGAGCTAAATGTTAATCTAGAGATGGACGCATGATGATTCTAGAGGTTATTTTACATGATTTTTCGATCTTTTTCCCGTCTGCATGCTTCCTTCGAACTGGTGTTAGGGGGAGGTGTGTGGTGTTAATGCGGAGATTCTTGCTCAAGAAAGAGCAGTGTTCAGAAAAACGGCCGAGTAAGCCGCACACTCGGCCGCATACTCGTACTCGATAGCCTTGTCGCTCCGAGTATGATGAAACGGTCATGTATGCGGGTTGACCCGCATACTCGACCGAGTATACCCCCTATGCGGCCGCATACTCGGCCGCTTTTCTGATAGAACCTTTTTTATTTAATCTAAAGCCAAATGGCGTCATCCGCATAACCGCATACTCCCCGCACAAAACCGCATACTCCCCGCACAAAACCGCATACGACCCACATAAAACCGCATACTCTCCCGCATAAAACCCTATACTCCCCGCATACTCTCCCGACTGAGGATATTACCATAATATTAGATATTTATATATATTTTTAATAATAAAAAATACCAAACCGCATACTCCCCGCATACTCTCCCGCATACCGCATACTCTCTATGCAGTGACCCCTCCGACTGAATACCGCATAGCGCCTTCCTGAACATTGAGAAAGAGGATGGGGCCTAAGGGTCTTGAGTTTGAAGAAGATAAATAGGGTGTCGTTGGCAAAGTAGGTGACTTGCATCTGGGGCAGTGGCTCTAATCTATTTTGCAAGATGATTTGCACCATTTATGAGGTCACTTTGGATCTCTCACTGTAAGTTGCGGGGAGTACACCTTCGAACCTTTGGATGGGCACCCGTTCCATGCTCTCTCTATTACATGCTCATGCAATCGGTTGTGGGGGATCGCAATGGTTTTCAATTATGAACGAATGATTGGACTACCAAGTATGTGCTTGGTGTTTGTTTCTCATGATTGTTTGCTCATCAGGGAATGCAAGGATGTAGATGGGTGGCTGCCTCGATTCGTGTTGATTTCTTGGATCAGTGTGTTATGGATTTTCTATTGCTTTTAGAGGATTTGCTTGTAATGATGGGTTGTTAAAAATTCCAGATCATTAGGCATGGGCATATGGTCACTTCACGGTATGGAAAACATACATGGGGTTTTATGCAAATAGGATTTTTGACCTTGGAATTTCATCGAATAAGTACAGATAGATTTAGAGATGGAAGGTGTTGTTGCATGTCAGGACCTTAACTTAGCCTTTGACGAGGGACAGTCTACTAACTGACGAGCATAGGCCAAGTTTTTCCCAAACGCGGAGGGAACATTTCAGTGGTGCACTAAGGCGCTGGAGGACACTGAGCATATGTTCTTTGGATGTAGTGTTTCCAGGGTTGTTTGGGCAGCGGCTCACATTGACTCAATGGCAACGATGGACGTGGTTGCTTTCCGGGAGTCCATTGATAGACTGGGACACGAGGCTGGACCTGTCATGTTATGGACCACGGCTATTCTATGGTCCTTGTAGCTAGTGCCAAATGGGGTTATTTTTCAGGAGAGAGATCTTATTTGGATAACGTACTTAGCATGCCAAGAGTCTCGGGCTTCTGGGTCTTTGTAGCATTATGATTTGATTTTGTGATTATATAGAGGCTTTCGGGTGGTCAATCTTCTCGACTTCCTTTTTTCCTTCAAAAACAATAAAAAAAATCATGTATTTACGCTTGAAAAGAAAATATAGAGATGAGGTGAAACTTCGGAAAAGCAGGAAAGAGTCCATTTTACCCGTTTGTAAAATTTAAAATGGAAAAATGCCGAATTTATCTTCTTCTTTTTCTTGCTTGTTTATAATGGGTCTATGATGTACTGGGTTTTTTTCCAATCACCTTAGATCAGATTCATTGAAGTCGAAATCATCGGATTATTAGTAATCAATCCAAAGAGAACTTTCAGTCAAAACGAGTAAGGGGAAAACGAATCATCGCGGACTCACAGCGACATCTCTGCTGCAAAAGACCTTCGCCCACTGGAAAGTGGGGGACGGGATATCGGGGAGACCGTGCTCTTCATTGTTCCTCGCGGACGATGCCCCTCTCCGAAGGAATCGGTTCTTCCCACCGCCCACAAAGCCGCGGGCCGTGGAAGTGGGGACGAGTAGGGCGGCGGGGAAGCGATCGAGATGGCGGAGAGGGGAGAAGATCCATCGGCAGGAGGGCAGCATTATTGCCTCCCTTCCGGCTGCGGCTGTGCTCGGGGTTAGCTCTCGCGGGAGCTCTCGGGTTGGGTGGAATTCTTTTATTGAATATTTTACATAGGTCCTCTGAAACAACTTGATAATTACATCCGTCCAGATTACATGCATGCTTCACATTTACATCTTTACCCTTAGTAAGCATACTTTCTCTTGTATTGTATTGTATGCCCCTCTCATGGGCCAACTCCCTAAACCTAACTATGCATGAGTTAATGACCATGTCTCTAATTCCCGACACTCCAACAGCCATAGTTACTCTCTAATAGAAATAGAGGGCCTCGATCATCTTCTTATCTTGTATGTCTTAGCTTGTATGTCGTGATGATTGCCTAGAGAAAATAGCCACTCAGGAGTGGGTGATCCCTTGAGATCATGGCTATTCGCTGATAGAATTACATGTGGCCTGCTTTGTCTTGAGTTCACGAGCTGAACTCGCACCCTTCTCGCTCTTCCTTCATCTCTTTTTGTCTCGAGTTCACAAGCTGAACTCTCGCTCTTCTTGTGCCTCATCGTTTTCTTTTGCTTTTTCCTTTCTGACATGCTCCACAGGTGATTATCAATGCATGCGAGCTTCACGAGTATTAGTAGTCATATTGGAAGACTCTAATCATCATGATTCAAACTCTATTTTATTGAGAACTAGAATTTAAAATATAAAACTAATACAAGTATATATGCTTTCGGCTGACCTTTTTTTCACCTCATCAAATTCTCGTGTAGGCACCTAGCTCTGTTTTCCTTCAATGGTGTTGTGGTTGTGGAAACTCGTTATCCTTTCTCCCTTTGCTTCCCTTGGATCTCCAAGCCAGATGCTCAAAGTCACATGATTATCCATATACAGATATCATAGTATGCAAGAAGGATTGCGCCCAAATCATCCTGAAACCTATATTTTCGTTAGATTCACATGTATGTGCCTCACAAAGGGTCATGTAGAGCAAATGTAGCAAAAAGTCAACACAATGGGGAATCAAGGATCGGATTTTCAAGTAAGGGAAGGACTCATATCTACTCATTGGTGTAGCTGAGGTTAGAAAAAAGGATCAGATCAAACCAGAAGATGCCACTTTTGAGAGGTCAAACTACTATAAAAATGAATGCATTACTTAGGAACAAGAAGCAAACTTTCTTGCCATGATTCTCTAGCCAGGGAACACAGAGAGGAGAGAAAAGATTGAGAAATCCTTAATTGACTAGAGGATATGTAGATGATCTTCCCAATAACAGATTTAACATGAGACATTATAGATTGCTCGAGAGGGTCGAGTTACCATAAAGGGTGTCGAGCTCGATCTTGGAGGTAAAAACCAAAGAATTTGAAAAGAAAGAGAACCATGGAAAAAAAGAGAGTGCGGAGTTGAATCAAACTAAGAAAGTTTTGTTGGTCACGAGAAACTAAGTGGTGACCAAACCTTTGTTATGCTTATCCTTAATGAGATAATTCAGCCAGATTTCAGGTAGTCTTTGTCGACGATAGAATTTGTATCTCTGAGATAGGCAATAACATATTGTACACCTAGGCAATAGCATATTGTACACCTAGATTTCATGTTACCCTCATCCTAAATATGCTAAGTTTAGCAAATTTGAGATTAGCTTATCAAGAAGTCAATGTTTGTTTATTGGCACAAGGTATGGAATATTTTTATATGCATCATGCATGATTGTTAAAAAACATTTATCCATTTTTCCACGAAATAAGAAAAAGGAGAACAAGAAAGTGAGAAAGGAAATGGAATCCATGAAACTATATAAGACTAAATTGTCTAAGTTTGACTCATGACCAGAGTCTTCCAATAGGACTACTAGTACTCCTAAAGCATAACATGCATTTATCATCTTGTGTGAAGGAGGTCGGAAAAGAAAGTAGGAGGAAATGGTGAAGCATGAAAAGAGTGAGAGAGGCGAGAGACCAGCTTATGAACTCAAGATAAAACATGTTGTAGGTAATTTTGGTGAGTGGATAGCCATGATCTTAGAGAATCACCCACTTGGAAGTGGTTATTTTCATTGGGAAATCATTGGGTCACTCGTTCTAGGTGAAACACGATAGGAAGACGACTAGGCCCCTTTGATGGGGTATGGGATGTTGCACCTCTTGTGTCTTATTACCTTTGGGAATGTCTTCAACTCAAAATCTAAGGATAAAAGATAACCCAAGAAACCCACTAATCATATCCCTAATTCAATCCTCTTGGTCATGTCAAGTTCCGTCCCCCCGAAAGTCCAAAGTCCTTGATTGGATTATCAATTCCATTCTATTATTATAGGATAACAACATTCATTCCTACTCTTCCAAAGTCTGCTCATCCATTACTACTAACTCCCCTCTAGAAAGGAAGACATGAAAGAGGACAAATCAAGAAGCATGATATTTGAGCTAGGAGTGCTTAGGTCACCATCATCGATTCAGGTTTCCACGTAGCCTTCAGTTAAGGTATTCTCACAGTTCGAGGGAAGTTGTTTATCATTTGTTTGTTTTCAGTCTTCAGGGATCTGAAAAGGACATAGCTCTCCCTCTCTCCCATTGCATTCTCTTTCCGTTATAAACCATTATCATATGGTCGCAGTTGTGATGCCATCACCAAGGGAAAAAAGATGGATGTAAGTTGGGACATTGTTGCTTGAAGTAGGAGAGAGGCACAACAGGGAAAGAGATGGGATTCAGAGGATGCTTGTTGTAGGGTAGGTGCTCATGGGATGTCATGTATGCATGGAGGACATGACAATGTAGAAGGAGAGGGGACTCATGGCTGGATAATTGTGCTTGACATGCCGGCGGGGAAAGGGATCTTTATTAGAGGCACAGAAATCCAGTTTGATGGCACAAAGACATGTCGCGAGGACAACTAGAAATATATAATATTGTGAGGAAACTCTTGCGAGGACATGTTGCTGCAATATCCATTTGATCATTGTCCTTACTAGTGTGGTTGCACTAGAAAAAAATGACATCTTATTTGGGCACCATTCGATGACAAACTTACAAGAACTTAATGAATTATCCTCTCAAAAAAATCTCACATGCTCATCCTTTTCTTCATACTACTCCTCAATACATATGTATGGCATCTCAAGCAAAATTATCGAATATTAAATATTTGAATGGTTCAAGTGGCGGTACTACAAATAGTACTTAACAACTCCTTTATTTAGCATATAAATAAGCGAATATTAATTATAACCTTCCTTATTAAGTTCTCGCCATATTTTTTCTTCAAGAAAACTTCCATTTGTTAGTAGACTTGTAACACATGTGCGTAGATCTCCTAGAAGTTATCAAGAAAAACTGCTCATGACAACTTGTTGGATTCGAGTCCAGCTAGACCCATTGACAACCATCCAAAAAACTTAAGCTTAAGTTGTCATGCAGTAATCCCACACTCTTATAACTCAACCTCACTCTTTTGAGTTTTAGATGTGAGATTACGTTTGAGTATCACAACCTCAACCTCCTATTATCACAAATGTCCTCTTTGTGATGTGGTACATTACTTCATTCTAGTATTGGTGGCGGTCACATGCTCAGAGTAACTTTTTTCTTCTATCTTTTACAATGGTGACTCCACCTCTTTGGTAAACCTTTACATTATCAAAGGGAACCGATCTGATACCATTTGTAACGTCCCGATCTTAGATCCCAAACTCTTATTAGGGAAAATCAATCCTAACAACTGGTTAGGTTTGGACCCCACTATACCCGTTGACAACCAACCAAAATGCTTATACCCATACTGTCAAGTAGTGATCCATCTTTCTTAATCTCACAATTTTGTGAATTTTAGATGTTGGATTGTGCTTAAGGGGTTACAAAACTAGTTAACTACATAATTAATTAAAATCATAAAGATTCATCCATTCCCAAATAAAGTTCCTATGTAAAGTCATGGTAAAAGGATCATGCTTTTTCTTATCTATTGACTTATTTTTAATGTCTCTTCTTTTACTTTTTCTAAGAGTCAACGCATGCGATATTTTTCCTACTTTTTAAATAGAAAAAGTCCCATATCTACCTCTTTATGAACAATGATGTCATCATTTCTCTTTGATAAACAAAGTTTTAGTGTCACTGTGTGCACAAAAAAATCTTGATGAGTTTCAAATAATTTATTACAATGTACTAGTCAATTAGGTGTGTACATGGCAAGTCCGAGAATCAAACATGGAAGGAAACTTTCATAAATCTTTATTCATTTTAATACATTTTTGCTTTATTTCTCTCTACTAGGACTCCTAATTTATTCTTGATGATCAGAATCTCTAAACGTGATGACAATTTGTCACGATGTTCCAAATATTTTTAGGTATTTTAATGAACTTTTTAAATTTTTAGAGTTTTTAGATTTTTTGATGAATTTTGAAGTTATACATGCCTATATGTAATTTTCTTATAACTAAAACCAAAACTTCGGAAACCTTCTTTATTTCAAAATCCTGGTCATCTGTATTGTGATATTTCTTTATTTTATTTTTTATAAATCGAATAAATTACATTTTAGTTTTTCTAGTTTATGAAATTACAATTAAGCCCCTAAAGGGATTGGAATGAGAATAATAAACCCATTAATTCAAAACATGGATTTTTTTACATAATATAAAATATTTAAAAATATTGATTTGAATAAGAAAAGGAGTTTTCAAAATTATAGTCAGTGATCCAAATTATTTAAAAAAATATGAAAAGAAAATAAATTTACAAACAAGCTTTTGCTACTTCGGTGACTGGAGGTCCAACACTATCAACATTGGCTATGGCAGAGATGTGTTTGGCCATACAGATGCCAATAAGACAGCTTCGTCGCAACCAATGACAATGGGTGCGGCTAAATTTTGAAGCTCAAGCCCCTAGCAGCATGATGTTGCAGTTTCTACAGCATGGAGCTCACTTAATCGACGTTGGCTAGAGTGAAGAGGACGGATGCGCATAGAGTGCAAGGCAGAGATCAAGCAGCCACTGGGGGGGATGTCTACAATGGCGTCGATGGTGGATAGATCCATTGTGTTGATTGGTAGAGGCGAAGGTGGAATAAGCAGCGGAATGTAAAGGGGAGGGGGATCAAGCTTGAAGATGCTGACATAAGCGCCTTGAGGCATTGGCGACAACACAATTTTAATCTGATTTTTTTATTTAGCGCCTTAAGGCCCATTTGGTGGGATTGAGAAAAGGGCTTACAAAAAAAATAAGCTAGTAAAAAGTGACCTCTAAATCCCTAACGCAAGTTGTAAATATTATATTATATATAGATTAAGTGTTATTGCATATTTATAAGTTATATAGGAAAAAATGGGGCTACCCCTCCATAATTTTACAGGAAAAAATGGGGTTACCCCTCCATCGTTTTCTGTTTTTTTTATTTTTTTCAAAAATAAAGTCATGTATTTTCATCATTATATCCCTCTAATATGTCATTCCAATTTCGTCAAAAACAGAGACTCATATGTCTTCCATCCAGAACAAGTAATTTTAACGGTCTTGGAATTGATGTAATCGATTTGTTCTAGATGAAGGGTACGTGAATCTATGTTTCTGACGAAACTGGAATGATATATTAGAGGGATATAGTGATGAAAATACATGGCTTTATTTTTGAAAAAAAATATCGAAAAATATGGCAGGAGCAGTCCCATTTAACCATTTTAATATATAAGAATTATATAAAATATTTATACATGCAGTATATATTAGATTAAATATATTATTATATATTGGTAAAATGTTTAGATATGATTATGAGTTATATTTTTTTGAAATAATGTTGACTTATGTATTATAATTTGTATAATATTTATATTAATTTTGGATGCACATGCTATTTGTAGTGTATTTAGGTTTTATTTACATGTGTTATTTATATGTGTTATTCTTTTACAGACACGCATATTTAGTGATATATCATATATAGTTTATATTAATTTTTATTTTTTACTTATTAGAAGTTACTTTATATAAAAAGATTGTATATTAATTTGCATTATAATTCACCGTCGTCTAAATAGCATGTTTATAATTACGAAGCATACAACCATATATGTACTAGTTTGCTATACATTTTACAGATATGGATTTATTTATTTATTTATTTAGCATGCTATGATTTATGTGTGTGTAATACAACCGCATATGTAATTTGAAAGTTATGATTGTATGATTATTTACAGTATTTTGTGAATTATTCGGGAAATACCCTCCACACATATGGTAATCCACACATATGATAATTCACACATATGGCCATTCTCAACACTTCCCTTCAAGCTGGAGCATATAGATTATACATGCTTGGCTTGTTACAACATTTCTCGAACTGGACCCGTGCGAGCGATTTTGTAAATATATCTGCAGCTTATTCTGTAGATAGGACACCTTGTGTGCGTAATAGCCCTTTTTGTATGAGACCTCTAGTGTAATGATAATCAATTTCCATGTGTTTTTTTTTCCATGTGTTTTGTTTGTTCGTGGAACATTGGGTTATTTGCAATGTACATCGCTGCTTGATTGTCACATCTAAGTTCCATGATGTCCTTAGATCTGACATGAAGATCAGTTAGTACAGACTTGACCCACATGAGTTCAGTAGCTGCTTGTGCCATGGCTCTATATTCGCTTTCAGCACTTGACCGTGACACCACTGCTTGCTTCTTGCTTTTCCATGTGATTAGGTTTCCTCCCAAGTATGTGCAGAATCCTGTAGTAGATTTTCTATCTTGCAAGCATCCTCCGTAGTCTGCATCTGAACAGGCTACAAGGTTGAGGTTGTTATCTTTGTGAAATAATAGTCCTTTCCCAGGAGATTGCTTGATGTACCGAAGGACCAGCATGCATGCATTGAAGTGAGCCAGAGTAGGTGAGTCCATAAACTGAATCAGTTTTCCTACTGCTGATGAGTGATCTGAACGACTAAGGTAAAGGTACTAAATAGGTCGTTGCGACCTCGGTCACTAAGATGCACTCAATCAAGAAAAATGAACCACTCAATAAAGATAAAATCGATCAAAACTCAAAACAGCGGTCCTGCTATTGGATTAACCTGGTATAGCACCCAAGGTCGAACTCAAGGAGCACGGATTGGCCTCTCGGCCTACGAAGTAGTAAAAAGAAAGAAAATAAAAGAACAAAATATTTTTAGTAGTTTTTGAGTATTTTTATATTTTTTTGGATTTTTAATGTATTAAGAAAACAAGAAAAGTAAACAAACACACACTTCAACAATTTATTTAAAGCACTAAAAATCAACCAAAAATTCAAACAAAAATATTTTTATGTGTTTTATAATTTTTAGTGTTTTTGGTGAATTTTTGAGAATTTTCTGTATTTATTTAATTTTCTAAAAATCAAACAGTGACTAAAATAAAGGGTATTGTCCAGCCGAGCCAAAAAGCCCTAGATAAAATATCTAAGAGCCTCAAAATGCCGGGAGTAATTTTCCTGTAAAGAAGATAGAATGAGAAAAATTTAGGCACCAATTTTATTGTTTTTGGGTTTTTAATTTAATTATTAGAATTTTTATAAGTTTTTAAGTGTTTTTAAGTTTTTAGTGGTTTTCAGTAATGAAAAATAGCCAAAATTGGCTAGAAAATCAAACTAATAAAGGCAAACAGTAAATAATTTTTGTGGAATTTTTAAGCAAGTTTTAATATTTTTTTGTGATTTTTAAAGTGAGACAGTGACAAAAATAAAGGTTTTTGATTTTTTAAAAATATCAAATGAAATCAAAAATGTCCTCAAAAATCCACGAAAATTTTACACCATGGCAGGAGCCATGTTTCCAATTTTCGTTGGATTTGGAGGTTATTTGCTATTTTATCCAAAAATAAAAAAGGGTACTGTACACAGGGACCAAAGTGCAAATACCCAAGAGTCTGGGGGTCTGGTGCAATTTTCCCAGCAAAACACGCGCCACGCGCGTGTCTGGGGCACTCAGGGACCCATATGTAATAAAAATAAGTCCCGAGGACTTATTGGTAACAGGTACCAAAAGTCCAGGGGCCTATCTGCAAAATAACCAAAATAACACGCACATGTGGAAATATATCATGCACAGGGGTATAAATGCAAATAAGTAAAACTTTTCATTCATTCAAGAACAACCAGAACTACAGGGGTCTTTATTGCAAATAAACTAGATAAACACGTGACGAAGCACGTGGCATACAACGCACAGGGGTATATAAGCAAATAAAATAAAGTACGGGGTCCACTATGCAAATAACCCTAAAACTAAACAACAACTTCAATATTTACAGAACTAAAACGAAATAAAAAGAAAGACAGGGCCTAAGGGTAAATTACCCTTTATTATGCAGAGCGGCTGGATGGACGCCACATGGCTGATCTGGCGGTCTGGAGCGACTGGGGGTCCAACGCTGCTCTCCTCGGAAGGATCCAACGGCTGGGGCTAGTCCACGTGGTACATCGGACGGCTTCAGGCGCATATGGCTAACCCTCGAACCGAGGAATATCCAGATCTCTCCTTCTCCTGATCGGACGATGACGGCGGCTCCAACACGGACGGTTCAGAGGAACCTGGAGCGAGAGGGACGATCGGACGGCTTATGAAGGTCGTGGAAGAACAGATGGCCGGCGAACTTCGCCGGCCTCGTGCGCGCGCAGCTGACCTCCTCGCGGGGCGCTGGGGATCTGAGAAGCTCCGGCGTAAGCCTCCGCGTCGAGTGGGAGTCTCCAATGACCCAGCCGAGCTCCGAGGAGCTCGGGCGAGGTCGGCGGAGCTGGGCCTCGGAGCTCGGGCGAGGTCGGCGGAGCTGGGCCTCCTGGCCTGAATGACCAAAGCCCTCAGATGGGCTTGGTAGCACCTGCAAAGTGAACCAGAAGACTCGCAGGTCGAGGGCAAACTGCCTCGACCCGGTTAGGCGAGGTGACGGTGGCTCGTGGGTCGGAATGGCGAGCTCCGGTGAAGGTGGTGGACGGAGGATCTCGACTCCCAACTCCTGTACGAGCTGGGTTGGATGGAAACGTGGAGAAGATGCGCGGGAGGAGGGCGAGGGCTATGGCGATGCCCGATGTTCGGATAGTGGTCGGAAACGATGGGAATCGAAGATGGATGGCGGCGGCGCGATTTGGGGGTAAATGAAAATCAGAGAAAAAGATAAGCTATCGGAGCTACCTGGGTGGTCGGAGAGACTGGGGAGGAGCTGCTGAAGCTCCTGGTCGTCGCCTCAAGGATCGTCTCCCTCCGAGGCTCGGAGCTCACGCTGGTGGCGGAGCTACGGCGGCTGTGCTCGCCGGATCGATGGAAACGCCTCCACTCCTCGCTTCGACGGCGCCGGACGCAAGCTGTCACTCTCGCGAGTGTGCTGGAGCTCACAGGAGGTGGATACTAGTAGCCAAAGATGGTGCAATAGGGTGGCGGAGCTCGAGCTAAATATGGCTAGGGGTCCGGCTAAGAGAGGTTCGGGCAAGCTCTGGAGCGCGCGGATCCCAAGGATGCGGCTCCGGCGAGGATGTCGGATGAGAGATTAAGGATTCGGACCCGGGGTTTAGTGGAATGGCGATCGGGTCGAGCGGGTAAAAGTCTGAGAAATCGGGTCCAGAGCTCAGATCTGCGGGAGGTGGTCCTGGGGGGGGAGTAGTTGACCGGGCGGTCAACATCCCCAAGACCCAATAGGAATGGGCCACGTGGCTGAATTTTGAAATGAAAATTAAGGGTAGCTAGGGCCCGATTCAGCAAAAACTTAAAACATGAAATATTTTTCTTTTATTTTTTTTTCTATTTTTTAGTGATTTTTAATTAATTTTTGGAAATAAAAATAAGGTATATACATAGTATGTACTATATAGGTATATGTACACAATTAGGGTTTTTAATTTTTGATTTTTTAATTATTATTTTTATACCATTTTATCCTCATTTTATATTTTATTTATTTTCATTATAAAATAAGGAATAAAAAGATATTTTTATTTTATTTTTATTATTTATATACATAGGTAAAATAAATATATATGTACATCTATATACATGGTATATGTGCAATATATTTTTGTATTTTTAATTTTGCTATTTTTATTTTGTTTTGATTTTAATTATTTTTATGTTATTTATTTAAAATATATAACATAGAATATTTACAAGAAGTTTGGAAATTAATTTTATTTATTTACAAGGTTAAATAAATACATAGAAGTGGTTTATGTACATGATGAAAGGGGTGTTTTAATTCTTTTTTATTTTTAACTTTTTCTTTTGTTTTTATATTTTATAAATACATAAGTGTTTACAAGCATATTTTTGGTGAGGAAAATATCTTTATTTTATTTACATAAATATTTACACATGAGCTCCTATCTCCCTCTACTTTGGCTTTTATGCGGTCAGGCCCATGCTGAGCCCTCCCTTGGGTTAGGTTGCTCAATATTTATTCTAAATATTTCCCTCTTTTTCTTTTTAATCTTTATTCTTTTATTTTTGCACAAAAACATGCTAATTATAGATTTTTACACAATGCATGCTTTTGGTAATTATTTCTATTTACACATATCTACATGTATTTGCAAAGGTTTTTGTAGCTAAAATATAAGAATAAAGAGTGATGAATGAGTATTCATCACCCTCCTATACTTAACTTTGCTAGTCCCTTAGCAAGCACTTATTTGAAAAAGAAGTGAAAAAGAAAGAAAGAAAAAGAAAAAGAGGATGTACATGGATCAAGGTTGATTATTAAACTTGCCTTCATTAAATTGGGGTATGGAGATCGATCAGATCTTTGGATTATTAGTTTGTCGGAACCTTATTTAGACTCAAGCTTAAGAACTCAACAGTCTCTAAGTTCCACTAATCTATAACCAGGACTCCTCAATGCTCCAGATCAGAACAAGTCATCAATCACAAACCCTGAAGACCATGAATCTTTTCTTGTCCTGTGAAAGTGAGGTCTAAGCTCTTGTTGAACACGGAAATCGGTGATCTTCAGTTCCACACAAGGCGGGAACTCAGTCGCTGAATCGACCACGCGAAATTCGGATTAAAACAACAATTAACCCACAACATATAAATCAAGCAATGAAAGTAAATGTGCGGAGTTAAAATTTATTATAACTCTACAACAAGATGTGTATAGTGCAAGTATGTGTAGAGGTCGAACACAGGGAGCAGAAAGGCTAGATCGGGGCAAAATTGCACAAAAGTGTACTTGTGTGTGAATGTGGTCGTGTCTACTATGGTATTTTTTGTGGGTTTTAAATTTTATATTTTTTATTTAATTTTTAATTTTATATTTTGTATTTTGATTTTTAATTTACTGATTTTTATATTTTCTTTTTGTATTTTATATATTTTTTATTTTCTTTTTCAATATTGGAGAATAAAGACAATGTAATAAAAGACAAGCTAAAGTATTTATAAAAATAGATAAAATATTCAAAAATAAGCAAATAAAGTCTTTTTGGTCTTTTTATACTTTTTTACTGTTTTTGTGATTTTTGGGTAATTTTTAGAATGTTTTTGGTATTTTTAATTAGCAAAATAAAGCAAAATAGTGAATAAAATGCAAGGCTGAAAATAAAATGGAGAAATAAAATAGCAAACAGTAACAAAAATTCTTCGAATTAATTTTCACTTAAAGACAATGAAATAAAGAAAATTTAGACACTAAGATTATATTTTTAGGATTTTTGAGGAATTTTTAATATTTTTATAGAGATTTTTAGAGTTTTGTGATTTTTAGGAGATTGGTTTTGTAATTTTTAGTGATTTTTGGACTGGAGTTAGAACACAATAAAAGAAACAATATATATTTTTTTGGGATTTTTCTGAGGCGTTTTTATTTTTTTTTCTAGATTTTCTAATGCAAACAGTGCTGAAAGTGGAAGTTTTTGATTTTTAATAAATATAGAAATAAAATAAAAACAAAAACAAAAATTGTGGCATGGAAGTACAAGTTCCCAGGTGCTTAAGCCTAATTTTGTGGAATTTTTGGACTTGAAATGATGATCTAATTAATTCAAACAAGCATACAAACATGACACAGCCTGGCAGGGGCTTTAACGTAAATATACAAAAGGCTAGGGTTGACCACGCAAAATATCCACAAAATATTTTACTAAATAAAAGAGTTCTTGGTCTAAATATTAAATACAAAAAACGCAAGCCTCTACCTGCAAAATACCCACGCGCACGTGCCACGCACGTGCGCTTGGCTGGCAGGGGCCTCTTCGCAATTACACAAAATTAGACGGGCCGATATGCAAAATTTGCGAAAATCTTTTAACAGCAGATGAAAGATCCGGTGCTAATTGCGAAATACAAAAATTGCGGGGGTTGTGATAGCAAAATACCCCCGCTAGGCGTGCATCCGACGGCGGTTGATAATTCACTTATGCCACGTGTCGGACGAGCAACGCGCGATACCCCTTGGGCATGGACGGTCTTGATCAAAAGGGGGGGGGGGCGAGATCAACGGCAACTGTACGTGCCCCCCCTCTCCTTCGTACTTACGCAGGTGCGGCTGGGAAGCGCGGCGCGCAAGCGGCGGCGCGTGGGCTTCTCCTCCGACGACGCGAGATCCACCCCCCAGGCGTGCGTGACTCCTCCAAATGCCCAGAAAAAGCATGGGCGTCTTCCCAAGAGATTGGCGGCAGCAAAAATGGCGAGCGGCTCACCAGAGCACCACCACGGCAGTGACGGGGGAAAGGGCCCAAGAAGCTTCGGCTCTTTGACAAAAACGACCCCAGAAGGGGGTTTCTTTGCTCCTGGACCCTACAAAATAAACACACAGCAACAGCAAGGGGTCCAGGACAACAAAAATGGGCGGTTGAAGCGGGGTTTGGCGTAAAGAGGTGCTCGCCGGAGCAAGCTCCGACGAGGGGTGGATGATGAAAAATTAGACGCGAGTCAAGCTACTAAAAAGACGAGATGAAATCTAGCATTCCAACTAACCTACTGCACGAAAAATACGAAGAAAAATAGAATAAAAAACCACCTCTATTGGTTGGAAACCAAGAGGAAGAACCTAACGGCCGTTGGCCGGAGATGGGGGGCGTGGAGCCGCTCCTTGGCCGCGCGCGACCCTCCTAAGCAGCTGGAGGAGACCCTGTCACCGTCTCCAGTCCAGAGCATGCGAGGGGAAGGTCTTTGCTTGGTCAAAAAGGGTTCAAATTTTGAAAATGGAGGAAAGGGGGGTTTTTGAAGCATGGCCGAGTGGGCTCCTTCGACGAGGTGAACGAGGCGCATCAGAGGTCCAATCCCCAAGATAATCACTGGGCGTGTAAGATCACATGACGAGGAAGAAAAGTCGTCAAGGGACCATCACGAGATAATGCAAGGAAGTGCCTCGAAAAAAATCGACAAAAACGACAAAAAACTCATTCTGACGCACAGCAGGGAGGAGGCAGGAGAGTTGACCAGCGGGTCAACTTTCCTAAGCCACCTGGTTGGTCCACGTGGACCAACCAGGAAAATCCCTGGAAATAATACTTATAAAATCTATAAAAAATAGAAGATGATTTTATTGATTTTTAATTATAAAATGAAAAATGTTTATTATTTTATAAATTATTTTATTATGATTTTTATTTATTTTTATGAGACATATTTTTACAAGTTTGCATTTATACCCTTATAGGTATCTATATCTATGTATTTAAGTATTCTATTTTTATTTAGGTATTTTTAATATTATTATTTTTATTTATGATTTTATAAAATTATAAAATACTTTTATATACATAAATATATTTTATTTTATTTTTATGATATGTTTTGCATATTTAATAAAATACAAGTGTATTTTATATAGGTATAAGTGTATGTATAATACCTATGTATCAAATATATACAAGTATTTTTATTTGAGTTTTAATGATGTTTTTATTCTGATTTTAATATACATAATTATTATAAGTATTATTTACAACATTATAAAAATATAAAATTATAAAAATAATAAATAAATAATAAATTGAATATTTTAACATGTACAAGTATACAATAGGGGTCCAAAACTCAACTTTCAAACCGTAGCTCCGCCAAATGCGAAACCACCGCCATTAAATAGCTTATTTTCTTATACATACAATTAAAGGTGAGTACGCTGCATTTGGAGTTTTTATTTGTGAGATACAGGTCTGGGAAGTTGGCATTCTGGATTTTTATTCAGACCATAACTTTTTATCTGTACATTATTTTTCAGTGAAATCAATTTTGTATTTTTCTTTATTAAATTATCTACAACTTTCATGTACAAAGTTTCTTTATTTGATGTATAAAAAGTGGAACCAAAAATAGGTCCCAAAATGAATAAAGAATGAATAGAACGTATAGGTATTTTATCTATATTTTTGACCTTATCTCCCCCTACTTTATTCCTTGTCGGCCTATTCATCAAGATGCCTAGGTCTCGGGGTTTCAGGTCATAAAATATTTACAATATTTTATTCTTTTTCTTTTCTTTTCTTTATTCTATAATTTTGGCTTTAAAAACTGCATTTTATACAATATTTACATACATATGCATGAATGCTAAAATGCCTATATTAAGCCTATTTACATGCATTTACTAGGGTTTTTAAGACCAAAATGATAGAATAAAGATGATGAAACGTGGATTCATCATCCCCCTATACTTGCCTTTGCTAGTCCCTAGCAAACACTTATGCAATAAGTGCAGAAAAGAAAAACAAAGAAAAGAAAAAGAAGAAAGTGGATTAAGTGAAATTATCAAACTTGTCTTCACAAAATCAAAGTTTGGAGCTTAAGTCGGACCTTTGGAATTTTAGTGCGGGCGGAACCTTAGTGAGAACCGTGTTTGAAATTCAACAGTCCTTGAGAATCCCAAAACTCTGTCCAAGTCTCCTCAATAGCTAGGTCAGAAATACTTCAACTCATATGCAAACCCTTACGACTATGAATCTGACTTGTACAGTGTAAGTGATGGTGGCTCTCCCCAACCAGAATGACAAAGAAACTGACTTCTCCAGTACGACAACCCAATGATTCCCCAATCCAGCAACTCCATCCTCGAGGAGCGGGGTATTCCCTTCTAAGTTCAAGTGGCAACCAGCTCAAGAGGAGGGGGTGAAGAGAAGAATTGATGGTAGCCAGTGTAGCTACCTATCCTGGGATGCAAGACCAGTGTAGTCAAGTCATCCAGCTGCAGGCTCACATGATATGACTTTGATGCTCAAGCTTGCTTATTGACTTTGTACATACTTGCAGGCCTTTTATTTTTGTACATGCCTGAACTTCTTTTTTTTCCCTTTTTTTTAAAATACTATTCACAGCAGCATTTACATAAGGAGTTTTTCCTCTTGAGCCAGTAGACTATCCCTCTTTTGAAGCTTTATCGCAACCCATAGTCTCCTGTCTTTAGACTTCCTTATCACTGGACGGGTTGGGGTGCACTTCCCTCCCTAGAGGAGGACAAGTGTTTCCACTTGTGTGCGTCTCATACCGGCGAATCCAATCCCCTCACCACTCCAACTGAGTTGAGCCATGTGAAAGGTGCAGGTGTCCAAGTTAGGTCATTATCAACAAGAGTCGTGCGTGTGCTCCGAAATACTCTACTTAGGCAGTCAAGAATCCATTGAACCAAGTCCCGTGATCCTCAAAGAATTAAGTCATCTAGACCTGAAGTACCTCAAACCCAGTTCCTATAAGGTTCCTGTTATTAGGTAGATTATAAGGTCCAATCAAGCTCCAATCTCCGGATTTTACTTAGACTTGTTCAACTATCAAACTCAATCCGAAAAATGCGAATGCTATGCAATGCAATGCAGAAAATATTTTTGTGATGCAATTTTCAAAGATTTTGAACTTTTTATGGATTTTTGAAAACATGATGATGATGCATATGCATTTTTTTTCAAAAAGATTTTTCAAATGTTTTTGGATTTTAATTTTGCAAATGTTTTTGGGATTTTTGAAAAGAAAAAGTTTTGGCTGAAAACTAGGTGAAAAATATTTACACGGGAGTGCTTCTTATATTTACAAGAAGTGGATTTTAAGACTTTACAAGGGTAAGTGGTCGATTTTATACATATATACATAAGCTGGATTTTGGTGTGATGTGTATATTCCTCAAACTTATTTGACACAAGTTTTTCACACAATTTTTGAAAACTATAGTCCAAAATAGTTTTTACAAACATTTTTGCAAACAATGCACATTTGAAAATCATTTTGCAAAGGCTTTCAAAACAGTATATATAGGTTTTTCAAATCATTTTTGCAACCATTTTTCAAACCATTTGCAACTCATTTTTCAAACATTTTATTTCACACAAAGAAAAGAAATTTTACAAAACACACATTTTTACAAAGGTTGAAAACATGTAACAAAATATTTTCAAAATAGTTTTCAATAAATGTTCACAAAGATTTTCAAACTATTTTTCAAACATTTTGCAAAAAACATTTTCACCTGATTTATTAATCAGTAAATACAAAAAGAATTTGAGGAATAACCACATCTTTTTATTATGGATTTTTAATGAATTTTTATGAATTATTAGCCATATTATTAAGAAAATACGAAAGTACGAGTTATGGCTAAAGTATATACGTAGTATATACGACCCCCCTATACTTAGCTTGAGCTATGTCCTCATAGATCAGAGAGAAAAGAGAAGACATAACTCGTACTAAGTATAGGCAAGTCTAAAAAATAAATAAATAAAGGAATGAACCAATGAATGGGAAGTTGACCGTCCCCCCCTATACTTAGGATCAAATAATCCTAAGTATAGCAGACTGTACACAACGCAGGGAGGGTCAAGGGTGGGAATGAACAGATCGTACTCAGATTGTCTCCCCCTATACTTAGGGTAAGATATCCATAAGTATAGACAAGAAGAGGAGACAATGGAGAGGATCGAAAAGAATAGAACAACTCGAGGTGCACACCCCCCTATACTTAGGACAAAGTACGTCCTAAGTATGGAAAACTGTCTACAAGGGCGGCACCTTTTTGATAGATGAAGAAGATAGAAAAGGAAAAGAAGAAAAGAAGAAAAGAAGAAAGGAAATTAAAAGATGGATGAAGAGAGAGAAGGATATACACATCACTCCCCCTATACTTAGGGTAAAAGAAGCCCTAAGTATAGGCGACAACAGGAGTAATGAAACGGAACGAAGAAAGAGCACTCGACTCGTCCACCCCCCTATACTTAGGACAAAGTACGTCCTAAGTAAGGCAGACTCGAGGAATGGGTAGACGAGCAATACGGGAGATAGGAAGATATACCAGAAAGGATATACAACAGAGACGAATGTACAGATGATCAAGAAGGTTGAAAGCGAACCTTCTTGCGGGACCGCTGAGGAATAGATCTGGTGTGATGCAGGTCGACATCGGGGTCCACAGTGGACGGAAGACGATCAGGGTCGACAGAGTGAAGATCCTCAGTGTCCCTAGAGTATAAAGGCATAGACGGGGTAGTGGAAGAAGTACGGCTAGGTCCGGCCTTGGGAGTCTCGCTGATATCAAAGTGAAATGGGACGAACTCATCATCATCGGAAGTAGTGTACTCGGAGTCGTCCTGCGAGGTGTCGTCCAGGTCAAAACCAAAAGGCACGAACTCATCAGTGGAAGTAGTCGAACTCTGTTCGTCCTCTATAATCTCAACTGGATCATCTTTCTCATCAAAAGGCCCGAATCTCTTAAGAAAAGCAACTAAATCAAATTCGGCCTTAGTCTCGTCAGTATCTACATGGACAGGAGCGGACTCATCAGTGGAAGTAGTCAGAGCATGTCCATCCTGTATAGTCTCTAAATCTGCCCTCTGCTCAATGGTATCGATCGTGTAAATCCCACGGATGTCATCAACACATCGCCAATCACAGGAAGCAGTAACACCAAGGTCTATGCTTTCCGAGCTTTCCTCGTTGGAGAGGAATTCTCGGGTCTCATCATCGGTCATGAAGAAGGTCTCTTTAATATCCTCATAAAGGTCATAGTCCTCGGGGTCAGCCAAGACAGGTGAAGTCATATCAGGTGCAGGTCTCTGGTCGGCAGTAGGTGCGGTGATCAACGCTTCGCTCTCATCAGCAGGACGGAAGCGAATCTCTCCTGATCCGTAATCAATAACGACCCTCGCAGAGGCGAGGAATGGTCGTCCCAGGATGATTGGAGAGTGCTCCCCAGTGGAGGTCTCCATGGGCAATACGACAAAATCAACGGTGTAGCTCGTGCCCTGAATCGAGATGACGACGTTTTCAAGGATACCCTTCGGCCTCTTGATGGATCCATCAGCAAACTGAACGATCATCCTGGTCTTCTTGAGAGGCCCTAAGTGAAGAGACTGTACCAGCGAGAAGGGTATGATACTGATCGATGCACCGCCGTTAGGAGAGTGTGATCACATGTGTGGTCAGAGATGGTGCAGCTAATGAAAGGTGTGGCAGTGTTCCTCTTCTTAGGAATGGGACGGTGTGTGATGGCGTGGGCAGTGGCCATGGTCAAGATATGACGCTCAGATCTGCTCCTCCACTTTCTCTTCTTGGGAAGAGGAGCAGATAAATCGGTCATGGCCTGCTGAAGTGGGGCACGGATAATCTCATGAATAGTAGCCACCACTTCAGGTTCAGATAACATTTTTTTTTGAATTTTTGGACTTCCTCCATACAAGGGAGGAAGTCGGAATCAGCATATACACGAGGCATGCCAAGAGCAGTCTGTACATCGGCATCCTCGGGGTCAAAGGTGGGACAAGGTGTGAATGAATGTGTGGTCAAAAAGTCTGGCAAGTGGGCGCTCTCCTCACAGTCCGACTCGATCGTGTGTCTCCCGAAATCTTTTTGTGTTTTTAAAATTTTCTCATTTTTTTGTATTTTGGGCGATTGCAAGCTCTCATGGAAATCCTCGAGTGAACCCATATCATCAAATGGTGGAATATCATGGTCGCTCTTATTTGTACTAATGAGGTGGTCAATCCTCTGTCTCATATGATCCATCATCTGGGTCAAGTGCTCAAGGGTGGACTCCATGAAAGGTGACTCCAACAGCTCGGCCTCGGGTGGATGTGAAGGTGGGTAATACGGAAGTGGAGGTGGCTGTGGGTAGAAATCCGAGGTCTGATACTGTGGCTGAGGCGGATATGTACAAAAGTCAGGAGCAAAGTCCTCCTGGAAAAAAGGAGGTGGACCAGCTGGAGTGAACGAATAGTCCGCAAAATCCGGATAAAATACGCTCCAGTCGGCCATCTCGAAAACAAAAGGAAAATGATCGGGAGAGCACGACGGTCAAGTCAAGAGAGTGGAGAAGAAGGCGCAAATGCGCGGGGATGATCTAGGACACACACAAAACAATCGCAAGCAAAAATGAAAACAAGTCAAACCCTCAATTCACCTACTCAACTCGGTGAAGACCACAAATGCAGTCTTTTTATCTTGTCTGTTTTAGAGTTAGGCGAGAAGTCCAAAATTGCACAAACACTTAGGGGACTGAATATGGGATTTGGGCACTAACCTTAGTGTGTGCGCGAGCAAGTAAAACGAAGACAATGAGGGGATTACTCGCCCAATACAAGATTTTCTTTTTGATCGGTTTTAGGGTCAAGTAAAATTAGCAGTCCCAATTTTATTGATTGTCACTTTTTTTTAATAAGAAATGCACGGGCCTAACGAGGAGTCGATTCCTTTAAGCTCCTATGTGATCAAAATCAGAGGTAGAGGAGCGGGAAAGCAATGCAAGCGGCAAAACGATGATGAATGCTAAAGAGAAATGCTCACCTTGCCTCCAGCACTCTACATGCAAGGATGCTCAGCAGAATTGAAACCTATCTATATGCAAATGCAAAGCCGATGAAATCGTCCTAAGTTTCACAAATTGCTATTAGCGGAAAGAACCACAAGTTAACCACCAGTCCTCAACCCTAGAGTCCGGTCTAGGCTCACCCCTCCTCTACTCAACAAATTGAGGGTAGGAGAAAGCGCTTTGCGGGGAGAGCTCACGGCACGACGGATTGAAGATGATGAATCAACTGTTTAAATTTGACTAAGTCCAAACGATACTATAGGAGCATGCAAGGTATTAGGTGTTTGGCCTTAGTCTATCGCAAGCAATCCTAAAAGCTAAGGGCTCAATCACACAAAAGAAATAAAAATCGGAAAACAAAACAAAATAAAAGAATGCGAGAAAACCGTGAAAACCGCGGTGAGCCCCCAGGTGAACAGACACCTGGAAGTTAGGCTCAAGAGTCCAAGTCCGGGTGTACCTGTATTATTACAAATATAGGTTGCTCTCTCACTTAAATTACAAAAATAAATGCGGGAAATAAATTCTACAACTAAAGGTGGAGCTCGGTCTTCAAAAATCTCTCTTCGTCTCCTCGGTGCTCGGCTGGCAGATGACGGCTTCACGTGGGTGCGTAGGCGCCTAGGGTGGAGCGCCTCCCTCGATCCACGGTTCCTCGCACAAAGTCAACAAGAGAGGGGGTTAGACAGCTCAACAGATATATCAAAAATAAAGGAAATAAAATAGCGAAAAATAAAAGCCGCGAAATAGACAATAAATCATAAACACAAACAAGACCCGAACTACGCGCTGTTGCTCCCCGGCAACGGCGCCATTTGTTGAACACGGAAATCGGTGATCTTAAGTTCCACACAAGGTGGGAACTCAGTCGCTGAATCGACCACGCGAAATTCGGATTAAAACAACAATTAACCCACAACAGATAAATCAAGCAATGAAAGTAAATGTGCGGAGTTAAAATTTATTATAACTCTACAACAAGATGTGTATAGTGCAAGTATGTGTAGAGGTCGAACACAGGGAGCAGAAAGGCTAGATCGGGGCAAAATTGCACAAAAGTGTACTTGTGTGTGAATGTGGTCAAGTGTCTACTATGGTATTTTTTGTGGGTTTTAAATTTTATATTTTTTTATTTAATTTTTAATTTTATATTTTTGTATTTTGATTTTTAATTTACTGATTTTTATATTTTCTTTTTGTATTTTATATATTTTTTATTTTCTTTTTCAATATTGGAGAATAAAGACAATGTAATAAAAGACAAGCTAAAGTATTTATAAAAATAGATAAAAATATTCAAAAATAAGCAAATAAAGTCTTTTTGGTCTTTTTATACTTTTTTACTGTTTTTGTAATTTTTGGGTAATTTTTAGAATGTTTTTGGTATTTTTAATTAGCAAAATAAAGCAAAACAGTGAATAAAATGCAAGGCTGAAAATAAAATGGAGAAATAAAATAGCAAACAGTAACAAAAATTCTCCAAATTAATTTTCACTTAAAGACAATTAAATAAAGAAAATTTAGACACCAAGATTATATTTTTAGGATTTTTGAGGAATTTTTAATATTTTTATAGAGATGTTTAGAGTTTTGTGATTTTTAGGAGATTGGTTTTGTAATTTTTAGTGATTTTTGGACTGGAGTTAGAACACAATAAAAGAAACAATATATATTTTTTTGGGATTTTTCTGAGGCGTTTTTATATTTTTTTCTAGATTTTCTAATGCAAACAGTGCTGAAAGTGGAAGTTTTTTATTTTTAATAAATATAGAAATAAAATAAAAACAAAAATTGTGGCGTGGAAGTACAAGTTCCCAGGTGCTTAAGCCTAATTTTGTGGAATTTTTGGACTTGAAATGATGATCTAATTAACTCAAACAAGCATACAAACATGACACAGCCTGGCAGGGGCTTTAACGTAAATATACAAAAGGCCAGGGTTGACCACGGAAAATCTCCACAAAATATTTTACTAAATAAAAGAGTTCTTGGTCTAAATATTAAATACAAAAAACGCAAGCCTCTACCTGCAAAATACCCACGCGTACGTGCCACACACGTGTGCTTGGCTGGCAGGGGCCTCTTCGCAATTACACAAAATTAGATGGGCCGATATGCAAAATTTGCGAAAAGCTTTTAACAGCAGATGAAAGATCCGGTGCTAATTGCGAAATACAAAAATTGCGGGGGTTGTGATAGCAAAATACCCCCGCTAGGCACGCATCCGACGGCGGTTGATAATTCACTTATGCCACGTGTCGGACGAGCAACGCGCGATACCCCTTGGGCATGGACGGTCTTGATCAAAGGGGGGGGGGCGAGATCAACGGCAACTGTATGTGCCCCCCCTCTCCTTCGTTCTTGCGCAGGTGCGGCTGGGAAGCGCGGCGCGCGAGCGGCGGCGCGTGGGCTTCTCCTCCGGCGGCGCGAGATCCACCCCCCAGGCGTGCGTGACTCCTCCAAATGCCCAGAAAAAGCATGGGCGTCTTCCCAAGAGATTGGCGGCAGCAAAAATGGCGAGCGGCTCACCAGAGCACCACCACGGCAGTGACGGGGGAAAGGGCCCAAGAAGCTTCGGCTCTTTGACAAAAACGACCCCAGAAGGGGGTTTCTTTGCTCCTGGACCCTACAAAATAAACACACAGCAACAGCAAGGGGTCCAGGACAACAAAAATAGGCGGTTGAAGCGGGGTTTGGCGTAAAGAGGTGCTCGCCGGAGCAAGCTCCGGCGAGGGGTGGATGATGAAAAATTAGACGCGAGTCAAGCTACTAAAAAACGAGATGAAATCTAGCATTCCAACTAACCTACTGCACGAAAAATACGAAGAAAAATGGAATAAAAAACCACCTCTATTGGTTGGAAACCAAGAGGAAGAACCTAACGGCCGTTGGCCGGAGATGGGGCGCGTGGAGCTGCTCCTTGGCCGCGCGCGACCCTCCTAAGCAGCTGGAGGAGACCCTGTCACCGTCTCCAGTCCAGAGCATGCGAGGGGAAGGTCTTTGCTTGGTCAAAAAGGGTTCAAATTTTGAAAATGGAGGAAAGGGGGGTTTTGAAGCATGGCCGAGTGGGCTCCTTCGACGAGGTGAACGAGGCGCATCAGAGGTCCAATCCCCAAGATAACCACTGGGCGTGTAAGATCACATGACGAGGAAGAAAAGTCGTCAAGGGACCATCACGAGATAATGCAAGGAAGTGCCTCGAAAAAAATTGACAAAAACGACAAAAAACTCATTCTGACGCACAGCAGGGAGGAGGCAGGAGAGTTGACCAGCGGGTCAACTTTCCTAGCCACCTGGTTGGTCCACGTGGACCAACTAGGAAAATCCCTGGAAATAATACTTATAAAATCTATAAAAAATAGAAGATGATTTTATTGATTTTTAATTATAAAATGAAAAATGTTTATTATTTTATAAATTATTTTATTATGATTTTTATTTATTTTTATGAGACATATTTTTACAAGTTTGCATTTATACCCTTATAGGTATCTATATCTATGTATTTAAGTATTCTATTTTTATTTAGGTATTTTTAATATTATTATTTTTATTTATGATTTTATAAAATTATAAAATACTTTTATATACATAAATATATTTTTATTTTATTTTTCTGATATGTTTTGTATATTTAATAAAATACAAGTGTATTTTATATAGGTATAAGTGTATGTATAATACCTATGTATCAAATATATACAAGTATTTTTATTTGAGTCTTAATGATGTTTTTATTCTGATTTTAATATACATAATTATTATAAGTATTATTTACAACATTATAAAAATATAAAATTATAAAAATAATAAATAAATAATAAATTGAATATGTTAACATGTACAAGTATACAATAGGGGTCCAAAACTCAACTTTCAAACCGTAGCTCCGCCAAATGCGAAACCACCGCCATTAAATAGCTTATTTTCTTCTACATACAATTAAAGGTGAGTACGCTGCATTTGGAGTTTTTATTTGTGAGATACGGGTCTGGGAAGTTGGCATTCTGGATTTTTATTCAGACCATAACTTTTTATGTGTACATTATTTTTCAGTGAAATTAATTTTGTATTTTTCTTTATTAAATTATCTACAACTTTCATGTACAAAGTTTCTTTATTTGATGTATAAAAAGTGGAACCAAAAATAGGTCCCAAAATGAATAAAGAATGAATAGAATGTATAGGTATTTTATCTATATTTTTGACCTTATCTCCCCCTACTTTATTCCTTGTCGACCTATTCATCAAGATGCCTAGGTCTCGGGATTTCGGGTCATAAAATATTTACAATATTTTATTCTTTTTCTTTTCTTTTCTTTATTCTATAATTTTGGCTTTAAAAACTGGACCACAAGTATACAATAGGGGTCCAAAACTCAACTTTCAAACCGTAGCTCCGCCAAATGCGAAACCACCGCCATTAAATAGCTTATTTTCTTCTACATACAATTAAAGTGAGTACGCTGCATTTGGAGTTTTTATTTGTGAGATACGGGTCTGGGAAGTTGGTATTCTGGATTTTTATTCAGACCATAACTTTTTATCTGTACATTATTTTTCAGTGAAATCAATTTTGTATTTTTCTTTATTAAATTATCTACAACTTTCATGTACAAAGTTTCTTTATTTGATGTATAAAAAGTGGAACCAAAAATAGGTCCCAAAATGAATAAAGAATGAATAGAATGTATAGGTATTTTATCTATATTTTTGACCTTATCTCCCCCTACTTTATTCCTTGTCGACCTATTCATCAAGATGCCTAGGTCTCGGGGTTTCGGGTCATAAAATATTTACAATATTTTATTCTTTTTCTTTTCTTTTCTTTATTCTATAATTTTGGCTTTAAAAACTGCATTTTATACAATATTTACACACATATGCATGAATGCTAAAATGCCTATATTAAGCTTATTTACACGCATTTACTAGGGTTTTTAAGGCCAAAATGATAGAATAAAGATGATGAAGCGTGGATTCATCAGCTCTCCACCTCAGAAATGGCAACTTGACAACCCTCCCCAACAAGGTAACTCTATGACCTCAATCTGACCACTCTTTCCTCGAGGAGCGGGGTATTACCTTCTAAGTTGAAGTTCAACCGGCTCAAGAAGAGGAGGAAGAAGAGAATGGGTCAAGGCCAGTGTAGCCAAGTACCCTTGGGAGCTTGACCAGTGTAGCCAAGTCTCCCTGCTGTAAGCTACATCAGGTGGATCATGAAACCAAGCTTTGCTTATTGCACTCTATATACATACTCCGGTGGGATTATCATTTTCTATCAGACCCACCATTTTTTTGGAGTTATTTTCTTTTTGCACATTTTTTTTCAAGTGCATCTGTACAACATATACATGTGCAGCATATATACAAGGAGTTTTTCCTCTTGAGCCAGTAGACTGTCCCTCTTTTGAAGCTTTATTGCAACCCACAACTCCCGTCGTTAGACCTCATGGCAACCAGACCTAGTTGAGACGCACTTCCTTCACTAAAAGAAGAAGAGAGGTTCCGCCTAGAAGTACTACCCTCATATGCTACCCCAAGTCAAGGAAGACTGCCTCCTCACCACATCATCCGTAGAGAGCTCAATGCATAGTGCTAGTGTCCAAGTAAAGCCATTGTCTATATGAGTCATGTGTTGTTGTTAAGTGCTCTACTTAGGCTCACTGAGATGACATGTGATCATAGCCTAGTGGACTCAAAGAATTAAGTCACCATGGACCTGAAAAGCCTTAAACCTAAGCCCTATAAGGTTCCTCTTAGAAATTAGGTGGATTAAGATCTTAATCAAGCTCCATTTCTCAATTTGATTCCAGGCTAGTTTAAATGTCAACTATCATCCAGAAAAACTATATACATATGTACAAAAGATGCTTATTTACACAAATTTTACAATCTTGCAAAATTTTTGAAAAATGTTTTGAAATCATGAATGGATGATGCATGAAGTGCAAGTTTTGCAAAAAGATATTTACACACATTTACACAAGATTTTTGCAAACTTTTGATTTTCAAAACATTTTGGAAAAAATTTTGTACTATATACATAATTTTGATACAAAAATATTTACACAAGCTTTACACAAAAGATTTTTGAAATCATTTTTACAAAAATAATTTGTACACTAGCTATTTATGTGCAAATAAAAGAAGTTTATGTACATGAAAATTTTTTAATTTTTGTGATTTTTAGCCAATTTATTTATTAACACACTCACACAAAGTACGAGTTATGGCTAAAGTATATATGAAATATATACACCCCCCCTATACTTAGCTCGAACAATGTCCTCAAAGTCAAGAGCGATGAAGAAGACATAACTTGTGCTCGGTATAGGGAAGTGAAGAGAAAGGCTATATACAAAGACGAATGAATGAAATAGAAAAGTCAAAAGGGTCTCGGGTCTTCCCCCTATACTTAGGATCAAATAATCCTAAGTATAGCAGGCTGTATACTAAGGGAAAGCCGAGTGGAGAATGTACAGGGTCTACCCCCCCTATACTTAGGGTGAAATATCCCTAAGTATAGGCAACAAAAACAGGGGTAGGCAGAAACACAAAGAAAATCACGAATATCTACAAGAAGGAGGTGCATCATTCCCCCTATACTTAAGGTGGAGAACCTTAAGTATAGGCAACACAACAGAAGTGACGAAACAGAACGAAGAACAACCCGGTGTCTCCACACCCTATACTTAGGATGAGCAATATCCTAAGTATAGCAAAGATAATCCTAAGCAAGACCTGGGGTGGAAACAATAACGGAAGAAAGAAGGATCAAAATAAGACGAAACACGTATATACAAAAGAGTACAATGTTGAGGTGCCTCTCAACAAGCGCTAGGTTTTATGCCCCTGGCTGGGCGCAAAGGCTAGGACAATGCAGTATCAAGGTTCAGGACGGCATCGGTAAGTCGAATGCCGTACTGTTGTCGCAGTCTCGGTGTGAGAACAACGACGAACTCAACAGTGTAAAATAAGACACCCAGGTATGCAATCAAGCGGGTGTCTGCTACCGGCCAATGATATGAGAATAAATGATCGGGATCCGGTAGCACAAAAGAAATTATCGGCTCTGGATCAGACTGGAGTGAGAGTATGGAGCCGATGAAATCAAACGTGGAGAAGGATGGATCAGTAATAGAATCCTCCACGTCAATCAGTGTCTCCAGCAGGTGTGGGCAATCAAGATCAGGAGACTCTCTAAGCAGACTGATATTCGATGAATAGAATGGAAGAAAATCAGGCAGATCATCGAATATCTCCCGGCTGGGCTCATCCTCGCGAGGGTCGTCGAGGTGAGAAGAATCAGAATCAGAAAGATCTAAAGACTCGGTTTCGTGTTCCGCCAGATCGGAAGCACGCCCAGTAGGTGAAACCGAGTACTCATCGAATGCGGCATCCTCCCGCAGATAACCCTCGGGGAGAGATGCAAGATCAGAAGTGACTAGAAGAGGATCAGGATCTAGATGGGCATCTGCGCTGCTATCAAGTGTCCACTCAGTGCACCAGGCTGCATCATCATCGAAAGTGTAGGTATCGGCAATCTGGAAACCGGAGAAGGTACTAGTCAACACCGCAGAAGCTGGCAAAGTGTCTGCAGCTGATCCTCGCTCTGCGGCTATGCTGGCTGTCAGCTGGTCCTCAGCAAAGGTGTCTCTCTCATCAGAGTGGAGGACAAAAGGCTCGAAGACAGGACTCTCTGTGTCTGTACTCTCAAAGTGGTGTCCCTCATCGAGCTGTGGCTGCTGGGCTGAGTCCTGGTGACTGTCTGCATCCAAGAAGTATCTCTGCAGGAAGGAAACTGAATCCTCCGGGATTGGAAACTGAAGCAGTTGAGTAAATGGCTGCAAAAGCTGGGGCTCCTCCGGTTCCTGGAGTATCAGAAGATATGATATCCAAGACTCGTCGACTGGAAACTCTGGGGCTACCTCGAACTCCGGCTGGAAAACCAATGGGAACTCAAGTAGACTCTGGGTCTGAACCTCTGCTATGGAAGTCATCTCCTCTGTCCGTGGTGTTGTCAGTTCCATGTCCTCGGGCTGGTGTGTAGAAAATGTCTCATCATGTAAAGTGACACACCGCACTGGTACTGCCTCGTCTGCATGTGTTGTCCCGACCAAGGCATCTCATGTAGAAGAACTCTGTGAAAGTAGCCTCGAGATGGTATCCAGTAGGTGAGTGTCGGAACTGCGGTGTGAACCACCACATGTGGTAATCACCAGTGATATCTGCTCTGCGGTCATCCCCCGCATGGAGATCTCTATCAAGTCTGTAAGTTGAAGTCCGTGCTCAGGGAATCTCCTCAAGAGGTCAAGAAACCTCGGCCATGCCTCGTGCAATGGCTCCTGGGGGTTAACTGAAAAGTCCACGATCAAAGACCGCATAAACTCTGCTCTTCGTGGAGGGAAGTATCTCTGCAAGAACTCTCGGCGTAGCTCTCCCCACGTCTCGAATGTCCTCCCCAATCGTCGGTGCCATCTCATGGCTCTATCGTGAAGCGTGAAGGGGAAGGTCCTGCTCATCAGTTCCTCTGCAGTGACATCTAAATATCTCTGTGCTCTACAAAACTCCTCGAAAGCTGACAGGTGAAGATAAGGCTCCTCGTGCGCCTCTCCTGAAAATGTCGGCAGTCGCTGAATGTAATCCAGATCCAAGACGAATGGACCTAGTGTAGAAGCTGACTGAGCTCCATGTGCCATCTGCTCCTCCATCCTTCTGGAATAGGATATGTCTGCTGATCTCCACTGCTCTCTTGGGTCACCAACGGAGTGCGCTCTCAACTCAACAGCAGCATCGTCCGGGTCTCGCATCTGCTCTAGCTGGTATCCTCGGACGTCTAGCACAACATTCCCAGAGTGAAGGGATGAAAGGGAGGGAGGGAGCGGGAGATTGATCGGAGATCCGACCTCCCTAGAAGGTGGACAGGAATGATGGTCAGAAGATGGAGAAGAAGCCGTAAGAGTCGGCTCATAGTGAGGGGAATCCATCATCCAGGGATAAGGGAGAAGAAGAAAAGAGAAATGAAGGGAGGTGAGGGAGGGGAAATAGATGAAGGAGGATGAGAAAGGATTGAAGGGATCTGGCAATCAAACAAGATGAACAAGCAAACCCCCAATTCACCTACGCACACAGAGCTGAAGACCGAAGGGATCGGTCAATTATCTTGTCAATTTTATTTTAGGTGATCATCCAGTCTATCAGAGCGATTACGTGAGGTCAATAGGTATCCAAATCTTTCTCAACCGACTGTCCCGTACTGAAAGCCGGTAATCAGTCAAGAAAAGATCGAAGGCTCTATCCTAATGTGCGGATCACTCTCTCGCTCATCCAAACCAGACAAGGAGGGGGTTACTCTCCCCAAGACAGATTTTTAGTGAAGTATCTTTTAGGTCAAGTATGATTAGCAGTCCCGATTTTATTGTTTTTGTTTTTAATATTTTTCAAATAAAAACAAACGGCCTAACGAATTTTTCGGTTCTCCTGGTTATTTAATCCAAAACAGGGGGAGAAGACGAAAAAGCCGATGCGCGATGAAATCAATGATGCATGCTGAGTCAGAAATGCGTACCTTGTCTCCAGCACTCTACATGCAAGTGATCCGCGCAGAATTTAAAGACTTAAAGTAAACTACCTAAATGATGCAACGGGAAAAACCGAGTCCTAGATGAGCAATTTTCTACACGCAGAACCGTCTAACCGGTCACCGACCTCCAAGCCAAAGAGTCCGGTCTTGGCCCACCCCTCCTCTGCCCGACAAATCGGGGATAGGAGAAAGCGCTTTACAGGATGGGCTGCGGCACGTAGGCTACGAAGGAGATGAGTCGGTTATTTTTATTAATTGATTATTAGTGAGTCCAATTAGCATTCTATAGGAACATGCAAGCAATTAGGTGTGGGGACCCTACTAATTACGGCACAAGCAAGAGAAATTCCTAAGTCTAGGGGCTCGATGAAAACCGCGTAAACACCGGAAAAGGCATTAAGAAAAGAAAAGAAAACCGCGTAAAAAGCCGCGAAAAACTCCTAAGGGTCCCCCGAGCACGCCGGTGCTCGGCGAAACAGACCCGCTAAGTCACAAGTCCACAAATGTCCAGTCTCTGAGTGTCCCTGTATTATTACAATAATAGTCAAATAAAAAGAAAACCTCTCCCACTCAACTCTCTCTCACTCTCTCCTGCGGCTCCGTACAGAAGGGAGCCGCCTCCGAGTCTCGCGGTTGCGTCGGCTTCTCGAAATCGGCCGCCTCGGTCCTCGGGCCCTCGCAAGAAAGAATAGAGTGGTCAGACCCAAAATAATCAAATAATCAAATAAGAAAAATAAATGAAAATGGAAATAAGGGTATATGTGCAAAAATGCAAAATAAAATAAACATTCAAAATAAAACAAAAATAAAAATAGAAGAAAAAGAAAATAAAACAAAATAAAACAAAAATAAAATATAGACAAAAGCCGCGAAAAAGCCGCAAGCTCTGAAAGAGCCGTGAAAAGCCGCGAAAACAAAAGCGAAAGTAAAATCAAAACTACTAAGCTGTGCTCCCCGGCAACGACGCCATTCTGATGAGCTATCTGAACGACTAAGGTAAAGGTACTAAATAGGTCGTTGCGACCTCGGTCACTCAGATGCACTCAATCAAGAAAAATGAACCACTCAATAAAGATAAAATCGATCAAAACTCAAAACAACAGTCCTGCTATTGGATTAACCTGGTATAGCACCCAGGGTCGAACTCAAGGAGCACGGATTGGCCTCTCGACCTACGAAGTAGTAAAAAGAAAGAAAATAAAAGAACAAAATATTTTTAGTGGTTTTTGAGTATTTTTATATTTTTTTGGATTTTTAATGTATTAAGAAAACAAGAAAAGTAAACAAACACACAATTCAACAATTTATTTAAAGCACTAAAAACCAACCAAAAATTCAAACAAAAATATTTTTATGTGTTTTATAATTTTTAGTGTTTTTGATGAATTTTTGAGAATTTTCTGTATTTATTTAATTTTCTAAAAATCAAACAGTGACTAAAATAAAGGGTACTATCCAGCCGAGCCAAAAAGCCCTAGATAAAATATCTAAGAGCCTCAAAATGGCCGGGAGGTAATTTTCCTGTAAAGAAGATAGAATGAGGAAAATTTAGGCACCAATTTTATTATTTTTGGGTTTTTAATTTAATTATTAGAATTTTTATAAGTTTTTAAGTGTTTTAAGTTTTTAGTGGTTTTCAGCAATGAAAAATAGCCAAAATTGGCTAGAAAATCAAACTAAGCAAGGCAAACAGTAAATAATTTTTGTGGAATTTTTAAGCGAGTTTTAATAGTTTTTTGTGATTTTTAAAGTGAGACAGTGACAAAAATAAAGGTTTTTGATTTTTTTTAAAATATCAAATGAAATAAAAAATGTCCTCAAAAATCCACGAAAATTTTACACCATGGCAGGAGCCATGTGTCCAATTTTCGTTGGATTTGGAGGTTATTTGCTATTTTATCCAAAAATAAAGAAAGGGTAATGTGCACAGGGACCAAAGTGCAAATACCCAAGAGTCTGGGGGGTCTGGTGCAATTTTCCCAGCAAAACACGCGCCACACGCGTGCCTGGGGCACTCAGGGACCCAAATGTAATAAAAATAAGTCCCGAGGACTTATTGGTAACATGTACCAAAAGTCCAGGGGCCTATCTGCAAAATACCCAAAATAACACGCACATGTGGAAATATATCACGCACAGGGGTATAAATGCAAATAAATAAAACTTTTCATTCATTCAAGAACAACCAGAACTACAGGGGTCTCTATTGCAAATAAACCAGATAAACACGTGACGAAGCACGTGGCATACAACGCACAGGGGTATATAAGCAAATAAAATAAAGTACGGGGTCCACTATGCAAATAACCCTAAAACTAAACAACTAACTTCAATATTTACAGGACTAAAATGAAATAAAAAGAAAGACAGGGCCTAAGGGTAAATTACCCTTTATTATGCAGAGCGGCTGGATGGACGCCACGTGGCTGATCTGGCGGTCTGGAGCGACTGGGGGTCCAACGCTGCTCTCCTCGGAAGGATCCAACGGCTGGGGCTAGTCCACGTGGTACATCGGACGGCTTCAGGCGCAGATGGCTAACCCTCGAACCGAGGACGGTCCAGATCTCTCCTTCTCCTGATCGGACGATGACGGCGGCTCCAACACGGACGGTTCAGATGAACCTGGAGCGAGAGGGACGATCGGACGGCTTCTGAAGGTCGTGGAAGAACAGATGGCCGGCGAACTTCGCCGGCCTCGTGCGCGCGCAGCTGACCTCCTCGCGGGGCGCTGGGGATCTGAGAAGCTCCGGCGTGAGCCTCCGCGTCGAGTGGGAGTCTCCGATGACCCAGCCGAGCTCCGAGGAGCTCGTGCGAGGTCGGCGGAGCTGGGCCTCCTGGCCTGAATGACCAAAGCCCTCAGATGGGCTTCGTAGCACCTGTAAAGTGAACCAGAAGACTCGCGGGTCGAGGGCAAACTTCCTCGACCCGGTTAGGCGAGGTGACGGTGGCTCGTGGGTCGGAATGGCGAGCTCCGGCGAAGGTGGTGGACGGAGGAGCTCGACTCCCAGCTCCTGTGCGAGCTGGGTTGGATAGAAACGTGGAGAAGATGCGCGGGAGGAGGGCGAGGGCTATGGCGATGCCCGATGATCGGATAGTGGTCGGAAACGATGGGAATCGAAGATGGAAGGCGGCGGCGCGATTTGGGGGTAAATGAAAATCAGAGAAAAAGATAAGCTATCGGAGCTACCTGGGTGGTCGGAGAGACTGGGGAGGAGCTGTTGATGCTCCTGGTCGTTGCCTCAAGGATCGTCTCCCTCCGAGGCTCGGAGCTCACGCTGGTGGCGGAGCTACGGCGGCTGTGCTCGCCGGATCGATGGAAACGCCTCCACTCCTCGCTTCGACAGCGCCGCACGCAAGCTGTCACTCTCGCGAGTGCGCTGGAGCTCACATGAGGTGGATACGAGTAGCCAAAGATGGTGCAATAGGGTGGCGGAGCTCGAGCTAAATATGGCTAGGGGTCCGGCTAAGAGAGGTCCGGGCAAGCTCTGGAGAGCGCGGATCCCGAGGATGCGGCTCCGGCGAGGATGTCGGATGAGAGATTAAGGATTCGGACCCAGGGTTTAGTGGAATGGCGATCGGGTCGAGCGGGTAAAAGTCTGAGAAATCGGGTCCAGAGCTCAGATCCGCGGGAGGTGGTCCTGGGGGGGGTAGTTGACTGGGCGGTCAACATCCCCAGGACCCAATAGGAATGGGCCACGTGGCTGAATTTTGAAATGAAAATTAAGGGTAGCTAGGGCCCGATTCAGCAAAAACTTAAAACATGAAATATTTTTCTTTTATTTTTTTCTATTTTTTAGTGATTTTTAATTAATTTTTGGAAATAAAAATAAGGTATATACATAGTATGTACTATATAGGTATATGTACACAATTAGGGTTTTTAATTTTTGATTTTTTAATTATTATTTTTATACCATTTTATCCTCATTTTATATTTTATTTATTTTCATTATAAAATAAGGAATAAAAAGATATTTTTATTTTATTTTTATTATTTATATACATAGGTAAAATAAATATATATGTACATCTATATACATGGTATATGTGCAATATATTTTTGTATTTTTAATTTTGCTATTTTTATTTTGTTTTGATTTTAATTATTTTTATGTTCTTTATTTACAATATATAACATAGAATATTTACAAGAAGTTTGGAAAATAATTTTATTTATTTACAAGGTTAAATAAATACATAGAAGTGGTTTATGTACATGATGAAAGGGGTGTTTTAATTCTTTTTGTTAACTTTTTCTTTTGTTTTTATATTTTATAAATATATAAGTGTTTACAAGCATATTTTTGGTGAGGAAAATATCTTTATTTTATTTACATAAATATTTACACATGAGCTCCTATCTCCCTCTACTTTGGCTTTTATGCGGTCAGGCCCATGCTGAGCCCTCCCTTGGGTTAGGTTGCTCAATATTTATTCTAAATATTTCCCTCTTTTTCTTTTTAATCTTTATTCTTTTATTTTTGCACAAAAACATGCTAATTATAGATTTTTACACAATGCATGCTTTTGGTAATTATTTCTATTTACACATATCTACATGTATTTGCAAAGGTTTTTGTAGCTAAAATATAAGAATAAAGAGTGATGAATGAGTATTCATCACCAGGGCAATGTCTGGACAAGTAATAGTGACGTAAAGCAGTTTGCCCAGTAGGCGTATGTATCTACCAACATCTTATGTTGCTCCCTCCTCGTATATTCGTCCTTTAGGATCCATAGGGATATGTGTTGGTTTACAACCAAGCATCCCTGTTTCCGTTAGTAGATCAGTGGCATATTTTCTTTGGGACATAACTAACCCATGCTTTGATCTGGCTATCTCAATCCCCAAGAAGTATCGTAACAATCCCATATCCTTAATCACAAATTGTTTTGCAAGGTGCTTTTTTACTTTGGCAATTTCTTCATAATCATCTCCTGTAAGGATGATGTCATCAATATACACCAGCATTGCTATTGTACCATTCGAACTCCTCTTCGTGAATAAGGAGTGGTAGGATGATGATCTCATGAGTCCAATTACTTGCAGTGCTACAGACAATTTGTGAAACCATGCTCGAGGACTTTATTTTAGAACATACATTGCCTTGTGCAAAAGGCATACCTTCTGACACCCCCTTCTTCCTTGAAATCAGGAGGTTGTTCCATATAGACGACTTCATGAAGAACACCGTATAGGAAGGAATTTTTGACATCTAGTTGATGCAATGGCCAATCAAATTCAACCGCGACAACAAGGAGAATTCGTACTGTCGATAAGCGAGCAATAAGTGAGAACGTGTCGAAGAAGTCGATGCCATAGGTTTGCGTAAACCCTTTAGCAATTAGGCGAGCCTTATATCGTGCAATAGAGCCATCTAGGTTGTATTTTATCGTGAACACCCATTTTGAGCCGACTATTTGACAGTCTACTCGAGGATCCACAAGTGTCCATGTTCCTCTGGACTCAAGAGCGGTCATCTCTTTCTTCATTGCTTGATGCCCATGCAGATCTGTTAGGGCATCAATGTGGTTTTTTGGTATGACCATCTTCGAGACAGCATATGCGAAGTCCTTGTAGGTAAGAGCAAGCCTCGAAAATGACATGATAGCAGAGATGGGGCGCCTTGTGTGATATGCAGAAGGACATTGTCGTGTTGTGCGGCGTTGAGCTATTGGAAGATTTCCTGAGTGATCACCACTACCTGCATGTCCGTCAGATTCCAAGTCCTGAGATGGGGAACATACCTGAGGAGGTGGTACGAGCCCAGAAGGAGAAGGCAGGGGCCCCTGTGGAGTTGGTACAGGTAATGGAGAAGTCGAAATATTTTGTGGAGTTACGTGGGTGGTAGATACAGAGAAGTAGGGAATTGACACAAAGAAGGTAAAATCTGCGCTGACATAATGTTTTCGATTCCGTGGATCAAAACATCTGTATCCTTTTTGATTTGTAGCATATCCTAAGAAGACACATTTGATAATTCGGGCAGCAAGCTTATCTTTGCCGGGTGTGCTTAGATGAACAAACGCAGTACATCCAGAGATTCTTGGTTGCACATGATAGTTGGGTTTGTTGGAAAAGAGAACTTCAATAGGGATTTGTTCATGGAGAGTTGTAGACGATATTCTATTAATAAGGAATGTAGCTGTGAGGACCGCATCACCCCAATAAACGGAGGGGACATGATAGTCAATAAGCAGTGTGCATTGCAGTATCGAGAATGTGCCGATGTTTACGTTCGGTCACACCATTTTGTTGGGACGTGTGAGGGCATGTGGTTTGGTGTATAATCCCTCGTTTAGAGAGGAAGTTTTGTAGGTCATGCGACAGGAACCTTTGTCCATTGTCAGATCGGAGGGTTTTAATTGTACGACCAAATTGAGTTTTTATTTCAATGATGTATCGAGTAAGGAAACTATAAGCATCAGATTTATTTTTCAAGAGAAATGTCCATGCTACTTGAGAATAATCATCAACCAGGAGAAGATAATAACGATGTCCCAAGCAGTTAGGATACCGACTAGGGCCCCAAATATCCATATGAACTAGATCAAAGATATCAGTATAATGTTCATTACCAAAGGAAGGATAGGTGGCATGGTGATGCTTCCCAATCTAACAGGCTTCACAGGTGATATTAATTGAGGGGGATAGTTGCGAGAGAAGGCGACAAAGCTTGTGGACTAAAGGATAACCCAATCGTTGATGCCAAAGGGTGGTGGATGACTGGCCTACAGAAGTTCCAGAATAGGCAAACATGCCAGATGGGTAGTCAAGGTGGTAGACCTCGCCTTATTCATGGCCCGTACCAATCGTCCACCCAGTCAGTATGTCCTGAAAAACACAAATTGCCGCATTAAATATAGCTCGGCAGTTAAGCTCCTTGCATAATTGGCCGACCAAAAGCAGACTAAGCGGAAAATCATGAACTAATAGGACATTATTTAGCTCAATTGTAGGGGTGAGGTGCACATCCCCAATGCCTTTTATCGGTGATGATCTACCATCTGCTACTTGAACAGTTTTTCCTGGCTGAGATGGACAGAGTTTCCGGATGAGGCGTAGATCTCCACATAAATGGGTGGAGGCCTCCGTATCAATAAGTCAGTCAGAGTGGTTATGGTGGCTACTTGAAGCAAGAACGATACATGTTTGAGCGATGGCAGCGATATCTCCGATGGTCTCATTGGGGTTCATCTGAGACAACCGTTGCATGAGTTCCTCGAAGTCCTTTCAAGGGATATCGATTGAACATCCTTCAATTTCTATTGTTACTGCTCTGGCTGAAGGTCCTAGACGACCATGCTTGTTGTAGCACACCGCTTTGGTGTGCCCTAATTTGTGACAAAATAAAACACTGCATAGGTGATCGACCTCATCCTATAGATTGACGACCGCGACTTCGGCCCATGAAGTGGCCTTTGAATCCTTGTTCGGAAGCTACGAGAGCTGTTGTTTGGCTCATAATCTCTGCAGAAGGATTTGAAGGAGGAGGTATTCTGCACAACGTGTTGTATGCTTTCTCCATAGTTGGAAGAGCAGCTGCAGTAATCATCTGATCTCGAGGAGCGGCAAAGGTTTGATCCAATCCGCTTAAAAAGGTCATAGTCATCATATTCTACCGATGTTGTCATTGTGCGGGACAAGTACATAGAGGGGCACATGCGTCGTAGCTCGCAACAAGAGAATTGAGAGCAAAAAAATATTCTGATAGCGATCGCCCGTTCTGTCGCATATGCATTGATGAATCCACATTTCATCATCTTTATTCTATCATTTTGGCATCAAAAACCCTAGCAAATGCCTGTAAATAGCATTAATATCATCATCTTAGCATTCATGCATGTGTATCTACATAGTGTATAAAATGCTGTAATTAAAGCCAAAATTATAGAATAAATAAAAGAAAAGAAAAAGAATAAAATATTGTAAATATTTTATGACCTGAAACCCCGAGACCTAGGCATCTTGATGAATAGGTCGACAAGGAATAAAGTAGGGGGAGATAAGGGCCAAATACCTATATTTATTAATTCATTCTTTATTCAGTTTGGGACCTATTTTTGGTTCCACTTTTATACATCAAATAAAGAAACTTTGTACATAAAAGTTGTAGATAATTTAATAAAGAAAAATACAAAATTGATTTCACTGAAAAATAATATACAGATAAAAAGTTATGGTCTGAATAAAATTCCAGAATGCCAACTTCCCAGACCCGTATCTCATAAATAAAAACTCCAAATGCAACATACTCACCTTTAATTGTATATAGAAAAAAATAAGCTATTCAATGGCGGTGGTTTCGCATTTGACGGAGCTACGATTTGAAAGTTGAGTTTTGGACCCTCATCGTATACTTGTACTGAATAAAATATGCAATTTATTCTTTACTCATTATTTTTGTATTTTTATATTTTTATAATCTTATAAATATTACTTATAATAAATATGTATATTAAAATCAGAATAAAAGTACAAAGAAAACTCAAAATAAAAAAATCAACAAGTATAAGATCATACAGGTATAATACCTATACTCAAACCTATATAACATACTCTTATAATTTATTAAATATATAAAACATATCAGAAAAATAAAATAAAAATATATCTGTGTACATAAAAGTATTTTATAATTTTAGAAAATAAGAAATGAAAATAATAAAAATAAAATACACAAAATAAAAATAAAATATTAAAATACATAGGTAATATACCTATATAAGGCTAAAAAGTAAACTTGTAAAAATGTACCTCATAAAATAAATTAAAAATCATAATAAAATACTACATAAAATAACGAATATTTTTTATTTTATAATCATAAATTAATAATGCCATTTACTATTTTTAAATTAATTAATAAAACATTTTTTTAGGGTTTTTCCTGATTGGTCCACGTGGACCAACCAGGAGGTCAGAACCGTTGACCAAGGTCAACAGTCTGACCTACCCCCCTGTAGCTCTGCGCGCCTCGTTTTTCCCCCGCTTTTGCGGATTTTTCGAGACGAGGTCTTTCATCTAATGAGGTCGATTCCTTCTGCGAAGACCTCCCCCTACCATCCATCTAGCACGCCCAAGGCTCTCCTTGGGCTGTGGAACTCTGAATCGAGCTGCTGACCTCGATCAAGGGACCTCCTGCGTCAACCATTCAAAACCACCCCCTTGACTCCATTCGAAAATTGGACCCCATTTGTGACCTAATCCCTCCATCTCTCTGAGTCCCTGACCGGCTGGTGGTGACAACATCTCGCCCGCGTCATCGGAGACGAGCTGGGCAAGGTCTGAGCGTCCCTTCAACCTCCGGTGGTCCAAGCCGTCGAGGTACCCTTCCCTCGCCCCTCCTGGGCTCGAGGCAGTTTAATCCCCTTAGTTTTCGTTTTTATTTCGTTCGTTGTAGTCTAAGCTTCATTTTCATCTTTGCATACACTTCTTTCGCGTATCGATTCGCCCAATCGATCGTAGCCGGAGCTATCTCCGGCCACCGCCATTCTCCGCACCTTACGCCGCCGCATATCTCCATCCCTTTGCGCCACGTGATCGGGGCATTTTGCCCCCGATCATATCACCCATCTTCTGTGCAGGTACCTGGACATTCCAACGCATCTGGGGCGTTTTTGGGTCTTCGCCGGAGCACCTGGAGCTTCGCAACTTCCTCCTCGCCGTGGAAGAGCACCGCCGTTCTCCGTGCCATTCTGTTGCCTCCAGACGTCAGAAGGACCCTGCAGCGATCTCCTGGACCCATTTTGAAGCTGTCGACCGCCGGAACAAGGAGATATAGCCGGAGGAAGGTCGCCACGGCGGACCTTCCTCCCTGTTCTTCCATCGCCCCCCTTTGCCGTCAGATCAGGAGCTGTTCGTCCAGCCATCCTACAGCCGTTGGATCGGGAGGGCTCAGGGCCGCCCGATCAGTCTTCACGTCTTGATCGTAGCCGTTGGATCGCGAAGGGGCATCGCGGCCCCCTGTGCTGACACGTGGTTAAGTGGGGTTCATCCCACCGTCGGATGCGCCGTTTTCATGGGTATTTTGCACTCCCCGCCTGTGAAGTTTTTGTAATATTTTATTAAGACTCAATCTTTCATTTTCTGCTATTTAATTTCTGTAAATTTTGCTAAAAAACCCCCTGCAGTTGTCTTATTTACATTTTAACCCTTACCAGCCCAGCGCACGTGCGTGGCACGTGCGCGTGGACATTTTGCGGCCAAGGGCCTAGCAGTCTGTGGTTTTAATATTTAATCCACTAAATATTTTGTCACGTTATATATTTTTAGTGAAATTTACATTTAGCCCCAAAAACTTTGTCATATTGCAAACTGGTCCCTGCCAGGTCACGTGCACAGTGCGCGTGACCTTGGCATTTTTGCAGGGCCACCCTTGCGGGTTTGGGCATTTAATATTCACTGCAAGAACTATTTTGTTTAGTTTAAATTTTGTGGACATATTGCATTTGAGCCCCTGGTTGTTTCGACATTTACCGTTATACCCCTGCGAGCCCCTTAATTTGTGCTTGCTTTATCTATTTAATTAAGGGCTCATTTTAATTCCAAAAATTCTAAAAATTTGAACTTAAGCTACTGTGAACTTGTGCTTCCACGCCATCAGTTTAGTTGTTGATTTTATTTTATTTTTTTATTTATTAAAAATCAAAACATGCTTTTTATTCACTGTCTAGCTTAGAAAATGCCAAAAAATATTAAAATCCCTCGAAAAATTCCAAAAAAATTCCCTAGTGTGTCTTCTAACCTATTTTAGTGTCAATCCAAAAATCACTAAAAATCTCAAAAGAAAAACACTAAAAATTCAAAAATACTCAAAAATTTCAAAAAAATATATAAAATCAAAGAAAACTCCAAAAATAGCAAACTCAGTTCCTGTTTGTTCTAGATTTTATTCTCTTTATTTGAAAATTAGTGTGAAAAATTTTGGTTGCTGTTTGCTAATTTTAATTCTTATTTTACCCCTAGCCAGCAGCTTTGTCACTATTTCCCCTTATTTCAGTGTTTAAAAATACCAAAAACACCTTGAAAAATACCCCAAAATCACAAAAAAACAGTAAAAAAACCTAAAAATATCAAAAATATTTTATTTCTGAATTTTTGGTTATTTTTGCACATTTTTATAAATACTTTATCTTGTCTTTTATTACATTGTCCTTATTTTCCAATATTGAAAAAGAAAAAATATATAAAATATAAAATTATAAAAATTAGAAAATTGAAAATCAAAATATAAAATTAAAAAATTAAATAAAAAAATTATTAAAAAATTTAAAAATTAAAAACCCACAAAAATTCCTTTGATTGCTTGCTTAGTGTAGACACACTCACACTTCACTCACTTGTGCACATTATTTTGAACTATCTTGTTTGCTCCCTGTGTTCGAACTCTCTGCATACTTGCCATTTACATCATTTGTGCAGAGTTAAAAATAAATTTTAACTCCACATTTATTTCTAATTATTGATCTTTAGTGTGGGTTAATTGTTGATTTTAGTTCAGGATTTATCGTGAGTCGTCACAGCGACGGTTGTCTCCGCCTTGTGTGAGACACCACTTTTAGACTCCTTGAATTTTGGCTAAATCATGCATCAACTCATGAAAAGTTTGATACATTTTGGTAGAATTTTTATCCTGTCCATATGTGGTGAGCAATGATTTCCACATGTCATACACACTATCGTAGTAAACCAGTTCTTGTGCCATCCTATCGATAACGCTGACCATTATCCATGAGCTTGCCATGCCATTGTCTTTGACCCATGTGGCATATTTACCAATCTTTTTGGTTGGTTCGGCTTCTAAGAGGATGTGTTCCTTCTCATAGCCATGCACAATCATTAGGAAAATACGAGACCACAAGGAATAGTTTGTGGATCTAATTTTGGAATTGATCCGAATGAGGGTAACTTTGTCTGATTCCCTCCATCGACTTCGGATGCAACGACATCACTAGATGCCATATTTGTGTTGTCGGCACCTATACGAGAGAGTCGAGTACTCTCCTATTAATTTTTTTGATGGACAGCGGAATGATACTTATCAAATGATTCACGACATCAAAAAATAATCAAAGGACGGATGTTGGAATCCATGGTTGTGAATAGAGGACCAGTGCATGAGAATCGATACGGCGGTATCGATTTATAAAGGCCCTGCATGAGCTCTGCTCGAAGGAGAGGGAGTAGACATGCTGAAGGTGAAGGCATGTTGGACGTGTGCGGCTAGGATCCGCAGGAGATGTCGATGCACAATGTTTGCTGACGTAGAGGCGGAGACGAGGGCGTGCAGGTGTGAAGACGGAGGGCTTGCTGGTGGCGCGCACAAGCGGAGGCACAATCTGGAGGCGGAGGCGCACGCTGGAAGCAGGCGGGGGGGTTGCAGGCGATCGGACCGAGGAACTTGGGGGATGCGATTGGGCTGGATTACAGGGGCGATAGGGCTCGCGAGGGGTTCGGGGCCAATTGGGTTGGGTTGCAGGGGCGATAGGGCTGGGTCGTAGGAGTGATGGGGCTGGGTGCGGGGATGCGGGGCAACCGACGATAGGGGGTCGGGGACGTCGGACGACAGGCGATGGGAGGGGGGCGGGGCGATCGAGAGGGTTTGGAGGCGTGGGGCTGATCTACGCAGGAATGAGGGGGTGGGGGTGATGAATCCACATTTCATCATCTTTATTCTATCATTTTGGCACCAAAAACCCTAGCAAATGCCTGTAAATAGCATTAAAACCATCATCTTAGCATCCATGCATGTGCATTCAGATTGTGTATAAATCACTGTAATTAAAGCCAAAATTATAGAATAAATAAAGAAAAGAAAAAGAATAAAATATTGTAAATATTTTATGACCCAAAACCCCCGAGACCTAGGCATCTCGATGAATAGGTCGACAAGGAATAAAGTAGGGGGAGATAAGGTCAGAAATACAGACAAAATACCTATTCACTCTATTCATTCTTTATTCATTTTGGGACCTATTTTTGGTTCCACTTTTTATACATCAAATAACGAAACCTTGTACATGAAAGTTGTAGATAAATTAATAAAGAAAAATACAAAATTGATTTCACAGAAAAATAATGTACAGATAAAAAGTTATGGTCTGAATAAAATTCCAGAATGCCAACTTCCCAGACCCGTATCTCACAAATAAAAACTCCAAATGCAACGTACTCACCTTTAATTGTATATAGAAGAAAATAATCTATCCAATGGTGGTGGTTTCGCATTTGGCGGAGCTACGGTTTGAAAGTTGACTTTTGGACCCCCATTGTACACTTGTACATATTAAAATATTCAATTTATTATTTATTTATTATTTTTACAATTTTATATTTTTATAATGTTGTAAATAATACTTATAATAATTATGTGCTTTTAAATCAGAGTAAAAACATAAATAAAATACAAATAAAAATACTTGTATATATCCAATACATAGGTATAATACCTATACTTATACCTATACTTTTTATACTTTTATTTTATTAAACATACAAAACATATCAGAAAAATGAGATAAAAATATATTCATGTATATAAAAGTATGTTATAAATTTATAAAATCATAAACATAGATAATAATACTAAAAATACCTAAATAAAAATATAATACTAAAATATATAGATCTATATACAATAAAGGGTATAAATGCAAACTTGTAAAAATAATTCTCAGAAAAATAAATAAAAATCACTAAAAAATTCTTCATAAAATAATAAACATTTTTCATTTTATAACCTAAAATCAATAAATTCATTTACTATTTTAATTTGATTTTACAAATAATTTCCATTCTGAATTTCCTGGTTGGTCCACGTGGACCAACCAGGGGCGGTCTAGAGTTGACCTCGGTCAACTCCCTGACCGAGGCCTGCCACCCCTCTGACGCCGCGATTCTCACCCATTTTCAAGAAATTTTGGCGCTCAATCCGCTCGTCCTTACCCTTCGATTCCTTCTTGGGAATTCATCACCGATCATCACTCTCCCACGCCATCTCTTCGGATCACGCCAGATCTCCATCATTTGCGCGTGAGCCTCGCTTCCAGGAGACGCCATCGCCACCTACTTAACCAACCCCCCATCTTCCTCCCCAAGTTTGAACACCTTCGGTCCACCCTTCAGCGCCATTCCCGTGCTCCTGAGCTCCGTGGAGGTGACAGCTCCACCGCCAGCCCTTCAGCCAAGGCGCGCGAAGTCGGAGGCGTCTCCACCACCTCCCGCAACTCCGGCGGTCGAGGTACCCTTCTCTCCGGTCTACACCGTCGAGGATGCCATTTCACCCCTTTCTTTTTCGTGCAGTAGCTTAGTCTTAGTCTTAGGATCAAAAACCCCAAAAAAATTCGAAGTCTCATCGCCTGTATCGCCCGATTCGTCAACCTCGCCGGAGCGCAACTCCGGCCGAGTTCCCATCCGCCGTTCAACGCCACCTCGTCGCCACCGCGGGGTCCAGGCAACTTGCCCTGGACCCTCTCACCTTATTTTGCAGGTCCACGCGCAGTCAACGCATCTGGAGGGCCATTTTGAGTCCTCGCCGGAGATACCTGGAGCGTGAAGCTCCGCCGCCTTCGCGCCCGCATCTCGACATCCCTCCGGCGAATCCGAGCCGTCCAGTCCATAGAGGGACCTTCCAGGGAGCTGCAGCTCCATTTTGGAGCCCATCCACCGCCGAAGGAGCGAGATCGGAGTCGGGGAAGTTCGCCTCCGCCGGCCTTCTTCCCCGTTCTTCCTCCTCGCTTCTCCACCGTCCGATCGAGCCGCAGCTCCAGTTCGAATCTCGACCGTCCGATCGTCCATGCCCTGCCACCGTCAGATCTCTTTCTGAGATCTAATCTCAGACGTCGACGCCAACCGTCATCGACCGCTTCCGTGCTGCCACGTGGATAAGTGGTCCGCTTCCCGCCGTTGGATCGTTCATCGCCGCCAGCCGTTGGATGCGCGCCACGCGTCACCTGCAGAGCGCTCGAGCGAGGGTATTTTGCACCCCAACCCTCGCACTTTTTGTATTTACTTTTTAGTATTTAAACTTTCGTCTGTAGTTTAAAATACTTTGTAATATTTGCAAAACAACCCCTAGGCTTTGTTTATTTGCGTTTGGGTCCTTCGCCACGTCACCTCACGTGACCTGTACACGTGAGGGGGTGGGCATTTTGCAAGGATACCCCCGGTTGTTTGTGTATTTCGTTTAAGTCCATGAACATTTATGTCAAGTTGTAATATTTTGGAGAAATTGCATCGAACCCCCTGAGCTTTGTAATATTGCAAAAATACCCCTCCCAGGCGCGTGCAAGTCACGCGCCCTGGTGGGTAAATTGCAGATATACCCTTGCGGGTTTGGATATTTGTGTTTAATCCTCAAAATGCAAGTTTCAGAGTAATATTTTGTGGAAAAATTGCGTACGTGCCCCTGGATGTTTCACTATTTGCATATATGCCCTTGCCAGCACTGTTTGATGATTGGAGTCTTGTTCTAATTAATTAAAGCATCATTTTAACTCCAAAAATTCCACAAAAATAGGTTTAAGTTTCTGGATAAGTGTACTTTCACGCCACATATTTAGTTTTTGATTTTATTTTATTTTCATATTTATTAAAAATCAAAAACAGCCTTTTTGTGTACTGTCTACCTTAGAAAATACCAAAAAAATATCAAAACACCTCTAAAAATTCCAAAAAAATCACCTAGTGTCTATTTTATCCTATTTTAGTGTCAGTCCAAAAACCACTAAAAATATCAAAAGAAAAACACTAAAAATTTAAAAACTCTCAAAAACTTCAAAAAAATATAGAAAATAGTGGAAAAAACCAAAAATTGTAAACTCAGCTTCTGTTTCTTCCTTATTTTGTTCTTTTCATTAGAAAAATAGTGTTAAACATTTTTGCTACTGGTTGCTATTTTTAAATTACATTTTATTCACAGCCAGCCCTATTCCCACTGTTTTGCCTTATTTCAGTGTTTAAAAATACCAAAAACATCTTGAAAAATCCCCAAAAATCACACAAACAGTAAAAAAACCTTAAAAATACCAAAAACATTTTATTTCTGAATTTTTGAGTATTTTTGCACCTTTTTATAAATCTTTTAGCTTGCCTTTTATTATATTGCCTTTACTTTCCAATATTGAAAAAAAAAATAAATATAAAATATAAAATATAAAAATCAGAAAATCAAAAATCAAAATACAAAATTAAAAATTAAATTAAAAAAAAATATTTTAAAAAAAACCCACAACAATTGCTTTGATTGCTTGCTTAGTGTAGACACTTCACACACTCACACACTTGTGCATTCATTTGCTTGGACTATACTGTTTGCTCCCTGTGTTCGAACTCTCTGCATACTTGCCCTTTACGTCATTTGTGCAGAGTTAAAAATAAATTTTAACTCCACATTGTTTCTAATTTGTTGATCTTAGTGTGGGTTAATTGTTGATTAAATTCGGATTTTGATTGGTCGACACTGCGACTGAGTTCACGCTTTGTGTTGAACTTAAGACCGTCGAAATACGAGTCTATTACAGGGGCGATAGGGCTCGCGAGGGGTTCGGGGCCAATTGGGTTGGGTTGCAGGGGCGATAGGGCTGGGTCGTAGGAGTGATGGGGCTGGGTGCGGGGATGCGGGGCAACCGACGATAGGGGGTCGGGGACGTCGGACGACAGGCGATGGGAGGGGGGCGGGGCGATCGAGAGGGTTTGGAGGCGTGGGGCTGATCTACGCAGGAATGAGGGGGTGGGGGCGATCTGCGAGGGACAGTAGGGCAGGCGTCGGGCGATGGGGGGGAGGGTGTCAACGGGATGGTGTTAGGGCTATGATACCATGTCGAATGGAATCATTTTCCTTGATTAACATTAGTCTCCCTAATCCCCTTATATAATAGGGATTAGGGTTTACATAAGGGGGGACACCATTCTAGGAAATACCGGAAATATCCTCCACACATATGGTAATCCACACATATGGTAATTCTCAACACAGCTCATGAACTCAAGATAAAGCAACTTGTAGGTAATTTTGGTGAGTAGATAACCATGATCTTAGAGGATCACCCACTCAGAAGTGGCTATTTTCATTGGGAAATCATTGGGACACTCATTCTAGGTGAAACATGATAGGAAGATGACTAGGTCCCTTTGATGGGGGTTCTTGCACATCTTGTGTCTTGTTACCTTTGGGAATGTCTTCAACTCAAAATCTACGGATAAAAAGATAACCCGAAAAACCTACTAATCATATCCCTAATTCAATCCTCCCACCCCTCTACCAGATTGGATTCTCAATTCTATTATTACAGGATAACAATATTCATTCCCGCTCTTCCAAAGTTCACTCATCAATTACTACTCACTCCCATCTCGGAAAAAAGACTGGGAAGAGGAGAAATCAAAAAGCATGGTATTTAAGCTGGGAGTGCTTGGGTCACCCTCATTGATTCAAGTTTCCACATAGCCTTCAGTTAAGGTATTTTTACAGTATGAGGGAAATTGTTTTCAGTTTTCAGGGATCTTAAAAGGGCATAGCTCTCTCTCTCTCCCATTGTATTCTCTTTCTGTTATAAACCATGATTATAAACCATGATCGTATAGTCGCAATTTTGATGCCATCATCGAGGGAAAATAGATGAATGTAAGTTGGCACATTGTTGCTTGAGGTAGGAGGAGTGGCACAACAGGGAAAGGGATGGGGTTCAGAGGATGCTTGTTGTAGGGTAGGGGATCATGGGATGTCATGTATGCACGAGGGACACAACAATGTAGAAGGAGAGGGGACTCAAGGGTGGATAATTGTGCTTGACGTGGTGACATAGAAAGGGGTCTTTATTAGAGATACATAGATCCAGATTGAAAACACAAGGACATATCGCGAGGACAAATAGAAATCTATGATATTGTGAGGAAACTCTTACGAGGACATGTTGACTTGTTTTTAATTTCTCTTCTTTTACTCTTTCTGAGTCAGCACATGCGATATTTTTCTTACTTTTTAAACTAGAAAAAGTCCCATGCCTACCTTTCTAATAAACAATGATGCCATCATTTCTCTTTCATAAACACATTTTAGTGTCATTGCGTGTACACAAAAAATCTTGATGAATTTTAAATAATTTATTACAATGTATTAGTGAATTAGGTATGTACATGGCAAGTCTCGAATCAAACATGGAAGGAAACTTTCATAAATCTTTATTCATTTTTGGCATTATTTCGCTCTAATAGGACTCCTAATTTATTCTTGACGATTAAAATCTCTAAACGTGATGTCAATTCATCACAATATTCTAATTTTTTAGATATTCTAATGATATTTTCAAAATTTCAGAGTTTTTTTAGATTTTTTTGGTGAATTTTGAAGTTATACATGCCTAAATGTAAATTTCTAGTAACTACAACCAAAACTTTGGAAACCTTTTTATTTCAAAACCGGTGTCAACCGTGGTGTGACATTTCTTTATTTTATCTTGATAAATCAAATAAATTAGATTTTAAATTTATCGAGCTTATGAAATTACAATTAAGCCCTTAAAGGGATTGAAATGAGAATAATAAGCATATTAATTTAAAATATGGATTTTTTACAGAATATAAAATATTCAAAAATGTTGATTTGAATAAGAAAAGGAGTTTTGAAAATTACAGTCAGAACCAAATTATTTTAAAAAAATATTAAAAGAAAATAAATTTACAAACAAGCTTTTACTACTTTGGTGACTGGAGGTCCACCACTATCACATTGGCTATGTTAGAGATGTGTTTGGCCAAACAGATGCCAATGAGTGAGGACAAAAAGGCAGCGCTTAGTCGTAGCTGATGACAATGGGTGCAGCTAAAATTTGAAACTCAAGGCTCCAGCAGTATGATGTTGCTGTTGCTGCGGCATGGAGCTCACCCGATCGACGTTGGCTAGAGTGAAGAGAGAGGAATGCGCATAGAGTGCAAGGCAGAGAACGAGCAACCAATGGGGGGATGTCTACAAGGGCGGTGATGGTGGATAGTTCCCATTGTCGCCAGTTGATTGGTAGATGTGAAGGTGGAATAAGCAGTGGAATGTAAAGGGAAGGGGAACCGAGCTTGAAGATGCTGATGTAAGCGCCTTGAAGCGTTGGCGACAACACAATTTTAATCTGATTTTTTTATTTAGCACCTTAAGGCCCATTTGGTGGGATTGAGAAAAGGGCTTACAAAATAAAGCTAGTAAGAAGTGGCCTTTAAAACGCAAACGCAAGTTGTAGATATTATATTATATATAGATTAAATGTTATTAATATATTTATAATTATATTTATTAATAGGAAAAAATGGGGCTGCCCCCTCACCATTTTCCGGTATTTTTTTATTTTTTTCAAAATTAAATTCATGTATTTTCATCATTATATTATTCTAATATATCATTCCAATGTCGTCAGAAACAGAGACTCCTATGCCTTCCATCTAAAACAAGTAATTTTAACGATCTTATATTTACTGCAATCGCCCTGTTCTAGATGAAGGGCATATGAATCTATGTTTCTGACGAAATTGAAATGACATATTAGAGGGATATATTGATGAAAATAAATGACTTTATTTTTGAAAAAAAGGTCGGAAAATGGGGCGGGGCAACCCAATTGAACCCTGATTAATATATAGGAACTATGAAGAATATGTATACATGCAATATATATCAGATTAAATATATTATTATATATTGGTAAAATTTTTAGATATGATTATGAGCTATATTTTTTGAAATAATGTTGACTTATGTATTAGAATTTGTATAAACTTTATAATGATTTTGGAAACACATGCAATTTATAATGTATTTAGGTTTTATTTATATGTGTTATTTTTTTTACAGACACTCATATTTAGTGATGTGTGAGAGATAGTTTTATATTAATTTTTATTCTTAAAAGTTACTTTATGTAAACAGTTTGTGTATTAATTTGCATTATAATTCATTGTCATCTAAATATCATGCTTATTATTACGAAGCATACAATCATATATGTATTAGTTTTCTATAAATTTTATAAAATAGATTTATTTATTTAGTATGTTATAATTTATGTATGTGTAATAGAATTGCATATGTAAATTGAAAGTTATGATTGTATGATTATTTACAACATTTTGAGCATTATTCAGGTTTTTGTGGTATATGAAAGTTTTAAGGATTTTATATGCAATGTGCGAAAATAATGAAATGAGTATTTATGTACAAAAATGAGGTAGAATGCACAGGTTCATCATTAGATTTACATAATTCAAGCACATCAGAATGATGAATTAGTGACTCATCGATAGGTTAAGGTAGATTTTGCATATGAAAGAACCCAAATATTTTGGCATTTCTTGTTGCCTAACCATAAATTATTTTCAAAAAATACATTAAATGTATACAAATTCAGCTTTCGGATTTAAACGAGTTTATTATAAAGATTTAAAAGAAAGATAACAATTCTAGGGTTTCATAAACAATTAATAAAAGAGGGGAGACTAGATGTTTGGTGAGAGACATGGTTGTAGGGTTGTGAATGGCACGATTATGGATATATCGAGTCTCCTTGAAACAACTTGGATTACAATACAATCCATTATATTGGGTATTAGGTGAAAGTGCTTGCGAACACACTATAAAAGAGGATAATGCCTTTAGTTAATACTTAAATAATGGATGGATTGATACCCCATGAAATCTATTAACTGTTCCAAGAATACGTGTCATTTTATATAATATGCACACAAATAGATTATAAATAGTAAAATGTAGGTGCATAAACGATAAATCCTCGATTCATCATCTTTATGCTTTCATTTTAGCTCAAAATCCCGAACAAAACACATATAAATATCATTAACTCTCATCTCTTAACAAAATAACACCATCTGCTAATATTGTAAAATTAGTTAATATTATACCAAAATAAAAGAATAAAAAATAAAAGAAGAAGAAGAAGAAGAGAAGAAGGATGTAGATATGTACAATAGATACATACTGACCATGAACCCCGATATCAGGACAAGTATTGGCTGTGTTGATAAGGAATAAAGTAGAGGAGATAGTGTGAATTAGTCACAAAATCTCAAAAAATACAAAAAAAAACATTGTCTATTGTATCATACTCATAATAACTAAATTTTGTACCATTTTATTTATAATACATCACCTCAAATAATTTTATTACCTTCTTAAAAAGTATTTATAATAATGTATACTAAAGAATAAAAATAATTTCAAAACAAAGTCATGCATAGATAACATGGTACAACAAATCGAAAAAGATGCTACTTGAGCTTTGCAACTCGAAGGGTTGGGGGTCTGGGGGGTTAGGGGGGCCTAAAGAGAAAGACTCTCCTGCGTTGAGGACATACGAGAGGGCTTATGGGATCTAGTTGGATGGAAATACAATAAAGGTAGGGGAAAGAACATGATTTCCCGGTGTGGTGTATTAATATGGCCACTCGTCGAACCAAAGAGACTTGCAACCCGACGTCGTCATATAGAATTTCGTCGAGGCTTTCTATAATATAAATAATTCTAATTTGCGGGTCTGATTTGTTGACTTATGGTGGAGCGATTCAGCAGGAGAACTTTCTATAGTTCCGGGTCTTCGAGGGTTGAGGAGTTGGGTTTTTTTATGTAGACCTGGCGCCCCTTCAGTCGCATTTCCCAATCGGACACGTAGAACAATAGATATCGGAAAGGCAGTTCTTACAGGGCAGAGGGTAGAGATATATCTCCATCTATGCGCATGGAAATTAACCAAACTCATGTTCATTGTACTCAGCATTAAATTATCTTTAAAATGAAGGCAGTTTCATTAAAATCACGTTTAAAATGTGGAAATCGGTCTTTTGGGGTATCATGATATATGTACAATTATATATATTACTCATTCTTTATTTTATTATTTATATTATTGAATATATTTGCATTTTAACATATTTCACATATTTTAAAAATAATTATTTAGAATATAAATAAAAAATACAAAATTTAAAAAACAAAAATAAATAAAATTATTTATTATATAGGTAATTCATGCATATATTATATATAGTCTATTTATTTACTCTTATAAATACTGTATAAAAATATATAAAAATATATTTTAAACTCTTTTAATGTGTTTTAAACCAATAAAATAAAATAATAATAAAATATGCATAAAAATAATCTATAAAATTTTCATATCTTGTATATAGAGAAAATATAACAATATTCTACATATCACTAATTATTTGTACCATTAAATAAACTCATAAAAATAAAATAAAAATATATTAATAATTCTGAATTTATATTTAAATTAGTAAAACACAAAATAAAATATGTTTTTGTAAAAAATAAATAATTAAAAAATGTTATCCTTGTATATTTATATTTTACACTTGTAAATATCATTATTTAATTAATTTAACTATTTAAAATTAATTATATACTTTATTAAAAATTATCAAAAATTAGTTTATTAAAATTTTAACATTTTTTATTTAAATTATTTTTAATTTAGTTCTATTTAGATTATAGGGGGGATATTGACATTTAGATTTCATATATTATTAGTACTATGCACAAAAGGGAGGAGCACTATGAGATAGGTAATTCTCAAGTACGGAAAAGGTCCGACCTATTCCGACCAAGGCCATATTGAAACAGCTATAGCGCTGACTCCAAGTAATTATATTGAAGCAAACAATTAGTTGAAGATAACTGGACAACCACAATTAAAATATTATTCAAATCTGAATTCATTGGCTATTTATTGTGCAGTTTATCTTTATTTTTTATTTACTATTTTGTCCTGTAGTGTATTTTGTCTGTTTATGAGCTCAAAACCCATTGGCTGAGTTCATGAGGTTGTTGACACGACGGGTCAACACTTACTCCTCCTCTTCCGGACCCGTCTCTAGATCCACAAACCCGACTCCACATCCGGTAGACCCGACTTCGATCGATCCTCTCCGACCTCCATCAACCCGAGTCGACTCCGACCACCAGAGATTCCATCGTAACTTACTCTCCCGTCATTTTTTGGGGTTATTCTCGACACTTCCCCTCACGCCTATAAATCCTCTCCCAGGAGCTCGAGAAGCTGCTGATCCGCGTTTAATCCTTCTTTCTCCGAGCTTGAGAAAGTTGAGGATATGATGGTGACAGGAGCGGGTCCCAGACGAGCGGGACTGTGCCGAGGAGGTCGATTCGTGTGATCCACAGTTGCCGGCAAGCCTCTGGGCTGCCGTGCTGAAGCTTACAGCTACAACTGTTGAGGCGATCATCCCCATTCTTTTCAAGCTTACAGCTACAGTTATTAGGTTTTTACTCAAAATTACATATATAATTAAGTTTTTTTAGCATCATCTAATCTTTCTAAATTTAAGTAACCATAATATGTGTTACTTTGCATGTAAACTATAAAATAAGATATAATATTGATAATGTAAAACAAAAACTTGAAGTATAATATATTAAATGTACCTAAAATATAATTTTTAAACATGTATTTTTATATGTGCGGGCCAGGCCGGGCCGGGATTTATGGCACATGTCCACGGCCTGCCCAGTTGATGGATGGGCCAAAGAGCGGGCCTGGCCGGGCCGAGTCATTTCTAAAATATCTTGGCCCATGCTCGGCCCATGAGCGGGCTGAGCGGGCGGGCCTCCAGCCCATTGGCCAGGTCTAATCCCACGTGAGTGTTGACGTTTAATTGCGTGTGCACCCTTTATGCTTTTTTATTTTTAGATTGATCCACAGCAGCTGCACGTGAATTCATCACGTGACATTCTGTGGTGTTCCTCTACATAATACTCTTCTACTTTGCTATTTCCAATTGAAGTTTTATTTCACTAAATTACATATATGTCCTTGTTCAGATGCATTTTATTCCATTGCTTTTATTTTCTGCATGAAATAAATGCCGTGTGATAAAAATAAATTGAAAATAGTATTAAATAGCTAATAACATGTTCTATTAGCAGTAAAATTTATTTCGAAAATTATTTTTATTTACTTTTTTTAAATTTGTTTCCAACTATGAAAATCCACAAAAAATAAAATTTATGTGCAAAATTCTAAAAAAACGACTTTGCTATATTTTATCACCTATTTCAAATACACAAAAACCGAATAAAAATTGCAAAAGAAAACCCTAAGAATTTAAATATTCACAATAAAATAAAAGGTCATAACTAATTAAATAAAAATCCTAAAAATACGCACAATACCTTGTTTTCAAGGTATTTTTATAATATTATCAAAACAATTGCCACTATTTTATATTTTTATGATCATAAGAACCTCCCAATTTTCATAAAAATTATTTTTACAACTTTAATTCTATATAAAATTCACAAAAATTCTACAAATCACTAATAAATCCATAAAAATATGAATTCCAAAAACATATTTATTTTTGCACATTTTGATTGATTTATTATTTTTTGAAAATTCTAAAATGTTTTTTTAATTCACTTATATATATCCTTTTTCATAAATTTCTTTCACAATTAAAAATACAAAAAATTTACAAAACTTAAACTATATTAAAATATAAAAAATCAGAAAATAAAAAAATTTTAAAAATATAAAATACATAAAAATATAAAATCCGTAAATATATTGACATAAAAATATATAAAATGCCATAAAAACTTAAAATCCAAAAAGGCAAATCCTTCAAAAAAATCTGAAAAATTGTTTGGGGGATTCGAATTTTGGTATGTAGTTTGGGGGGAGCCATTGCTCAACCACCAGACCATGGTTCTATAACATACTTAGTACTGTAGTTCTTTCGAGGTGAAATTTGTTCAATTTTAGTTGGCCTTTGACTTTATATTTTGCAAACCTTTCCATATAATTATTTGCATGCCATTCTAGACTAGCAAACCACGCTTTATGTTTTCTTGAAAATCCAACGAGTGATTGAGTAGGAGATCAAGGAGAGAGCTCTTGTTGTGATTGTCAAGGAGCATCATTAAGGTTGTAGCCTAATTATTTACTCTCACCATAGAATGACGTAATAATGATTATAGCCGATTTCTCTTTTACACTTCTAATTCTCCCCATTATTATTTCTATTATGAATAAAGGTGATTATTGTTGGTTCATTCGTTTATCATTCATTTGTTAGATTGGTTTGTAATTTTGCAGGTATAGTGTTCTATGTGTGTTGTTTGTGATTGTTTGTTGAGTAACACTATGGCCACGTTCGGTTGGGGGGTTACCCCCTACTTTGGGTGGGTAACCCCCCAAAACCCTCACTTTTAACCCACTAATGGGGCTCATTCCCTTCCTATCAAAAAAATTGTATATTAGGGTAAATTACAATTTGGGTCTCCATCTATGGGTCTGATCCCAGAATGGGTCCTGATCTTTAAATTGTAACGATTCGGGTCCCATGACCATTTAGGAAATGTAAATTTTGGGGTTCATGATGAATATGCCTTTGTTGGGAAGGGAATGGGGGTTGGGTTTCAACTTTTAAAAAAGGGCATACTCGTCATTAGCCTCAAAAAGTTCCTTACATTAATGGCCCTGGGACCTGAATCGTTACAATTTAAAGATCGGACCCATTCTGAGATCGGACCCATAGATGAAAACCCAAATTGTAATTTACCCTATATATTATACATCATATCATCTAAAAATCATAAAATACTCAACTTCTACTCACTATTTCAAACGTCAATACAATCACATCACAATAATCACCCACTTTTTCAAATTTCAATACAATCATATCATAATAAATACCAACTTTTTCAAATTCCAATAGAATCACATCACACAAACCCTCCCAACCCTTAACCCACCAACCAAACATACAAACACAAAATCGAGTTATCCACCCCTGGATAACCCACCAACCAAACACCACCTATCTGATTAATAAGATGTATAGTTGTGGAAATGGGACATTACAAGTATAACCTCTCAAAATAGAATAGGAATGGGAATGGCATTCCTTTTCAACCTCATTCCCATGGGATTGAGTTTTTTCCCTGACTAGGCATTTCAATCACGGAAATGCCCTGTCAGGGCATCCGACCTCAACAATTCCCAGTCAGGGCATTGATCGGTGAATGGTTCGTCGATCGGCTAACCATTCGCCGATCAATGATATTACGGAAAACTTTTTTAATTTTATATTATAAAAAATAATATATAAAAAATATTTAGAATTGAGAATCGGCAAATGGTTTGCCGATTCTCGCATCCAAATATGATTATATATTATTTTTTATAATATAAAATTGAAAAGTTTTTCGGAATAATATTATATATTATTTTTATGTATTGATCAACAAACAGTTTGCCGATCGGTGAACCGTTCGCCGATCGATGCCCTGACTCAGAATTCTTGACTCTTGAGGTCAGATGTCCTGACAGGGTATTTCCGTGATTGAAATGCCTAGTAGTCAGGAAAAAAAACTCCCTGATATAGTCCTATGTCCTGACTCCTGATAGACTTCCAAACCCCAGCAAACTAACTAACAAGAAGTGCATTGGATTGGAATGCAGGAGGAGTCCACACCTTTTAATCACAAGTTTGGTGCGTGATTGGGTCGGGTCCCACTCCCCATCTGCCGACCGTTGAGGAAGAAGAGCCCCCATTTTCGAAATTCCGACCGTTGCAGTTACCCTCCCCCTCCCTACCTCGTCCCCTTCGTTTCGGACACACCGCTGCCACCAACAACAAGCGAGAGAGATAGAGGGCGATAGAGAGAGGAGAGAGAGAGAGATTGGCAGGCGATGGCGTGTGGCGAGGTGACTACGGTGGGAGTGAACGGCTTCCTGATCGATGACGACTATGAGTTCTCCGCACCACAGTTCTTCGATTTCATGAACGACGAGACCGACGAGGAGATCGGGAGAGCCGAGCTCTGGTTCGAGAACGGAAAGAGCGACGCTCCTTCCCGTGAGCTCCCATTCTCTCGTCCTTGCCCATTTTCCCGATCTATGCCTTATGTGTTCTTAATTTGGGGTTTTTCTTAATGTTCTTGACCTAGAAATTGTTGTTTCTTTTCTGCCTAGCTGATATTACTGCCTTGATTTTAATTACTTGATGCACTGCTATACATTAAACCCTAGAGTTCTTGCGGCTGCAGCAGCTCTCATGATGAAAGTCGGATTTTTTTAATCGTAAAATTCTTGTTTGTTTTGTGTTGTGTTACCTGTTTATTTCTTTTCCAAAAACAAATCGAATAACATGTGTACTAATGATAGAGGGAGTGCCAGAGCACAAGTTGGGGTATTTAATTGGAAAAGGCAGTAGTTTTTGTTTGATTTCATGAATATTTAGTTTAGTAATTGAGACTCCGATCTGTCGCAGCTTTCATGATGAGAATAAAGGCTTCAAGATTCGCAGAGACCAGCGGTATTCTGTGTAATTTTGATGATGCTAAGGTGGACCCTGATGACATGGTATGTTTATACTACTACAAATCTTTGTCAACTTAGCATGGCACTGTAATTTTTAATGGTTGATGGTAAATTGACTGTTTATTTTACTTGAAGGAATCGGGATGCCAAGAACCTACTGCTAAAAGGGACTCTGCGGAGCTGCCATCAGATGGAAAAAAGTAGGTTGATTAATTGGACGTAAATAGGAAGTTAGACCTGTCTATGATGACTCCAAGTAGTCGTTTAAAAGAGTAATTCAAGCTGAGATTAGTGCTTCTGTTACTTGTTTTAGACAACAACAGGAGCTTGCTGCTGGTATAGATAGTGGGATGGCACATCCACACACTACGGATGCTCCAAATGGTTCTAGAGAGATGGTACTGAGAAGATGCCATAGTTTTTACATGTTACAATAAATTTTCTTCAGTGTTTTGCTCTAGAACTTTACTATAATTATGCATTTGTGTCTCAGGTATCTAATCAAGGGCAGAATGAAGGAAGGTAAATTTATCTTATCAGGCTGAACCCATTTCAACTGTTGTGATACATGGTCTCATGGAGATTTTGATTTTATTTTGTAGGCATGAAGCATCAAGAATGCCTGTGGTACATTCTAAGTCAGGTACAAACATAAACCTTAAGAAAGAATGGAATTTATTTCATAATTACTGGTCATTCCAAGTCTTCATTTATCAATTGGTGTGGTCGACAGGTTCTGCAGCCTGCACTCCACGGGTGTTAAGAAGTTCGTCAAAGGGGACAGTCAATAACAGCATAAACTCTAAAATGACAAAAGAGCTGGTTAGACCATCATCCAATCTGAAACCAAAAACACTATCTCTTCAATCTGGAAAGGATTCGAGTAAACTCCAAGGCACATCAAGGTGAACTATTAGATTTGCTACTTAAATTAAATCAATGTTGCCTATTTTGATCCGAACCACGTTTTCTCATCTGGTAAACTCTGTAGTGTTGCGAAGGAGATTGCTCTAGAAAACCAAGCAATCAAAAGGCAGAAATTGGATGGCGGGAAAACTCGACAGGTATTACCATTCAAGCAATTTTGCTTTTGTGGTCTTTTTTACTTCTCCAATCTTAAATTTATTATGTTCATGTCCAGATTCTCAATGTCAAAAATAGGGTCCTTCTCCACAAATCGAAACCAGAGTTGACAAAAAGCATGGACTCTTTTACTGCTGCCCTACATGAGGTAACTTCTTTAAATTACTAAGAGGAGGTTCATACATAATTTTATGATTGGAAATAGTTATCCAGTTTTTGGCACACCATCTGTGTAACAGGAAACTGGACCTTATGTTTCGGTGGCAGAGATGATTAAGAAGTTTGAAACAAATACTAGGGAAGTAGACCTGAAAAGTTCTCATTCTCACGTAAGCTAGCTTATCTTTTTTAAGTAGACCTGAAAAGTTCTCATTCTCACGTAAGCTAGCTTATCTTTTTTAAGAAAGTTACAGGCTTATGGTTTAACCACATATTAATATAAACAACATATTATCACAAACAAAAAAGGTAGCACTTCTTTATCATTTTTCTCCTATAATTTCATCGGGCTTAACTTCTGTTCATGGCCCTATTATATTTTAGGAAGATACTGCATCGGTAGTACAGAGGAGGCAAAGACTTGTCTTGACAAGACCCAAAGAACCCGAATTTCAAACCGCACATCGCAACCGGGCTGTAAGAATCAAGAGCTCTGCAGAATTAGAGGCAGAAATGCTGTCAAAGATTCCAAAATTTAAAGCTAGACCAGTAAATAAAAAGGTTTGGCTATGCGTGATAGAATTTGTTGAATGCTAGACCGTTCTGTTTTCCAACTACCAGAATTTACTCACTTTTCATGATCACCAGATTCTTGAAGCGGCGACATTGCCTCCTTTGCCAAAATCAGCACCACAAGCTCCTGAATTTCGGGTAATGCACTCATACATACATACCCTTTTGTTAAGTTAAACAAAATTCTGTATACTGGTTCATTATTGTTGATTTATTCTATTAGGAATTCAACCTGAAAACAATGGAAAGATTTGGACAGTTCAGTGGAGCAGCATCAGCTGTATCTTCATCTATCGATTCCACATGCCAGGTTAAACATCCATTTTGTCCAATATGTTAATTTTACAGTGTCGTGCATTGTAGTTAACGATGCAAAGCGTGAGCTAATTTACGGCACTGCCTTTCTAGGCTGTAGTACCATGCTTGAGATATTGTTCATCATATCACTATACAAAAACCAGTCTACTGAATTAACTGTTGTCTTCTTTATGACAGAACAAAGCTAAGGCTTTTCGTCTGACTGATGTAAAGCCTCCTCTTCTGGAAACTGCACTAAGGGCACGGCCTCCCAAGTATGTAAAATGGAGTCTTTTCCCTCTTTCCATTTTTTTGGCTGAATACTTGATTGAGATTTGTACCTATATTATGTGAATGATAAGTATGAAGTTGAGGAAAGTTAACAAGGTTGCTAATTTTTTTATAGGGTCAAGACTACTGAAGAGAAGGAGATAGAAGAATTGGAGAAAATGCCGAAGTTTAAGGCCAGGCCGCTAAACAAGAAGGTAGTTTGTTAGCACTCGCTTCGTTTAAATTGTTCCCAGATAGTTTCCAGTGCTTGCTAAATTGTGATGATGATGTTTATTCCAGATATTTGAGAGCAAAGGAGATATGGGTCTGGTTTGCAAACCCAAAAGCCACTTGACAATTCCTCAGGAATTTCATTTTGCAACAACTGAAAGGTTAGGCCCGCCACAGTTCGCTGTGGAGGATCTCTTTGACAAGGTGAGCATATATATAGCCTACGTCAATTAATCTCAATTTTCATGGTTGGGCATATATGTGATAGTGATTACCCCCCTTGCAGCTATCACTCCATTCCTCAGAGCCCAATGAGAAAAACATTCCTAGAATCACATTCCCAAATCCATTTAGTCTTCAGACAGAGGTAAGGAAAGTCTGTGGCACTGCCTTTTTTCTAATGTAAAGTGGTAAAAGGTTGAATAGCCACTAATTACATTTTTCTAAATTGTAGGAAAGGGGCATGTTGAAAGAAAAGAGGTTCACAGAACAAATAACTCAAAACAAAATAGAGGAAGAGAAAGCTCGAATACCAAAAGCAACCCCATATCCTTATACTACTGATTATCCGGTGGTGAGTACCGGCACTCTTTGTTTCTCTTCAAGCTACCAAATGCATGCTTTCCAACATGTCTTGAATTTAAGGTACCGCCAAAGCCTCAGCCCAAGGAATGCACTAGACCAGAAACTTTTCAGTTGGAAAGCCTTGTAAGGCATGAAGAGGAGCAATGGAAGAAGATGGAAATTATAGAGAGAATGAAGAAGGAAGATGCTCAACGAAGAATTTTCAAGGCGCAGCCGATTATGAAAGAGGACCCACTTCCACTTCCAGTGAAGGAGAGGAAACCTCTGACTGAAGTTCAGCAGATCGTACTCCATGTCGACAACAGGGCCAAAGATAGAGCCCAATTCGATAAGAAGGTACTTTGCTATTCTTCAAAAAATGGTGCTAATTTGCTTATCCCCTACAAGAGTCATGCTTTTGGCATTTTTTTTAATTTTTTTTGGTCTTTCAAAGCTGAATTCCACTAAAGTTAGTCCACTCTGAATTTTTATTCCTAGATGAAAGAAAAAGAATTGATGCACAAGAGGCTAAGAGAGGAGAATGAGCATGCAAAAGTGGTCAGTCATCGAACAGTCCTTGACCTGAGTAACAACTTATTATTGCCGTGTACCATATTATTAGGAAATCTAATGTCCTTTCAACTGTGCAGATTGAGGAAGAGAAGGTGCTCAAACAGATGAGAAAGACGATGGTGCCTCATGCAAGGCCACTCCCTAATTTCGAGAACCCCTTCCTCCCACAGAAGTGAGTGTTGCCAAACCACTGAACTTATATTCTATTTTATCACTTTTAATGCAAATGCATGTATAAGAATAGAAAGGACAATTTTGTAGGTCAGACCAAGATACGACGAAGCCAAAATCACCTAAGCTGCGTGTTGCCCTGCGAGAGGAAAGGAGAAGAAGGCATTATATGCGATAAATGAAGTTGTACACACTACTCTCTACTGTAAAGCCAACTTCTAATATTGGAGCTACCTGATTCTTTTGGAATGTAACATTTGTAAAGGAGCTGTCTTCACTGATTAGTGAAGTTCCTGGCAAAATCTATTTCTTTCTACGAGTTTGTTGTTCTAGGCTTATTTTAGGTAAGTCTTCGCTGATTAGTGAAGTTCCTGGCAAAATCTATTTCTTTCCACGAGTTTGTTGTTCTAGGCTTATTTTTAGGCATTGTAAAAAGGGATTGTGGTATTGCCCTGTTGTATTTTTGAATCACTCACCACATTAGGTGCAAAGACTTTATTGTAAAGGGTATGACAAGAGTTTGATTTATAAGGATAAAGTAAAGAGATGGTTGTTTAATGGCCGGTTAAAGATGTTCCACGGAAAGCTCAAATCTAAGTGGGCGGGTCCCTTTATTGTCAAGTAAGTGAACATGAATGGAAGTGGGAGATAGACAATCTCACAGATGGTGCACAATCTCATGTAGTGAATGGACAATTGTTAAAGCATTTTGTAGATTCCAAGGAGCAGTATTGCCCTGTTGTATTTTTGAACTACTTTAGAAACAAACAATATGATCGTGGATGATTCAAGGTAAAAATCAATAGCTTTACCCTTTATATCACAAACAACGAGATCATGGATGTTAAATCTGTAACATCTAGGGATGTTGATCTTGGTATACCCGTTGGGTACCTTGTCCGTAGGGATGAAATCGGAACGGATATGGTTCAGATATGGCTATTTTCATATCCATATTCGCTTCATCCATATCGAATATGAATCCCGGATACGAATACTTAACGGATATGGATTTTTAAAACCATATCCGATTAATAATTGAATACGAATTCGAATATTCATTGATTATGGGTATGGATCGAATAAAGAGCGAATACGAATATGGATCGAATATAAAGCAAATAAATATTGATAAAATAAAGATCCAAAATGTGATCAAGTATGAAGACAATAAAACTACAATCTCGATAAAGAAGGATAAAATAACATAAATAACTTGAAGAAACATCATTGTTGTGGTTTGGTCATGGGAATTGGAAACGACACACACTGGGATGGAATGTCGATGCAGATCCGGATAGCTGGTATATCAAATCGAGATATCCGTATGCAGATCCAAAATTTTAAGCGGATATCCAGACATATCTATATTCTTTTTCATTCATACTTGTGGGTACACGAACCCGTCCCAAATTTGGATAAAAAATAAATATAGATATAGATATGTGTTTTACATTTTGGTCGAACTCATCAAACCCATTCCATATCTAGTAGGTATCGATCACCATATATAAAAATCCAACTCAATTTTCTCCTCTCCATACATTCATTTATATTCAACCACTTTTGCATCTTCAATAAATAAAAATTATCTGCTCAAAAGAGTTAAACACCTGATATATAAACCTTTAACACATTGTACATCTTTGTGTACTACCCATATTATGTAATCTCCCTCTTATTCAATATGTGTGAAAATCTTACGTACAGTTATAAATAACTTAAGATTTTACTATGCCGAATATGTGAGTACCCATTTGATGCACGAGTATCCGAAGGGTATATGGATACCCGCTATAAATACCCCTTTAATAAATAGACAGGTATGGGGTAATGATTTTATAAATGGGTACGTGTTTGGAAATATTAGTGCCCACCCCAAACCTTAAAGGTACGTGCTTACTTCCTTAATAACATTAATCCTTTTTGAAATATTTATTGTACTCTTTGTTGAAAACTCACAAAGAAATCTACATGGTAGTTGTGATCCCATGATTAAGTAAAATTGATAAGAGTATAGTGTTGGACTTGTAAGTCCTTGACTATCCATTAATACAATCAAAATTATTATTTTTGTTAAGAGGTCTAGAATAGTGTAGAAGTGAGTAGGCTATCATTGTGGAAGAATATGTTGTCCTGATTGAATTGCTTTTCCCTTTAGGTTGTCTCTTACTTTGTCAACCAACCTCCTCTCTCTATATGGAGGTCTAGGGTTAAGGAATGGAATATATGAGTCTTTTTTCTTCTCTAACTTGGTATCAGAGCCATAAAATTCTCTCTTTCCTCTCGATCAACCGATCTCACCTAGGCTCTGCCTTTCATCGTTGAGTCACGTCCTGGCAGCACTGTCATCATCATCAGACAACAACTCCAAGATATACTCTTCAGATATAACATCACCTGGTAACTTTTTTTTGGCTTCCTCAATGGAATGAACTTGGCGCCAATTGCTAATGCAATGGGTGGACCAAAAATAAAGCCTCTTGCTTCAACTCTTTAAACGATTGAGATGCTCGTGCAATGATTGAGATCAGACAGCAACTCCGACGCCGCCACCTCCCTCCTGTCATCATCTCATGCGAAGGACAATCCACGAGGACCATCATCAAGAGGAAAGGGGGAGACGAGCGTAGCCTCGTCGATGGTGCAGAAGAGGATCGCGGGTGCTCCATCACACATGTCATAGATCATCCGCATTTCACCCTCCGTGCATCATTCCGTCTCCCCCGCCAGAGGCCGAGAGAGCTGCATTCCAAATGGTTCTCTCTCTATCACCCTTCACATCGATGGGAGCACACGAGGCACAGTCACCATCTCTATAAGAAGAGCACAACCAATGCCTTGCATTTCAGCTGTAGAACAATACTTCTCCCATGGGTACGACACACATGTCTTGATGATCATATCCTAGAACAATAGTTTTTTTTAGCCCATATTTCTTTAGGAGAATGGTTGTACAAGACGAGTGAGAAAAGGGCACCTCCAATGGGGAGACAGGTAGTAAGTATCTGTTCCTCGGCAAAATAGTTAAGTTGGATGAAAGCAACTATGCTAGATGGTCTAGAATTTTCATGATGTTGGTAAAAAAGTCACGAGAAAGAACACATTCTCCAAGAGTCTGAAGCTAGAGAAAAGACAGACAAAAATGTGACATGGGTAAAAGAAAATGGGCTGCTCTACTCATGCTTATTAAATAGTATTATACCCAGAATTGCAGATGAAGTTATCTATTATGAGATAACAAAGGAGATTTGGGACAACCTTTGAGATACATATTCAAATGAAAAGAATATCTCTCATACTTTTTGAACCTATCATGAGATGATGAGGTTGCAGCAAGACGGGAAATCCTTGGCTCAATTGTACTTGCAACCGAAGGACTTAAGCAAGAAGTACAATTCTCTTCGACCTATCTGCATATGTCCAACACAAAAAGAGCATTGTCGAGAGACCATGGTCATGCTTTTCCTATCCAGTCTAGACTCAACCTATTCCTCTACTTGTGATCAACAACTAATAGAAGCATCACTACTGTCATTAAAATAAAGCTTACAACAAGCTTAGTCGACTTGTTATGTCGTCACCGATTGAGGTAAAAAGGGATCAATCTACAAGCATTTGCAGTACTACCTGGTTGAGATGGTTGTGGATTCCCAACTTCCTCTTATGAGAGAGAGCGCAGAAGAGGAGTCATGAAATGTGGTGGTCATGGTCTTCAGTGCACCTACTGTAGGAAGAATGGCCATACAAAGGATTCTTGTTGGATGAAGCATGGGAAACTACCTGTTGCTCGTGTTGTAACCGTAGAAGCAGGATATAGCAGTACAAATGAACTCTCCAGGCTCAAGGAAATGCTTTAACAATTTACTCAGAACATATCTAGCACATCTAAATCTGACACAACTGCAACAACAACATCACAAGGTATAACAACATCCTACATTAAAGATAGAGAGATAAATTGGTTAGTAGATTTTGAGGCTTCACGCCACTTATGTGGAGATGAACAACAGTTCCAAAGAATGCGATATGTTCCTATAGGTAAAATAGTTCAGGTGGATGATGGACTACTATCTCATGTTAAAGGAATTGGAGAAGTATCAGTGACTCCAAATCTACCTTATAATAATGTCTTGATCATCCCTGATTTTCTCATGAGTTTGCTCTCTGTTAGTCAAATATGCAAAACAAGGAACTGTTGAGTAATATTTAACATTGTTTCCATTACCCTTCAGGACATCCTCTCAGGGAAGATGATTCATTGGGGATGAACAATGAGGAGTCTATCATTTTCTTTAGTCTCCCTTTGTTGTTGTTGTTTCATCATACGACAAGTGCAACGAGTCTCCTCTGGAACCAGAAGTCACCCATCTGTGGTGAAACTTCAACGAGTTCTCCCTCAACTCCCATCCATCACTGTCATTCAATGTGAAACACATGAACTTGGTAACACACCATCATCGTTCTTTTCCACCTTCCAATAATTCCCACTCAAAATCTGTTTTTGATTTGGTTCATATTGATATATAGAGATCTAGTCGTTATCCTAATCGTAGAGGTTTTAGATATTATCTTGTACTAGTTGATGATTTTTCTCGGCTATTGCAGACCTATCTACTTACTAATAAATCTGATGCAATAACAATAATCATGGACTTCATCAAAGAAATAAAAACTCAATTTGATATTTATTTAAAAATTAGTCGATCTAACAATGCTCGAGAATTGTGCTCCACTACCCTTTCGGAGTTCTATCGCCCACATGGTATCATACACCAAACCACATGTCCCCATACATCTCAGCAAAATGAAGTTGTTGAGCGCAAGCATCACCACATTTTAGATGTCTCTCAAACTCTACTACTCCATATTAATGTGCAATCGACCTATTGGGGCAATGCGGTTCTCACTGCCACCTATCTTTTAAATCACATCCCCTCATCGATCATTGAGAAAAAATGCCAATTCAAATCTTGTTTCCTGATCGCCCAATTTTTTCTTCCACTCCAGGGCTTTTTGGATGTGTCGGCTTCGTTCATCTCCTAGAGTCAGGGAGATACAACTTAGTGGCTCGAGCAATCAAATGTGTTATGTTAGGATATGCTCGACATACGAAAGGGTATTGTTGATACGACCCAAGTTCCAAGTGTCAGTATATAAGTTCAGATATCACCTCCACTGAATCTAGTGCACAACAGGACATCATACTTCCTTATCATCTCACGATAGTCCTCCAGCGCTAGGATACCTTGAATCTCATGTTCCACCACCAACGACCCTTGAAGATCCTCCTATCGAGAATGAAATATAGATTCCTTCTCATGAAAACCTCACCTCATGGACACCAGAGGAGTCACCTGAAGCAGATGTAATATCAACAGATACCAACAATGATAATGTTGATAACATGTGCATATACTGACACTGATGTCATTAAGAAGGATTTATACCATCCCATTGCCATACGAAAGGGGCAATGAAAGTGCATAATGCCTGTAAGATTATAGTTAGCATGTACAAATGCACCCAATTTCCAAAGTAGTGTCCTTGAAATTCTTGAGTCCTACTTAAATAAAACTTACTAAGGAATTGTCAACGGAGAAAATATCTGTCATATACTAAGGCACTGCATAACTGCATATTCCACATTAGAAGCTTGTTATGGCGGAAGAAATGACTGGCCTCATCTCTTGTGTCACTTGGACACTTGTAGAGCCACCCATTGGCCATAGCGTAATTGGATGTGAATGGGTATTCATCATAAAAAACAATCTCGACAGGTCAATGTCAAGATACATAGCTTGTCTAGTAACAAAAGGCTTTATGCAAACATATGGCATAGACTTCTTCGACACCTTCTCTCCGATGGAGAGACATGGCACATTGCAAATTTTACAATCAATGGCTATCTTAAATGATTTGCCTTTTCATCAGCTTGATGTAAAATATGCTTTCCTTTATGAAGGCCTTCGGGAAGTAGTCTATATGAGCCAACCTCAGGCTTTGATATTCAAGGGGACCACCAAAAGGTGTGCCTGATAAGGAAGGCCATATACAACCTTAAACAAAGCCATCATGCTTGGTTCCATAAACTCTCTCAGGTCATGGAAGCCATCAATTTTCTTCGATCTGCCTCAAATCACTCTCTATTTATTCGAAGAATAAAGGGATGAATTGTTGCTATGTTGGTCTATGTCGACGACATTGTTCTTACAGGGGAAGATACACAAGAAATTGTAGAGATAAAATGATTCTTGTGGATAACTTCAAAATCAAAGACCTAAGACCTATGTGATACTTCATTGGGATAGAGGTTTCCCAAAAAAAAAGATGCATCTTTTTCAAAGGAAATATTCTACAAGAAACTGGGATGCTTGGTGCTTATCAACCATCACAAATACACATGGGTCCAAAGGCACATCTCAACAAGGATAAGGATTGTCTTCCAAAGAATAGCCTATTGTTAATACTTATGAGTAAATTATTGTACCTTACTATTACTTGACCAGATATATTCCTATCTATTGGGAAGCTTAGCCAGTTCATGGACAAACATACTCAAGCTCATTGGGATGCATCAATGATGATCTTTCAACATATCAAATCATCTCCAATGTGGATTCTCACAATATTAACAGATCTCCATGTAGATAATGAGAGATTGATGGAGCTACGATGTGATAATCACATGGCTATGCATATTGTCAAAAATTCGATTTTTCATGACATACAAAGCATGTAGAGAGGAATCTTTTACGCACTATTGGTATCTCATTGATTGAACAAGGTACATGTATGTTCACAAAGGCTCTTCCATAGACTACATCTGAAAATTAATGTAACAAAATTTGCATGATCAATATATATATATATATATGTGCTAGTTTTAGGGGAGTGTTAAGAGGTCTGGAATAGTGTAGAGGGGGTGGGGGTAGGTTATATGTGGGATCCCTCATAATAGAACCCAAATTTCTTCTTAAAAACTGCTCTTATCTAGTATCTAAAAATTATGAATGAATATTATCGTATAGTACTCGTTGAGATCTTTCCAACGAGTCAAAGAACTTTAAAATCCGAGTTCGGGAGCCCGAGTTATAGTCATTTTAACGAGACAGTATCCGGGTCGAATTCAGATCTCAACCAAGATCCGGTTCTGAATTTTGCCCCACATAAAAATACCTAAAACCAACTTTGCCTCTTCCAAATATTTAACCCAAGAACAACCCCCTTTTATCCCCCCATCGGAGCACCGTCAGAGCTCGTCGGAGTACGCCAGATCGGTGATCTAAAGCCATCACCACGTAAAGAAGGTCAAGGTCACTCTCATGCGCAGGTTCGCGACAACAACGAAGCTTCAGGCGAGCCATTCTCCATGGATGACAAACCGAGGTCACGATTTTTTTAGGTACGATGTTCCCTTCCTCCTTGCTGCCGAATTCCACGTATTTTCTTGAACCTACATGCTTGAACACCTTTAGAATCTTTGAGATTTTTGTCGATAGTTGGGCTTGAATTTTATTTTTAGATCTAGATGATACATGTTTTGCATCTCTAGGATCTTTAATGTTACATTCAGTAGCGCATACTGATATCTGAATTTTGTTTACTCATATTGTGGTTACTACTATATTGTCACGTTATATTTTACTTAGTTCATGACTTCAACAAAGATCAAACCTTACTTTCTGGACTTTCAAGTGTGATTGTGAAAATATTGCATAATATCTTCCATAAATTCCTTTGCCTTATGTTAGTATATTGAAATTAGATTTGATCGTTATGGATAGATTTGAACCTATAACTATCTCAATTTACCTTAATTAAAAATGTCTGGAAACATTCTTTATTGAATTCGAATATGTTACAGTTTGTTTTGTTGAGACTGGCATTAATTAGATTCATAAAGTTTTTGAAAGGAGAGAATCATGTAACATGCAATGAGTTGTCATTACTTCCTTTTCATACGTTTACAGGAGGGGGCCTTACCTAGTTATTTAAGTTAATCATTTACCAATTTCTGGGATTGCTTAACTGAAAACAATGTTCTTATCTTAGAAATTTTTCCACGAAATGCTCACTTGGTTTTCTCCTACATTGTTTCCATTTAAACATAAATGCCTAAGTTTAAACTTAAGTACCAAGTTAGGAATACAACGGGAAACATGTAATATTTGGATATTGAAGTAATAATTGTGAATCACCCATCACAATCCAGCTGAAGGGGAACTTTGTGCATTTGCTCCCATTTTGTGACTTCCTGAGAGTATGGAGCAGTCTGTTATTATTTTGCAGGTTATTGATTCTTAAAATCTAACTTGTTATCTCGTGGTCACTCAACTATTTATGCAGAACTAGACCGGAAGAAACCCCAACCATAGTAAGATTGGAAGAAGTTTTACCCTCATTATTGTTAGATTTTGCACTAATAATTCAAATTTCATTCATGGGGGTTCTGTAAAATACTGATTTTGTGCACTTTATATGTTGGACATCTTGGGATCGATAAAGCTTTAGAGAAATGCGAGTCGTAGAATATCCTTCTTTTACATAATGCTTTTTTCATATTTGAACCGTCCTATTTGAGATTCATAAAGTATGGGTTTTGTCCCTACAAATGATCATCACACAAAAGAAACTCCCATGGAGTAGGAGTCTTTCAGCTATATTTGGCGGATAAGATTGAATAAATGAATGAGATGCACGGTATTCGTGTAGATGGAGTAGGCGCTTCAAGGGATTGGACATGCACCATTAGAGCCCCGGGTAGAAACTTAGGCACCATGAACCCACCAGTTGTGTTGGTTGGGAGACATGTTACTTTGCATACTGAGGAGTCACCATGTGGTGCTCAACCTCAATACTTGTGTGCCTTTAGTCCAGTGCTTCAAGTGCGGACCAAGTAGTCATGGTTGGTAGTCTAGTGTTTCGTATGTTAACTTAGAGTTAGTACTCATGTACCAATTGGTGTAGGACACATTGGTTAGTATTCCAAGTGGGACCACCAAGAGGCCAACTCCTGGAAATGTGGTTAATGAAGTTGGGAATGAAAGATACACCTATTATGCATGGGGATGATTGGGATAGCCATGGTGATTTCGATTGTGGTATAAATGATATTAGTAATTAGTACCCTGACTCACGCCTTACGCCATTGTGGACTCTTGCATGTGGGTAGTGGACTTGGGCGGTTTGGGCTGATTTCGTGGGTTGGAATATGTTTTGGAAATCAAAGATATGATTTGATAAGTGAAGCTAAGTGGACGTGTTGGGAATTTAGTTAGGATGCATGTATTAGAATGCATGCTATGGACCCTAAGGCCTTCTTATTGCCTTAGATTAGAGTCATAGTATGAAGTCCCATAGGACCAAGACCACAGACTATCCATGAAGCTTGGGCTACCCATATCTAATGAAAATGATTATAACATATTTCTTTGTGAGGATGAATTATCTAGTTGTTTCTTTTGCACACTTTTTATACCTTACTTGTTATATTTTTATATCGTACTGGGAAAATTTTCTCATAACGTACCCTTGTGTTGGATCCATAGGTTCTCAGAATTAGCCACAACAGTGAGCGACTTGGAGCTATTTCTTTTGTGCAGCTATAGTTCTTAGCGGTACAATACTTGTTGTAGCTTTTAACATCCTCACTTTACTTGTAGTTTTGAGATACTTATCATGCAATATGTATGTATGAACATGGATTTGTAATGAATGATGAATATGATATAAATTGAAATAAAATTTTTAATTCTGGTCTTTTATGCAAATTTCTCCTACTTATATTATATTGCATATTTCGAATGTGGAAAATGGTGTGAGTGGAGTCAATTTGCCGAGTATTTGGATCTTAGGGGGACGACCGCGATAGTTTGGTATTAGATCTGTGGTACTCCATTTCATTCCACGCGCATCATTCCTCAATGATGTTCAAAATACATGATAATGTTGACAGTCTCCTGATCCAACACGAGTCCAAAGGAGAATAATATGATCTATGTACATGTCCTTATGTCTCTCTTAAGTACAGAAAGTATTAATGTTGTGGTTCTTTATGGAAAACCATGTCACCTAATGTGCATCCGGATGTATCGCAGTAGTTGATCTTCCTTGTACATGTCGCGTAGAACATCTAGCCGTACCAGGTGATAATCGAGCGACGACTATAACAACAGGACAATTCCTCCTACAATCCCTCTCACGAAGGGGAGGAGAGTATTGTCCTATCATTCTCTATAGAGCCTGAGTAGATTGAGGATGTTGATGCCTTGCAGAACATCGAGGCACCTTTGTAGCATATCAGCAGACGATGGTGCCATAGTTCTTTTGTACTACCACCCCTAATTATGTGGAACTGTAGATGAAATGTCAAAGGTTTTGCAGATGATCCATGTGCCTAAGGACACTTAGGTATCTTTTGTAGAGTACTCGCTTGCTGGATGCGCAGAGTGGTGGTGGGATGCCCCTAAGGAGCACGTGATCGAGCCCATCACTTGGGGGATTTTCCTTGATGAGTTCTGCTCAGAGTTGTACCTATACCATTGGGTAGAGGATCGGAGGAGATAGTTCGCTGAGCTGACCCATGGGTCGATGACATCCCAAGAGTACCTAATCCATTACACGGAGCCGTCTCACCGTTCCCTTGCTACTGCAACTTATCTAGAAGAGAACTTACAAAAGTTCGTCCGTGGGATGGGTGAGGAGATTTAGGACAAACTCTCCACTTTGGATCTTATATCCATCAAGGAGGTTACTGTGATGGTGATGAAGTGGGAGGCCACACAGAGCCAGTTACATGGAGGTCGATCACCGTTTCCCCCACCCTAGCCTAGCAAAGTCGCATGTTGGGACTCCTTTTAGTTTTGTAGAGACTGACGTCATCACCCAACTGCGTTGACACTATCAGCTAGCAGGTTCACACCATCCCCTACCTTGGGACATGCATTGGAAGGACGCGGTTCAGTTTTTTTCTTCCCTTCTATGCAGACACAGAGTCGTAGGCCCGAGGCAACAACTTAGCTTATGGAGGGAGTTTTGTACCAGGCATGCACTTGCACTTGCTACCCTTGTAGACAGTCGAGCCACTTCAAGGACAAATACCCCATTACGTGCCAGCAGCTTGGGTGCACAACGACAACAGAGTGAAAGACCAACCAGGTCTTCTGGACAGTTTCAAGGATCGGGATTGCGACGAGGAGACTGTGACTTCTAGCGAGCCCCACAACAGATGGTCAGTGTTGCGGGATCTAGTGCACCGCCACGAGGACAGTTGAACGCAATCATACAAGAGCATGCACATGCTTCTGTATCGATCTTCAGAGGTACGATTTCAACCAATGGGATTGCTTTACACACATTACTTGATTCAAGGGCTACACATTTCTTTCTTGCATATCGTACAATGCCCACATTAGGAATGTCCGTGATGAGGGATTCTTCCCCGTAATACATCAAGGGGCTAGGGGGTCAATTATTTATCATCCTCTAGGTAGTGGAGGATGTAGCTATGCAGATCGATGGACATGAGATGCCCGTTTTCCTACTGTTGATCTCGTTAGAGGACTTCAACATCATCTTAGGCATGCACTAGCTGGAGAGGCACCACATGTACCTGGACTATTTTGGGAAGACAATGGTTTTTCATTTACCAGGAGTGACGCCATTTCAGTTTGATAAACGTACATCGAATGGCAGAATCAAGTGAATCTTCTCTTTGCAGGCACACCACTTTCTCGGCCAGGGTTGTGTAGGCTACCTTGACTATATGGTAGACTCATCTACGTAGGATCAGATGATTGAGGATGTTAGAGTCGTGCTTGAGTGTCCTGATGTATTTCCAGATGACTTACCTACACTACCACCATTGAGGGAAATAGAGTTCAAGATCACGCTATTTCCAGACACACAACTGATCTCTATCCCTCCATATATGTCGACACCTTATGAGCTCAAGGAGCTTAAAGTGCAACTACATGAACTATTGGAGAAGGGATTCATCTGCCCCAATACATTATCATAGGGAGAACCATCCCTTTTCGTGAAGAAAAATGATAGATCCTTGAGTCTTTAGATAGACTACAAATAACTGAATAACAGAACGATCAAGAACTGTTACCCACTCCCACAGGTTGATGATCTCCTCAATCGGTTATAGGGAAAAATAATGTTCTCCAAGATTGACCTGTGCTCAGGATACCATCAGTTGATTATCAAGGATGTAGATGTGATGAAGTCCGTGTTTTGTAATAGATATGGTCACTATGAGTTCATGGTTATGCCTTTTGGACTTACAAATAAACTGCCACATTCATGGATTTGATGAACCATGTCTTCCGTCCATACTTGGATAAGTTTATGATTGTATTCATTAACGATGTTCTAGTTTACTCCCATAATGAATACAAGCATGAGTCCCATCTTTGAGTTGTGCTAGAGACACTCCAAGAGCATCAGTTGTATACCAAATACGACAAAAATGAGTTCTAGATTTCTGAAGGGGTATTTCTAGGCCATACAATTTCAAGAGTAGGTGATGAATCTCCATTTCATCACCTTTATTCTATCATTTTGGCCTCAAAAACCCCAGCAAATGCATGTAAATAACATCAATTTGTACATAGTAGCATTCATGATTCATTGTATTCGTTGTACATAAAATAAGGTTTTTAATGCCAAAATTATAGAATAAAGAGAAGAAAAGAAAAAGGAATAAAATATTGCAAATATTTTATGACCCGAACCCCGATACCAAGGCCAGCATGGAATTGGTCGACAAGGAATAAAGTAGGGGGAGATAAGGGCCCAGAGTACAATAAATAGCTCATTTATTTATTCATTTATGCATTTTTGACACCTATTTTGTACATAATTATTCATTCATCAAATAAAGAAACTTTGTACATGAAAGTTGTAGATAATAATGTGAATAAAAATACAAAATTGAGTTTGCGTAAAAATAATACCCAGTGTACATTTTATACACAGAATAAAAAGCCAAAATCTCAACTTCACAGACCCATATCTTGCAAATAAAAACTCCAAATCACCCAAACTCACTAATTGTATATAGCTTTCCAAGAACTATTCAATAAAATCGGTTTCATAATTTTTGGAATCCATCTGCAAAAGTTAGGTTTTTGGCCTTCATTGTGCAATCTGCCTGATTAAAATATTCAATTTATTCATTGTTCATTATTTTTACAAAATTATATTTTTAGAACTTTGTAAATAATGTATACAATACATGTACATAGTGAAATTAAAAGGAAAACTAAAAAGAATTTGTAAAATAAAATAAGTCTATAAGACACATAGACAAAATACCTATGCTATCTATATGTATATAAAATAAAAGGAGGTTTCATTATTCATCTATATTTTTTATAATATTGAAAATATTACATATAAGTCATTAAAAATACAAATCCAAAATAAAAACCAAGAAAATACATTAAATAAATAAAGTATACATAATATATAGGTAAAATACCTATAAGTATACCTACATATACATATACCTATTTATTTAAATATAAAAATCAACTCATAAAAATTAAATAAAAATATCCTCACACTCACAAAAATAAATTATAAATTTATAAAATAAGACCATAAAATAATAAAATAAAATAAACAAAATAAAAATAAAATATACAAAATACATGTAAATACATGTATAAATACATTATTAAAATAAAACCATAATAAAATACTTCAAAAAATTAAATAAAAATCATAAATAAATACTACATGAATTAATACACATTTTCTATTTTATAAGAAAAAAATAATAAAATCATTTATTAGGTCAAATAAATCATTTTCGAATAAAATTCCCTCTTTTGTCCTCTTGCGTCCAAGGTGGACCAATGAGGGCGCGACCTTTGTTGACCGCCCGGTCAACTGTCCCATCTGGGACCTGGCGCGCCAGAACTGTCTTTTCCCCGATTTTCTTCCCTTTTTTATGGCCATCTCGTCCATCGATCGCGCTCGCGTTCTTCACAAGAAATCATCCATGATGATCACCGATGCCCGCCGATATCTTAGACCAACATGATGCTCAATGGATTAATCAATAAACGCCGGTCAATAAGGGTTCATTCCAGTGTTTATAAATAAGAAGCTCCGCCCCCTCCTTAAATTTGGCCAATTTCATCCACCCAAAAGCCTCGAATTTGATCCTGGGAGGTTCCTCGTGACAGGGGGAGCGTTTCAGCGACTCGAATCGGCCGGAGGAGGGATAAGTTTTGACGCGGCGGAGCTCCGACGTCCGTCCTGCTCCCTGGTGGCCCCCAGGTATAAGAGCTGTCCTTTCTTGCATTTTAGGTAGATTTCGATTCTAGCTTTTCATTCCCGTGCTTAGTTTAGTTTTTAGTTAATTAGCGTAGTGTGAAATCGACAAATCGAAGTTCGCCGGAGCTCCGCTCTGGCGACTTCTTCACTGTGGTCTCGATCGTTTCCGACCGTCATTTTCACCTCACCTCGTTCCCCATCGTATGCTCCATCTCCCTATTACCTTTGTTCAACCAATGACCCCCAGTCCTTGTGAATCGGAGCTCCACCTCCGCCTATCTCCAGAGCTCCTCCGCCACACCTCATTTTGCGCTAGAGCTTCAAAACCCGGGGTCGAGGAGATAGCCCTCGTTCCCCCGATTATTCCTATGCAGGTCAAGCGACGCACGGAGCCCTTCTGGACTCGATTCGAACCAGAAAGAAGCTCCTGGAGGTCCCGACCTTCATCGACCTCGCCCAAGCTCCTTGGACCTCCAGGAGCCATGAGAAGACCGCCAGCAGACGCGGGACGCCTCCAGCTACGATCCGAACACCCCAGACGCGAGGGAGAAGCCTGGAGGAGCCCAAGCTTCAAGATCGAAGCTCGCCTCACGCGAGCTTCTTCCCTGTTCTTCTAGGAGGCTCCATCGCCGTCTGATCAGGGTGGCACCCCTAGATCACACCAGAACCGTCAGATGAAGCCCCGCACCGACCGTCAGATCAGCTCGGCTGATCTAATCTCACGCGTTCATTGGTGAAGCGGTAGCGGCCGTTGGATGCGCGACGCGTGTCCAAGTGAACTGATCCCCGCCGTCCACTAGCGCGCACTTAGGGGTAATTTGCAGATCTTCATCCCAGCCTTTTTGTATTTATTATTTAGCCCTGTAAATAAAAGTCGAAGTTCATTTTATTGGCTAAATTTTGCATGGACCCCCCTATTCATTTCTGATATTACTTTTAGGTCCGGTCCACGTCACCTCACGTGTAGTCCCACGTGAGGTGGCTAGTTTGCATATGACCCCCTGTATGTTTGTATATTTCTCTTTAGTCCATAAAATAAAATTGAAAGTGTATTATTTTTGTAAAAATTGCAACCAAGACCTCGAACTTTTTTAAAAATACTATTTGGTCCCTGTGGGTGCGGATCACGTGTAGTCCCACGTGATGGTCATTTCGCGCGGGGGTTCCTAGCGGGTTTTGTATTTTGTTTTAGCCCTTAAAGTTGCATACCATGTGTTATAGTTTTGGTATTTTTGCACTACAGCCCCTGACTTTATTTTTATTTGCAAAAATGCCCCTGCCAGGCCATATATTTTTGTATGCCTTGTCCATTTATTTCATGCATCATATTAACTTGAAAAATTCTAAAAAAATTAGTGTAAGCTCACGTTGGCTTACTCTTGCACGCCATATTTTTTGTTTTTAATTTTATTGTATTTTTGCATTTATTAAAAATAAAAAACATGCATTTTGTCTACTGTCTAGCTTAGAAAATACCAAAAAATAGTAAACCACCTCGAAAAAGTCCAAAAAAATTAAATATGGTCTATTTTATCATATTTTAGTGTCAATCCAAAAATCACTAAAAATCTCAAAAGAAAAACCTTAAAAATTCGAAAATACTCAAAAACTTCTAAAAAATATAAAAAATTCTAGAAAACTCCAAAAATTGCAAACTCAAGTTCTGTAGGTTTTATCTTTTATTATCTTTATTTTAAAAATAGTTTGGAAAAAGTTTGTGGCTGTTTGCTATTTCTAATTCCCATTTACCCCCAACTAGTAGCTAATTCCCTGTTTTCCTTTATTTTGCTATTTAAAAATACTAAAACATTTTGAAAAATACCCAAAAATCACAAAAACAGTAAAAAATCATAAAAATATCAAAAAAGATTTTATTTCTAAAATTTTGAGTATTTTTGTATATTTTTATAAATATTGTATCACCCCTCTCTCTACATTATATATATATATTCCCATATTGAAAAAGAGAATTAAATATATATATATATGTATAAGTATATCTAGATATAGTTATGTAAAAAATATACAATAAATAAATAAGTAAATAAATAATAAATATATATATATATATAATACATATATATACTTTATTCTCTGTTCATGCCCTTCATAACTTTAGATATCTATATTTTATAAATCATATATATATATATATAAGAATATAATATTAGATTATATATATATATATAATTAAAAAAAAGAAAAAGAAAAATCCACAAAAATAGGATTTATACAAGGATGACTCTGTTGTACATGATCATCATAGGCTACTTCATTTTTGCATTGCTCCCTATGGTTCGACCTCTACATACTTATTCACTGTGCATCTTGTGGTAGATTAATAAATGTTAATTCACAAATTTTGGGACTTAATTAATTCATTCTTTTATTGTGGGTTAATTGCTGATTAACTGGTGTTCTGTGAACGGTCGCCTCAACGACAATATATTTTGACCCTCGCGAAATGCGTGTTATCAGATGGCGCCGTTGCCAGGGAGCAATGAGCGTAGCCTATTAATTTTGTCATTCTTGTTTAAAAATTGATGAGCGGCTATTTATTTTGTATTTGATCACTATGCTCGATTGATTTATTTATTGTGATTAATTTCTTCCTGCTTTATTTAATTGATTGAGCTATACTAATTCAATCTCTTTGTGACTTTGATGCGAGGGCCCGCCACGCGAGGATGGTTTCTTAGGGAGCCAAGGCAGCCGAGCTTGGAGGAGGGCGGTCTTCACCTCATGACCATCTGGAGAGAGCACCAAGGATACAAGGAGATGAGAGTTAGATAGGTCTAGAGCAAGTAGGATTCTTTTTGTAATTTATTGTGAGAGAGAGACAATTTTGGCATGTAATAATTAACAGGACTCTACTCTTCACAATGAGGTCCAGTGCCCGGGTGATTGTTCACCTGGGGGCCTCATCGCGGTTTTCCGAGTTTTCCATCGCTTCTTTTCTTTGTTTCCCGAAGTTTTGAGATTTCCGCCTTTATTTTACTTTGTTTTGTGTGCTTGGAGCCCCTAGATATAGGTTGCTTGATTCGGTAGCTAGGTCCAAACATTAATAAGAATGCATGTTCCTATAGTATACTTTGTATGGATCTAGTCAAACTTAAACAAGCCGTTTATTTGTCTCTTATCCCTTGTGCCACAGCGAGCCCCATAAAGCGCTATCTCCTAAACTCAAGTGTGTTGAGCAGATGAGGGGTGAGCCAAGATCGGACTTTTCGGGCTAAAGATGAATAAGCGACTTATGGTTCTTCACGCTAATAGCAGCTAATGTTTAGGGCGATTTTGTGCCTTGCATACCGACATGTAGATAGGTTTAAAAATTCTGTTTTGCATACCGCATGGAGAGAGCTGGGATGCACTGTAAGTCTTCTAACTCAGCATGCATCATTCGGTTCAATGGTGAGATTTCCATCATGGAACCACTTGCACGGCTTTTCCGCTATCTCCCTCTGATTTTGAGCACCTAGGACTTAAATGAGAATATACAAGAACGTTCGGCGCTGGTATGAAAACAGACTCAAAAAAGTGAAAATCCAAAAATTAAAACAAGGGGACTGCTAAATAAACTTTGACCTTAATTAAAATCTGTAATGGACCATCATTGTACCGGGTTCATAAAGCCCTCATTGTTTTCAGGTACCTCGGAGGGGGACCAAAACCCTACTCCCTTGAGCGAGTGCGACCCCCTAAGGATTAAAGCCAAAAACCCAGTCTGCAACTGCCTTGTGTATCGCCTGGATTTCCGAAGTAATGGCGCTTCTATCGTACGTAGGCGAGTATGACTTGGTCACCAATGATGACTCTCTGTTGTGTAGAGCATCGACCCTGTCCGAAGTATTGAGCATAGGCCACACCTTCACGGGGGTGTCTGTCTCATTGTCCTGCGTCCGAGTAGGTTCTCGCACACTCACGGGTGATTCCGTTGCGAGCGAGAACCGAAGTATTGGTTTCGCCTATCGGCTTCCTCTCTCTATTTCTTTGGCTGAGTAGGAATCCAGGAAGGGTTACAAGGACTCCAAAAAGTACAGACTACATGTTACACAGGAGGAGGACAAGTACGGGATACTCTTCTGGCAATACTCTCTCTCCTATAGGGTAGCGTACTAAGGACTTGTTATAAGATATGCCTGAAATTACAACTCTAAAAATAAAAAGATAATAAATAGACGAACCTTCACGGCTTCACATGGCATGAGTTGGTGAACCCAATTTTGTATTGCATTTGTATGGATCTAGATTAAGGTTCAAAGATCGAGTCCCACGCCTTTGCGCACATTTTGTTGTGTCATTCTCCTTTTTGACCACCCCGCTCACCTGAGCATTTCTACTGTTTTACACTCCTTTTTGTTCTTCGTTGACCATCGTATCCTTCTTCCAACATCCGATCTTCTTTCATGCTTCGCGAAGTTGATCCATGGATGGTTTCCGTCGGGACCTCGTCGACACCCACATCGATTCCATGAACTCAACTCCGCCAATAAATTCGAGGCGATTCCCGAGAACCCGATCCAGACTTTGCGGATCGATCTCCAGACTCCTCATTTTCTACCTTTCTCTTGGCCACCCAATAAACTGGGATCACTTTTGTCCCGCCTTCGCCGTTGTGAATGGAAGTCGATTACAGTCTACATCCTTTTCCGTTCACAACATGCTGGGGTTGACCTAAATTCCAGCTTCATCATGACAACTGAATAAAATTGCAAGTGGTCTGATTTGGACTATCTCATTCTGTAGATAGAAGCTAGAGCAAGCCCTGGAGACTACTCCGGAGTTCCTTTTGTCCGACTCAGACCCCGATATGGCTCCCGAAGGAAAGGGCAAGGGTCAGCAGCCACCCCAACCAGAGGGATAGATGCCAGACCAGAATCAAGTCAATGCACAACTGCTGGCGTCTATCCAGGCCTTCCAACAGCAGCTGACCGAGCAGGCCCTCACGTAGACATCATTTCAGGATATGTTGAACAATATGATGAACCGAGACAAGGGAGGAGGAGGCAGAAGAGCAGGTGGAGGTGGAGGTGGAGGTAGTGGTGGGCCTAACAATGACGATCTCGAATTACTGCCACCCAAGCCTACACTTAAAGAAACATACAATCCGGGAGACAGCCAGATGACCGAGTGGATCCTCATTTCACCGGTACACGCTCACTTTGAGCTAAAGCCCCAGTTCATTGCTCTTCTCCCTGCATTCCATGGAAATACCAGTGAAGAGCCGTACATTCACCTGCAGCAATTCTCACGTATTTGCCGCACCACTTACTATCCCAATGTCCCTCTGGACATTGTCAAGATGTTGGCATTCCCTTTCAGCTTACCATACAAGGCCCTCTATTGGGTCAACCATCTGGAGAAGGTTGTGACGACCTGGGAGGAGCTGAAGTCAGCTTTTCTGCATAAGTATTACCCTCTCGGTCGGCTCAACCAGATGCGAGTCCGAATCAGTAATTTCTCCCAAGGAGCCCATGAGTCAGTACACGAAGCATGGGAGAGATTCACCGATCTGCAGGAGAAGTGTCCCCATCATGAGATTCCGAAGACCAGCTTGGTCCAGCATTTCTTTGGGGGACTGAACGTTGAAAGCCAAAGGCTCGTTGACGCAACATGTGGGGGTTCGCATTTTAACAAGGATGAAGACGTAGTCTGGTAGATATTCGAAGAAATGGACGAAGGAGAGGCCGCCCTCTCTTCATCCAAGGCATATCAGAAGCAACCCCAGATCCTCCAGAAACAAGTACACATGGCAGCGTCCAAAGAGGTAGAGAGAGATGAGATCTCCAACCTCAGTATCATCGGGGGCCATCTCTCGAAAGTTGACATCATTGAGAAGCGATCACATGACCTCGAAAAACTTGCTGTGATCGAGAAGAGGACTCAAAATTTAGACAAGCTTGATCAGATCAACAAGTACCTTGAACTGTTGGTCGGCACCATCAACTCTGTTCAGTCGGCGACACCATCAGAAGCTCCAGCTGAGAAGAAGGATGAGCAGCAACCGCAGCATCAGCCTCAGCCGAGCCAGCAGCCACCGGCAATCCATCACGTGTACTACGTGCAGGCGCCCGACCAAGGCCAGCCGCAGCAGCAACAGATGGTTGTGTACCAACCAGAGTTTCTTTTAGGACCTGATCCAGTTTTCCCACCACCACCCCTGATTCAGGAAGTGAACGAGGTATGGACCAACGATGCACAACCGACCCGTCCTATGGGACAACCCCATGGTCAGCCACTTGCCAACCGGCAATACCACCAACCTTAGGGTGGTCGTTTTGGGCAGTCCTCTCAGCCTCATCAGCAGTATCATCAGCCTCCCCAGTATGCAAATCAATGGAGGCAGAATCAGCCATACCAGCAGCCGCAATACCGCCATCCCCAGCCGTTTCATCAGTATGCGGCTGCCCCACCTCAGCAATATCAGCAGTATCCTCCCCCCTCTTATCAGCAACTTCAACTTCCTGCACCACCCCAGCACCACCAGCAACAACCTCAACATCCATCCATGCAACAACAGCGTGGTCTGCACGCTGAAACCACTGAGGTACCCCCTGCAAACCCCACCATGGATTGTCTGGCCCAACTTGTCAAAGGGCTGGCGGAAATGACCAAGAGGCTTGATGACCTGACCGCCACTAGAACTACCATTCCAGCTCAGGTCGAAGCCAACCCCAATAATTTCAAGAAGAAAGAGCAGGTAGAATGTAATGTCCTGTCCGTGTCTGACAATGATATTACCGTTTATTATAATGCTGTTACTCTCAGGAGCGGTAGGGCCTTGCCTCCGCTTGCCAACAAGAACGGGGTGAATAAAGAAACAGGTAGATCGTCATCTTCCGCATCAGCCGTTCCATCTACAGGGGCGAGTGAGGAGGAAGAAGATGGAGAAGCCATTCCAACCGTCGTGCATTGCCAGCATCCCCAGCCAAAAATACAAAAAATCAGCAAAATCAAAAACAACAAAAAGAAGTTTGCAGCCGAAGCGAAGCCGTGCCAGCATTGGAGGAGCCGCCAGCAGCAGCCGATCCCTCGCCAGCAGACGGAGAAGACGCTATACTTTTTACTCGCCCTGCAGTACCAGCATGTCAGGATACAGTTTGTACTCCTTTTTGCAGTTCGGATGTACAACATTCTATGGGCGATGATTTTGATGTAAATAAAAACTCTATTTCTCCTGCTAGAGATGTACATATTCCTTTTCCTCATGCAATAGAAAAATCCAAAAAAATTGCAAAACGATAAAAGGCATTGTCTGATCCAGGAGATGCGGAAATACTAGATAAGTTGACTGTTGAGATTCCCTTATTAAAGGCCGTGGAGTACATGCCAGCTGTGAAGAAAGGACTAAAGGAGGCATGTACCAACAAGCGTCGCCCAGCACAGGAGAACAGACGCAGAGATGTAGAAAAGCACGTGCTATCCATGGCCACTGTTGCAACTATCAGCAACCTCCCACAGAAGAAGCAAGATACAGGAGCACCTCTTATCAGTTGTGAGATTTTTGACCAGGTCTTCGAGCGCACTCTCCTCGACAGTGGGTCTTCCATCAACCTTTTGCCATCATCCATAATGCAAGAATTTGGGCTGGGTCCGCTCAAGCAGACACGAATGATCCTTCAGTTCGCTGACCGATCCATTAAGCGGCCCCGGGGTCTGTTGGAAGACGTCGTAGTTAAAGTGCAGGAGATGCAATTTCCAGCTGATTTTGTAGTCCTTGATATGGAGTCACCAACACCCCTGCTCCAGACCCCTATCATCCTTGGTCGACCATTTCTACGTACTTCAGGTGCCGTGGTTGATTACGGGTCTGGCAAAATCACTTTTAGCTCGAACACCAAGCAAATCACTATAAACATGAGCAGAGATCCGAACGCCACGACTGATGAGAGCCATGCAACCTCCGAAGCAGACTGTGACTTTATTGCAGAAATCAGATATTCATCCTTGTCATTGAACGATTCATGGACCCGAGAAATCCTCACTCTTGAGAAGGACTTGGAAAGCACAGTTATCCTAGGCTCCGATGATTCTTGGGAGACAGATTCTCAGATGCAGGCGCATCTCTTTGAGCATTCACTCCAGACCGAACACGATCAGCCTAGCACAGAACCGTTCGGCACATCCCTGGGATCTCAACAGAATGATGAGGATGGTAGCCCTTTCAAAGAAGTACATCCCACCACCAACATAGTATCTGAAGTGACCGACAAGTTGGACAGGTCAAAACTAGAACTCAAGCCACTTCCTGTAGGCCTGAAGTATGCTTTCCTTGCGGGTGGAGAACAAATGTATACAGTCATCATCAACAGCAGGCTGAATTCAGATCAGGAATCTTGTCTTCTCGAGGTTCTAGAAAAGAACCGCAAGGCACTTGGTTGGTGTGTATCAGATCTCCGAGGGATAAATCCAGCTCTGTGTTCGCACCACATCTATCTGGAAGAAGATGCCAAACCATCCCGCGAATTCCAAAGAAGGTTGAACCCTAACCTCCGGGACGTCATCATGAAAGAGATAACGAAATGGTGCGATGCAGGCTTTATCTATCCCATCTCCGACTCAAAATGGGTAAGCCCACTGCATGTAGTTCCAAAGAAATCCAGGCTTACCGTAGTTACAAATGATAAAGGAGAGGAAATATCCACTCGGGTACCAACATCCTAGCGGGTGTGTGTTGACTACCGCCGTCTTAATGCAACAACGAAGAAGGACCACTTCCCCTTGCCATTCATTGATCAAGTTTTGGAAAGATTAGCAAGCAAGGAGTTCTTCTGCTTTTTGGATGGGTATTCTGGGTACAACCAAGTGGCGATCGCTCCTGAAGATCAAGAGAAGACTACCTTCACTTGCCCGTTCGGCACCTACGCCTTCAAGAGAATGCCCTTTGGTTTATGCAATGCACCTGCAACCTTCCAAAGATGTATGTTAGCAGTCTTCGCCGAGATGGCAGGCAGTTTTCTCGAGGTGTTCATGGACGACTTCTCTGTCTATGTGATAGTTTTGATTCTTGTCTTGAGCACCTAGACAGAGTGCTTCAGAAGTGCCGGGAAGTCAATTTAGTGCTTTCATGGGAAAAGAGCCACTTCATGGTCATCGAAGGCATCGTGCTGGGTCACGTCGTTTCCAAACGTGGCATGGAAGTTGACCCGACGAAGGTAGATGTTATTGCAAATCTACAGTCACCTCAGTCAGTAAAGAATGTAAGGTCATTCCTGGGGCATGTGGGATTCTACAGACGATTCATCAAGGATTTCAGCCGCATTGCCCGACCTTTGACAGAACTTCTGTGCAAGGAAACTGAGTTCAATGTAGATCAGCAGGTTCTCATTGCTTTCAATTAGCTTAAGGAGCTTATCACTCAGGCTCCAATCTTACAGCCATCAGACTGGACTCTTCCCTTTGAGATAATGACCGATGCGTCAGATTTTGCAGTCGGGGCTGTTCTTGGGCAGAGGAAAGAGAAAGCGCCCTATGCCATTCACTACGCCAGCAGAACATTAGATGAGGCACATAGGAATTATACAGTGACAGAGAAAGAGTTGCTGGCTGTGGTTTTTGCCCTTGAGAAGTTCAGATCCTATTTGCTTGGATCAAAAGTCACAATTTTTACCGACCACTCTGCTATCCGGTACCTACAGCAGAAGAAGGATGCCAAGCCAAGACTGATTCGATGGATCCTTCTCCTCCAGGAATTTGATCTGGAAATCAAGGATAAGCCTGGAGTTCAGAATGTGGTAGCAGACCATCTCTCCAGAATAGAGCAGCACGAGCCTCCTCTCAATAGTGCACCCATTACAGAAACCTTTCCTGACAAAGCAATATTAGCAGTGGATTCTCTTCCTTGGTATGCAAATATAGTCAACTACCTCTCCTCTGGGGTAACACCAGCGGATTGGACGAAAAATCAGAAGAACAAATTCATGTCGACCATCCGATTCTATCAATGGGAGGATCCTCTTTTATTCAGGGAAGGAGCGGATATCATTTGGCGCAGGTGCATCCCTCAGGAGGAGCAATCTACTGTCCTCGAGCATTGTCACTCGCTCGAATCTGGTGGACATCACTCTGGAGATCGTACGACAGCCAAAGTACTTCATTGTGGCTTCTGGTCGCCCACATTATTTAAGGATGTAGCAGAATTTGTCAAACGATGTATTGACTATCAGAGATTGAAAGGTACACTCACTGCAAAAGATTCGATGCCCCTGAAAATCATTCAGATAGCAGACGTTTTCGATGCATGGGGCATTGACTTCATGGGACCTTTCCCTAACAGTCAAGGTTTTGAGCACATCCTTCTTGCCGTCGATTACGTGAGTCGTTGGGTTGAAGCTATCCCTGCTCGAGCCGCTGACAGCTGAACAGTGTGTCAGTTCCTAAAGAAGAACATCATCTCGCGGTTCAGGATACCAAAAATTCTCATATCAGACGGGGGGTAGCCATTTTATTAACAAAGAGGTCAAGAAATTGACGAAGGAGTATGTCATCGATCATCATGTTGCATCTCCTTACCATCCTCAGACCAATGGTATGGCAGAATTATCAAACAGAGAAATCAAGACTATCCTGCAGAAACTTGTCAGATCAAACAGAAAGGACTGGTCCCAACTCTTGGACTCGGTCCTATGGGCTTACAGAACCGCCTACAAGTCTCCCTTGGGCATGTCGCCCTATTGTCTTGTATACGGGAAGCCGTGCCATTTTCCCGTCGAATTAATCCACAAGTCTTTATGGACAGTTAACAGTTGCAATTTGGACTCACGCAAAAGTGGTCAGAAAAGAAAGGATGATCTGAACACTGGCATGACCGGCACATCAGACGAAAGACCTTTGATGTTGGACAGAAGGTGTGGTTATTTGATGCAAAGTTGCGGATCTTCCCTGGGAAATTGAAGAGTAAGTGGACAGGGCCATTCAGAGTTTGTGAAGTGCGTGACAATGGAAGTATTGCTATATCAGAATTGTCTCCTGACGCACAGCCATTCGTCGTCAACGGTCAACTCCTGAAGCCTTACCTCGAACCAGATACATTCTTGGTCGTTGTAGACTCCATTTAGCTCGTGCACTATGATGACATATCCACAACAGTGACATCATCAGAAGATTCAGACGATGCACTCCAATCACTGTTTATCTGATTTTCTTCTTTTCTTCTTTTCTTCTTTTCCTTTTCTATCTTCTTTTTGTATCAAAAAGGTGCCGCCCTTGTAGACAGTTTTCCATACTAAGGACGTACTTTGTCCTAAGTATAGGGGGGATGTGCACCCCGAGTTTTTCATTTTATTTCGATCCTCTCCATTGTCTCCTCTTCTTGTCTATACTAAGGAGTACCTTACCCTAAGTATAGGAGGAGGCAATCTGAGTACGATCTGTGTATTCCCACCCTTGACCCTCCCTGCTTTTTGTACAGTCTGCTATACTTAGGATTATTTGATCCTAAGTATAGGGGGGACGGTCAACTTCCCATTCATTCACTTTTCATGCATATATTCTTTAGACTTGTCTATACTCAGTACGAGTTATGTCTTCGCTTTTCTCTTCGACCTATGAGGACATATCTCAAGCTAAGTATAGGGGGGTCGTATATACCATGTATATACTATAAGCCATAACTCATACTGAAAAATAAAACATCACCTCAATCTAAAAAGTAATAAGTAGTTCTATAATAATAAAAGATGACTGTGAGCTCCTCAGACTCTTTATACTTGTACTGATTAATAAGTCAGGAAAAGCGTTTTCTGCAAAAAGTTTTCTCTAAAAAATCTTTTGAAAATTGCGTGAAAAATAGTGTGTACAAGTATTCAACCTTTGTAAAATTAGTTTTGTGTGTAAAATTTATTTGAGTAAAATAAAAATGTGCAAAAATCAGTGTGCAAAGGATTGGAAAATTTTGGTTGTCAAATTGCTTTGAAAAATCTATCTATCCTGTGTGACAAACCTTTGTAAAATCATTTTCAAATGCGTGAACATGTTTGTAAAATTATTTTGGACTATAGTTTTCGAAAACATTTTGAAAATGATTCTCGAATAAGTTTGAGGAGTCTACACGAAAATCTCTCATACAAAAATAAGCAATAATCTCAAATAAAGCTTATAAGAGCCAAAACCATGTTGTACATCAAATACAGTTTTTATTCTTTTGTATATACTGATTAATAAATCGGGCTAAATAACTTTACAGTATGATTTGAAAATAGTGTGAACTGTTTGAAAAATTTGCTGTGAAATGTTTTCAACTTGTGTAAAATTGTTTGGTTTGAAAAACTTTTTCTTTGTGTGGAATAAAGGATTTGAAAAACCTATGTGCAAATGTTTTGAAAAATGTTTGTCAATACTATTGTGGAAAATGTATATATACAGTGTGAAAAATCTTTGCAAAAATAGTTTTCAAATGTGTGTAAATGATTGCAAAAATTATCGTGTACTATAGTTTGCAAAAATTATTTTAAAAAACTAGACCTGAGAAATAAAAGCATCATTACAAACACTTGTAAATCAAATACATAGAAATTCTTTCTGTACAATCTGAATAAATTACTTCAGTAAAACCTGTAAAGTCTTTGAAAATCCATACCTTTTGTAAATAAAGCGGCACGCCCGTGTAAATAAGTGTAAGTACTTTTTATATGCGTCAAGCTTTTTATTTGCAAAAATTCGTTGTGTGAAAAGATTCTTTGATTTTTTGTAAATTCTTTGTGAAAAATTGCATCATTCATTGTGCATAGCATGAGCATACCATTCATATTCTTTTTGAGTGAGCTTGATGATTGAATCAGTCCAATAAAGTCTAAAATTGGAGCTTGGTTAGACCTTACCGCACCTAACTGCACTGGAACCTTATGGGAACTAGGTTTAAGGTACTGCTGGTCTAGGCAGACTTAATTCTTTGAGAAAACAGGGCTGGGTTCAAGTCACCTCAACTGACTAACTAGAACTTTTCGAGACACACGCATGACTCTTGCCGACCGTGACCTAACTTGGACACTTGCACCTTTCACTTGGCTCAACTCAGTTGGAGTGGTGAGGGGGTTGGATTTGCCAGTCTGAGACGCACACGGGTGGAAACATCCGTCCTCGTCTAGGGAGGGAAGTGCACCCCAACCTGGTTCAATAGCCATGAGGTCTAACGACAGGAGATTGTGGGTTGCAATAAAGCTTCAAAAGAGGGATAGTCTACTGGCTCAAGAGGAAAAACTCCTTATGTAAATGCTGTTGTGAATAGTATGTTGAAAAAAAATGGCCATGCCTGTACAAAAATGAAATGCCTGCAAAGTATGTACGCATGTTGTAAAGCCAATAAGCAAGCTTGAGTTCCAAAGTCAAATATGTGAGCATGAAGCTGGATGACTTGACTACACTGGTCTTGCATCCTAGGATAGGTAGCTACACTGGCTACCGTCCATTCTTCTCTTCACCCCCTCCTCTTGAGCTGGTTGCCACTTGAACTTAGAAGGGAATACCCTGCTCCTTGAGGAAAGAGCTGTTGGATTGGGGAATCATTGGGTTGTCATTCTGGAGAAGTCAGTTCCTTTGTCATTTCACTTGAGGAGAGCCATCATCACTTACACTGTACAAGTCAGCTTCATAGTTATAAGGGTTTGCGTATGATGTAGACCAGTTCTGACCAGGCTATTGAGGTGGGTTGAACCGAGTCCTGTGTCTCTCGAAGGCTGTTGTATTTTAAAGCTGGTTCCCTACTAGGTTCCACACACATCTACACCCAAGGTATGACAGGAGCTCCAAATTCAGATTTTATAAAGACATACATTGCACTGAAAGCACCCCTATTCACTCTATCCTTCTTTAATTCTCCTTTTCTTTATTCTTTTTGAACTTATTGCATAAGTATTTGCGAGGGACTAGCAAAGGCAAGTATAGGGGGGTGATGAATCTCCATTTCATCACCTTTATTCTATCATTTTGGCCTCAAAAACCCCAACAAATGCATGTAAATAACATCAATTTGTACATAGTAGCATTCATGATTCATTGTATCCATTGTACATAAAATAAGGTTTTTAATGCCAAAATTATAGAATAAAGAGAAGAAAAGAAAAAGGAATAAAATATTGCAAATATTTTATGACCCGAACCCCGAGACCAAGGCCAACATGGAATTGGTCGACAAGGAATAAAGTAGGAGGAGATAAGGGCCCAGAGTACAATAAATACCTCATTTATTTATTCATTTATGTATTTTTGACACCTATTTTGTACATAATTATTCATTCATCAAATAAAGAAACTTTGTACATGAAAGTTGTAGATAATAATGTGAATAAAAATACAAAATTGAGTTTGCGTAAAAATAATACCCAGTGTACATTTTATACACAGAATAAAAAGCCAAAATCTCAACTTCACAGACCCATATCTTGCAAATAAAAATTCCAAATCACCCAAACTCACCTTTAATTGTATATAGCTTTCCAAGAACTATTCAATAAAATTGGTTTCATAATTTTTGGAGTCCATCTGCAAAAGTTAGGTTTTTGGCCTTCATTGTGCAATCTGCCTGATTAAAATATTCAATTTATTCATTGTTCATTATTTTTACAAAATTATATTTTTAGAACTTTGTAAATAATGTATACAATACATGTACATAGTAAAATTAAAAGGAAAACTAAAAAGAATTTGTAAAATAAAATAAGTCTATAAGACACATAGACAAAATACCTATGCTATCTATATGTATATAAAATAAAAGGAGATTTCATTATTCATCTATTTTTTTTTATAATATTGTAAATATTACATATAAGTCATTAAAAATACAAATCCAAAATAAAAACCAAGAAAATATATTAAATAAATAAAGTATACATAATATATAGGTAAAATACCTATAAGTATACCTACATATACATATACCTATTTATTTAAATATAAAAATCAACTCATAAAAATTAAATAAAAATATCCTCACACTCACAAAAATAAATTATAAATTTATAAAATAAGATCATAAAATAATAAAATAAAAAAAACAAAATAAAAATAAAATACACAAAATACATGTAAATACATGTATAAATACATTATTAAAATAAAACCATAATAAAATACTTCAAAAAATTAAATAAAAATCATAAATAAATACTACATGAATTAATACACATTTTCTATTTTATAAGAAAAAAAATAAAATCATTTATTCAAGTCAAATAAATCATTTTCGAATAAAATTCCCTATTTTGTCCTCTAGCGTCCAAGGTGGACCAATGAGGGCGCGATCTTTGTTGACCGCCCCGTCAACTGTCCCATCCGGGACCTGGCGTGCCAGAACTGTCTTTTCCCCGATTTTCTTCCCTTTTTTACGTCCATCTCGTCCATCGATCGCGCTCGCGTTCTTCACAAGAAATCATCCCTGATGATCACTGATGCCCGCCGATATCTTAGACCAACATGATGCTCAATGGATTAATCAATAAACGCCGGTCAATAAGGGTTCATTCCAGTGTTTATAAATAGGAAGCTCCGCCCCTCCTCAAATTTGGCCAATTTCATCCACCCAAAAGCCTCGAATTTGATCCTGGGAGGTGCCTCGTGACAGGGGGAGCGTTTCAGCGACTCGAATCGGCGGAGGAGGGATAGGTTTTGACGCGGCGGAGCTCCGGCGTCCGTCCTGCTCCCTGGTGGCCCCTAGGTATAAGAGCTGTCCTTGCTTGCATTTTAGGTAGATTTCGATTCTAGCTTTTCATTCCCGTGCTTAGTTTTGTTTTTAGTTAATTAGCGTAGCGTGAAATCGACAAATCGAAGTTCGCTGGAGCTCCGCTCCGGCGACTTCTTCACTGTGGTCTCGACCGTTTCCGACCGCCATTTTCACCTCACCTCGTTCCCCGCTCCATCTCCCTATCACCTTTGTTCAACCAAGGACCCCCAGTCCTTGCGAATCGGAGCTCCACCTCCGCCTATCGCTGGAGCTCCTCTGCCACACCTCATTTTGCGTCAGAGCTTCAAAACCCGCGGTCGAGGAGATAGCCCTCGTTCCCTCGGTTCTTCCTATGCAGATCAAGCGACGCACGGAGCCCTTCTGGACTCGATTCGAACCAGGAAGAAGCTCCTGGAGGTCCCGACCTTCATCGACCTCGCCCGAGCTCCTAAGACCTCCAAGAGCCATGAGAAGACCGTCAGCAGATGCGGGACACCTCCAGGTATGATCCGAACACCCCAGACACGAGGGAGAAGCCCGGAGGAGCCCAAGCTTCAAGATCGAAGCTCGCCTCGCGCGAGCTTCTTCCCTGTTCTTCTAGGAGGCTCCATCGCCGTCCGATCAGGGTGGCGCCCCCAGATCACACCAGAACCGTCAGATGAAGCCTCGCACCGACCGTCAGATCAGCTCGGCTGATCTAATCTCACGCATTCATCGGCGAAGCGGTAGCGGCCGTTGGATGCGCGACGCGTGTCCAAGTGAACTGATCCCCGCCGTCCACCAGCGCGCACTTAGGGGTAATTTGCAGATCTTCACCCCAGCCTTTTTGTATTTATTATTTAGCCCTGTAAATAAAAGTCGAAGTTCATTTTATTATGTAAATTTTGCATGGACCCCCTTATTCATTTCTGATATTACTTTTAGGTCCGGTCCACGTCACCTCACGTGTAGTCCCACGTGAGGTGGCTAATTTGCATATGACCCCCCGTATGTTTGTATATTTCTCTTTAGTCTATAAAATAAAATTAAAAGTGTATTATTTTTGTAAAAATTGCAATCAGGACCTCGAACCTTCTGATATTACTATTTGGTCCCTTTGGGTGCGGATCACGTGTAGTCCCACGTGATGGTCATTTTGCGCGGGGGTCCCTAGCGGGTTTTGTATTTCGTTTTAACCCTTAAAGTTGCAGACCATGTGTTAAAGTTTTGGTGTTTTTGCACTACATCCCCTGACTTTATTTTTATTTGCAAAAATGCCCCTGCCAGGCCATATATTTTTGTATGCCTTGTCCATTTATTTCATGCATCATATTAACTTGAAAAATTCTACAAAAATTAATGTAAGATCCTGTTGGCTTACTCTTGCACGCCATATTTTTAGTTTTTAATTTTGTTGCATTTTTTCATTTATTAAAAATCAAAAACATGCATTTTGTCTACTGTCTAGCTTAGAAAATACAAAAAAATAGTTTACCACCTCGAAAAAGTCCAAAAAATTACCTATGGTCTATTTTATCATATTTTAGTGTCAGTCCAAAAATCACTAAAAATATCAAAAGAAAAACCTTAAAAATTTGAAAATACTCAAAAACTTCTAAAAAAATATAAAAACTTCTAGAAAACTCCAAAAATTGCAAACTCAAGTTCTGTAGGTTTTATCTTTTATTATATTTATTTTAAAAATAGTTTGGAAAAATTTTGTGGCTATTTGCTATTTTTAATTCCCATTTTACCCCTAGCCAGTAGCTAATTCCCTGTTTTCCTTTATTTTGCTATTTAAAAATACTTAAAACATTTTGAAAAATACCCAAAAATCATAAAAATACCACAAAGATTTTATTTCTGAAATTTTGACTATTTTTGTATATTTTTATAAATATTGTATCACTCCTCTCTCTACATTATATATATATTCCCATATTGAAAAAGAAAATTAAAAAAAAAATATAATATATGTATAAGTATATCTAGATATATTTATGTAAAAAAAATATAAAAAATAAATAAAAATAAATAAATATATATATAATACATATATATATATATATATACTTTATCCTCTATACATGCCCTTCATAACTTTATATATCTATATTTTATAAATCATATATATATAAGAATATAATATTAGACAATATATATATATATAAATAAATAAATAAAAAAATAAAAAAAAGAAAAAGAAAAACCCACAAAAATAGGATTTATACAAGGATGACTCTGTTGTACTTGATCACCATAGGCTACTTCATTTTTGCATTGCTCTCTGTGGTTCGACCTCTACATACTTATTCACTGTGCATCTTGTGGTAGAGTAATAAATATTAATTCACAAATTTTGGGACTTAATTAATTCATTCTTTTATTGTGGGTTAATTGCTGATTAACTGGTGTTCTGTGAGCGGTCGCCTCAGCGACAATATATTTTGACCCTCACGAAATGCGTGTTATCAGTAGGGGTGTTATTCAACCCCACCAAGATAGATGTAGTTGTGTCTCGGGAGAAGCCTGAGACAGTCATAGAGGTCCAAAGTTTCCTAGGCCTCACTGGGTACTATTGGAGATTTGCCAGATTGTTCTCCCAGTTGGCCCTACCCCTCACCGGTTGACGCTGAAGGACGTGCCATTTGTCTGAAGTGACAAATGTGAGTTAAGCCAAGGAGCGGCCAACTTTCATGCCCATTCTCACCCTTCCTTCTGGTACCTCGGACTCCACGGTTTACACTGATGCTTTCAAGTAAGGGTTGGGCTCCATGCTGATACATCGAGGACAAGTTGTGTCTTACGTGTCACGGTAGTTGAAGAACCATGAGCACAACTACCCACTCACGACTCGAGTTGACGTCTGTAGTCTTTGCGTTCAAGATATGACACCACTATTTGTTTGACATGCCATTTAAGATCTTCATCGACCATGACAGCCTCAAGTACATTTTTTATCAGAAGGAGCTAAACATGAGGTAAAGGCGGTGGATGGAGCTGCTAAAGGATTACTACTATACCATCTCCTACCACCCTGGTAAGGGGAATGTGGTAGAAGATGTCTTATACAAGCGATCACACACTCAGGGTCAATAGCTTGGTTGCAGACTTGGGATGTTCTCACTACACTTAGTGAGTGGCATCCATTTGAGGGTACATTCGATGTAGTTATTGTACTTGTGAAGTATGGTAGCTTATGGGATACGATTCTCCAGGAGCATCAGACATATCAAAGGATCTAGGATTTATACACATATGCTTGAAGGATGAGTTCGACAGATTTTGAGTTCTTGAATCCATCCTATGGAAGGGGGACCGTGTGTGTATCACAGATAACATGGAGTTAAGGAAAGATATCCTGGATGAGGCGCAAAATTCGAGACTTTCTACACATCCACATGGCATCAAGATGTATCGAGACCTCTGCCAACACTTTTGGTGGGAGGGCATGATGAGGGACACAACCGAGCACATCAGTCGATGCCTTACCTGTCATGTGGTAAAGGTAGAGAACCATAGATCCCATGGCTTACTATAATCTCTTTGCATCCCGTTGTGGAAATAGGAGAGTGTCTCCATGGATTTTGTCACATCATTGTCGCGTACACCAGGCGGCCATGATGCGATATCGGTGATCGTTGATCGGTTGACCAAGTCATTGGTAATGTGTCCCTTCGTGGTCATAAGAAGGCTGTCAGGTGTAGCACCCACAAAAGAAGCATGATAAATAGAAATATGAGAGAGAGAGAGTGTGTGTGGGTATGTGTGATAAATGAAAATAATAAAAACAATTCTCTCTCTCTCTCTCTTCACTTGATATTAACCGGGTATGTGTCACCAGATTGAACAAAAGGAGGCAAAAGTATACTTAGTATTTAAGATCAACTTTGTGATTAATTTTCTTCTTTGCGACTTCTTTTATGCTTTTTACTTTTATTGATTTTTTATTTGGTTTAATTTTGCAAATTTTTATTTTATTTTTATTTTCAAAAGTGATTAATTTGGAAAACAATGATACTATATAGTAGAGTATACCGTAATATACTATTCTAAGTAGTGATTAAAGTTGGGAGAAAAGAAACGGGATTATTTTTTAATATTCAAAACAAAGAATATATTATGCAAAAAGATTTACTATATAGTATATGGTATGTATAGGTGATTCTATATAGGTAAATGATACGGTATAGGTGGGATGAGAACGAAAATCGAGCAACGTACTCGATGAAGCATACACAGAAAACACAAAATGAATGCGATATTCAGAAAATCAAAACAAATCAATCAAGCGATGAAAAACTTCGAAAAATGTAGCGAAACCTCGAAGCGTAGCTGTGTAACTACCCTAGAAAAATCAAAGAAAAACTACTACAAAATAATCTCCAAAGTTCTCAAATAATACAGGGGTACGAATGGAATAAAAGAAATAAAAGGCTACAATTTATTCCTTGTACGGGGATGGATCTGTAAACAAAATAAGTTATCTTGTAATTAGGTCCCTACGTGGGGACCTAAATGAAAACTTTAAAATTATCTGTGTCAGGCTGAAGTTCAGGAAGCATGTGGGGTTTAAGGTACAATTTTTCTATCCCTTCAAGATCTGACGGCTCTAGTTAGAAGAAGAGACATGATCTTGATCGTTGGTTTGTGCCATGTGTCACAAGCTTGTACTTCATAGCAATTTGGGGTTGTTCTTCCCCAATTCTTGAAGAGCCGCGGCTAACGAATGGTCTCCATGCGGCAATGGCGGTGACTCCAGGTAGTGACGAGCGAATCGGGTGCTCCTATTGGTGTTTCTGATGGTCGGTGATGGAGCAGAAAAGGATGGAAGATGCTCATGGTGGACAATGATGCTTAAAGGCTTCACATGCTCCAGGAAGTCCAAGAGGAAGATAATGTTTGAACGGTTCCGAATGAAGTGAACGGTTCCGAATGAAGTGACCTTAAGTGGTCAACAAGCGCACCCCGGCCGTTTCGCAGCCGGCGGTTGCGGGATGACCGGATCCAACGGTGCCACGTCGGGTGGGCACGGGGATGATGGGGGCGGACGGCTCGAGGGCTCGCGCCCTATAAATAGACCTCTCGACGGGAGGAGAAGCCATCCCAGGCAACGCCTCGAGTACGGGAGCCCCCCATCCATCCCTCTCTCTCATCTCTCTCGATCTCTCCATCTCTATTCTTGTTCTCTCTCGAAACGTAAGAACAAGGCGTACCTCGACGAAATCCCAGACTGGTATCAGAGCCACGAGCATGGCTTGCCTCGTTGCCTCACCTGAGCAGGATCGATTGGCATCCGTCGCAACCACCAGCTTGCTTCATCGCAAACGATTCGTAGGGATCCGCCATTTCCGCCGCCGCCAAAACTCCCTGACTTCTCAAAACCCTAAGACGTCCAGGTCCGTCTTTTATATGCCTTTTTTACATCTCTGCCCCTTATTGTTTTTTGGTGGTCGATTTTTTATAGTACAGAGACTACAGACCTCACGTTTCTTTTAAAAGGGACACGTCTGTGACCTAACTTTTTTTTGGAAATCGTTATGTACTGTTTTTTTAAAGGGAGGGTGCATTATTTTTTTTGTTTATAATGTTGTAATTGTTTAAAAACGGGAGTGTTTTTTTTATCATTAAGTTTTTTGGTTGTTTTTTATAAAAAGGAAGGTTTTTAACGTGGGTAGTATTTTTTTTGGTTGATTAGATTATTATTATTTTTTGGTTGTTTAAAAGAATAATTTATTGCCTAAAGAAGTTTAGCCCCACACCGGCATTTTTTCTCTCTCAAAACCGTTGGTATTTTTTTCTAAGGTTCCTTTTTTTAGGAAGAGGAAGCCCCTATTCTTTTTGAAAAAAAAATTTGTTATTGCTTTTAAACGGTTAAGGAGACTTGTTATTTTGTAGGCATCTCATTAAAATTTTTTTAATACTTGCAAAAAAAATTAAAAAATAAAAATAAAAAATTAAAAAAAATAAAAAAGGGGGACTTTAAATTATTAAATGTTTTGATTAGAAATTTTTTGAGATACACCTCCCTGTTTATTGTTTTTCATTCATTAAGCATCTAGATGCGTTTTTTTTAATATGCTTTGTTAAGTTTTTTTTTCTAGTTAAAAAAAATCTCTTTGTTTATTCCCACAACATTACACCTTCTCATACAACTTCTATATTTATTAGATCAACAGAAATGACAAGCAAGACAATTGCCACTGAGGTAGGAAAAATTGAGTACCTTAACGGTACTAATTATGAATTGTGGAGTAGAAAGATCTACTATGGCCTGCTACACGATAGCATACACACCATCATAGACAAACCTGGCCCAACTTTATCTGAAAATCCGACTGTGGAGGAAATTAGGTCCCGCGAACAGTGGGAGAAAACAGATAATAGGGCTAGAAGCTTTATGCTGACCCATATGGATCTGAACATAATTCGGGTCTTTGAGACATGTGAATCAGCTTACGAGCTCTGGACCGCGGTTAAGGACAAATACCACTCCAAATCGGAGGTGAGCGTCCAGCTTCTTCTACACAAGTACAACTCGTGTAGAATGAAGGAATCTGAAAGCGTCCTCGAGCACGTGAACAAGATGATCGTGATGGCCAAGGATCTTGCGGCTGCTGATTGCGCGATTCCGGAGAGGATGCAAATCGCAACCATACTAGGAAGTCTCCCTCCGTCATTCGACATGGTTGCCACATCTCTGAGGATGGACATCAACATTAAGTCAATGACGGACCTACCTGCACAGCTGGCAGTTGAGCAGGACCTCTCCAAACAAAGATCGAAAGCTGAGATCTTTAAGGTCAAGGAGGAAGAAGAAGCGAATGCCGTGCATGCGAAGAAAAGGCTAGGCCCCTCTAAGGCGAATTTCAAGGGAAAGAGTGGGAAATACCCACGCGGCTCTTGCTACGGTTGTGGCAAATATGACCATTTCAAGGTCAATTGCTCCAATAAGAAGAAGACGAGAAATTCTAAAGTGCCTGAAAATAAAGGCAAAAAGAAAATGGAATTCGCGGCTGTCGTGGAATGCAACTCTGTCATCACGGACAGTGATTAGCCCCACACCGGCATTTTTTCTCTCTCAAAACCGTTGGTATTTTTTTCTAAGGTTCCTTTTTTTAGGAAGAGGAAGCCCCTATTCTTTTTGAAAAAAAAAATTGTTATTGCTTTTAAACGGTTAAGGAGACTTGTTATTTTGTAGGCATCTCATTAAAATTTTTTTAATACTTGCAAAAAAAATTAAAAAATAAAAATAAAAAAATTAAAAAAATAAAAAAGGGGGACTTTAAATTATTAAATGTTTTGATTAGAAATTTTTTGAGATACACCTCCCTGTTTATTGTTTTTCATTCATTAAGCATCTAGATGCGTTTTTTTTAATATGCTTTGTTAAGTTTTTTTTTCTAGTTAAAAAAAATCTCTTTGTTTATTCCCACAACATTACACCTTCTCATACAACTTCTATATTTATTAGATCAACAGAAATGACAAGCAAGACAATTGCCACTGAGGTAGGAAAAATTGAGTACCTTAACGGTACTAATTATGAATTGTGGAGTAGAAAGATCTACTATGGCCTGCTACACGATAGCATACACACCATCATAGACAAACCTGGCCCAACTTTATCTGAAAATCCGACTGTGGAGGAAATTAGGTCCCGCGAACAGTGGGAGAAAACAGATAATAGGGCTAGAAGCTTTATGCTGACCCATATGGATCTGAACATAATTCGGGTCTTTGAGACATGTGAATCAGCTTACGAGCTCTGGACCGCGGTTAAGGACAAATACCACTCCAAATCGGAGGTGAGCGTCCAGCTTCTTCTACACAAGTACAACTCGTGTAGAATGAAGGAATCTGAAAGCGTCCTCGAGCACGTGAACAAGATGATCGTGATAGCCAAGGATCTTGCGGCTGCTGATTGCGCGATTCCGGAGAGGATGCAAATCGCAACCATACTAGGAAGTCTCCCTCCGTCATTCGACATGGTTGCCACATCTCTGAGGATGGACATCAACATTAAGTCAATGACGGACCTACCTGCACAGCTGGCAGTTGAGCAGGACCTCTCCAAACAAAGATCGAAAGCTGAGATCTTTAAGGTCAAGGAGGAAGAAGAAGCGAATGCCGTGCATGCGAAGAAAAGGCTAGGCCCCTCTAAGGCGAATTTCAAGGGAAAGAGTGGGAAATACCCACGCGGCTCTTGCTACGGTTGTGGCAAATATGACCATTTCAAGGTCAATTGCTCCAATAAGAAGAAGACGAGAAATTCTAAAGTGCCTGAAAATAAAGGCAAAAAGAAAATGGAATTCGCGGCTGTCGTGGAATGCAACTCTGTCATCACGGACAGTGATGGATGGTGGATCGACTCTGGAGCAACCAGACATATCGCGAAGACGAAGGAGGGCCTGGTGGACTTCAAGGAGCTGAGCAAAGGCGAACAGAGGATCTTTATGGGGAACAACACCTACCTGGACGTGGAAGGTGTTGGGACATACAGACTTGACCTGGGAGATAGTATTATGGTACTGAATGATGTACTATATTCCCCAAGGATATGTCGGAACCTGATATCTGTCCCAGTGCTGCTCAAGAAAGACTTTGAAGTTAGGTTTTACAATAAACGTGTATCTATAGGCAAGAATAAGAAGGTCTATGCGATGGGAAAGTTTGTGCCCGAGCATGACATGTTTTGTCTTCTTGTAATAAATTCTAGTGAATCAATGAATGTCGCTTCTGATTATTCCTTGTGTTTTTTGTCTGATTACGACTTGTGGCACATGCGACAGGGTCATCCAGGAAACTCTAAGATGGATCAAATGATTACGGCAAATTTATTGCCTAAGATCACGGGTGCAAGGACATTACCCTACGAACACTGTCTAACCGGTAAAATGACGAGAAGACCCTTCTCAACCGGAATTCGATCAACAGAGTTACTAGGTTTGATCCATTCAGACATATGTGGACCACTGAGTATCATCACACATAGAAATAAGTTATATTTTATAATATTCATTGATGACTACTCGAAGTTCTCCTATGTCTATCTCTTAGGAAGAAAGTCGGAAGCACTTGAAACATTTAAGAGATATAAGATGGAAGTGGAGACAAGATTGGGAAAACCAATCAAGACTCTTAGGACAGATAGAGGTGGGAATATACCTCAAAGGATTTTGAAGATTATTGCATTCAAGCAGGCATTCGTAGGCAGACTACAATACCATATACACCACAACAGAATGGTTTAGCAGAAAGAAAGAATCGAACTTTGATGAATGCAGTAAGGTGTATGATTTCACACTCAGGACTCTCCAAAAAATTTTGGGGAGAGGCAGTGTTGACAGCGAAATACATACAGAACAGGATTCCCACCAAGTCCGTAAAATCAACGCCATATGAAATATGGAATGGCAGAAAGCCCGAGTTGTGCCATCTCCGGAAATGGGGATGTATAGCACATGTTCTGGTACCGAGTCAGCTTAGAGACAAGCTAGACTTCAGGACATTAAAGTGTAAGTTTATTGGGTATAGTGAGAATTCTAAAGGATATAGGTTCTTCCATGAAACTAAAGGTCTGATCGAAAGTCGTGATGCTACTTTCCTTGAAATTCATCAAGAAAAGGGGCATGAAGTAGAGGAATCAGATCCTCTAATTGTCTTACAAGAAAATGAAGACGACTTGAGCATTAGACAAGAACTTGAGGATGATATCGATCATCCACATATAGAGAATGAACCTATGGAACATGATGATCCTTTAGAGGAAGTGGGTGGACCCACACAACCCACGGGTATAATCGGCAACAAGAGACCCAGAACACGACCCGCATGGATGGAAGATTACCATTTCTATGGATGCGAGGCGTCGTGCTACACCGTTGATGAGGATGTCGCGGATTGTACAGATCCCATATCCTTTAATGAAGCTATGGCTTCATCTGAGTCGGAATCATGGTCAGCCGCCATGAGAGATGAGTTGGACTCAATCGAAAGAAACAGTGTTTGGGAATTATGTGATTTGCCAGAAGGTAGGCAATCCATAAGATGTAAGTGGGTATTTAAGAAAAAGTACCGCGTTGACGGTACTGTTGATAAATACAAAGCCAGATTAGTTGCCAAGGGTTATACTCAGCAAGCTGGAATAGATTTCCAAGAAACCTACTCTCTAGTGGCTAAGTTTGCATCCATTTGGATGATCTTAGCCATAGTCGCATATATGGATTTGGAGTTATTCCAAATGGATGTGAAGACGGCCTTCCTTAATGGAGAATTAAAGGAGGAGATTTATATGCGACAACCTGATGGATTTCAGGTTGAAGGTCAGGAGAAAAAAGTTTACAGGTTAAGAAAGTCATTATATGGCTTAAAGCAGTCTTCACGGCAATGGTATCTCAAATTTCACAAGAAAGTTATTCAATTTGGATTTGTTTCAAATAAATTGGATAACTGTGTGTATGTCATGAAGAGTGGGAGCAGGTTTGCAATCATGTCATTGTACGTAGATGACATTCTGCTCGCAGGTAATGACATACAAATGCTCAAAGAAATCAAACAGAAATTGAGCAATGAATTTGAGATGAAGGACATGGGCGAAGCATCTTATGTTCTTGGAATTCAAATAACAAGAGACATGGACTCAAGGACATTAAGCCTTAGTCAAGAAAGATATTTGCATACTGTATTAAGGAGATTTGGAATGCAGAATAGCACTCCAGCTCCAACACCACTTGTGATGGGAAAGAGACTCAGCAAGAGTCAGTGTCCTGGAAAGGGGCAGAAACCTTTAGATGTACCATATGCACAAGCGGTGGGAAGTCTAATGTATGCAATGATGTGTACTCGACCTGATTTAGCTTATCCAGTAAGCTTAGTCAGTAGATATCAAAGCAATCCTGGTCCAGCACATTGGGAGGCTGTAAAAAGGATTCTTCGATATCTGAAAGGAACAATGCATCTGAAACTTGTGTATCAAGCAGAATCGCTTGAAGTGGTAGGCTACTCTGATGCCGATTTCGGAGGGGATGTGGATGATAGAAAATCCACATCAGGTTACCTGTTCATGTTTGGTGGTGCAGCCGTTTCTTGGGGTAGCAAGAAACATGGATGTGTATCTCGACATACACAGGAGGCTGAGTACATTACGTGTAGTATGGCCACCACTCATGCTGTGTGGATCAGACGTTTCCTATAGAATCTAAGCCTCGAATTGGTCAAAGGGCCAATTGAAATGTATTGTGACAATCAAGCTGCGATAAGCTTGATCAATAGTGGGGCTAATAGTTCTAAAGGAAAACACATTGAGATCCAATATCACTATATACAAGATATAGTGGCGAAGCAAGAAATCACGGTAACCTACATACCTACCAGTGACATGTTGGTTGATTCCCTAACGAAGGGAATAGCAGCAGGAACATACATTAAACATGTTGGTTTAATGGGACTCAGGTATGTATGAGTCAAGAAAGAGGTTTCGTAGATAATGATCCTCATATGATAAATCTCCATGTATATATGCTACACAAATAGTGGGAGCATATACGTTTTTTGACCACTTCGGTCAAGTGGGAGATGTTTGAATGGTTCCGAATGAAGTGAACGGTTCCGAATGAAGTGACCTTAAGTGGTCAGCAACCGCACCCCGGCCGTTTCGCGGCCGGCGGATGCGGGATGACCGGATCCGACGGTGCCACGTCGGGTGGGCGCGGGGATGATGGGGGCGGACGGCTCGAGGGCTCGCGCCCTATAAATAGACCTCCCGACGGGAGGAGAAACCATCCCAGGCAACGCCTCGAGTACGGGAGCCCCCCATCCATCCCTCTCTCTCATCTCTCTCGATCTCTCCATCTCTATTCTTGTTCTTTCTCGAAACGTAAGAACAAGGCGTACCTCGACGAAATCCCAGAGATAATGCTCCATATTCTTAATGAAACATTCACTCTTGCATATAGCTGATTAGAGAGACTATACTTTGATGATATACGTGAACACCTGGGGAATGAAAAGTGAGTTAATTCCAATGTAATGGACTAAAATTCAAAGAAAAGGATGTTTTACACAATTGGGTTCTTTCTCCAGAACTTCTGAACTTCGGATCTGGATTTAGAAAGGAATCAGAACTATAGAAGTAGATTTTGGTTCTAATGAATAGAGGATTAAAATGGATTCTAAATTATCTAAGTAATTGAATTGAAACACAATGAATAGAAAGAAATTGTATGGATGAACTCACGTGGGAAAAGAAGGTTGTATGAACATTCAGGTCACTTCTCGATGAGGCGTTGACTTCTCGGAGCTATACATGCTACTACACGCAATGCAAAATTGATTTCGACCTTGGAACCTCTACTCTAATCAACATTCTTCTATGCTAGACCTTCTCCTCGCTGTCTGTTACCCAGAGAAGAGAGAATCAAGGGCTTGAAAGTTGGGTTTCAGTTATGTTGGAACTCGAGCAATAGAGTTGTTGTTTAAAGTCAACTTTGCATATTTTTATATGTGAAATGGAATGTAGTTATTGTGATTTAATCCTAGGGTGTGGATTAGGTAGTTTAATCTTAAAAGCTGACAGACGAGATTTGTGATTTATTGAAAATCGAAGGATACATAAAATGGTGAACGTGGGACTTTTATGCAGTTGGCAGTAGAAGGGCTGGAGGCTTCTTGGAGAAGAAGGTTAGGTGCTGACACATGTCAGCACCACAAAATTTCAAGAGCTGAAGTGGTTTATAAATTATATAATAAATAATAAATAAGGTTATTTTTAAAAGCGTAAGAATGAAAAATATAGATAATTAAATTATCTAAGTTGTGATATATTATACAAACATAAATACCATATATATTATGATATCTAAATAAAATACTAATACATATATAATGTATTATATAATAGAACTTGTATTTTTATTTGAATACTTTAATAAGTAATGTACTAATTTTATATTTATTAATTTAGATAATAAATAAGACTTGTGTGATTTTTTATAGACTTTAATAATGTAATTTACATAGGTTAATAAATACATGTATGTTCAATGTAGTTGATTTTTAATCATTTTATGAGTTCCGATTTATTTAAAAAAATTAAAACAGAATTTTAATTTTGGATTTTATTTTATAAATAAACTACAATATTAAGAAGATAGTTGAAAACTGTTAAACTGGTTTTGCTTTAAATAGTCTGTACAGATAAATTAAATAACCAGAAACCACATTGCCATTAGGTCCAAAAATTGACTTTTAACAAACGAACTCCATTTTAGATGAAACCACCTTCATTATTTAGAGAATTTTATATCATGAATTTAAAGGTGAGAAGAATCAATTTAGAATTCTAATGGCGGAGTTATGAGGTTCAGAAGTTGGGAAATTGACAATTTAGAGTTCTGATTACTAGGCATATATACATGTTGGATTTATTTAGTTATTTACATATGTTATACAAATTTTATCTACACATAGACAGAGAGTTTGGTGAGAAATATGCACATATGTATCATGCTTAATTATGTGAAGATTGTATATAAAATAAATATGGGTAATTAATATGTCATGTATATTGTTAGTTATTTTTTGGTTTTCTACCTTATCTCCCCATGCTTTATTATTTGTCGACCAATTCATGCTGACTTGGTCTTGGAGATTAGATTATATAAATATATATTAGAGCTACATTTTATTTCTGAGTCATAATGTACAATATATACATATTTATAGTCTCTCTTTTTTTCTTTATTTTTATATTTTTTTATTTCATTCTTTTTATGTCTTTTTAATGCATAATTTTATTCATGAATATGATTTTGATAAAAAGTAAATATCAATACATATTTACATGCATTTGTTAAGGGTTTTAAGATAAATACATACGAAACGTTAATTAATCGCGTATTCATCAATCATCCCATTTTATTCCGATCAACATGACATGTACTCCAATTTAGTTAGCTCAATTATACATCCGACATGTCATTCAGTTGCACGGGATACCCAAGGAAGCAGTGTCAGAGAAAGAGAGAGAGAGATTCATGCTACACTTCACAGTACTGGAGACAATTCATGATAGCCTTGAGGACTGAGCTACACCTGAGTTCAGTTTATCATTCACAGACAGATGAGCAGTCCAAGAAGACCTTTCAAACTTTGGAGGATTTGATACGGACTTGGGTTGTTGAATGGAAAGTATCTTGGAAGGATCACCTTCCACTAGTTGAGTTCACATACAACAATAATTACTCCACCATCATAGGCATGTCATCTTTTGAGGCCATATACGGAAGGCGATGCACCACTCCTTTATGTTGGCAGTAGATGGGTGATAACACTATGTTCACCTTGCAAATCATAGAAGAGGCCTTTAGAGTTGTGGAGACAACCAGAAAGATATTGATGACCGCGTAGAGTCGTCAGAAGAGCTACACCTACCAGCGACGTCGCGACCTTGAGTTTCAGGTAAAGCATCTTACATTCATACAATAAATATTGATCTCTTAACTGACCTTGTGTATTTGAAGTATTTCTCATGACCATAGGTTAGGGATTTCGTGTCCCTAGAAGTATCCCCGATGAGGGGCATTCAACATTTCAGTGTCAAAGGTAAGCTTGCACCGTGCTTGTTGGATTGTTGGAGATCGAGTTGGGAAGGTGGCTTACATAGTGGCCTTTCCCTTGAATCTTGAGGTCATTCACGACGTGTTCTATGTGTCAAATCTTCGGAAGTACATCTGAGATCCTAGGCACGTGATCAACTATTAGGACTTGGTAGTAGAGCCAAACCTCTCCTTCTTTGAGGAGCCAGTTTAGATACTAGACCATGCGGTCAAAGACTGAGACGGATTGAGATCCTTTAGTCAAAGTCATGTGGCAGAGCCAAGATGTAGAGGATGCGATGTGGGATCCTGAGGCGGATATGAGGAAGAAGTATCCTCATTTATTTGCAGGTATGGAAATGAAGGGGTTTCTCTCTCTTTGAGATTTTTACGGGTTTTTCTCTCTTTGAGATTTTTATGATCTCATTCCTCTTTCAGATTTTTAAAAGTTAAGGCCATGACTGAAAATCAGTTGTGGTCATACTAAGTCTCGGGGACGAGACTTCCTTTGAGATTTTTATGATGTGGGATATCCCTCGTAATGGAGCCCAAACTTCTTCTTAAAAATACTCTTTTCTATATTCCAAAAAATAAGAACGAGCATTATGTCGCAAAGTACTCATCGAGACCTTTCCAACGAGTCTAAGAACATTAAAATATGAGTTCGGGAGAACGAGTTATAACCGTTTTAGCGAGACCGGGTCCGGATGAAATTCAGATCCGAACCAAGACCCGGATCCGAATTTTGCACCACATAAAAAATACTAAAACCAACTTTGCCTCTCCCAAATCCCTAATCCAAGAGCAACCTTCTTTCCTCATCTACCCCCTCATCCGACCACCGCTAGAGCTCGCTGAAGTGTGTCGGATCAACGATCCGAAGCCATCACCGCATATAGAAGGTTGAGGTCACCCTCGTGTGCAAGTTTACATCAACAAAGAGCGTCGAGTGAGCGTTCTCCACGGATGGAGAAGCTGAGATCATGATTTTTTAAGGTACGTTGTTTCCTTCCTCTTTGATGTCAGATTCCATGCATTTTCTTGAACCAACATGCTTGAACATATTTAGAACCTTCGAGATTTTTGAGGATAGTTGGGCTAAAATTTTATTTTTATATCTAGATGATACATGTTTTGCATCTCCAGGATCTTTAATATTACACTCAGTAGCTGAGGCTGATATCTGAATTTTGTTTACTCATATTGTGGCTACTATTATATTGCCACATTATATTTTACTTAGTTCACGACTTCAATAAAGATCAAACCTTGAACTTTCTAGACTTTCAAGTGTGATTGTGAAATATTGCATAACATCTTCCAAAAATTCCTTTGCCTTATGTTAGTACACTGAATTTAGAGTTAATAGTTGTGGATAGATTTGAACCTGTGGCTATCTCGGTTGACCTTAATTAGAAATGTCTGGAAACATTCTTTATTGAATTCAAATATGTTACAGTTTGTTTTGTTTGAGACTGGCATTAATTGGGTTCAGAAAATTTTTGAAAGGAGAGATCATGTAACATGCAATGAGTTGTCATTGCTTCCTTTTTATACATTTAGAGGAGGGGCCTCACCCAGTTATTTAAGTTAATCATTTGCCAATTTCTGGGATGACTTAACTGAAAATAATGTTCTTATCTTAGAATTTTTTCCCACGAAGAAGGCCCACTTGATTTTCTCCTACATTGTTTCCATTTAGACATAAGTGCCCAAGTTTAAATTAAGTACTAAGTTAGGAATATAACGGGAAACATTTAATATTTGGATATTAAAGTAATAGTTGTAAATCAGACATCACAATCCTGACAAAGGAGAACTTTGTGCATTTGCTCCCATTTTGTGGCTTCCTGAGAGTATGAAGCAGTCTGTTATTATTTTACAGGTTGTTGATTCTTAAAATCTAACTTGTTATCTCATGGTCACTCAACTATTTATGCAGAACTAGATGAAAAGAAACCCCAACCATAGCTTGGAAGAAGTTTTACCCTCATTATTGTTAGACTTTGCATTACTAATTCAAATTTCATTCGTAAGGGTTCTGTAAAATACTGATTTTGTGCATTTTATACGTTGGACATCTTTGGATATATAAAGATTTAGAGAAATACGAGTCGTAAAATATCCTTCTTTTACATAGTGCTTTTTCATATTTCAACTGTCCTATTTGAGATTCGTAAAGTATGGATTTTGTCACTACAAATGATCATCCCACAAAAGAAACTCCCATGGAGTAGGAGTATTTCAATTATATTGTCGGATAAGATTGAAAAGATATATGAAATTGTACGGTGTTTGGGTAGATGGAGTAGGCGCTTCAAAGGATTGGGTATGCACCCTTGGGGTCCCGGGTAGAAACTTATGCACTAGGAATCAAACATTTGTGTTGGTTGGGGAACATGTTACTTTACACACCGAGGAGTCACCATATAATGTTCAGCTTCAACACTTGCGTGCCTTTGTCACAGTGCTTCGAGTACGGGCCAAGTAGTCATAGTCGATAGACTAGTGTTTTGTTTATTCACTTAGAGTTAACACTCATGTACCGACTGGTGTAGGCCATGTTGGTTAGTAGAGTGAGAGCACTAAGAGGGGATTTCCGAGAAATGTGGTTAATGAAGTTGTGAATGAAAGACAAGCCTCCTGTGCATAAGGAGAATTGGGATAGTCGTGGTGATTTCAACTATGGTATAAATGATCTTAATAATTACTATCCTGACTCGTGCCCTACACCACCGTGAACCCTTACACGTGGGTAGTGGACTTGGGCAGTTCATGATAATTTCATGGGCTAGAATGTGATTTAGGAATCGGAGGTACAATTTGATAAGTAAAGCTAAGTGGACGTGTTGGGAACTTAGTTAGGATGCATTGTACTCCAACGCATGCCTACAGAGGCACCCCAACCCCAATGCCTTCTTATTACCTTAGAGTCATAGTGTGAGGTCCCACATGGGCCAAGACCACATATTATTCCTGAATCTAAGGTTATTCATATCTAATAAAAATGATTATAACTAATTTCTTTGTGAGGGAAAATTACCTAATTGTTTCTTTTGCATACTTTTAATACCTTACTTGTTATAATTTTCATATCATACAAGGTAACTTTGCTCATAACGTACCCTTGTGTTGGATCTACAGTTTCTCAAAAGCAGCCGCAACAGTGAGCGACTTGGAGATATTTCTTTTGTGCATCTATAGTTTTTAGGTAGAATACTTGTTGTAGCATTTAATGTCCTTACTTTACTTGTAGTTTTGAGAAACATGTCATGTAATATGTATGTATGGTCATGGATTGTAATGAATGATGGATATGCTATGAATGGAAAGAAAAATTTTAATTCCAGTCTTTTATGCAAATTTCTCCGGCTTAAATTATATTATGTATTTCGAGTGTGGAAAATTTATGTACGTGGAATCGGTTTGCCGAGTACCTGGATCACAAGGGGATGATCACTACACTATCATTTTTGAAGAATGTATTATCCCGCTTGATTGGCTTCCCATTTTAGGATTTTTCCTACTTTGTCAACGAATCTTCTCTACATATATGGAGGTTTAAGGTTGAGGAATGGAATATATAATTCTTTTCTTCTACTATAAAAAAGTGAGTTGATAATATAATCCATACATCTATGAAATAATGGAGATATATATATATATATAGATTAAAAATTATGCTTAAAGTATTTTAAATTTTATTAGAAATATTCAAAAGGTGACGACCTCCTTTTTAATCCTTTGTATTTTCAATTTTATTAAATATACGTAAATTGTTGGCAACCCTTCCTTTTTTATTTTTAATAAACAAAACTAGTGTCTTGAGAAGTTTCAAATATGCAAGTGATTAATACACATAATCACCAAATAACATGAGTTTATAAGGAGAAAAATAATGATTTTTGGTCAAACATATACATTTTTAACATTACTCAATTCAAAGAACATGTACGTAAAAACATTAACTTTGTAGAAATATTTATAAATGAAGAAGACATGAGCAGTGACAATGTCAAATACTTATAGAGCATCTACGAAAAAATATTTAAAATAATAGTCGTACACAAAAGGAATTAAAATGTTATTTTACTTGGACAAGTTGCTAAGAAAATAGAAAAGAAAGAACTAAAGTGCCTGTTGAGCACAATGGAATCATTGTGCATAGACAAACACATAAATAAGCAAGCCCAAAAGCAACAAAAATACATGTTTTACAAGGTTCACTCATAATTAGATTGTGTCCTTTTGTGGTGGTAGTGGATCTCCCTCAATGTGATGGAAGAACTGAAGTTTAGAGAATGATTACAACCACTATCCCAATGGGAGCTTATACAACACCCCATATAGATAAATTTCCACAAATGGTTACATTTTCAAATATTTCTAAGCATGAAGCTTTCTTAAATATCCTTGAACACGAGGATCTCTAAATATCTCCTAATGGGAAGAACACACTGGTTATGAAACCATCTAAATTCACATGGATCCTCTAATCATTAAAAATGTGAATGGATTCTCTAGTTAGAATTTGGACGAATACACTGATCAATCGGAATATGGAACAATATCACATCAATTAGAATCTATATAGATCCCAATCAATTAGGATTGAAATTATATCAACGATCTCCTCATTGAATTGAGTTCTCATATAACATAATAATATTAAGTGCTAGACTTCACCGTGAGTTGAATACACAAATAGAATAAACATCATTCTAGACTCCAATGTGGGTTGAGTTATTAGATAATGATGAAACACTACTAGATTGCTCAGAAAAAAACCATTCTAGACCCTAATGTCAGTTGAGTTATCAAATAATGACAATACCACTGCTAGATTGCTCTCTGAGTTGAATTCTCAGATAGCAGGAAAATCATTACTAGACTCCACCATTAGTTGAATTCTTAGATAAAAGAACATCACCTATTAGACTCCATGGTGAGTTGAATTCTTCGATAACAAAAAAATCACTTGTAGATTCCACCATGAATTGAGTTCTCAGATAACATAATGAAACCATTGTTAGTTTCCATTGTGAGTTGAATTCTCAAATAGCTGAAAAATCACTACTAGTGTCTACTGTGAGTTGATTTATCTGATATTAGAAAAATCACTGCTAGACTTTCTATGAGTTGAATTCTCATGTATCAGAAAAATCACTGCTAGACTAAACTCTTTGTGAGTTGAATTCTTAAATAATAGAAAAATCATCGCTAGGGTCCACTATGAGCAGAATTTTCAGGTAGCAGAAGCAACCATTGTTAAACTCTAATATGAAATAGCACAAAAAGCCACTGCTAGACTCCATCATAGGTTAAATTCTTATATAGAAGAAATATCACTGTTAGACTCCACCTCCTCCTTCTCCTACATGGGGTTACTGCCAGCAACCAACATTGAGCAAGTCTATGTAACATTTGAACTTGCTCCTAGGAGCTGCCTTTATGAACGCATCACGTGGGTTATAAATCATGTTAAACTTCTTCGCATTTTCTCTTCTCGTAATAGAAGAAGCTGAAACTTGACTTCAATATGCTTGATCTTTGCAAGGTGCACATGATCCTTGGCTATGCATATTGCACTAAAGCGGTCATAATATACAATAACTTGATCTTGCTGTGACACCCGAATACGAATAGCCTGAAACCCGACCCTATTAGGGTCAATTTGATGCAAAAAAGCTATCGATCGACCTTAAATGATCTGAATTGATCAAGAGATCGTAAATCAAAATTCGTTTAGGATTAATCGATCAAAAATCGATTGCATCATAATGCTTGCCTTCGAAAAGATGTGATGTAATCACAAATCCTAAAAATTATCCGAGACCATCGTAAAATTCATCTCGATAAAATAAGACTAACGAAGTCGACATTTTATCAATCGGAGGTTGTTTGACCATTTAAATCATAGAAATTTAATCATAGATCGAGATTGTATTTCGCCATATGTATCCATCTTGGATAAGAAAAAGTACGTATATTATATCATTTGATCGTCGTTTAGAGACGGTCGAAAGGAGATATTGATCATCAGAATCGGAGATTCGAGGTGTAAATACAGATGACTTTGGTATTCCAGATCTGAGAGAGATAAAGGTTAATATATATATATATATATATATATATTTAAAATTCTTCGGCTATTTCTCTCTTTCTCCACTTGTCAAGACCTTAAGCCTCATCTCTTCTTACAAGTAACACCACTTTTCCCTCTTTCTTTTCTCCCAAATTGCCCAAATTTTTCTCTTATTTCTCCGTTGAAAGGTCTCCCATCTTCTCCTCCTTCGACTGAAGTTGCAGCAGCTGCTACAAGCTGCTGTCCCAAGCAACTGAGCTGCTGCTTCTGCACGTTTCGAGCAACTAAAAGCTGCTGCTAGCATTGGAGAAGCTGTTGCCCCAGCCTTCCAAAGCAGAAGGCCCCCGTTGTTGTTTGACCATATGCTGGAGTTGCTGCTCCTTTGTTGTTCTAGAGTTGTTGTTGCCCCTTTTCCCAATTGGAGCCCCCTGCTGCAACTGCTTTCCTTCCATCTAGCAGCTGTGCTGCTGCTACTTCCAAAGCAATCAAAGGAAATGTTGTTCCTCTTTGATTTGTATTGCTACATGAAAAAGATTGATATCCAATTCTTGGAGATCAAAGGTACAATCCCACTCTCATCTCTTGCTGCCTTCCATGTAATTTACAAAACAATTTTAAACCCTATTAGTTGCCTTTGAATTTAGAAAAAAGTGAAGAATTTAGATAAATGGATCATAACTTCATATCAATTTAATATGCTCCTGACTTTCTTAAGTTTTGAAGATAAAAGTAGGTGGTTTGCATGGAGTTGATTTAGATTTCAGACCAATAATTGTTCCTATGTGCATGCATAAAAGATGAGAAAAATTTTGGTGAATTACATGTTTTTGGTACCAATTTTAGAGCGTTAAGTAACTGTAGATTCGTAAGAAATTTAATGAAAAACTGGAGGTGTTGTAGCATGTAATTAGAATTAATTTCTGACCTATAATTGGTATAGTTTTTATGCTTAAAAGAGGAGAATTTGATGTTGTTATGCATGCATTATGGTCTGATTTCAGACCACTAATGTGTTACAGTTTTCATGTTTAAAAGAGAGGCACATGGTGGTGATTTGCATATGATTAAAATCTAATTTAAGAATATTAGTTAGCTACAGACTATATGTTGGACAGATAAGAAATTGGGGATGAATAACATGTAAATTGAGTCTAATATCAAACTAATAGCTACAGATTTCATACATGAAATATGAGAGATTTGGAGATGGATTTCATGAATAAATCTAATTTCAGATCATTGGTCTTATGATTTAAAATATGACGAATTGGGGTAATTTGGCATGAATACGATCAAATTTCAGACCCATTGATAAGCCACTGTTTGCCTTAAAGTTTGAAAGAATTGGCGGTACTTTGACACGAATTAGTTCTAGTTTCAGACCACTAAACATGATACAATTTGCGTGTTTGAAAAATAAGATTTGGGTGATTAACATGCAACTAAGATCCAATTTCAGATCATTAATTAGTCGCTGATTTCATGTTAAAATTATGAGATTTGGGGGTGATTAACATGCAAATTAGACCTAATTTAAGATCACTTATTTAGATACTAAATGTCATGATTTAAAGATGAAAATAATCAGAGAAATTGCATAGAATTGAACTAGATTCAGATCTATTGTGTAGCACTAAATCTCATTATTTAAAGACGAGAAGAATTAAGAAGTCTTGCATCAATATGAACTTAGATCCATATCCAATGAACATCTTCTAATCTCATGTTTTCTTTAAATGCTAATATTGATGATAGTGCATGAAATTGACTCTATGTTCTAGACCAAATCATTATAATCTAGGAATCTCAGTGCTTTATCAGTTCAAGGAACTAAGTCATATGCATTACTGCGAAATCTGTAAGATATTTGGCTGTTAAAAATCAGTGATAATAATTAATTGTGTCAGTCATGGTGATCCTTACACCTGATTGTGCGAGGGTGCAGTGACCCTCAGCTGGGCGGGAGATAGGAAGCCTAGTTAGGGCAGCGACCACCTAGTGCGTACGTCTAGGATCCCAGTCCTTTGTGTGGTTTTACGCGAGCTCGTAGTGTTTTTACGCTTCATTGGGATTCAGGTTTTTGACCAATTCCATTGACTCTGCTTCGGTAGGGTACCTAGGATGTAGGACCCTTGGTTTTGCTTTTCAAGCTCATTTTGCCCGTACTGGTCGGGCTGGTTTTGGAGTGACTCGAACAAGAGAGTCCCTCCCACCCATCTCAGAGGTGTAGTTTTGGTGTGTGCCTAGCCCTCTCCTGGACCGCACTTCCATCGAGAGGATGAGACGAAAGAGTCTCTTGAGAAGCTTCTTCACCGCTTGAGCTTTGGTTACTGTTTCGCCAGTAGATCTTGGCAAGGAAAAGATCGTTGTCAGATGGAGTTGAGTTGGTTAATGTTCAGATAGTAGGTACTGGCAATGAAAGAGATTAGATCTTAAAAATCTTTAGCAATCATCAATAATCGTTTATCAACATTTAATAAGATCCATCATCACATCTGATATCTCAAAACAATGGAAATGAATAAAAGATCGTGACACAGAAATCTTCTGCACTAGACCGAGAGCTACTACTACATGGCATTAGGTGAAGCTAGTGGACTTGTTGAGAACTTAGTTAGTATGCATTACACCCCACCGCATGCCTACGAAGGCACCCCATTCCTAAGACATTCTTCATGCCTTAGAGGCATAGTGTGAGGTCTCGTCCAGACCAAGACCACAAACTACCCATTGAGCTTGAGAAACTTGATAAGGAAAGAGAACATGACATGAGACACATCATCTACATCTTCTAAGATCCATCAACTTATCTTATAAATGATAAAACGATGTTTTTCTAAACATGGATCTTACAATTAAATAAGAACATTAGGTGGGAATAGTTTGAGGTGGTGAGTGCACAAGAGGATTTATATATAAAACAGTTTGAAAGCCAATTTCTACACAAGTAGCCTATCTGATTTACATGGCAATATCTATTTACTTTCTTACTTTTGAAACCACTAAAATACATGTTATTTTTATTAAATTAGATTGTACTCAACCTTTGTTGATAGTCTTTTCTTCCTAACATGGATGATAGGCAAGATGTTTACGGCTCAGTAGATTGATAGCTAGACCTTGAGCTTCTGCAGTTTAGACATTCTTTTATGGTACATATTATAGCTTTTGTTTAGGATATATGTAACTTCATGTGCTTATTTCTTTCTTTTCTGATGTAATTTAGGATACATGTACAGAATGTTAGTTTCTCTTGACACATGTAAACATATATGGAAATTAATGCAAATATGAATTTGGTGAGACTTATTAGTTCTGTGGTTGTTTGTCATTATTGTGAATGCCATTTGAACAGTGGAAAATTCTTCCTCAATTTCTATAATCTAATGAGATTGATAGGAAATGTGGTACTGCAAGTGCTATGTAAACAGGTAACCCGAATCCCAGGGCGTCACACTTGATGTAGAGAAAGATCATCAATCAAGCCTTGCAACCAGATGACTTTCTTTGTAGCTTCTACTAACGTTATATACTTCGCCTTTGTAGAAGACGAAGTAATTGAGGGTTGTAAGGTAGCCTTCCAACTAATGACAGAGCATGTCATAGATCTCCTCCCATCAACACCTAGACCATTATCTAAATTTGAATATCTATAAACCAAACATTCTTAATCATGTCTATATAATATAATGTTCTTTTTAGATACCAAAGATCCTCTTAACTGCTTGCCAGATGTCAAACTCATTCATGTCGGTAAGCTTCCCAATCTTCATGTTGTATGCCATCATATTCTCCTTGCTTGAGACGAGTATGGTGGCTCTGATACTAGTTTTTCGGGTACAATAGAAGCGAGGCATGAAAACAAGCACGCAAATAACCAAACATAAAATCAACCGGAACCAATACTTACATTGTTCACCAAATAATTGAGTTACATCCTTGGTGGCAGCAATGGATCTTTCTTTGTATGGTGGAAGAATAGAAGTAAAGGGGATGATTTCAAACTCTATCCCTATGGGGTTTATATAGTAACTCATATAGAAAAATCTCCATAAATAAATAGATCCTCAAATCTTCAAAACAAGAAGATTTCCCGAATCTCGTCAAACATAAAGATCTCTATATCTCCCATAATGGAAAGAACATACCAGTTAAGAAACAATAAGAAATATGATGGATCCTTTAAATATGGATAGATACTCTTATCAATCAGAATGTAGACAGATACTCCGATCAATCAAAATCTGGAAAATGTCACATCAATTGGAATTTAGATTATTCTTAATGAATTATGATTCAAAATCATATCGATAACACTTTTCCTTACATAAGTGTATTCAACGGAAATCACATTTCTTCAATGAAAAAAATGGGCACTCATTTTCCAAAAATAGTCTTATATGTAATAACTCGTTAAAGTGAATTACAAGAGGCGGGTGAAATTACATGACAACCTGCAATTAAGTATTACAAGTGATGGTCATTTTGTCTAATTAAGTCAATTATCTAGACATATTTCTTTCAATAATCGCTTGAATATAAAGTCGATGTGTTGCACCCATATCGTGCATTGAATTGCCTTACTTCTGTGTTAGTATGGGGGTAGAAGTGATAGAAGAGCCATAAAAATCAAATTAGGGAAGGAGTGGAAATTATGAAATGGGTGGCAAAATGTGGAAAGGAGGTAGGGGTGCATATACAACATATTTACCAATTTTACTATAAAAAGAACAAGGAACGGCCGAAATGAAAACTTTTGTTATATTGCATTCCCCTTTTTGATTGTTCCATCCAAATATAGACTAATTCTGGTGATTAATAAATGATTTATTTATATAATCCATCCGAGAAAGTTTGAATGGGTCGTTGGTAAAATACCCAATAAGTCCACACCAGTACACCATAGTTTCTCTCTCCCATCCCAACCCCCTCCACGAGGCGCCGCCTCCAATCTCTCTCTCTTTCTCTCTCTCGTAAGAGTTAAGAAGCAGGGGAGGAGGTGGCCATGGCGGATGACACCCCTAGGAAGAAGCCATGCTTCTTCAAGGTCCTCATGCCGGGCTTCTTCGAAAAACTGGTAACTACCCACCACTCCGCCCCTCCCCCTCTCCCCTCTACTGCCTTCAAAGTTTGATCTTTGGTTGCGGATTGCTGGAGATCGATCCAGGGGTTGTCTCTGTCAGGGTCTGTGCCTTTTCTTTTGTTAATGTGTAGGTAACTGATTGGATTTGCATCCTTTTATTTGTGGGCGCTTTTAAAAAATTATGAATAACAAATATAGGGGATCGATCGTAGTAAACTCATGTGACACTTTCTTTCTTTCTTTCTTTTCCTGCAACTAATGCACTTATAATTATTGTTAAGAGTATCAAAACAGGTGTCCGATTAGTTGAATCAAAACATGTTAATGGCAATCCAAATGAGTCCTTAATGTGAACATGTCATACTAATTGGATTTCAAACCAGTCGATTATTATAGTCCCCACAAAATTGTCAAGTTGCTTCATAATGGAATTTCGTGCCCTTTCTACAGCTTTGAAATTGTGCAAGCATTTGTATGCGCATATATATGATGTAAGAATTATACATTTGGATACATACACGGGGACCATGCTAATGTCATGAAAATTGTCAAGGTAGTTGATTTAGTGTACATAATGAGCAAATCCCTGAAACTGTGGAGGACTTCATAATCCCAATTAAAAAAGTTAGAACCATCTTAGTTTTGCATTTTGCATAGAAATCTTCTATGTATGAAGAGACGAGAATACTCTCACAAGTCATGATTCTCTAGGGACAATCTAATGGGCCTTTTTCAGACTGATACAGGTCATGTTTCCTATGTAAATGGTAAATGGATAATTGTTGTAGTCATCCTTATATTGAAATCTTACAAGGTACTACTTGAAAGATGAGGAGTCAAACACAAGTTTAAAAGGGAAAATCATGCAGTAGGTATGATCAAGCTTTTTCCCATTTCAAGTGGGGTGAGATGCATGGATAATTTGCTTCCAAACAAATCTACCATATCTCATAATCTCATTTAAATCTATGTTGCACGTAGCGAAGTAACCATTGATCAAACCAACAATCACGAAACTACCATAATACAAGATTTACAACGTTCACTTTTAATTGGGCTACTCATCCTCAATGGTGACAACATGTTTCTCTTTTGTATGGTGGTAAAAAAACAGTGGTACAAAGGATGTTTAAAAACCTTCACAATAAGGGACTTTATATAACACCCTTGTACAGACAAATCCTCTTAAATGGGCAGATCTATAAATCCAAGTACAAATATGATTCGAAATCTGAATGCTGTTTCAAGAGCATTGCCTTCTAGCCCCCCATAGAGGGGCAGATGGAGGAGGGGGGCACCTGCTCCCCCTTTAGATTTCCCCTTACCCTTATCTGCTCCCCATATATTCCCCCTTATCTAGGCTTGTTGATAGGGTAGCGAGATCCCTATTTTGGGATGATAGGCTTCACCTGCCAATCATGTAGGGAGGTCACACAATGGACTACAATGTAACTGATTGAATAGACAAGTTAGGATGTAATGCATATTAACAATCTCCTTGTTGAATTGAATATTATGAAAGCTGGAAATACATTTGTTATACTTTATGTTGCTTTCCCCTCTCTGGGGTTATTTCGATAATCGATATTGAGCATGCTCAAGTAATATTTGAACTTTCTCTCAGGAAATATCTTTTTGAACATATGTCAATCTTCTTCACTTTAATCCTCTTTTCAAAATAAATGTGTCATAATATATGATAAGCCTTATCTTGTTATAGGCTGTAGATGGGGATCTCCGCCTAAACCTTTTGATCATATGCCTCCCTTTGCAGCTTCTGTCAAAACCATTTACTTTTCTTTTGTTGTATACAAGATAAAAGAGGTTATAAAGTGGGAGGAAAACACATCCTTGTGGCATATATGAATAACAAAGGCACGATATATATTGGTGGAACTTTTTTTTACCAAATACCATAACCAAGACACCTCTTGAAGATCTAGCTTGGTTGTAAAATAAAAAAATTCTTCTTTAAAAGGCAGTGTTATTATGAATATCAGAGTATCATCGACCCTTCCTCGTATTCCTATATACTAAGCTCCTACACCAAAATCTACCTCTTGAAGAGATGGGTCTTATTATAATAAAGTAAAACTATCTCTTGAAGGGATAGCTTTGGTGTAAAATTAAAGTAATCCTTTTAAGAGGCGGCTTAACTATGGTATCTGGCAAAAAAGTGTTTCTTCAACATATATGACATATTTATTTTTCATATACACAACATAATGTATTTTACTCTTTAAAGTAGCCTTCCAACTAATAACAGAACTCTCGAAATAAAGAGAGCATGCCATTGGTCTCCTCCCATCAATGTTTGTAGTATAATTTGAATCTGAATCTACAACAAGAAAATATTTTTGAATCAGTATCTTTGATTATGTCAATATCAGATGGACCTTTTAGATACCGAACAATTCCATTGACGGCCTACTAATGATTCTTCACAGGATTCCAAATATATATGTTACCAAGACTCATATCATGAGCGATGTCCAGTCTTATGCATACCATGGCATATGTAAGAATTCCAGTTGCACTAACACATATGGAACTCGTGATATGTCATTAGATTGAGGTGTAAAAGATTCGTAAATATATTATTTGCAACGAATGGAGTAGTCATGGGCTTTGTTCTAGCTATCCCAAATCTCTAGAACTTTCTGTGCTAAGACTCTCTCAATGTAATTCTACAGAGATAAGAAGAGCTTTCTCAATTTGTATGACTCTTGATGGTTTGTATCCTCAACATTTTTGTTTGTCAAACTCTGAATGAAAGAGCTTTTTCATATGATCTATGCTGTTTATCTTAATAATAATAATCAACATATCCTTGACATATATTAATAGATTGATTAAAGATCTATCCTCTACCTAGTTGTAGTAAAAACAAAAATTATGTGGGCTCTTGATAAACCTAAGGCCAACCATAAAACTTTCAATAATGTGTACCATTACTTGGGAGTTTGCTTTGGTCTATGCGAGGATTTCAGCAAACTGCACATGTTCTTTCTTGCCTAGAAATATAAATCTTTTTTATTGGCTCATCATGATATCTTTTTCGATTTCGCCATGTCGAGAAGCTATCATCACATCCAACTATTCCACCTCAAAGTCACGATGTGCTACAAGAGCTAGTAGCTCCTTGATGGACACGTGCCTCACATCAAGACAGAAATCTTGTTGTAATCACACCTTCCCTTTGATAATATCCTTTTATACTTAGATATATCTTGTATCCAATGTTTTTAAACTCCAGATTCCTATTTTTTCTTGAACACCCATTTGCAGGCAATAAGTGCAAATTGATTGGTAGTGCAATGTGTCTACCACCCAAAATGCCATGTTCAAATCCCTCGTTGCGGGGGTTACGCTAGGTCGCTGACTGCCAACGTAAAAAACAACCGGATCTTTCAACATGGATTTGAGTAAGAATCCGTGTAGCAGGCCCTACTTAAAATGGGAGAAGGCTTTACAAACACACCCATTTGCAGACAATAAGTTTCCTCCCTTTTGGCAATTTAACAGGTTCCCATGTTTGATTCTTGTGAGGAGACCATCTCCTCATCCATAGCAATCCACCATCCTGAATATAATCTTGTAATAGCCTTCTCGTAAGTGGACGATTCTGGGGACTATAACTTCACATCAACCTATAATGCAAAAACCATCATGTCTTCAAATCAATATCTTTGATGAGGATGTATCTCTCTGCAAAACTGATCAACAATAATATTATAAGGCATTTCCTTTGCTTGTTCATCTTTAGGTTGTCTAGCATCAACTTAATCACAACTCAAGTAATGCGATGAATCGCTTGATCACTACTTAGTGCCAAAATAAAATCCCAATATTCATGAATAGCATCATTTGCCCATGTAATGACAAACTCACTTGAGTAAAGCGTATAACTCTCATAAAAAGTAATATTCACACTAGTAATTATTTTGTGCTCAATAGTAGATCGGATTTTATATCTCTGAACACCTTCACCTTGACCTATAAACACCTTTATTTGCTATTAGCTGTAATTTTCCTTCTTTGACATGATAGTATGTAAACCAACCATAGACCCACAAAGTAAAATAATCAACATGTTTACAAAACCATACCTTAAGGGTTGTCTTGTAGGTGATAGCAGATTAAGGACTTCAATGAACCAAGTAACAAGTTGTATTCACATATTTGGCCTAAAATACCCTATCAAGATCATCATTTGAGAGCATGCATCTTGCTCCCTCCACAAGTGCCTTGTCCATTTGTTCTAAAACTTCATTTCATTATAGTCCCATAATAAAGATTTCATTGAGGCGCAACCTCGTGAGCCTCTGATTTCTAAGGCGAAGGTGTCGAGCCACGCTTCCATTCGTACTGCCCGACGAAATGATGTAGGCTTGATATGTGGCAGCAATAAAAGTTTTGGAAGGGAACTGGGCGAGCCTCATGCATCATTGACAATGTAGTGTCTTTGACACCCTTTTTCTTATAGAATTCATCGAACTACAATGAACAAATATCTAAGTCATTATCAATATTTAGGCGCTTGACCTTTATTGAAGTCTATTTCTCTAGCAAGATCTTTCACTGTCTGAAAGTTTCAAATGCCTCACTCTTGTGCTTTATCATGGATACTTAAACCATAATTGATCATTGATAAGAAACATCTAGCACCTCTTTATGAGGAAACCTAGGAGGGGACTTGATAATAAGCATGCATGTAATTGATAGTCTCCTTTATCCTGTGAAACGCTTTACCGGACTTCTTCATATGTCATTTTCCAGGAATATAATGTTCTCTGAATTTTAACTTGGACATTTTAAGATCTTTAAAAATGCTTTTCTAATTGAGGATACCATCCATGTTAACTCATGTTACTTAACCTCATTTACTACAACTCAATTTTGTTTTCACTACTGGGTTACCACTACATTAGAACAAAAAGTTGTAGATCCGTGCAACATATAAAGGGTATTCTACATAATACCCTTGTCGATAACCACCCCTCATCCGATGTCGTTTTAGCTATATCTTTCAGAGTCTATGACTTTTAAAGTAGTGTGATTCTTTCTCAAATATGGAACATGATAACCTTTCGAAATTATTCTCACCATTTCATCGCACATCTTGATTTTTACATCTTGATGCTAATAATTTTGCATGATGTGTTATTCTTTATGATGATATTTATGTTATGGTTGAAATAATATGAATTAAGAAGTCATTCATCACCATAATTTGTTTAATCGACAAGTAATTGATAATTTGAATCATCTCCTTCTTAAGCTACTATAACAACTGCGATCTTTCCATTTTTTGCGGAAAATTTCTCTTTCAATGTCATTGTGCTATGCAATAGTTGGAGAAATCATTCCACATATTTTTTGATTTTGGTTTTGGCTTTCCCCTTTTTTAATTCTTATTAGAGGCACCATAGCTCTTCTCACGGGTCATTACCAACTCCATAGTTTGCATGTTTACATGATGTGTAGAAATCACGTGATGAAGTTCACCGGTATGCAGACCTGACCGAGCCTCATGCGGGACAATTTCCTCCTTGTCGACTATGAATGACTGAGTGAAATTTTTATTTGACAGAACAAGTGAAACCAATAAAATCAAGACAACTTTTTCTTTCTCTATTTTAACATCTAATTTCTTAAATCTTGATTTAATGTATTTAAGAAATCTAGACATTCTTTTAAAGAACTATTCCGTCACATATAAAGGGAGATAACATTGCTTTAAGCCTTCAACATCTTGTTGGTTAGAGACTTCGTCATGTAAAGACTCTTTATACTAAGCCACAAACTCACAATAATGGCCTTATCTACGACTTTTATGATGATCTCATCTTCCTGGTACAATGTAATCATTGAGTATGTCTTTATATTATGCCACAAATGCCTCTGTCATCTAATTGTCCAACAATGCTAGAGTCCTTATTGCTTGAGAAAGGTACACGTCTTGACCTGTCAGAGGCTAAAATCGTTCCTCACATTTACATTCTCAATCTTCAAATTGTGTGATGTCATTTCTTCTTTTCTCTTGACAAACTGAAAAGATTTGATACGGATTTGTTGCATGTAATGGAAGTAAATGCATATTAAACAAGTAAACACACAAGCACAGAAAAACCACAACACATGGTTTACATCATCCTTAAATGGGCTTTTCCTTGGCTATGGTGATAGATCTTTCTCCTGTATAGTAGTCATTGAAATCTAGAATCGGAAGCAGAATAAATACACAGAGTAAGAAATCAAGAAAGATAAGCATGGAATGCTTGTGATTTTATATGGAACCCTACTCCCTAAGGAGTGAGATGAAACCATGGGAGAAGGCCTCAAAGGACCGTATGTTTCTATTGAACTTTCTCATTGAGTACAGGGGGTGCGAGGCTCCTTAAATAGACTCACATACAGACCAGAGTCTCACAAATAGTAGATGTGGGACTAAACATGAGTGTGTGGTAATTGGATCTTGGAGAGATCCAATTACCATCCTATTACATTCTCCAACACTCCCTCTCAAGCTAGAGTTGAGAAAGTTGTAGCTTGCAAGAAAAAGAAAAGGTATACATCACATCTTCACACGATACATCACAAGAAGAATATATGTTTTTTGCTGGTAGAAGACCACACTTGAGGATGGGTCTGCGACTTTCAGGTCACCGAAATGTATTTCTGCCATGCCTGTAGAGTCATTGCGATACCAGGTCATTGGAACGTATCTCTGTTGTACTTGGAGAAGAGTCGTTGCAGAAGAAGTCCAACGCGGAGTAGTAGTCGGGTAGTAAAAGAAGAAGTATACACCCTAATGAAGAAGTCGATGCTCGGTGAAGACGAATGATCTGTAGAAATCTTAAGTGCCGGTCTTTCAGTCATGGATTGGGTAGTAGAAGTCCTGAAGAATCCATCGCTGACTCCTCCTTTCTCCCACACTTGATAGAATAAAGAGCATGGAACATCAAGTTGGAAGAAACAAAACATGCATTTATTATTGTGCTTCTCTTCGCCTTTTTTGCACAATTCATTTTTTTTCTTACACATTCCTCTTCTTTTTATTTTCTCGGCTATTCTCTTTTTTTTACGTACGACTCTTTTTTTTAGCGTAGCCCCTTTTTCTTTCCTTTTTTTACGGTCACCTGAGGCCCAAACAAAGCGGTCTCCCCTTTTTTTCTCAAAATACATGAATTGGCCCATTGGGCTTCTCTCTCTCTCTCTCTCTCTCCTTTTTTTACGCTTGGGATGTTGGGTTAACAAAAAAGCACCAGACTCTTTTGGGTTCACGCTGTGGGAACTCAATTCCCACAGCCCCATTGGGGCTTTCCTTGGAGATGGACGCCTTCAGGGGATGAGGGCCTCGCCGCTGCTTGTAGTTGGAGCTCGAAGCCAAGAGGTTGGGAGGCGGAGAGGCTGGAGCATCGCTCAAAGAAGATGGGGCCGTCGCCTGGAGAGCTGTTGCTGGAAGAAGCACTGCCGAGGAAGATGTGGGGCTCTAGCGCCGTCGTAGATGGCACGCGAGGGAGAAGATGCTCGGCCGAGTATGCATGATGGAGGCTTGGGGCTGCAATGAGGCCCCTCCTGCGATGGTCGTATGTGGAGGCTTACGAGACAAAGGAGCATCACCAGATGAGGGAGACGATTTTGCACCACCTCCTGCAAGAGGACTGGAGTTCATCTAAAGTAGGAGCAGCATGTGCTGACCAACCGCCTTCGCCTGCGAGAATCCACGAGGGAGGAGGATAAATCTGCCTGGAGATCGACAGAGGGTTGGCGACGCCGATTGGCTGCGAGCCCAATAGCCCTCGTGCGAGTGAGCTACGTGAAGAGAGATTCTCTGGCTTCTTCTTTGGGGTTGGAGGGCCAATGCATGGGAGAAGGGTGAACCGATGATGAGGTTGTTGCTACTGAGAGCTCGCTCCACTATGAGATAGGGCCAGTGAGTAGCGACGGGAATCTGCTGCGTGGGTGATGCAGCGTGATCGCAAATTATAGGGTCGTATTTATTTAATTAATTAGTCATTAATTTTAATTACGTTTTTAGTGGTCGTAATGGTCTAATTAAATAATTGAGGTCGCATGTGATCTCAACGTTTATTTCGTAGATTTTAATTGCAATTTTGGTCAATTAATTAGTTAGGGTCTAATTAGAGTAATTAGAGGTCAATGGGAAGTTGTCAGAGTCCAATTAGGATAAAATTGGTTGTCAATTTTAATTTGTTTACTATTTTTGTAAACCATCTCTCCTATATAAAGAGATGGTAGTCCAATATTTTTATTCAGTCAAGTATTATGAAAAATTGAGTTTATCTCATTATCCCCCTCTATCTCTCCCTTCTTCCCCACGCGATCTCCGCGGTTCTCCTCCTCCAACCCCTCGTTACCGACGAGTTCTTCTTCTTCTCAACCTCTCTCTTCTCCACCGATATTCCACCGCCAAATTAATTTTAATTTTATCGTCGACGCCGGAATCCTGTTTGCACTCGTTACCGACGAGTTCTTCTTCTTCTCAACCTCTCTCTTCTCCACCGATATTCCACCGCCAAATTAATTTTAATTTTATCGTCGACGCCGGAATCCTGTTTGCATCATTTGGTATCGGCCGCTGTCCAGGATTTTCCAGATCTGAATCCGTCGTCGGAATCGACTCCGCTGCCCCCTCCAACCATCCCGGAGCCACCCTGGCCGTCCCAGGTAACTCCCACCACAGCCCCAAGCCCCCCAGCGGCTCCCCTAGCCCCGCAACCCCTTCCCGAAACCCCAACCCCTGTGGCCCAGCCCCCAGCCACGCGCCACGCCTCATGCCCACCAGCCCCTCCCGCGCTCCCCTTACAGATCTTCCACCCCATCACCGCCTCTCCCCCACGCCGACCCACCTCCCCGCCAGCCGCTCACCATCCTACTCTCATCCCCTCGTTCCCCGACTGGCGCCACCCCTACTCCACCGCACGCAACCACCCAGCGTCGCCTTCCGCCAGTGACCCATCGCCAACAACAAACTCCTGCGCCTCCTCTTCCCTCTCCCCAACGCGCACACCCCCACCCCGTCTCCGCGCGCCTGCCCACCCAACCACGCAGCGCAACAGCGCGCGACCGAGCGCCAACCGCCTCGCGCACCAACAGCTCCCCAGCTCGCATCTACGAGCGCCGTGCGCCCTCCACCCGGTGCCGCGCACGACGCTGCTAACCACCTCCTCGCGTTCCAGCGGCGGCGCCGACTCCAACCGCGGCCCGACCATGCGCAGGCGTCTTCCAGGGCCGCGCTCCTTCTGCGCCTCGCAGCGCCGCGCCAACCCTTGCGGAGCTGCCTTTTCCATCCGCGCGAGATGTGCTCAACGCCCTGGCAAACCCTAACCAAAGGGCTGAGTGTTACGGGATGTCAATCCCGTGGATTGTGGGGATGGAGATTAAGTGGGGAAAATTGCGAGAAAAAACCCCAAACTCCCCATATTTACAGAGAGTTAAAAGCCATAGGAAAGAAAGAAAGAATAAAGGGACGCGAAATTTTCACACACACCCCTGGCGGCCAAAATATTTAAAAAAGAGGCTGGAAATCACAGATTTGGGGATCCTCCTTCTCCCAATAGGACTAGAGCCTTGGGCTTCCCTTATAAAAGGACCCCATGGCTTCATTCCTTAGCCACATCTCCTCTTCTCCTCTCCTTGTGCCATTGCCTCATTATGGATTCTCCAAGGACCATATTCTCCATGCCGCATCAATTTTTTGAGCATCACGGGAAGGAGACAACACACAAGACGATGCCGCCGTTCGCGCCGCACATGTTCTTCAACCACGATGGCCGCATCATCCCCGCCCATGTATGGATCCCGCCGTTCGCTCCGCATCAGTTCTTCCAGAAGACGATGGAATGCGCCGAATCTTCCTCCAAGCCTGCAGATTCTGCAATTCGTCAGGAGCCGAATTTTAAAAGCGGAGGAGAGTTGATGCAGCGTGATCGCAAATTATAGGGCCGCATTTATTTAATTAATTAGTCATCAATTTTAATTACGTTTTTAGTGGTCGTAATGGTCTAATTAAATAATTGAGGTCGCATGTGATCTCAACGTTTATTTTGTAGATTTTAATTGCAATTTTGGTCAATTAATTAGTTAGAGTCTAATTAGAGTAATTAGAGGTCAATGGGAAGTTGTCAGAGTCCAATTAGGATAAAATTGTTTGTCAATTTTAATTTGTTTACTATTTTTGTAAACCATCTCTCCTATATAAAGAGATGGTAGTCCAGTATTTTTATTCAGTCAAGTATTATGAAAAATTGAGTTTATCTCATTATCCCCCTCTATCTCTCCCTTCTCCCCCACGCGATCTCCGCGGTTCTCCTCCTCCAACCCCTCGTTACCGACGAGTTCTTCTTCTTCTCAACCTCTCTCTTCTCCACCGATATTCCACCGCCAAATTAATTTTGATTTTATCGTCGACGACGGAATCCTTTTTGCATCATTAGTTGATGCAGCGTGATCGCAAATTATAGGGCCGCATTTATTTAATTAATTAGTCATCAATTTTAATTACGTTTTTAGTGGTCGTAATGGTCTAATTAAATAATTGAGGTCGCATGTGATCTCAACGTTTATTTCGTAGATTTTAATTGCAATTTTGGTCAATTAATTAGTTAGAGTCTAATTAGAGTAATTAGAGGTCAATGGGAAGTTGTCAGAGTCCAATTAGGATAAAATTGATTGTCAATTTTAATTTGTTTACTATTTTTGTAAACCATCTCTCCTACATAAAGAGATGGTAGTCCAGTATTTTTATTCAGTCAAGTATTATGAAAAATTGAGTTTATCTCATTATCCCCCTCTATCTCTCCCTTCTCCCCCACGCGATCTCCGCGGTTCTCCTCCTCCAACCCCTCGTTACCGACGAGTTCTTCTTCTTCTTCTCAACCTCTCTCTTCTCCACCGATATTCCACCGCCAAATTAATTTTAATTTTATCGTCGGCGTCGGAATCCTGTTTGCATCATTTGGTATCAGAGCATGGCCTACAGATTGTCCTCACGATCTAACGATCCGTCCCGGCGCTCGCACCGACACCATCGTTCATCCGAACAAACACGACAAGCCATCTCCACCATCGACACCTCCTTCAAAGAGGCGGAGCACATGGTACGTGATTTGCAGAACAACTTTCAATCCATGTGTCGGGACCTAATGGCATACTTTGAGGCCTACCGCGACGCCCAATCGAGGCATCCACCCGTCGAAGCCGCTGCCGCCAGTCTTGATGAAGGAAAACTCGACGTAACGGAGGAATCGGCCGCTGTCCAGGAGCTTCCAGATCTGAATCCGTCGTCGGAATCGACTCCGCTGCCCCCTCCAACCATCCCGGAGCCACCCCGGCCGTCCCAGGTAACTCCCACCACATCCCCAAGCCCCCCAGCGGCTTCCCTAGCGCCACAACCCCTTCCCGAAACCCCAACCCCTGTGGCCCAGCCCCCAGCCACGAGCCACACCTCATGCCCACCAGCCCCTCCCGCGCTCCCCCTACAGATCTTCCACCCCATCACCGCCTCTCCCCTACGCCGACCCACCTCCCCGCCAGCCGCTCACCATCCTACTCTCATCCCCTCGTTCCCCGACTGGCGCCGCCCCTACTCCACCGCACGCAACCACCCAGCGTCGCCTTCCGCCAGTGACCCATCGCCAACAACAAACTCATGCGCCTCCTCTTCCCTCTCCCCAACGCGCACACCCCCACCCCGTCTCCGCGCGCCTGCCCACCCAACCGCGCAGCGCAGCAGCGCGCGACCGAGCGCCAACCGCCCCGCGCACCAACAGCTCCCCCGCTCGCATCTACGAGCGTCGTGCGCCCTCCACCCGGTGCCGCGCGCGACGCTGCTAACCACTTCCTCGCGTTCCAGCGGCGGCACCGACTCCAACCGCGGCCCGACCACGCGCAGGCGTCTTCCAGGGCCGCGCTCCTTCTGCGCCTCGCAGCGCTGCGCCAACCCTTGCGGAGCTGCCTTTTCCATCCGCGCGAGATGCGCTCAACGCCCTGGCAAACCCTAACCAAAGGGCCGAGTGTTACGGGATGTCAATCCCGTGGATTGTGGGGATGGAGATTAAGTGGGGAAAATTGCGAGAAAAAACCCCAAACTCCCCATATTTACAGAGAGTTCAAAAGCCTTAGGAAAGAAAGAAAGAATAAAGGTGCGCGAAATTTTCACGCACACCCCTGGCGGCCAAAATATTTAAAAAAAGAGGTTGGAAATCACAGATTTGGGGATCCTCCTTCTCCCAATAGGACTAGAGCCTTGGGCTTCCCTTATAAAAGGACCCCATGGCTTCATTCCTTAGCCACATCTCCTCTTCTCCTCTCCTTGTGCCATTGCCTCATTATGGATTCTCCAAGGACCATATTCTCCATGCCGCATCAATTTTTTGAGCATCACGGGAAGGAGACAACACGCAAGACGACGCCGCCGTTCGCGCCGCACATGTTCTTCAACCACGATGGCCGCATCATCCCCACCCGTGTATGGATCCCGCCGTTCGCTCCACATCAGTTCTTCCAGAAGATGACGAAATGCGCCGAATCTTCCTCCAAGCCTGCAGATTCTGCAATTCGTCAGGAGTCGAATTTTAAAAGCGGAGGAGAGTTGATGCAGCGTGATCGCAAATTATAGGGCCGCATTTATTTAATTAATTAGTCATCAATTTTAATTACGTTTTTTGCGGTCGTAATGGTCTAATTAAATAATTGAGGTCGCATGTGATCTCAACGTTTATTTCGTAGATTTTAATTGCAATTTTGGTCAATTAATTAGTTAGAGTCTAATTAGAGTAATTAGAGCTCAATGGGAAGTTGTCAGAGTCCAATTAGGATAAAATTGGTTGTCAATTTTAATTTGTTTACTATTTTTGTAAACCATCTCTCCTATATAAAGAGATGGTAGTCCAGTATTTTTATTCAGTCAAGTATTATGAAAAATTGAGTTTATCTCATTATCCCCCTCTATCTCTCCCTTCTCCCCCACGCGATCTCCGCGGTTCTCCTCCTCCAACCCCTCGTTACCGACGAGTTCTTCTTCTTCTCAACCTCTCTCTTCTCCACTGATATTCCACCGCCAAATTAATTTTAATTTTATCGTCGACGCCGGAATCCTGTTTGCATCAGTGGGGATGAGGAGGAATCACGTGCAACCTCTTCTTTTTTGCCTCGCATTTGATCTGGAGGCACGAGTTCCTGCCTTTGGTTGCACATAATTTGGGTTCCAACAAGAACCCTAATTACTTTTTGGAACAAGATCTTCAGAAATTAATAACATAGCTTTATCATCCAGAGTTACCAAAATAAAACTTGAGTAATTAAATCGCTCTGATATGAACATAAAAATCTTCAAAATAAACCCTAGAATCGATTGCTCTGATACCATGTTGAAATCTAGAATGCTGAAGTAAAATAGATAAACATTGCAAAAAATCAAGAAAGAATAAACATGGAACGTTTGGGATTTTACGTGGGACCCTACTCCCTAAGAAGTGGGATGAAACCACGGGAGAAGGCCTCAAAGGACCGTATGTTTCTATTGAACTTTCTCATTGAGTTCATGGGGTGTGGGGCTCCTTATATAGCCCCAAAGACAGACCAGAGTTCCACAAATAGTAGATGTGGGACTAAACATGAGTTGGTGGTAATTAGATCCTGGAGAGATCCAATTACCACCCTATTACATTCTCCAACAACGATAAAATAGTAGTGCATAGTATGAGGGACCTAATCCCAAGCAATAACACCACTATACAAATGAAACCTGATCAGAACAATCAAGGAACCTAATCCTAAGGAATAACACCCTCATACAAATGGAACCTGATCTCTATTACATTCGCCTCAGGCTTGTTGACCGGGCAACAAACCCTATTTTGGGATGGTAGGATTCACCCACCAGCGATGCAGGGAGGTCACATAATGGATTTTACAATGTTTTAGATTGAACATACGCGTTAGAATTCAAGGTATCTTGACAATTCAAAAGTGTCGTATCCTTTTAAATAGTTTCAGTTCAACATTTATTTGATCGTTCATGTCTCATCTTACAAGCTCATTCTTCTAATTTCTCGCGTTGTTGAACTAGGGCATTAGATAGCCTTCTTTGTACATGTCCAAATCACCTTAAATGAGGTTCCCTTTTTTCTTCTTCTAAAGGTGCCACACCAACTTCTATAGGTAGGAATAAAGAAGGGCTGTGTTAGCTAGTCAAAAGCTAACTTGAAACTGTTGGATCTTTTTCAACATGCATTCTTACGATTGCTAGTAGGTAGTAAGGGCAGTGAGGTGCATAAGCTCCCATTGTGCATGTGTATGGTCAGACCACTTTGGTTCTATTAGTGCAGCATTTATTTTGTATATTTTTATCTATTTGAGGTTGATTTCATGACTCGAGTTTGTGATCTTTAGGTCGCACTTGTATTTGAATTTTTTTTACATTGCAATGGATAGAATTAAATCGAAAAAACACTGACATGCTTTACCATTTTAGAAGAAAGTAGGTTGGTGGAATTGTGTATACAGGGTCATGAATTAGCTCACTGTTTGTGTTGGGAAACGTGAATGAGATGATTCTATTCCATAGCCCTAGGCTCTCTTATATAGGAGAGTAGCCTATGGGTAAATTACATAAAGAGAATAACAAGAAAATAAAATAACAAAGAGATACAGTTACTCAATATGCGTCAACACTCCCCCTCAAGATGGAGCATAGATGTCAATCATGCTCAGCTTGGAAGCACACTTCTGAAATGGACCTCGTAACAATGCCTTGGTGAATATATCTGCAGTCTGGTTCTCTGAAGTAACATGAGATGTGGCAATGAATCCTTTCTGAATCATATCACGTATGAAGTGACAATCCACCTCAATATGCTTGGTCCGTTCATGGAATGCAGGATTGTTTGCAATGAACAAAGCATCCTGATTATCACACTCCAAGTTCATAGGAAGTGGTACATCTAAGCATAAATCTGTCAGCACCGCTTTCACCCACATCATCTCTGTAGTAGCCTGGGCCATAGCCCTATATTCGGATTCAGCACTGGATCTAGCTACCACAGTTTGTTTCTTGCTCCTCCATGAGACTAGGGCATCTCCAACATAGACAGCATACCCTGAGGTGGACTTCCTATCCTTAGGACATCCTGCATAGTCTGCATCTGCGCATGCTGAGATAGAAATCCCCTTTCCTTTCTTGAATAGCAGACCTTTACCTGGAGCAGATTTGAGATATCTAAGTATCATGTGTATTGCATCCATATGCACCTGGCGTGGCTGCTCCATGAACTGGCTCACACGGCTCACTGCAAATAATATATCTGGCCTAGTGATCGTGACATATAACAGTTTGCCTACCAGTTCTCTATATCTTCTCCTGTCCACCTCCTCTGTGTCATCATCATACAGCTTCATGCTAGGGTCCATTGGTGTCGTAGCAGGTCGACACCCTAGCATACCTGTCTCACTCAGTAGATCTGTAACATACTTTCTCTGTGACATGACTAATCCATACGAATTTCTGGCAAATTCCAGCCCCAGAAAATATCTAAGGTCTCCCAGGTCCTTGGTGACAAACTTGGTCCCCAGCCTTTCCTTTGCCTGCTTAATGCCCTGGTCATCATCACCTGTAATCAAGATATCGTCAACATAAACCATGATTACAATAATACCTCTCGCCGTCTTCTGTACAAACAAGGAATGATCAGCATTGGAGCGTTTATATCCTTGTTTCTCAAAGAGATCTGACAACTTCTGGAACCATGCTCTGGGGCTCTGCTTAAGGCCATAGATGGCCTTATGTAATCTGCAAACCTTGGAACACTCCCCCTCAACAGCAAAACCTGGTGGCTGTTGCATGTAGACTTCCTCCTGCAGGTCTCCATACAGAAATGCATTCTTCACATCTAGTTGATAGAGTGGTCAGTCTCTAGTAACTGCAACTGATAACAGGATCCGCAGAGTGGAATGACGCGCCACAGGGGAGAACGTGTCAAGGTAGTCTACCCCATATGTCTGTGTGAATCCCCTTGCAACTAGGCGTGCCTTGTACCTGTCAATGGAGCCATCTGCATTGTGTTTCACTGTAAACACCCATTTGCAACTCACCGGGTTGACATCTGGAGGTATAGTAACCAAGCTCCATGTTCCTCTAGACTGAAGTGCCGCCATTTCTTCCTCCATTGCTAGCCACCATCTAGAATCCTGCAAAGCCTCATGGTGGTTCCGTGGAATGTCTGTAGCTGAAAGTGCCAATGCAAACGTCCTGAAGTGTCCAGATAGCCTCTCAAAAGACACAGCTGCTGATACTGGATATTTGGCACAGCTTCTCTTCGGCTTGCGTAGAGCGATTGAAACATCCAGATCCTCTGTGGTATCACCATGCTCCTGTAATGCATCCTGCTGAGAAATGTCGTCAGATCCATCAACATTAATATTTTCATTACATACCATAGGCGAGCTAGTTGACTGGTCAGGACCATGAGCTGGATGCGGCCTGCGGGTGTAATGGAATGGTAACGGGGATACTGTTGATGGCGGTGGTGGTGGCGGTGGTGGTGGTGACGGTGGTGATGTCGGTGGTGCCATGAATACGGTATCAGGAGATATAGGTGGTGGCTGCATGTTCCCGGATTCTGAAAAATACATAATGGATTCAAAGAATGTAACATCTGCACTGATCATATACCGCCGACGCACAGGGTCAAAACACTTGTACCCCTTTTGAGTTCTGGAGTACCCCACAAAGACGCACTTGACAGCCCTAGGAGAGAGCTTGTCAGAACCAGGTGACAACTGATGGACAAATGCGACAGACCCAAACACACGAGGGGTAAGAGTGAACAGATCCTTGTCAGGATAAATAAGTGAAAAAGGAACCTGTTCATTCAAGACAGACGAGGGCGTACGATTTATAAGATAACATGCAGTGAGGACTGCATCACCCCAGTAGGAATACGGAACATGACTCTGAATGAGAAGTGACCTTGTGACATCAAGAAGGTGACGGTGTTTTCTTTCTGCAACCCCATTTTGTTGAGACGTATGAGCGCAGGATGTTTGGTGAACAATTCCTTTAGAGGAGTAGTAGTTGGCTAGATTGTTGGTGCACAACTCTAAGGCATTGTCACTTCTCATAATTTTGACAGTTGTGGAAAAAACATTCTGAATCTCATTTAGAAAGTGAATAATAATATTTCCAGCTTCAGACTTATTTTTCATTAGAAATACCCATGATGCTCTAGAGAAGTCATCCACAAATACAATATAAAACCTGTGCCCCTGATGATCGGGAACACGACTCGGACCCCAGACGTCGACATGAAACAACTCAAACTTGGAGTTACTACCCCGACCTTGACTACTGGGAAAAGATGACCTGTGATGTTTTCCCAACTGACACGCCTCACACTGGATAGGTGTGTGAGAAAGACTATAAGGTAGGACTAGACGCAACTTCTGAAGCGGTAAATGACCAAAACGCAGATGCCACAGGAGAGGAGATACTTGTTCTGCGGGAGAAGCTGTGATTCCGGCAAACGGGGTCTGGTTCAGACGATAAAGGCTTCCTTGCTCATAGCCATGACCAATCACGTTGCCCGTACGGATGTCCTGAAAAATCAATGAAGATGAATCAAAAATAGCTCGACAATGAAGATCCTTCGTAATCTGACTAATTGACAACAGATTCATAGAAAAATGCGGTGCATGCAAAACATTCTTGAGCTGCATAGAAGACGTCAATCTAATCTCCCCCTGACCCGTGATAGGAGAATGCGTGCCATTGGCAATAACTACTGTCCGTCCTGGAGGAATCTGAGTGTATCCTGTAAGTAGGCTCTGGTCGCCACATGGATGATGTGTAGCGCCGGAGTCCATGATCCATGGCAGTGTATCAGATCTACTACTGTGGAGTGCAAGTGGACTACCTGAAGTACTAGTAGAGGCCGAGGAAGAAGCAGCAGCATCAGTATGGTTCTCTGTAGTCGGTGCTGGACCAGATGGTGGAATAATGCCCTTGAGACGGGCAACTAGATCATCAAATCGTTGATCCAGTGTAGCAGCAGACGGGGGCTCTATCTGCTCAGCGGCTCGTGCGGATGCAGGAAATCCATGCTTTGAGTAGCATGTATCTTCAGTATGTCCGACTCGGTGACAATATGAGCATGTTGGCCTAGTGCGGCCACCCCTTCCACGGGGAGTACGTCCACGGCCCTGGTAATGAGAACCACGGCCTCTGTTGGCCGTCATGGCTGAGGGATTCTGACTCGCAGCTGCTGAAGGTACTGTGATCCTACTCAATCTGTGAAAAGCCTCCTCCATGGGAGGAATAGTCGAGTCCGCCAAAATCTGTGAACGTGCTGCCTCATATTCTGGATCAAGTGCAGCGAGAAACACACCCACCATCGTCGCATTCCTGTATGTCTTCTGCTGTTCTGGCGTGGCGGTAAGAGGCATGAAGCTGTAGAGCTTCTCAAACATCCCTCTCAATGATGTATAGAGGGAATGTAAAGGACGGCCGTTCTGCTTTATTGTGAAAATGTCATGTTGTAGTTGCAGGATCTTCGTCTCATTTTTCGCCTGAGAATACGTTGCTGCCAGGATATCCCACATGTCTTTAGCCGTGGGTTGATGTAAGATGTCATTGGCGATTTCAATAGCCAATGTACCGGATAGCCACACCTTGGCATATGCATCATCGGCCTCCCATGAGGCATAAACTCCAGTCTTCTCTGCAGGCTCGGCTCGGTAAGAATGTGCTTCTTACCTGTAGACTTCATCATACTCATGAACTGCATTGCCCACAGTTCATAGTTCGTACCATCCATCTTGACAATGGGCGCTGGACCACGAAATGCGCCCATAGATGGGATATCTGCCTTGCTTTCTGACATGATGGAGACGGAAGACTGGAGCAACTGAGAGGATATAGTCTATGTCTACAATGACATAGATGGGATTAGTTGCGTGTGTAGACTTCAAGCAACTAACCCCATGTAGATCAGGAGCTGTGCCCTAGGGTTTTGGGACTTAGGGCACGTACGCACGTGCGAGAAGCACGCACACACCTGGAGGATCACGCGCGCACTGGAGTGCTCAACTGGAGAATCTCGCGAGCACTAGCGCACGCAACTGTGCGCGTGACAGTGCGCACAATCGCGCAGGAGGCTATGCACGCGATCAGGCTATGCGCGCGAACAGGAGCGCGCGACTATGCGCGCAGTCGATGCACGGGACTGTGCGTAGGTGTGCGGTGACGCACGCACAGGCGCACGATGCTGTGCTGAGGCGTGCAGCGATGCACGCAGAGGCTGGGCGATGCGCACAGGCGCGAGAGGCGCTCGAGAGGCGATGCGCACAAGCGCCCAGGCGAGAGGCGATGCACACAGTCGATCGCCGATCGGCTAGGCGGCGCCGATCCGAGAGAGAGAGAGAGAAGAGAGGCCGGCGGGTGGGGTTAGGGTTAGGGTTAGGTTTCGAGAACTCCGGTCTAGGACCGTCGCTCTGATACCATGTTGGGAAACGTGAATGAGATGATTCTATTCCATAGCCCTAGGCTCTCTTATATAGGAGAGTAGCCTATGGGTAAATTACATAAAGAGAATAACAAGAAAATAAAATAACAAAGAGATATAGTTACTCAATATGCGTCAACAGTTTGCTTTTTGGCCAAAAAAATTAATGCATGATAGCATTTCAAAACAAATCCCTAGAGCATTGTGATTGGATTTGGAACTCTTAGTATCATTTGCGCCTCTTAGGCATAAGATTCTTGAATGTAGCATGATATCAGTGCTTTTACGATGCACCGTGAAAAGATGATGTTCGATCTGCTATCATCAGTTGGACAACAGGGCTCTGAATATGTACATTCTCGAAAGAAAAAAATGGTTAAGACAACAGGGCTCTGAATATGTACATTCTTGAAAGAAAAAAAATGGTTAACCGGCAAAGATCAACTCCACTTGACATGTTCTGACATTTTCAAATTCAAAATATGATGGAAACCCAGCATTTGAATTGAAGCTAAACACGAAAATGCTGCTAACATAACCTATGACAAGAAGCTAAATGCAGAGAATGCTGTTATACCAACCTTGCATTTGGCATGATGCTAATGTCATTTTTTCTATTACATCTTCCCATGTTCAGTTGTTTAGCATCATTGTGATTTAATCTTTTATCATTTTTGGTTCATATCATGTTTGATGGTGATTTGGATGCATATTTTCACGTAGGGCAACAGTGGTGATGCAAGATGTGCATCTTGTGTTTGGCACAGCCGCTGAGTACAGCATGCCACGATATGTTGACCCATGACCATGGGGAATGGGGGTGGGTAGCTACACTTGCATATGAACCTTTAGGTGTCATGATGTTTGGTTTGAATTTGTTCTTCATCATGCTTGTTTGTACTTCAGCTTGCTTGCTTGTGGAAATAGCAGTATCCTCAATGTGCACTTCCGTAACTTCTATACCTGTTTACTGAATGGTAATAGAAGCTAGCAAATTGTATATGCATCTTTGTTTGGCAGCTTCTGATGTTATTTGCCCATTTAGGAAATTCCCCGTGCATTTGTCAAGCACATTGTCCTTGAGAATCAATGTAGTTTTACCATCTGGAGTCCCCTGGAGAAGGAATGCTCTGTTAAAATCGAAGGTAATTTTCCCAACTTATACTTTGGTGAGGGCTGGAGACATTTCGCAGAGGCCCACAACTTGGAGGTCGGTTATTTTTTAGTGTTCTGTTATGAAGGAGGGACAAATTTTAGCGTGATAATACTGGATACAAGTTGTTGTGAGAAAGAATACGCTGAGTTGAACCCAAAGGTGGCAGTTCCTTCTGGAATACCTGATAATGATGGTGTGTTCGTCGATCATACTAATTTGGAGGGTGCCAATTTGGATTCAGATCTGGACGTTCCTTTGGGAACAGCCGAGAAGAACCTATGCACAGAGCATATGAAGGAATCTAACATGGAAAATGATGGTGCGTTCATCGATCATACCATTTTTGAGAACTCTAATTTGAATTCGAGGCTGGATGTTCCTTTGGGAACTACCAAAATGGACCCGCGGATGGTGCATACGATTTTTGAGGATGCTGCTAACATGGAGCACAAAATTTTTGAGGATACTTCTGAGCTTAAAATCAGAAAAAATATCTGTGATCTAAGTAGCATTAAAGAACAATTAGAACATAAAAAAGCAATGAATCAGAAGGTGGGAGTTCCTTTAGGAATACCGGAAAAGGATGGTGTGCAAATGGAACGAACAAGTTTAAAGGGCCACAATTCGAATTCAAAGGTTGATGTTCCTTTGGGAACACCTGAAAAGGATGGTGTGTATACAGAGCATACAGTTTTTGAGGATGCTTCTAAACAGCAAAGTAAAAGAAAAATCCACGATCTAAATGGAATTGAAGAGTATTTAGAACGCAAGAAAGCAAGAGAAATCATTTCCAGAGACAGTGATTATGTGAATCTAAAGGAGAAAAGTAACAGTGTCTTGAAAGACATCGAGGTTGAGAAAACACACACCAATGTTGAAGGTCCTAATATAACAGATGAAAATGAGTCTGACTGTGATATAGTCACTCAAGTGAAGAGCGGCAAACACAATAATGAATTTCAGCATCCAAATGGAGATATTCATGGTATGGAACTCTTGCCTGTTTCTCAATGATTCAATTCTATTCTCCCATTTTTTTATATTAGTTTACATGTATACACATGAAAATAATTAAAAAATGGTTATCTTGCTTGTATCAACAATCAGATGTGCCATGGACCTCAAATTTGCCAAGAAATTCTTGTAGTGCAGAAGCTCATGCAACATATAAAATAGTCATGAAGCCTCACAATCTGAAGGGGCACTATTATCTTGTAAGCTACTGTTCATTCTCGCAATTTATGTGGATTTAATTGTTTTTTATCAACAATATCTTCTAAGTATATTTTTTTCTCCGTCTTTTCATTCCTAAGACTAAGCAGTATGAATACGTTGTGACATAAGTACTACAGTATGTTGACATGATTACTATTTGCCAGTGAAGATTTCAACTTCCTCCAGCTCTCAAGAACTCATCACTTTTCCAAATAAATACCTCTAAATTAGTTTATAAATTAGTACTAAATATGAGATTTGTGTCTTAAAATTGCTTTCAAGAGCATAGATTCAGGATGAAATTTCTTAATGAAGTTGTCATTTTTGTTCTGATCTCATTCTTGTTTTGATGTGCATTGCTGGAGAGAAGTATATCCCAGTCAAGTTTAAAGAAGCAACAGGCATCACCGAGAAGCATGAGCTAATTCTGAGAGATCAAAATGGGAAGTCATGGCTGGTAGAGGTCCTCCACTCGACCAAAAATCGAACTTTATTAGTAAGAGGGTGGAAAGAATTTTGTATCAGTCATCGTCTAAGACCCGGTGATGAATGTGAGTTCCACCTCGCATCTTACTCTGAGAAAAAATTGAAGATTATGGAGGTCCAAATTTTCAAGCATCCCAAGATGGAAAGGTGATATTTTTTCTAACCATAAATTGCTGAGTTGTTCTTTTTTTTTGGGGGGGGGGGGGAATAGTCAATCCTATTATCTCTCCTGAAAAAAATTGACAGGAAAGAATCCATTTGGTAGGTGGAAGATTCTCTAGCACAATTTTCTCGAGGTCTATGTCAAATAACAATCAAACAGGAATGCACACATGAAAAATACAGATTTACGTGGAAACCCCTTTTAAATTGACATAGTACCCACATTAGGCACAATTTTCTTCTATTCAATTTATCCATCAATGGAACGGTATGTGCATTATTTATAATGAATAGGGTTAACAGATCTATGTATATCCAAAATTATTTACCCATCTAAGACTCTTAACACCCCCCATCAAGTTGCCGTGGATGATAATCTTGACCACTTACCAACATTCACTTCTTGTTGCACAGTAGGAAGGTCTTTGGTGAAAATTTCGACCAACTGATCTTCTGACTTGATGAAAAAGGCAATCATAGCTGGCCGATATCAACTTTTTTCTGTATAAGTGATGATCCACTTTGATATGTTTGGTATAATTGCATCAGATAGAACTATTGATCAAGTTAATTGTCATCATGTTGTCGCAGTATAGCTTCACTGGGAGATTGTTCTATTGCCCATTTCATTAAGCACAATCTAGACCTATATCATTTTGACACCCCAAGTGCCATTGCATGGTAAATGATCGAGGACAAATTAACCACTTTTTGCTTCGTCATATGCTGAGATACCCTTCAAGGTAAATAAAATAATACCAAAGAAGATTAACAATCACCCAAGGATTCGACCCAATCAACGTCTGTATAAATCTCAATGTTGGCTTCTTTTCTTTTTGCAAAGAATAGCTCCTACCGGGATTCTTTAGATAATAAATAATATTATAAAAGGCGATATGATGAGCATTAGTCTGAGGGCATGCCATGTTCATTGCGAAATATAATATGTGCATGTTGAGAGGGAAAAGAAAGTTACTATTCATCGAACCCTAGAGCCCTCTTATATAGGATAAAGGCTCTATATGTAAATTACATAAACAGGACACATGAAAAATAAACAATATGAACGACAAGATAATACGAGTATTGTAACACTCCCCCTCAAGCTGGAGCATATATATCTATCATGCTCAGCTTGGAACAACAGTTATGGAAAGGACCTCTAGCCAGAGACTTAGTAAACATGTCTGCAATTTGATCTCCTGATGCAACATGAGATGCTGAAATGAGCCCCTTCTGGATCAAGTCCCGAGTGTAGTGGCAGTCTACCTCGATGTGCTTTGTTCTTTCATGGAATGCTGGATTGTTGGCTATAAATAAAAAAAGCTGCCTGATTATCACATTTGAGATGCATAAGAAGAGGTACTTCGATTATTAAGTCAGTCAAGACAGACTTGACCCACATCATCTCAGTACTGCCTTGGGCCATTGCCCTATATTCTGATTCTGCACTGGATCGAGCAACAACAGTCTATTTCTTACTCTTTCATGAGACTGGTGAGCTGCCAACAAAGACAATAAAGCCTGAAGTAGACTTCCTATCATTAGGACACCCAGCATAATCTGCATCAGCATACCCCGTGACTGAGAGAGATGTATCTCTTCTAAACAGAAGACCTGCGCTTGGAGATGACTTCAAGTATCTCAGAATCATGAATACAGCATCCAAGTGCGCCTGCCTGGGTTGCTCCATGAACTGACTTACTTTACTCACAACAAAAGATATATCAGGCCTGGTAATAGTGACATATAATAATTTCCCTACCAGTTCTCTATAGCATCTCTTGTCCACCTCCTCAGATCCATCATCATGAAGCTTCACATTAGGATCCATTGGGATAGTAGCTGGTCTACATCCTGTCATTCCTGTCTCAGATAGAAGATCAGTAATATACTTCCTTTGTGTCATAACCATACCCTGTTGATTTCGTGCAAATTCCAATCCAAGGAAGTAACGAAGCGTACCCAAGTCCTTGGTAACAAACTGATGTCCAAGGAAGTCTTTTGCTGCCTGAATTCCCTGTGCATTACTGCCAGTGATAACAACGTCATCAACATAAACCAAGATGACCACAATACCTCGCTAGTCTCTCTTTACAAAGAGAGTATGATCTGCAGTGGATCTGACGAACCCATTCTGCTCAATCAATTCTGAGAGCTTCTTAAACCAATCCCTCGGACTCTGCTTAAGGCCATATATAGCCTTATGAAGACGGCATACCATACTGGACTCCCCCTCAGCAGCAAACCCAGGTGGCTGTTGCATGTAGACCTCCTCCTGCAAATCACCATACAGGAAAGAATTTTTGACATCCAATTGAAAAAGAGGCCAATCCCTCACCACATCGACAGAAATGAGAATCCGCAATGTAGAATGACGCGCCACAGGAGAATATGTGTCATGATAGTCCACCCCATAGGTTTGGGTGAACCCACGGGCGACTAGCCTGGCCTTGTATCGGTCCACTGTACCATCAGCGTGCTGCTTCACTGTAAACACCCATTTGCTACCAACAACAGACACACCTGGTGGAGGCTTGACGACACTCCATGTACCACGTGATTGCAATGCCGCTATCTCTTCCTCCATATCTAAACGCCACTGACTACTCTGCAAGGCCTCCTGATACGACCATGGTATCTGCACAGCTGACAGGGCTACAACAAAGTGCTGAAAGTCCTTGGACAATCGCTCCAAGGAAACATGAGAAGCAAAGTCCACCCCATATCTGGTGTTCATCGTTCGTGCACGCTTTTGCCTCCGAAGTGCAATAGGAATATCGAGATCATCAACATTAGTAGTAGATATATCATCTGCACCCTGTAACTCAGTCTGTACCTGCAAATCACCCGTGCCATCAGGAGAACTCAAATGTTCAGTACATACCTCGGGCATGCTGGATGATGGAGGATGCACATGAGCAGGGGGTCTTCGTTGGTAAACCTGAGGAAAGAAAGGAGGAGACTACGACACAGGTGGTGGCGGCGGCGGTGGTGGTGATGATGGTGGTGGTGGAGGTGGTGAAGAGCATGGTAATGACGGAGGAGGAGGCATATAGATATTTTCATTATCCTCTGAAGGAGCAAGCCTGTCACCTGTGGGAGAGAAATACATAATAGACTCAAAGAAGGTGACATCAGCACTAACATAGTACCTTCTTCGAACCGGGTCAAAACAACGATATCCTTTTTGGGTTTTAGAATACCCAACAAACACACATTTAATAGACCTGGGAGAAAGCTTGTCAAGACCAGGAGAGAGTTGGTGAACAAATGAAACTGAACCAAACACACGAGGCGTAAGCGAGAAAAGATCCTTTTCAGGAAACGCAACCGAGAACGGGAACTTCTCCCCTAACACCGATGAAGGCATACGACTTACCAGATAACAAGCAGTTAGAACCGCATCTCCCCAATAGGAATGAGGAGTGCGACTCTGAATCAAAAGGGTTCTGGTAACATCCAAAAGATGGCGATGTTTCCTTTCAACCACCCCATTCTGTTGGGAGGTATAAGCACACAATGTCTGATGCACAATGCCATGAGACTTAAGAAATTGAGAGAGTTGAGTGCTGCAGAATTCGAGAGCATTGTCAGAACGTATGTACTTGACTCTGGCAGAAAAAAATGTTCTTCAATTCATTAATAAAAGACTGAATAGCAGGACCAGCATCAGACTTGTTCTTAAGAAGGAAAACTCAAGATAATATCGAAAACTCATCAACAACAACAAGATAAAACCTGTGTCCCTGATGATCCGGGACACGACTTGGACCCCAAATATTGAAATGAAACAACTCAAATAGACTATGACTACTTGGACCCTGACGACCCTGGAAAGAAGACCGGTGATGCTTCCCAAGCTGGCATGCCTCGCACTGAAAGGTGGAGCGAGGAGAAATCTGTGGAAGAACATGAACCAGCTTTTGCAGAGGAAGGTGACCAAATCTCAGATGCCACATGTATGGAGAAGCAGACCCACTGTGTAGAGAAGATGAGGCACCAGCATATGGGGACTGCACAAGTCTGTAAAGGCCCCCTTGCTCACGGCCAGTTCCAATCACTCTGCTCGTGAGTATGTCCTGAAACACAAGAGCAGAAGGATCAAATACGGCACGGCAATGTAAATCTTTGGTGATTTGACTAATTGATAATAAATTCATAGAAAATTGAGGAGCATAGAGAACATTAGGAAGCCTCAAGGTCGAAGACAACTGCACCTCCCCCTGACCAGTGATGGGGGAATGTGTACCATCTGCAATCACAACTGGCCGTCCAGGCTGAATAGGAGTAAAGACACTAAACTGGCCTTTGTCACCACATAGATGATGTGATGCACCTGAATCCATAATCCACTATGACAAGTCTGCCCTGTAACAAGTAGTAAATTCATACTCTGTACATGGAGTAGACGTTGATGCTGATGCGGCCACCTCTGATGATCCTGAAGGAGATCCGGTCGAACTGGCAGTGGGCATAATCTCCCTGAGTCGAGCAACAAGCTCATCAAATCGTTGATCAGAGGCAGGTAAAGGGCTCCCAATTGGTTGTATCTGCTCTGCAACCCGGGCTGAAGGAGGAAACCCATGCTTGGAATAGCATGTATCCTCAGAGTGGCCAGATCTATGGCAGTATGTGCACGGATGATGGGGTCGACCACCCCCTCCTCTACCACGGTTAGAGCTCCCTCTACCACGATATGGTAAATGGCTTCCCCTACCACGAGATGCGGCCATAGCTGAAGATGTCTGGGACTGCAGAGTACCTCCTAAGGATATAGATAGTCTATCTACTCAATCTGTGATATGCCTCCTCCATTGGAGATATGGTAGCGTCAGTAAGGATCTGGGCACGAGCAGCATCATACTCAGAATCAAGAGCTGCTAGAAAGACTCCAGTCATCACAGAATCTATGTATGCCTTGAGCTGCTCTGGCGTAGGAGTCAAGGGAATATAACTATGCAACTTCTCAAACATACCCCTCAAGGAAGTATAGAGGGTATGAAGGAGACAGTCATTCTGCTTGGATGTGAAGATATCGTGCTGGAGCTGAAGTATCTTCGACTCATTCTTCGCCGGTGAGTATGTGGCGGCGAGAATGTCCCACATAGACTTCGCCGTTGCCTGGCTCAGAATATCATTTGCTATCTCGGATGACACAGTCCCAGATAGCCATACTCGTGCATAAGCATCATCTGCCTCCCATGAGGCATTCGTCCCAGTCTTGTCACTCGGTTCCTCCATCGTGAGGATGTGCATCAGATTCATGAACTGCATGGCCCACAGTTCATAGTTGGTTCCATCCATTTTGATAATGGGTGCTGGACCTTTGAAAGCACCCATGGATGAAACATCCATTTTGTTGTCAGACATGATGACAACTATCTTCAAGACTGGGCTGAGAACGTAGAGATATTGGCGTCTACACTGACATACATGAAGATAGTTGTGGGTGCAGACTCATACCACAACCTCTTCCATTCGTCAAGGAGTTCTTTAGGGAGCTAGGATGCTAGGGCTTCCACGTGAAACCCTAGAGCACTCAAAGAACCAGGAGGCCGCAGGAAGTCCTCACGTGTGATGATGAAACAAACCACGCGTAAGGAAAGGAAACCGTCGGGTGGGGCGGCTACAGCGGCAGCCGCAAGGGGGGCGGCGGCTGTGGACTCGAAGTGGGCTAGGCAGTGGCGGCTGTGAGCCCGAAGGAGGGGCTGGGCGGCGGCGGTCGTGAGCCCGGAGGAGGGGCTTGACAGCGGCGGCGACGAGCCCGAGGGTTAGGGTTTTGGTGGGGCAAGGTTCTAGGGCACAGGCTCCGGTCTAGGACCGTCGCTCTGATACCATGTTGAGAGGGAAAAGAAAGTTACTATTCATCGAACCCTAGAGCCCTCTTATATAGGAGAAAGGCTCTATGGGTAAATTACATAAACATGACACATGAAAAATAAACAATATGAACAACAAGATAATACGAGTATTGTAACAGTTCAGAACCAAAGAACATGAACAATTGAATTTACATGGTTCTAGATTGTTCTTATACTCCATGGGAGAAGACCTTATGGGGTCGGACCTTGCTATTAGCTTTCTTAATGAATATGAGAGCACCGAGTCTTTATTTCTGCATTAAATTGATTTTACATCATTTTATCATGGATTTTCCAGCATTGATAAATATGATAAAATACGCTATAGCCACGAAAAAAATTCAACCCTCTCTGTACCCCGAAACATCAGATAAATTTACTCAAGCACAAATTTTGTTGCAGACAGTTTAAAAACCACCCTGCCAGACTTAGTGAGTCGACATACCTCATACAGAAAGCAATAATGTCATAATAAGTTCTTTTTTAAACTGTATTTTGTTTCATCTATAGGAAGTAGTCGATACCAAGGTAGTGATCTTTGTGGACGACTTATAGAGACCTTCGGGGACTACACCAATCTTAATCTTCCTCCCTATTATCATGTCCTGCAACACATAAGGTCCATATAAAAAAACACATTGTAGTTTTAGTTTACTCTCATACTACTAATGAAGATAAGGTTCAAGGGAAGGTTGGTGATATGAAGGGCATTAAATAATGTGAAGGGGTCGTATTTTGATAGTCATTTCCCTGAAAAGGAAAGATTCGACCCATTTTCAAGTTCCACATGGTTAGACCTGATTCAAGTTAATACTTCTTGAGAGACTGCATTTCTTGTGATATAACCGTGGAACCATTATCCAAAATCTTTTCATCACTAGAGTATAAAATAACATATTACACTTCTTAATGTAAACCCGTCTAGGGCTTACTAAGTAGTGGTAGATTTCAAACCTCTATCCTTTCTGCTAAGGTTTTGGAAAGGACACCTTGGAGTTCCCTAATCTGATCCACAAGATCCTTAAACTTGCATGACACAGACACTTATGGGTGTATCTATTGTAGCAATAACAACATATTTTAGTGGTTACGTCCGACCATCAATCCTTTGTTATGTCTTTTCTCTGAAGCTTTTTCTCTGGTGAAACTTCTGGTGCTATTAACAAGATATCCAAGTTTGGTGCAGGTGGATGCATTCTTTTATCATTGTCAATGCTAGTGTTTTTTGTTGCTTCCATAGATCAGAAAGGCACCAGCGTCCTTGATTAGAGGATGAGATTTCCCAGATTGAACCCTCATCACACGCCTACTATCTTACTCAACTTTAATATGATAGTATACGTAAATTAGGAAGTATATTGGCATTGAGAGTTTGACTTTGAATATTCTCATATTCAGATTTAAGGATGAAGGCCTGGTTCTTCTCCGCACAATACCAATAATGCTTTTGGTCATTAGGATTTTTCTTGTCATCTTTAGCATAGTAATCCGAATCCTCCTATTTGGATTTAAGAGCCCCATAGAAACTTGCATCAATCATCTTCCCATGAGAAGACCGTATAGTTTAGATGCCATTTGGCAGTGTTAGGAACAAAGTGGATGAACAAATACAATCATAAACCGTGAAAGAGAAAAACATGCACAAACACTACACAAGGATGCATAGTGGTTCTATAATTTACCTACTGCACTGCATACACCAGGCTTCTCCATTTTCTTTCATGAAAATAGTATAGGAGTACAATGAGTAGCGACCCTTAAGGGCATCTTAAATACCACAAGAAGGTGATCTAATATGTACATGCATCAATCAATCTTCAAAGGAAATCCCATCAAGTAGAGATGGACCTTCTTCTGCCTAAACCTATTGGTGAAGAACATTCCACATGAAAATCTGAGATAAATCATCTTCTTTTTGATGATTAGAGTTTACAACTCTACGGATACAACGTTGATAATTTGTGATTTTTACTTGGTTATCTTCAAGATACTATTACTCCTATTGGACCATCTTCATCATTTAGAGCCTTCTTTGCACCTTATATAGCCAAAAAATCTACAACCAATGATTCCCACCTCACTAGCATCATCCCATAAAACTAGCTCCCTTTACAAGTTTGATACAGCGGACTTATGTGGTCAGACAATAACGTGTAAGAAGTGGAGATGATCTTGCCTTCTCCAACTTCGGTCTTGTTGTCAGCTTAATTCCTTTAGATGTTTGATCGAGCAAAATCATTTAGATTAAAAATTGATTGATCAACATAGTGTGGGCAATCAGTAAAGATAGAAACACCTCATCATCAATCGATGTTCAACCGAGGGGTGATGGATCATGAAATGTTTCGAGGGAGTGAACTGTTGTATTCAAAGATAATGTAATTAGATTTTAATTTGGTAAACTTATGCAATTATATTGGATTTTAATTTAGTTTCAATTGGAAAACAAATGGTATTTGGAGGAAGAGTTGAGAATTCCTAAAGTTGAAATAAGGTGGGGCTTGGATGGAAGTTTAGTTCCACATCTAGTCTTTCTAAACTTTTGGTGGGCTTATATATGAGTTAATGTTGGAATTAACGTTGTTGGGATATTTTGATGCAATTTGATGGTCAATATCAAGTTGTATTAATGTATCTCAATTCCTGAAATTCAATGTTTCAACCCTGTGGGGTGCTGTTTAGTCCCACCTCGTGGAGAGTCAAAACTGGCACTTGGTTTTTATATGGGAAGTCCTGAGATTAGTCTGAAAACAGACTAGAGAGGAATTTAGACCACCACACACGCGACACGTGCGCGCGAGCCCGCCCGCTCGCACCGCGTCGTGCCGGGCGCGGCTGTGGCTGCGGTGTGGTGTGAAGACCGGGTCAGTTTTGTGTAACTGCACGTTTGAATTCCAAAGGACGTGTCCCTTTATCCTCTCACGATGTGTAACTGCCCGGACGTCTTTAAGGGTTCGTTTGGTTGCAGGGTTCGGCAGGGTTGGGTTGGGTTAGAGTACCCCTGTGAATAGTAAACTGTGAGGAGGATTGGGGGGTTGGAAGGAGGGGTACCCCGAGTTGGGCCAACCCAAACCTGCCCAACCCTGCAACCAAACGGAGCCTAAGTATCTCTTAAAGTCGTGGGCGTGGGTTACGAACATACGGCTCTCATTCTTACCGCCTCTTCTCTCCCACTCACGATCTCGGACTTCGTCTACGGAGGTGACTTTCGAGGACGCTCGGTGCGCACCGTCGACGAGCGTGGACCGTCGGACTCTGGCAGTGGGACGTCAAGGCCCTGTGCGCCGGTAAAGTGGGGATGCTGTCTCTCTAAGAGGGGTCCTACAACAGGAAGCTTCGGTTGTGATCTCTAACTCTCTTTTTCTTTGTCGCATTATTTGTCGTGATGTTTGTTTCCGAAAATTTCCTTTTCTTTAATATGCATATGTTTTTAAAATGGATATTTTTCTCAACATACATTGATTTTTTCTGGAAATCTGTTGAAAATCGGATTTATGTATGTGTGTGGATGACGTTTTTCTCAACAATCTTAGAGAGACAGATCTTTAAGAAAAATATCTGATTTGAGGTTTCGATCTCGTGTGGATTTCACTGGTATGCTAGAGAAATTCGACGACCAGAATTTCAAGCGTTATGAAAATCTGGCTGACCATGATTGGCCTGATTTCGGTTCTAGAAATTGAATGCCCTAAGTTATCTGAATAGAATCCAGATCCAGATACGGTTAAGATGGCGAATGCATAGAAAGAACATGACTATTTGTGTCATGGGCGCATTCTTACTGCACTATCGAACGTTCTGTTCGATGTCTATGGCGCATCCACCAAGACTGCTAAGGATCAGTGGGAGGAACTAGATAAGAAATACAACATAGAGAATCTGAGTATTGAAAAATACTCAGTATCCAAGTTCCTGAAGTTTCAGATGACTGAGGGCAAATCGATTTCTGAACAAGCTCATGAGTTTCTGTTATTGCTCCATGGTTTAGCTGAGGCGGAAATGAAACTTCCTGAAAAGTTTCAGTCATGTCAATCATTGAGAAATTTCCCAAGTCTTGGGAAGATTTCGGGATATCTCTAAATCACAGGAAAGGGAAAATTTCTCTGGATGATTTAATGGTCTCAATAGCTATTGAAGAGGAGCATAGGAAACAAAAACCCATGATGCCTGTTGATGTGAACCCTAAGGTCAATGTGATAATCTCAAAGGGAAATAATGCTAAAGGGAAAAATAAGAAACTGAAAGCTAATCAAAAAATCCAGAAAAAACCAATGAACAAACCTTGCTGGCAGTGTGGACAGGTTGGACACTGGAAGAAGGATTGCCCTTCTCTAAAGACCCAGCAGAAGTCTACAAATGTCGTTCCTCAAGCTCTTGTGCTGACTGAGGGAGGCGGGCCCGGTGAGGGGTATGTCTCAGTTAACCATGAACTCTATTTAGCAAACAAGCCTAATGAGTGGCTTGTTGATACTGGTACAAATGTACATATTTGTACTGACATGACCTTTGTGTCTTACCAGACTTCAGCCGGTGGAACAGTAATGATGGGGAACAGATCTGCAGCCAAGGTGCTTGGGTCTGGACGAGTCGAGCTGAGGTTCTCAATTCGACGAGTTTGGACTTTGCACAGGGTGCTGCATGTTTCTGATATCAAGAAGAATGTCTTGTCTGGTTCTTTATTAGTGAGAGTGGGTTTTCAGTTAGATTTTAAATGTAATAAAGTAGTTTTTCTGAGACATGGTGTTTTCTTTGGCAAAGGATATTTGGCTGATCATGATCTTTTATTTAGAATCAGATGTGACATTGATAGTTCTGTTAATAATATTTCTTGTTTTGATTCCTCTACCTGTGTTGTTTCGAATATTGAATCTATCGATTTATGGCATGCTAGGCTAGGACATGTCAATCTCAATTCTATGAAAAGAATGATGAAACTTGACATGATTCCTAATCATACTACAGACAAACTCCTAAATGTGAAATATGTGCTCAAGCTAAGTTGCCTAGAAAGTCTTTTCACTCTGTGAATAGGGAACCTGAGATTCTAGACTTAGTACATTCTGATATTTGTGAGTTTGGTGGCGTGATGACTAGAGATAACAAAAGATATTTTATCACCTTCATAGATGATAGCAGTAAATATTGTTATGTTTATCTGCTTAAAACTAAGGATGAAGCCTTAGAAAAGTTTCTTATCTTTAAGAATAAAGCAGAAACACAAGTCGGAAAAATAATTAAACGTCTAAGGTCAGATAGGGGTGGTGAATACACATCCATGATATTTGATGAACAATGCAAATTATTTGGCATAGTTCATGAGGTCACTACACCATATTCACCACAGTCCAATGGAATAGCAGAACGAAAGAATAAGACCCTAACTGGTATGGTCAATGTACTTTTACAAAGTTTCGGGCTACCATCTTACATGTAGGGGGAAGCTTTGAATATGACATGCCATATTCTAAATAGAGTACCCCTAAGGCATAAAGATAATAGTCCATTTGAACTTTGGAGAAATAGGAAACCAAGCATAAAATATCTCAAGGTGTGGGGATGCTTGGCTAAGGTCTTAGTCCCAGAACACAAGAGAAAGAAGCTTGGACCTAAGACAGTTGACACGGTCTTCTTGGGGTATCTGGAAAATAGTTATGCCTATCGATTCTTAGTAATTCGGTCTGAGATCACGGGCATAGATACTAATACTATTGTTGAACTTCGTGATGCTACATTTTTTGAGGATATTTTTCCAATGAAAAAAGGAATTCTTGAAAACCTGACCAGTGACGTAGCCTCCACATCTGGTTCTATTCCACAACAAATAGAAAAGATGTCAAATGTGGGGGCTACCTCTTCTGAACCCAATGAACTTTTGGAGGATGTTGAACCCAGACGAAGTAAGAGGTCTATGATTGTCAAGGATTTAGGTAGCGACTTTGTCTCCTACCAAATCGAGGGTGATCCTCCCACATACAAGGATGCCATGGCTTCTACTGAAGCAAGGCATTGGAATGATGTCATTAAATCTGAAATGGATTCGATCATTTCAAATGACACATGGGAATTGGTCGATCTACCTCCTGGGTGTTCCACCATAGGAAGCAAATGGATATTCAGAAGGAAACTTAGACCGGATGGATCCATAGAAAAATATAAGGCAAGACTTGTAGCCATAGGTTTCAAGCAGTAAAGTATTGATTATTTTGATACATATTCTCCTGTTACTAGGATGACTACGATTCATATACTCATTGCGTTGGCCTCCATACATGATCTCACAATTCATCAAATGGATGTGAAGACTGCCTTTTTATATGGCGATCTTGAGGAGGAGATCTATATGGACCAACCTGAGGGATTCGTAGCATCTGGTAATGAAAGAAAGGTATGCAAGCTTGTAAAATCTCTTTATGGACTAAAACAAGCTCCGAAACAGTGGCATGAAAAGTTTGATAAGACTATCCAGTCTTATGGCTTTATTGTTCATGAATCCGATAAATGTGTGTACTCTTTGATTAAAGGTGATATGTTTGTTGTCTTGTGCCTATATGTAGATGATATTTTGATATTTGGATAAAACATAAGGATAGTGGAAGAAACCAAGAGGTTCTTGAGCAGTAAGTTTGAGATAAAGGACTTATGAGTTGCAAATGTGATTTTGGGGTACAAACTGATTAGATCTACTAATGGGATAGTTGTGTTTTAGTCACATTATACTGAGAAAGTTCTTGAAAAATTTGGCTATCAGAGATATAAATCTGTATGCACTCCTTATTATTCATCTAAACCCCTCTGAAGAACAAGAGTGGAGTACCTGTAGCACAGCTACGGTATTCCCAGATTATAGGAAGCTTGATGTATCTTGCGAACTATACTCGACCTGATATTTCATTCACGGTCGCAAAGTTGAGTAGGTATACGAGCTGTTCTGACCGTACTCATTGAGAGGCCTTGGATCGAGTGTTGAAGTACCTTAAGGGTATTGCACTTCTTGGACTACATTATGGTAAATATCCTCCGGTCTTAGAAGGATATAATGATACAAGTTGGATAGGTCAAATGGAGGACTTCGGAAGTAACGGTGTAACTGGTATGTGTTTTTTTTATTTTTTTCACTAGTAGGATTCGAACCCTGATCCTTTAAAGTGAGAGCTATTGCTTCTGCCACCAGACCATTAGAGGGGTTCTAACTGGTATGTATTTACCCTTGGAGGCGGTGCAGTCTCCCGAAGGTTTGTGAAACAGTCCATCTTGACTCGGTCTACTTTTGAGGTATAGCTGCGTGCTTTGGACATAATAGGTATAGAGGCTGAATGTCTTAGGGAGCTTATCTCTGAGATGACCATGGTGGGTAAGCCGATACTGGCGATTTCTTTACATTGTGATAGCATGACTACTATTGCAAAGATAAAGAGTTCAAAGTACAATCAGAAAACTAGAAGACATATCCAAGTTAGACTTAAGTCTATTAGGGATTTGGTGTCTTTTGGAGTGATTGTCGTGGAATTTGTTGGTACCAAAGATAACACGGCATATCCACTTACAAAAGGACTTGATAGATCTTAGTCCAAAAATCCAGAATTGGGATAGGGCTGAAACCCACTGAGAGTTTACCCGCAGTATTAACCCAACCTAAATGAGTGGAGATCCCACAAAATAGGTTCAATGAGAAAACAACCTGTAAGGGGAACTGGTTGGCACTCATTATACAATACTTTGCATGTTAGTCCTATCCCTGAAAAGTCGAGTGCCTGAAAACTGTAGGAAAAGGTTGAGCATTATGCTCTTAATGGATTCAAGCTTTTATAAGCAGGATGTGAGCAGTATATCCTTGGAGAATGCCACCTATATGAGTATTTCTGTGGGCTGCAGATAAAGGATGAGGGTTTAACTCATGAAATGGGGAAGGGTGCATGGCCATTAATAGTACCAAAATCAAAAGATTGTCACTATAGACTTCACTCTGTTGTTACCACTCGATACCTCTACATTAAAGGATTAAAATTCAAGACTTAGTTCACTTTATACCTGCGATGGTTAAAGGGGATAACTCAGGTAATGATTCAAATCGGAAGGTACCTTTACTGAAAGTAGAGTGTGGAAACCCGAGATTTTTGGCTATTCGTGTTTCAACAGTGAATTCATGGGGGATTGTTGGAATTAACGTTGTTGGGATATTTTGATGCAATTTAATGGTCAATATCAAGTTGTATTAATGTATCTCAATTCGTGGAATTCAATGTTTCAACCATGTGGGGTGTTGTTTAGTCCCACATCGTGGAGAGTCAAAACAGGCACTTGGTTTTTATATGGGAAGTCTGAGACTAGTCTGGAAACAGACTAGAGAGGACTTTGGACCACCACAATTGCGCGCGCGCCCGCCCGCGTCGCGTCGGGTCGGGCGCGGCCGCGGCTACGGCGCGGGGTGGCGTGAAGATCGGGTCAGTTTGTGTAACCGCACATTTGAATTCCAAGGGACGTGTCCCTTTATCCTCTCACGATGCGTAACTGCCCAGACGTCTTTAAGTATCTCTTAAAATCGTGGGCGTGGGTTACGAACATACGGCTCTCATTCTCACCGCCTCTTCTCTCCCTCTCACGATCTCAGGCTTCGTATACAGAGGTGACTTTCGAGGATGCTCAAGCAAGGTGCGCACCGTCGACGAGCGTGGACTGTCAGACCCTGGGAGCGGCACGTCAAGGCCCTGTGCGCCGGTAAAGTGGGGGTGTATCTCTCTAAGGGGAGTCCTACAACATGACGCTTCGGTTGTGATCTCTAACTCTCTTTTTTTTTGTCGCATTGTTTGTCATGATGTTTGTTTCTAGATTTTTCCCTTATTTTAATATGCATATATTTTTAAAACGGATATTTTTCTCGACATACATTGATTTTTTTTCTGAAAACTTGTTGAAAATAAGATTTATGTATGTGTGTGGATGACGTTTTTCTCAACAGTTCACACCCTAAGCTCTTGTAGCAATAGTAGAGAGGAAGAATGGAGGACCACACGTGCGCGCATGCGCATCGCTTCGTCTCCGGCACTAGCACCAGCTCGGGCTCGGGAGAGTCAATTCGGATCTCGGATCTCGATATTTTTACTGCAGATTTCATTAGTGGGTCGAATAAATTAATTATACGAATTAATAGTGATTCGACAACAATAAGGGAATTCGACTCGACTCCAACAGCTCTGATCTAGCTGATGTTTTAATATCCAAAGTGGCGCCCGTTGGAGGGGTACGTTTTCGGAAGGTGAAAAACCGCATCTTAGGTCTTCTTATATCCTCTTCCTGAACGTCGTTTTCTTCACTCACAAGGAAACATCCACGCTGCTTTTTCTCTCTGCTTTCCCCACCTTATCTGCGACCTGCGTTTCTTCTTCTTCTCGGTTGCAAGTTCTCTTAAGTACTTTCAAGGACGATCTCGTTAGTGTGCACGGACGTAAATCGTGTGTCGTCGTATCTTAGGAGAGAATCTCTAGTACTCTTCGCACCGGTATTGTGGGTGTGATATCCTCTCTAAAGATAGTCTATTTCATGGATATTTTGGTTATCTCTTATCTAATCTACTTACTGTTTTGTTTGCCGCAATTTGTTTATTGCATTCCCTTTCCTGAATCTCGCCCTAATATGATTTTTACAAATGGTTATTTTATTTCATGTGTGCATTTTGTAATTCCTATATGATTCGGATATGCATGATTTTAATTTTGTTAATCTGTAATGCATTGATTCGTATTGATCATGAAATTTACTGGTTAATGTATGCTTCAATAATCCTATTTCCAACAATCTTAGAGAGGATATCGGGAACCGGAATTAAAACCATGTCGGGCGCCATGTTTAAATCGAGAGTGTATATGACTGGTATGTCCGAAAATTTTGTGATCAAAATTTCATGTGTTGGCAACAACGCATGAAAATTTGGTTAACCACTATAGGGTTAATCTCAATGCTTGAAACTGAATGCCCTACAATGAAAAAGGAAAATCCCTCACCTGATAGCCAGATAGTGCAATCTGCGTGCAAGGAACACGATCGTATATGTCATGGTTGCATCTTATTGGCTCTGTCCAATGCATTGTTTGACATATACTGTTCGTCCACGTAGACTGCGAATGGGCTATGGGAGGTAGACCGGAAGTATAATACGAAGATCTCGGTATTGAGAAATACCATGTTGCCAAGTTCTTAAAATTTTCCATGGCCGAAGGGAAGTCGATTTCTGAATAGGCACACGAGTTTTTACTCCAGCTCCATGGTCTAGAAGATGCTGAGATGAAACTTTCAAAGAAGTTTCAGGTCATGCACATCGTAGAAAATACTCCAAATCTTGGGAAGAGTTTGGTATGACCCTGAAACACATAAATGGATGACTTGATGATGGCAATCACCATAGAGGAGGAACACATAAAACAAAAGCATGTGGTTCCTGTTGATATTCAGGCTAAGGTAAATTCCATGACCTCGAAGGGAAAAATAAGAAGGGAAATGATAGTAACACCAATAAAATGAAATCAAATTGCAAGATCCAGAAAAAAGGCAAAGAATAAAATCTGTTGGTACTGTAATCATGTTGACCATTGGAAGGACTATCCGTCCTTAAAAACTCAACCTAAGGCTGCTGATGGGAGTCCACAAGTGATACTGCAGGACTTGGGGCTAGCGAGGGGTATGTCTCTGTAAAACTTGAACTATACAATATCCATGGTTCAAATGAGTGGCTCGTGGATACATGAGCCATTGTATATATCTGTTCTGACAGAACTTTATTATCTTCTTATCAGACCTACAGTAGCAGGACTGTGAAGATGAGGAACGATTCTGCGGTTAGGGTACTAGGGCCAAGACAAGTCAACTTGAGGTTCTCCTCTGGACGTGTCTGGATTTTGCATAAGGTGATGCATGTCCCTGACGTAAAGAAGAATGTTTTATCTGGTTCCATTTTAGTTAGAAGTGGTTTTGAATTGAACTTTAATTGTAATAAAGTTGTCATTATGAGATATGACATTTTTATGGAAAGGGCTATTTGACAAATTTGATTTGTCATGTAGAATTAGGTATGATTCGGTAAACATTTATTCAATAAATGTTTTATGTTCTGAATGTGTTTAAATTTTGTGTCTCATGTTTTTAATAATTTAGAATCTTGTGATTTGTGGCATAGTAGATTTGGACATGTGAACCTAAATTCAATTAAAAGAATGATGAATTTAGAGTTGATCCATAAACACACTATTGATAAAACTCAAAAATGTAAAATTTGTGTGCAAGCGAAGACACCTAGAAAGTCTTTTCAGTCTGTCTCTAGAGATAATGAGATCTTGGATCTAGTGCACACGGATATATGTATGTTTAATAGTATGTTGACTAGAGACAATAAAAAATACTTTATCACCTTTATTGATGATGGCAGTAGATACTGCTATGTTCTTATATTTATGAATGAGGCTTAGACACAAATAGAAAAAGTGCTTAAACGTTTTAGGTCAGAGAGAGGGGGTGAATATACTTCTAACTTGTTTGATGAACAATGCAAGTTGTTTGGAATAGTTCATGAAGTTACTGCCACATATTCACCACAATCAAATGAGATAGCAGAACGGAAAAATAAAACCTTAATTAACATGATCAACGCTCTCCTACAGTGTTTGGACGTCCAACCTATATGTGAGGAGAGGCATTGAATACGGCTTGTCATATTCTGAATAGAGTTCCTCCAAAACATATGGAAAGTGTCCTTTTGAATATGAAGAAATAGGAAACCAAGGTTAAGGTATCTCAAAGTGTGGGGTTGTCTCGCTAAGGTGTTAGTCCCAGAACACAAGAGAGAGAAGCTAGGTCCTAAAACTGTTGATGCGGTCTTCTTAGATTACTTGGAAAATAACTATGCATATAGGTTCTTGGTAATTCTCTCTGAGATACCGGGCATAGATGTCAACAGTATTGTTGAACTTTGTGATGCTACATTCTTTGAGGATGTCTTCCCTATGAAGACTGGGATTCCTCAGAATCTGATCAATGTCAATCTGAAGCCAATGGTCTTTCAGAAGAAATTGAGCTAAGGAGGAGTAAACGACCACGGATAGCCAAGGATCTTGGTAGTGACTTTGTTGTCTACCAGATCGAGGGTGACCCACCAAGTTACAAGGAAGACATGGCTTCATCTGAAACAAAACAATAGAAGGAAGCCGTCAAATCTGAGATGGATTCTATTATGGCTAATGGAACTTGGGAACTGGTTAATTTACCCAAAAGATACCCTACCATCTACCATTGGGTGCAAATAGGTATTTAAGAGAAAGCTTAGGCCTACCGGATCAATTGAAAAGTATAAAGCCAGATTAATTGCTAAGGACTTTAGGCAAAAGGAAGATATCGATTACTTTGATACATATTCTCCTGTAACTAGGATGGCCACAATCGGGATGTTCATAGCATTGACATATGTATATGATCTCTCTATCAACTAGATTGATGTGAAGACTGCCTTCTTGCATGACGATCTTGAGGAGGAGATATATACGGATCAACTTGATGGTCTTGTGACTCCTGAGAATGAGGGAAAAGTTTGCAAGCTTGTTAAATTCCTTTACGGATTGAAACAAGCACTAAAGTAACGACATGAAAAATTTGACAAAACTATTTTGTTATGTGGCTTTAAGATTCATGAATCCGACAAATGTGTGTATTTCAAGATGAAAGGTGATGAGTGTATTGTTTTATGCCTGTATGTTGATGACATACTATTGTTTGGATCACATGCAAGGATTATTAATGAGACTAAAGCATTCTTAAGTAGCAAGTTTGAGATGAGGAACATGGGTGTTGCTGATGTGATCTTGGGTCTCAAACTGACAAGGTCGGTTGATGAAATTATAGTTTTTCAATCTCACTATGTTGAGAAGGTACTTGAGAAATTTGGATATCAAGATTGCAAAGTTGTAAGCACTCCTTTTGATTCATCCAAAACACTCTTTAAGAACAAGAGTGGAGTACTTGTGACTTAGCTAAGGTATTCACAAGTCATAGGAAGCTTAATGTATCTTACAAATTGCACGAAATCTGATATTTCGTTCTCAATTGCAAAGCTGAGTAGATATACTAGATGTCCTGACCGTACTCACTGGGAGGCTCTGGATCGAGTACTTAAGTACTTGAAGGGAACTATTTCCTTTAGTTTGCATTATGGTAGACATCCATCTGTTCTAGAAGGATATAGTGATGCAAGCTGGATAGGAGAAATAGAGGAGTCTGGGACTAATGGTGTTACTGGGTATGTCTTTACCTTTGGAGGCAGTGCAGTCTTCTGGAGGTCTGTAAAGCAGACTATTCTAGCTCGGTATATCTTTGAGGCTGAGCTGTATGCTTTGGATACCACTGGAATTGAGGTTAAATGGTTAAGGGAACTTCTTTCTGAATTGCCATGGTAGGTCAGCCAGTTCTTGCGATCTTGGTACATTGTGATAACATGACCACAATTGCCAAGATTAAGAGTTTAAAGTTTAATCAAAAAACAAGGAAACACATTTAAATCAGGCTTAAGACGTTCAGCGATTTGGTGTCTCGAGGGGTTTGGTAGTGGATTTTATAGGATCCAAAGACAATACAATCATTTCGTTGACTAAGGGACTTGATAGATTTTTAGTCCTAAAGTCTATGCCTCTATGCTTAGGATGAGCCTGAGATCCATCGGGAGTTCCTTTACAATAGCAACCCAACCTATCTAAGTGGAGATCCCACAAAGTAGGTTCAATGTGGTAGTAATAAGCTGTTTGGAGAATTGGTTGGCACTGTTACTTTTAATGCTTATGCATGAGTGTCTTATCTGTGTAAGCCTGAGTGTCATTTAAGCCGCAAGTTTAGGAAGGGTGTGGGCTTTGAATGGGTTCAAGCTTTTGAGCAGAATGTTAGCAATGCATCCTTGGAGAACACTACTTATGTGAGTGTTATTGTGGGCCGCAGTTAAAGAAAGAGGGTCTATTCTGAACACACTCATTAAACATGATAAGGGTTTATGGCCTTTAAGAGCACCAACCCTGAAGATTGTACCAAGAGTTACACTTTGTTATTTCTACCGTATACTTTAACACCAAGGTCTGAGGTTCAAGACGTAGTTCACTTCGTTCCTATTAAGGTGAAAGTAGTAAACTCAAGTAGAGGCTCAAACAAGAAGGTACCTTTCCTGAAAGTAAAGTGTGGCAGCCGAAATATATATTTTAACTCTCTTTGAATCTTTTTTTCAAAATGTTGAATTTGTGGGGGATTGTTGTATTTAAAGTTAATGTAATTAGATTTTAATTTGATAAACTTATGCAATTACATTGTATTTTAATATGGTCCCAATTGGGAAACCAAATGACCTTGGAGGGAAAGTTGGGAATTCTTATATTTGAAATAATGTGGGGCTTGGATTGATGTTTAGTACTACACCTAGTGTTTCTAAACTTTTGGTGGGATTATATATGAGTTCACAACCCAAGCTCTTGTAGAAATAATAGAGAGGAGGAATGGAGGATCACACGTGTGCGCGCTCCGCTCTGTCTCCAGCTTCGGCACCGGCTCAGGCTCGGGAGAGTCAATTTTAGATCTCAGATCTCGATACTTTTATTGTAGGGTTCATTAGCGGTTTGAATAAATTAGTTCTATGAATTAATAGTGATTCGGCCGCAATAAGGGAATTCGACTCGACTCCAACAGCTCTAATCTAGCCGTTTCAGAATTCGAAGAGGTGCCCGTTGGAGGGACGTTTTCGGAAGGTGAAAAATCGCACCTTAGTTCTTATTATACTCTCCCCCTGGATGTCGTTTTCTTCACTCGCAAAAAAACGCCCACACCGCTTTTGCTCTCTGCTTTCCCCACCGCATCTGCGACCTGTGTTTCCTCTTCTCGGCTGCAAGTTCTCTGAGGTACTTTCGAGGACGATCTCGTTAGTGTGTGCGGGCGTAGATCGTGTGCTATCGTATTCTGGGAGCGGATCGCCAATACTCTTCGCATCGGCATTGTGAGGGCAATATCCTCCCTAAGGACAGTCCATTTCATGGATGCTTCGGTGATCTCTTATCTAACTTACTGTTTTGTATGCAACAATTTGTTTATTGTGTTGCCTTTCCTGGATCTCGCCTAAATATGATTTACAAATGGTTATTTTGGTCCTTGCGTGCATTTTGTGATTCCTATATTATTTGATATGCAACGTATTGATTCGTATTGATCATGGAATTCACTGGTTAATGTATGTTTTAATAATCCTATTTTCAACATGATGATCAACTCTGGTTGAGTGATCCATCACAGGTTCAGAATGGGATTTGATCGATCAATCAGGGTCTTTTGATCAATTGTGATGATGCCATCAGTAGTAATCTGATGTGTACGAGAGCCTTGAGGAAGTTTCGTGCCAAAAACCTAACAATCTGTATGAAGACTTCAATGTGCAAGGGAAAAAAATAGAGGTCTTGGTATAACAAGTTCTGCAGAAACCCCTCAATATAAACAAATAAAAGAGTTAAAAACCTGAATCCTTGATTACATTGGCTCTGATACTATGTGAAAAAAATTAAACAACACACAAAACACATGGATTTGCATGTAAAACCTTTTTAACAGAAAAAAAATCAGAGGAGATGACCTAGGTATTAGAAATTTAATGCAGTCGACGGATTTATAGTTAGGTATTATGGTCTTAATCCTATACAGGATTGTAAAAGTCGTCTGACTGGCCCGACTAGTAGGTCCGACTAGTCTAGTCAGTGGGGTGGCCGATCGAGTACCGACTAATTTCGACTAGGCACACTAGTCGACCAATTTTTGCTTGGAGATACCATATTTTTGTATGTTTTGTTTTTTTTATAAGTAAAATTATTATAATATGCTAGTGTTTTATTTAAATTCAATTACTTATTTTATTTTATTATGATAGTATAAAAATGTACAAAATCTATGTAAATATATGTATAAAAATCAGTTATATATTTGAAATAATCATAACATTCAAAGCCGATTAAAGTCCAGAGAAATCCAATTAGTCGCCCAACTGCCGATTAATATCTAGTCAGTGACCCGGCAGACCGAGTACCGACTACCGACTTTTGCAACCTTGATCCTATATATGACTACTGTTAGATTAACAATCAATTTTCCGGTTGGTATTTTACTTAAAAAACAGCTCAAGCCTTATTACAGGTCTTCAATGTGTACAAATAGATAGATATCTTATAAATTTAACTATATAAGAACTGAAATATTAGTAGTAAACTCAACCTGATCCTCATTTATAACGTGGCTTCCTTGCCATAATGAAGCATGCTCTTGTTTCCAGGCAAGAAGCTATTAAAGTCAAACGGACATGTGGATCGGACATCTCAAGTTCATCATTCTGGTTACTGATATCTCCTTATAAACTCACCGCAGGCAACGTTGTAAGTGATCCGCACATTTAATTTACTGTCCAATCCCCCTATTGCTACCATTAAATTAAAAAAAAAACACGACATTTGGTTTAGGCAATCCCAAATGCATTTTCGGCAGCCACAAAAATTTATGATCAGAACCGGGTAGTTTTCAAGGATCAGCAAGATCAGAAATTTCGGATTACTATACTTAAGTCTACCCGGAAGAGGATTTACTTTGGAAGAGGCTGGAGTCACTTTGTTCGCAAGGAAAAGTTGAAAGAAGGCGATGTATGCACATTCAGACTTGCAGACACATCTGGGGACCGTTGGATTTTTAATGTTGATATTATGAAGCAATCCCAGTAACTTAGGTAATATTGTTTTTAGTTCATACATAGCAAGAAGTGAGCATCTCTATTTTTTCTAGTAGATCTTTGACGAGAAGTTTTCTGCTTTCTTTCGTTTAATGATCCAGAGATTTGTCAGGCAATCTACTGTATTCATCACAAATGGCGAGGTATATCTGTATCACCTTCAATTCAATTCTGTCTTTTTGGTGGAAATTTGAGCAATTCTGATCCAGTAATACTCAAGAACTGGAGTTCCCTGATTAATTTGCTTTTTGACTGAACATTTTGACAGAATCATGCTTCTGAATTTTGTTTTCTGCAGTCTAGATTCTCTTAGAAGCATCTGTAGATTCTTTGCCTCTTACCAGATAAAGACTTCTTTCTATGGATATGTACAGATAACCATAGAAGTAGTCGAATTTTGACGTAATGTTGATGTCGATATGCGAATAATGTATTTATATCTTCGTCATCTTCTCAGACAGTACAAGTTGTGATGTTCTGCATGTTTCTGCGCTTTGTTTGAACGGTTCCGAAAACGAGTGACCTTAAGTGGTCAGCAACTGCACCCCGGTCGTTTCGCGGCCGGCGGTTGCGGGATGACCGGATATGGCGGAAGGGCGTGAGGTTGAGGGGCGGACGGCTCGAGGGGCTAGCGCCCTATAAATAGACTCCTAATGGAGAAGAAGCCGATCATCAGAGCAAAAACACCTCGAGTTCGGGATCCCCCAACCATCCCTCTCATTCTCTCCGTCTCTCCCTCTCTATACCTCTCTCCTTTTCTAACACAAGAAGAACGACGTACCTGGGATCGACTCAAGACTGGTATCAGAGCTCTGCCCTCGATCTCCCTCGCGGGTTGATTCGCCACGACGCACAGCTGCTCCCTGCGGGCACGCCGTTGATCATTGTCTCCAGCCCGGGCGGCGGCCACTCCTTTTTTTTGGCGAACGTTAAACCCTAAGGCACATGTCTCTCTTTTTTTTTATATATTTTGCCAGCTGTTTTTTTTAAACGTTAATTGCCTTTGGCCCTGAGAAGAACCAGCGTTTTTTTTGCAAATTACCCTTTTTTTGTGACTTTCAAGTAGGTCCGTGTTTTTTTTTCTTGCGTAGAAACCCCCGGTTATTATTCCGTCCTTTTAATTAGGCCTTCGTTCCCTTTCCATTTTTTTAATCAAGAGGTGTTGCAAATTCACGTGCCTTTTTTTAAGTGGGCCTGGAATCCACTACTAAAATTAAAATAAACGTTTATTAAGTGGGCCTGGAACCTAACTTGTTCTTAAAAAATAACCACTCCCTACTACGGTTCTCCTTTATTTTTTAATGTCATTGCTCAAAGTTAATAAAAAAAATTGGAGAAGTGTTTTTACGTGGAGAGCTTTCTTTTTGGTTAATTAAAGTTTAATTAGGTTTAAAAAAAGGTTAGTGTGATTAACTGAGTAAATTTTTTAAATCTTTTGTTGATCCTCTATCTTTAATATTTTTTTAAGTGCTAATTATCATCAAAGTTGCTTAATCAAAGTACGAATTAAGGGATTAGTGATCCATTAATATTCACCTAAGTTACTTTCTTGATCCAGCTGCTTTGTTAAGTTTTTTTTCGCAAAAATAGTATGATACTGCAATCATTAACTTATTTATTAAAAACCTGCTTGCAGCTTTATTTTTGCATAACTAGTTAATCATCGTTACTTTGTCGATTGAACCTCTTTGCTTAGATTCAGTACAATAGGCTTCACCTTCCATACTTAATAGTTGTTTTGTTATTTTTTTTGAAATCTTTACTTATTCTCATCTACATTTATTTCATTAGATCAACAAAAATGACAAGCAAAACAATTGCCACTGAGGTAGGGAAAATTGAGTACCTGAACGGTACCAATTACGAATTATGGAGTAGAAAGATCTACTATGGCCTGTTGCACGATAGCATACACAACATTATAGACAAACCTGACCCAATCTTATATGAGAATCCAACTGTGGATGAAATTAGGTCCCGCGAACAGTGGGAGAAAATAGATAATAGGGCTAGGAGCTTTATGCTGACCCACATGGATCTGAACCTGATTCGGGTCTTTGAGACCTGCGAATCAGCTTACGAGCTCTGGACCGCGGTTAAGGAGAAATATCACTCCAAATCTGAAGTGAGCGTCCAGCTTCTTCTACACAAGTACAACTCGTGTAGAATGAAGGAATCTGAAAACGTCCTCGAGCACGTGAACAAGATGATCGTGATGGCCAAGGATCTTGCGGCTGCTGATTGCGCAATTCCGGAGAGGATGCAGATCGCAACCATACTAGGAAGTCTCCCTCCGTCATTCGACATGGTTGCCACATCTCTGAGGATGAACGGCAACATTAAGTCGGTGACGGACCTACCTGCACAGCTGGCAATTGAGCAAGACCTCTCCAAACAAAGATCGAAAGCTGAGATCTTTGAGGTCGAGGAGGAAGAAGAAGCGAATGTCGTGCACACGAAGAAAAGGCTAGGCCCCTCCAAGGCGAATTTCAAGGGAAAGAGTGGGAAATACCCACGCGGCTCTTGCTACGGTTGTGGCAAATATGGCTATTTCAAGGTCAATTGCCCCAATAAGAAGAAGCCGGAAAATTCTAAAGTACCTGAAAATAAAGGCAAAAAGAAAATGGAATTCGCGGCTGTCGTGGAATGGGCAACTCTGTCATCACGGACAGTGATGGATGGTGGATCGACTCTGGAGCAACCAGACATATCGCGAAGACGAAGGAGGGCCTGGTGGACTTCAAGGAGCTGAGCAAAGGCGAACAGAGGATATTCATGGGGAACAACACCTACCTGGACGTGGAAGGTGTTGGGACATACAGACTTGACCTGGGAGATAACATTATGGTACTGAATGATGTACTATATGCCCCAGGGATACGTCGGAACCTGATATCCGTCCCAGTGCTGCTCAAGAAAGACTTTGAAGTTAGGTTTTATAATAAGCGTGTATCTATAGGCAAGAATAAGAAGGTCTATGCGATGGAAAGTTTGTGCCCGAGCATGACATATTTTGTCTTCCTGTAATAACTTCTAGTGAATCAATGAATGTCTCTTCTGATTATTCCTTGTGTTGTTTGTCTGACTATTACTTATGGCACATGAGACTGGGTCATCCAGGAAATTCTAAGATGGATCAAATGATTAAGAAAATTTGTTGCCTAAGATTACGGGTGCAAGAACATTGCCATGCGAACACTGTCTGACCGGTAAAATGACGAGAAAACCATTCTCAACCGGAATTCGGTCAACAGAGTTACTAGGTTTGATCCATTCAGACATATGTGGACCACTGAGCGTCACCACACATAGAAATAAGGAATACTTCATAACATTCATTGATGACTACTCGAAGTTCTCCTATTTCTATCTCTTAGGAAGAAAGTCGGAAGCACTTGAAACATTTAAGAGATACAAGACGGAAGTGGAGACAAGATTGGGAAAACCAATCAAGACTCTTAGGACAGATAGAGGTGGGGAATATACCTCAAAGGAGTTTGAGGATTACTGTATTCAGGCATGCATTCGTAGGCAGACTACAATGCCCTATACACCACAGCAGAATGGTGTAGCTGAAAGAAAGAATCGAACTTTGATGAATGCAGTAAGGTGTATGCTTTCACACTCAGGACTCTCCAAGAAATTCTGGGGAGAGGCAGTGTTGACTGCGAACTATATACAGAATAGGATTCCCACCAAGTCCGTAGAATCAACGCCATATGAAATATGGAATGGCAGAAAGCCCGAGTTGGGCCATCTCCGGAAATGGGGATGTGTTGCACATGTTCTGGTACCGAGTCAGCTTAGGGACAAGCTAGACTTCAGGATATTAAAGTGCAAGTTTATTGGATATAGTGAGAATTCTAAAGGATATAGGTTCTTCCATGAAACAAAAGGTCTGATCGAAAGTCGTGATGCTACTTTCTTGAAATTCATCAAGAAAAGGAGCATGAAGTAGAGGAATCAGATCCTCTGATTGTCTTACAAGATAATGAAGACGACTTGAGCATTAGACAAGAACTTGAGGATGATATCGATCATCCAAATGTAGAAAATGAACCTATGGAACATGATGATCCTTTAGAGGAAGTGGGTGGACCCACACAACCCACGAGTATAATCGGCAACAAGAGACCCAGAACATGCGGGCGCCTTAGTCAGGAAAGATATTTGCATACTGTATTAAGGAGATTTGGAATGCAGAACAACACTCCAGCTCCAACACCACTTGTGATGGGAAAGAGACTCAGTAAGAGTCAGTGTCCCGGAAAGGGGCAAAAATCTTTAGATGTACCATATGCACAGGCGGTGGGAAGTCTAATGTTTACAATGTTGTGTACTCGACCTGACTTAGCCTATCCAGTAAGCTTAGTCAGTAGATATCAAAGCAATCCCGGTCCAGCACATTGGGAAGCTGTAAAGAGGATTCTTCGATATCTGAAAGGAACAGTATATCTGAAACTTGTATATCAAGCAGAATCGCTTGAAGTGGTAGGCTACTCCGATGCCGATTTCGGAGGGGATGTAGATGATAGAAAATCTACATCAGGTTACCTGTTCATGTTTAGTGGTGCAGCCGTTTCTTGGGGTAGCAAGAAACAAGGATGTGTATCTCGACATACACAGGAAGCTGAGTACATTGCATGTAGCATGACCACCACTCATACTGTATGGATCAGGCGTTTTCTAGAGAACCTAAGCCTCGAATTGGTAAAAGGGCCAATTGAAATGTATTGTGATAATCAAGCTGCGATAAGCTTGATCAATAGTGGGGCTAATAGTTCTAAAGGAAAACACATTGAGATCCAATATCACTATATACAAGATATAGTGGCAAAGCAAGAAATTACGGTAACCTACATACCTACCAGTGACATGTTGGCTGATTCCCCTTACTAAGGGAATAGTAGCAGGAACATACATTAAACATGTTGGTTTAATGGGACTCAGGAATGTTTGATTCAATAAAGAGGTTCCATAGATAATGATCCTCACATGATAAATCTCCATGTATATGCTACATGAATAGTGGGAGCATATATGTTTTGACCACTTCGGTCAAGTGGGAGATGTTTGAACGGTTCCGAAAACGAGTGACCTTAAGTGGTCAGCAACTGCACCCCGGCCGTTTCGCGGCCGGCGGTTGCGGGATAACCGGATATGGCGGAAGGGCGTGAGGTTGAGGGGCGGACGGCTCGAGGGGCTAGCGCCCTATAAATAGACTCCTAATGGAGAAGAAGCCGATCATCGGAGCAAAAACACCTCGAGTTCGGGAGCCCCCAACCATCCCTTTCATTCTCTCCATCTCTCCCTCTCTATACCTCTCTCGTTTTCTAACACAAGAAGAACGGCGTACCTGGGATCGACGAGTCCTAGACGCTTGATATAGATTTCAGTTAACTTCATATCGGTCTTCAGATTTCTGGTAACTCCATATTGGTCTTCGGGTTCAAGACAAAGATAGTATCTGGATCAAATGGAAATTATTATCTATACCTGCAACTAAAGTTAGGATCTTTTCCCCTCGCATACACGTGCACATGATATATTTGATTCCTCGTTAAATCTCTTCTTCCAACATTCCATGCATTTCCTTAATGATATATATATTGATTCCTCATAATCGACTCTCTCCTTCCAACTTTCCGTGCATTTCTTTTTTTATTGTATTTATTTCTCGTCAACTTTATCCATCCAACTTCCCATGCATTTGCTTACTAATACCTCTTATTTTATTCTTAGTCATGTTTAAGGTGATCAACTATGCATTACCCTTAGGTCATGTTTGTTTGGTTGGAAAGGAATTACAATAGTATGGAATCTAAGACAAGAATGGAATTAACAATGGAATGGAAATAAGTTTTTCCATTCCATTGTTTGTTTTTACTAGGAATTGAAAGATTTTTTTATGATACATATTCCTTTATTATATTTGGAAAGGGAAAAGAATATAAAGAAAATAATATTCCTCTTGATATATTTCATTAAGTAAAAAATAATCAGTATCTTCCAAGTTTTTTTATATAATTGATATATTTCATATAAGGAATCAATAATCAAATTTAAACGGAGAGCACTTTGATTTTTTCTTTACAATTAATATATTTGATATATCCACATCCACTAGAATATTTTATTACCATATATGTATTCATATCATAAAAAATTAAAATGTTACGGGTATCCGTATCCACACAAAATAAAAACACATATTCATGTTCGTATACGTCCATATCCTAAAATGTAACCAATGTCCATATCATAAAAAAACTAAAGATGGTATACATATCCATATCTATTTGCAAAAATAATAAGAAGTCATTTCCATGTCCATATTCATGATCACAAAAGATGCTCATTCATGTCCATATCTATATCCACAAAAAAAATTAAAATTCATATCCATATGTATATGCTAGAATATAATTAGTATCCATAATTTACAAAAAAAAAATGAAAATTGCAGTTGTATCCATATCCATATTAGAAAAAAATCCATATTCTATCCATATATGTATTCGTAAAAAAATAAAAAAAAACACATATCTATGTCCGTATTTGTATCCGTAAAAAACCATATTTTATATATTTATCTATATAATAGATATATTTAATCAATATGTATTCGTATCTGCTAGAATATCTTGTAACCATATTTTTATCCGTATCATAAAAAAATTGAACCGTGTCTATATCTGTATCTACAAAAAAAATCCCATATCCATATCAGTATCCATATATACATAATATTTGTAACTTATCTGGCCTTTTGCATCCATATATTTGTATCCATGTCAGTATCCATATATCCATATCCAAAAAGAATAATATCCATATTGGTATCTAAAAAAATATTCAAAAAAAGAAAAAGGCATATCCATGTATGTAATCATATATTTGTAACAATGATATATTAATAAAAGAGAAAAGGGAGTATGCACCCTGGTGCATGTAATTTTACATGCACCGGGGCTTATATCTCCCACATTTTTTTATTTTTTAGGAAAATATCACCGTATATATTCATCTATATATCCCTCAAATATGCTAATTGAATTTCGTTAGAAACAGAGACTCCTATGCCCTCTATCTAGAACGTATAATTTTAATGATCTTAGAATTGCTGTAATCAACCTGTTATATATGGAGGGCATAGGAGTCTCTGTTTCTGACGAAATTCGAATGACATATTGGAGGGATATATAGATGAATATACACGGTGATATTTTTTCCAAAAAATAAATAAATGTGGGAGATATAAATCCTGGTGCATGTAAAATTACATGCACAAGGGTGCATACTCCCCATCCTCTTAATAAAAAAATATTGAAGAATATAATCATTGGCATTTGTAAGGAATGGAATCCTAATTCCTAGAGGGTACTTAGAAATGGTTGTTCTCATGTATGAGGGAATCCGATTTCCATTGTAATCAGTATTTCTGCTTTAATATGATCTAACAAACGCATGAATGGAATCGACAGAGGATGATGACTCCATTCTCCCTCTCTAGTCCAACATAACAAACGGGCCCTTAGGGAAGCATGTCCTCTATGGCAGCTTTTTCTGCAGCAGAGTCTGGTTTAGCCATCATTTTTTTCAAAATTAATTTAAAAAATCCAACTGCATAGATTGTATCTATGCAATGTTCTATGTACCTATTAAATTTCGCTCAAATCCGATGTTTATAGCTACTTCAATAGATCCTGCCATGGTTAGTGCATGCTCGGAATAAGGCTTGAGTTTGTTGGTCGTCATGGGATAGTGAGGATGCGCTTCTATCCTTCTCGTCAATTCTAGATGTAGTGAGGATGTGCTTCTTCTCTTATCTCTTGATCGAGGAAGGGAACACGATTGACCAAAGTGTATAGGACTGTGAAAAAAATGGTCAGTGAGTACTCAGCTTGACTCGTTCATTTTGATCTTAAACTCGCGAGTACCCTTTGAGAGCATTGGGGTAAGACACCTCATAGGCCAATGACCCAAACTCTGTCAAATTTTCCACTTGAAAAGCGGGTACCACGTTGATTTTAAAAAGAAGAAGAGGAAAACGAGCAGATATGGATACGAATGTATGTGTAGCCTTATTCTTATTCGTTCTATAACATGAATACATATGTTGATACAAATTGACAAATATGGAAAATATGTCACAATATTTATAAAAACAAATATAGATATCAAATGGATGTGCACTGGATACATATAATAGAAATATAGTTTATAGATTGGATTAAATATACTTGTACTGAATATACACGTGATAATATTCATATCCATATTTATTTAAAATGAATACTAATATGGATGTCAAAATATGAATAAAGTGATGCAATATCGAATTAGATACGGATATATCCGTATCCTTTTGCAATATAAGCAAATTGGCCGAGGGAAATGAAAATCATGAATATATATAGACATATTTTCTCTAGTTTAATGTATAATAACTAATACTATTTGTTGCTCAATTTTTTGAATTCGCATCGAGCAGATATTCGTTGCGGTATTGCTAGCAAAGAGTGACATAACTGCAATTATTGATTTTTTTTCTTCGAATCGCTATTAAAAATTAGCAATGATGAGAACAAATTTTTAATGAAAAGGTCAATTGGTATTCACTAACACGCGTGAAACTTTAGCGACGACTATAACATCAGTTGCAAATTGCAAAAAAAATGATAATTTTTCAACGGTATTAATATACCATTAGAGGAAATGACAATGAGTATTCGAAATGGTCGTTGTCATAGGTCAATTTTATTGTAGTATTGCAACCACATTCAGAACGGTAACAATGTTTTATTTGAGCATTCAAACAATATAGTAATAGTCAGATTTGTGACGAAATTGTGAGAAAGTAATGAACCAATCGATCAATCTAATGTTTGAACAATCGAATTTAATGCAAGAGCATGCGTGAATTTCAAGAATAATAAATTAATTTCATGATTTAAATATAATTATCCATTTCGAACCTTAATCGGTCATTTGTTTAATATATTTAAACCTACTCGTTAGATCATCTGTTGTACAGCGGAGGACTGCTGTGAAACCATGAGCTGCTCGAGTTGCTTGATCTTGATTGAGCAGTTCGCACGAATTCGGTGTTTTGTGGGCCCTTACCATGGGAATTCGTGAAATTCGTATGAACCGCTCGATCAAGATCGAGCGGCTTGAGCGGCCCATGATTTTACAGCAGTCCTCTGTTGTACAACAGAGGATCTGCTCTCACCAGTTATCCACTGAAATGAATCGGGTACATGTACAAGTCGAATTAGCCCATGACAATGATGGGGTGGAACGGATCACGATCAAGTGGATCAGGGGTGCCGACTTCCCACCATGTAAACAACCCTATTTATCCAACTGTATCCAAGGCAAATAAAGTAGTGCCTTGTAGAATTGGTATAAGAGATTTCATGTATCCTCGGCTTGTTAATTTGTCCAGGAATGTAGTGAACAAAGAAGATGAGCGATCATGCCACATGAAATGTCCATGTAACCAACATCAAAATGCAAACAATATATTAAACATGTGATGTCACTGTCACTTTTTTTTTTGTGTAAGATTTTTTTCATTGTATTAAAACTATTCAAAAGTGTTGATAAATTGGGCATACCATGTAACCCCGAGTGTGGAAGCCCCAACTCCGAGCACACCATTGTCCATACGCTGTCGGAGAAGGCACACCCGAAGAAGACATGGTCGCACGATTCAGGGGAACACAAACAAAGGAAGCAATGATCGGGAGCGCAGATTCCATGCTTCGCGAGGTGGCCGTTGGCTGCGAGGTTGTTGAGACTGCACGATATAGCGTACATGAGTGCTTCATGGCCGAGCGCTTGTTCTAGACCACTGTCCGTCTGGGGGACAACACGTGCTCTAGGACGAACCGGGTTAAAGGCATCTCGAAACGAGAACCCCTTGGGAGAGGGTTCAGACCGGATGTGTGGTGGGGCCCAAGCCAGATCCATGAAGGACGTCTCGCCCCGCCAAGACAGTCCCCCAAAACAAAGAATTAGCTTTAGCAGGTGACACATCCTAGAAAGATGGGCATAGAGGTATTTATTCTGCATGTAGAGATCCCTTATAGAGGCATCAAAGGTGAGAATCCTCCAGGACCAAGCCACACTCATGGCACTATTGATTGTGACCAAAGATCTCAACTCAAAGCTTCCCACCTCTTTAGGGAGGCATATAGTGTGTCAGTTGACATCATGAATCCTATAGCACCAAAGGAAATCTGCGCAAAGCATGTCCACCTGTTGAGTAATGCTAAATGGGTTGAAGGTGTGGCTACCCAGAAGGGAGAACGGCTACAATGACCGTCTTTAGAAATTGTAGACGGTTTCACGTGGAGAGGGTCTTTGCTTTCCTTCCACAAAACAAGGTCCTCACCCGATCCTCCAACGAGCACACCATATTACCCCTCCCACAGGAAAAAGCTAGTGGAAGTTCCAAATAGGTCATAACCAACGAGTGCATCAACATACCTAAGTGCAGATCAAGCCAAAACATCTAGGAAGTCTTTATGCTCAAGTACCTTGCCTTTGCGAGTATTCATTTCTCAAGACAAAGAAAGAGTCGAACTCGATAAGGATTTCCTTGATATCTAATATAGAGGTAATGAACCCCTACAAAAGAAAAGAATGCCATTCACATAGATTACGTGGGTGGGGGCATCTCGGCGTCCTCATCCCGAAGGCTTTAGGCAGCCCCTAGAAATTGAGTGATCAACAAGGCATGAGATTGATTTCATGCCCACCTCAAACAACAAGGGCTAAGTGGATCCCCTTGCTTTAGCTCACACGAGTCTCGAAAGAATCCGAAGGGAGAGCTAGAGCTCTTCACCAAGACGGAGAAGGAAGGTGTGGTGCTGCAAGCAAAGATTCTAATTGCGCCACGTAAGGGTCCAACGGATCAATATAGAAGGAACCATTGATGAGGACAACGGTTCCTCCATAGCTTTGACTTCTTGAGAAAACGTTTGACTCCCTAGCTTTCCAAGCCTTAAGGGTGCGTTTGGTTAGCGGGTTAAGGCGGGTTAAATTGGTAGGAGGTAACCCATTTTTGAATTTTGGTGTTTGGATAGAGGGTTAAACTGGGGGTGGGTTAGAATTGGGTTTGTTGTGATATGATTGTATTGAAGTTTGAAAAAGTGAGTAGTTATTGTGATGTGATTGTATTTAAGTTTGAAAAAGTTAGTAGAAGTGGAGTAGTTTATAATTTTTATATGATATGCTGGTATAATATATTATTTTTTGATAGGATTGATGATGTAAAATTGATTTATTTATTTTTTTAAAAAAGAATAAAGTGGGGCCCACATGAGAGAGAGGGAGGGTGGGTTAATGGGGGTAAACTCCCCCAAAGGGAGTTTAACCCCCTTACCGAACGGTACCTAAGTGTTGTTTTCACATTTTTTTAGCTTCCGTTATGCAAAAAAAGTGGGTTCCCCTTGGCCATCAACTCCATGTATCCTACACTATCAGCATGATAATCAAAGTAACAGAAGGGCTTCGGACGATCGACCAATATGGCCAAAAGGGGATGGAGAGGAAGGGATGGTAGCTCGTCAGGAGAGGCGAGTATTTCAGCTTGACCTGCGAAAAGTACGAAAGCCACACTTCATAGACCAATGCACAATCAAGGCATGCCACAATTCTGAAAGGTTCAACCGTCGAGTTGGACCAAGGCCAAGGGTTGCCGATGATTCCAATTCCATGAGCCGACATGAATCAATATACTTGTTGAAGTATGCATGGACACCACTCAAGGGTGGCCTACCGCCCAGCTTCTCGCAGTCAAATCTGATCGCATCACATTGAGGTCCCCCAACACCACCCAAGGAGTGTGGATGAAACCGTTAATACTCTGAGTTCCTCCCAAAGAGATTTACGCTCTGATAGATAGTTTGCCCTATTGACCACTGCGGAAGCCAAGGTGATGCTACCCGAGCTTACGTCGGACAAGGAGATTGATTGAGAGGTGACTCGTCGGACAGCAAGACTCCGGGGTCGAGGATACCATCCTCGAAATGATTCAGGCAGAAGTACATATTCATTGAAACGAAAAGGACCTTCATACTTGTGTCCTTGCAAGTTTTTCCGAGAACATTATTTTGAATTTCACTCGTGCCCGGGCCACAATAATGTCCTTCTCTAGTTACATTTTTGCCCCTATATTTCACTTATAATACAGGGGTACAAGTGTAATTACAAAAAAGTTAGGAGTATGATTATTACGTAAAAACTCAGAAGAGAAAAGGACAATCTACATGAGGAAAGGGGAATTAATATGCAAAGCAGCTCGTATACATTTTACACTTCCACGCTCAATCTTACGGGCGAGATGACATTTTGCTGTCCGTACCCTCTTTTATGTTGGCAGATTTATAATGGAATAAAGCAATTTTTTATTATTCTAGGATAGTACTAGAATAAGGGGATATTTTTATAGGAATTTAAAAAAACATGGATAAAAAGATAAAATAGGAGTCGTCTTTTCTTATCCCAATAAATGGAGCCCTACGGGATTCCTAAAATTGTGCCTTCCGTGTTTTTAGCATTATTGTCCCTACCTTTTTGCCATTACACTTACAAAATTCCCAATATACCTTTCGGTTAATGTAACATAAAGGAAAAAGTATAGTAATGGAAGGGTACTACTTTGAACTTTGTAATAATATATGGGCACTTGGAAAAACTTGAAAGGAGACAAGTGCAAAAATCACTTAGGGTGCATTCAGTTCGGGAATAAGCAGGAATAAAGATGAGGGATAAGAAGAATAAGGGTCTATTCTTTGTTCGGCTCAAGGATAGGAATAATGAGAATAAGGTGAAATAAAGGTAGGTAAGGTGGGATAAAGATAGGAATAAGAGTGAAATAAGATGGAATAATAAAGAATAATCGTACCACTGGAAACCGTGTCGGGAGGAGAATTGACCCCTTATTACAGGGCTTATTCTCCAACCGAACACGCCCTTCAGGTAAAATCGCTTTTGCAAGTTTCCCATCTCTTGTTACCGGCAGACTTTCAGTTGATCCAGCATCGACTCAAAACCAGACCCTTCCAAATCAAATTTAACTAATACTCCACACGTACAGAGACCATTCCTGACATCGAGCACCCGAAGCATCGCCGTAACTTGCAGGTTCTTATCAAGACCTCCGGAAATATATGTACGTATATATATAAGATTAAATTACAAACTCCTCTCATTTGATCTATATATATTCTTCTTTGCAACAATCAAGGACGCCTGATACGCATCCCCCGCTAATCATGTGAAAATAATACAAAAATTGCCGACCAAACAGGCAAAACACACCTTATCTGACATATGTTATCGAAAGAGAAGATACAAAGATGCTTAAGCATCAATAAACGAATTTCTGAGAGAAAAAAGCCGCGCAACTCACAAAGTTGGATTAATCCTCATCCATGTCGTCCTCCGAGTAAGTTCTGCCTACGCTTTTCCGATCATCCGGTCTAGGTGACATCTTACTTCTTACTATCTGATGGCATGTTCTGAAAGGAATTAAGACAGTAAGCGAAATGTGATCAGCAGGAAATAATTGTCTCTACTATGTGTAAGCAGAAGAATTTACTTGCGCAGATCCACTGTCTTCTTGACTATTTCCTCGGACCATAGAACCGGGTCAGCATTCTTCGGCATCACGTCCTGTTGTTTCCGTTTTTCCCGCAGCCAATTCTCAGCTTGCTGGCACTCGCTGACGACCTGCAAATACTACAGACTTGAAGACTCTGATCACTTACAATATGTTAATCAGCTTTTCGTTTTACCTCGTTTATAATATAGGTCGGTAATGCCGATTTTTCCACTTTCCTCAGTTCGACGATACAGGCGAAAAGCTCTTTTATCGCTTGTGCTCTGGCTTCTTCGTCTTTGCAACGTCTTTCTATCGGAATTACAAGCTATAAACACGATAAAACATGAGAAGGCTGCTTGATGATGCAAGAAATTGGGTAGGACTCTGGAATATTATCGCCCGATTACCTTTTCAAGTTCATTCAGCTTGTCCGTGTAAACTTGAATCGACTCATCGTCCCCATCATCATAAAGCCAATCCTCTATCCGTCGAAGGTTATCAGTAATTTCTTGTTTCTCCGACTCACTTGCGAAACTTCGATATACATCCGAAAGCTTTAAAACAAATGCTTCTAAAGTCAGCACGAAACGGGTACACCAAATGCAACTTGCCAAACATGAGATGTAAGGATTACCTTGTTGCGCGTCTCATAGACATAAGCTTCTAGAGTGTTCTTCTTGTCCTTGATTTCCTCAACAATTCTATCTTTCTCTGCTAAGTCCTCCTCTATGGATTTAAATTCTGCCAATTTATCCTCAGTCACCTTACCATAGATTCTCTGTGTAACCTCAAGATTTCTCCTTCTCGAAACCTTTCCGTGTTTCGTTGTGTTATTATCCTTCATAACAAAAGAAACTGTGATGTAAACGTCTCAAACATCAAATAACTGCGTACCACTCGGCAAAATGTTGCACAATCAGAATACGGAAAAAATGCAAGCCAGAGAAAGCAAATCGATCATCATTATATGATTATAATCAGGGGTAAATTATACAGCAAATCAATAATCGATAAGGCGCTTCTCCTGTGCAGCATGCATGGATATAATATCGAATCGTTTTATGCACCTAAAGTGGAAAATATTTAGAAGAGACAACCAAGGCAATGATAATGGAAACTTTTAGGCTAGCAAGCTTGTATCTTTAAGAAGAAAAACAATAGAAACAAAAGAAGAGAGAAAATTCAGTGAAATATATGATTACACATGAAAACTAACATCTGGTTGTGCTATCAAATGCTATTTACTTGTCGTGGCCAAGTTGCTAGCGATTCTGCATAAAGAAGTTCCTGATTGTAATTTCCTTGTTAGTCGACGTTCATTCCTAGAAATTTCATGGTCAGGGTGGTGATGGCGACTAAGATTGCTGATTGGAAATAATAGAAGATCAAACGGTTGTTTGGGAAGGTCGATTTCTTCGAGACTTATGATTATGAGGGAAGGATCAGATATTCACTTAAGCCTCTCAATAGAAGTGATTTCCCAGAGGCTTGAATGGCCGAGATAAATACATGCATTACCACTACATTGTTACTGGTATCGATTATAGGTCTTTAGAAGCGGGATTTCATCCAATCGTAATTTCAAAAAGGAGGAGCTCTCAATCTTGAGCTTTCAGTAGCAAATGACATGATTTTTTGTGGAAGATGGGATATCGGAGGCTGGGGGATCTTTATGGTCCTGGAGATCTCATTTCAGAACTCTAGGTCAATGGTGGAAGTCTATATTTGTCCCCTTTCAGGCTATCCTCTGACAAGATCGACAATTACGAGATGTTCTTAGTATCCCTAGGGCTAGTTTACACCTTATATACATGGGCTTACTGTTAACATGCGGTAGACTTCAACAGGAATACTAGATGTCATTGATCGAGAAACTTGAGAAGCTAGTTGGTTGGAAGGTTAATATGTTATCAGGTGGTGGTCATGTGGTGCTTCTCTCTGCCATCTTAATTATTTTACTTCTCGTATGTTGTCGGTATGAGAGCCAACACATCTTGAGTCAGTGATGACGCAAATTTTTGACCAGTTTAGGAGGGTTATCAAGTGTCCCATTAGTTGAGTGGAGCGTGGTGACACAACAAGTTAATCAAGGGGGCCTGAGTGTGATGCACCTCAAAGAAATGAGCAAGATGACTCTTACTAAGTAGGTGGTGAGATCTGGAGTGTGAACACTGATTTGCTTTGTTATATGGTGCGAAAATTCCAGGGTCACCTCTAGTATGTCCTTCACTTGGCACGCCATCTATTTTTTGGAAAGAGATCTGCATATTTTTGCTAGTGATTCTGTCCTTGTATCCAACTTCGAGGGTAAAAAGTCCAAATTCTAGGAGGTTGATTACTCTGAGGAGAGAGCTCTATCTAATTATTCTCATGCATGTTTATATAAGCAGATAATCTGAATTTACAAGTTCCTGAGGCGTGTCCAAATGGTGCTTGGACACCTTTCTCCCTTTTTGGGATTTCTAATCAAATGATTGTGGAGTTCATGAAACTGTCTGAGTTTCTCGTGACAATTTCTTTGAAAGGAGTTTCTGGTAACAATTGAGGGGTTGTTTGATGGGCGGATCTACCTAGACTTGGTTTAATAGTGCATTCTCGAACAAGAACGCTGATAGAGTCCTAGGATTGTTGATTGCTTTTGATTCTAGGATATAGGCGCAGGAATGTAAGAGATATGGGCATGGAAGATAACTCGTAAATTAGAGATTCTCCTACTGACTCCTACGGCACAAATTCGTGATAATTAGGGATCGTAGGGCCATGATCTTTTATGAGAAAGGGATGCATCATGTTCACGTTGCTCTTATTGCTATGGATGTAGATCACCTTTTTCATGTGTAGGAGTTCCAGAAAGGTATTAGATAGGGCTTCAATCAATGGGGTGGATGTCTCAAACATGTCATACTATTATGTTTCCATTAGTTCCAACTAGAGTGGCGCAAACAATGATGTGACAATGGTTCTGACTTTTATGTTACCATCGGCAATTATGTAACATGAAATAAATAGGGTTTAATTTTCATCTATTTAAGTAGTCATTTTATTTTCGGTTAATTGAGAATTTGAGACATTGCAATCTTATTTTAAACAAAGAGATCGTATGTGATCTCAAATCAAATTAGTTAGTCAGTTATATTTAGTTTAGCAGTTAGCCGGTTAGAGATATTTAGAGTTCAAATTAGGATTTTATTTGATTTTATTTTATTCTTTTTCTATTTTTGTAACCACACCCCTCCTATATAAAGGGGATGGTAGTCCAATGTTTTAGTCATTCAATTCAAGAGTTAATTAAAATTGAGATTTTTCCCACATATCTCCTTTTTCTCTCTTCTCCCTCCTCGTGATCTCCGCACTTCTTCTTCCCTAAATCCCTCGCATCTGATGAGTCTTCTCTTCATCCTTGTTAGAAAATCGGAAGCGAAAGCAAAAACATGGATAAAGATAAATAAGAATAAGAACGGCGGAATTTTACGTGGAACCCTACTCCGTGAGGAGCGGGATGAAACCACGGGAGAAGCCCTCAAAAGGGCGTGTTATGCATTGCACTTTCTCAAATATTACAATGGGTGTGTGGCTCTTTATATAGCCCCACCAATGTGACCAAAAGTCACCACTCCTAGATGTGGTACTAAACATAGCCCACCAATACCATTCTTCAACAATCCTCCCTCCAACTTCTTTCACCAAATATTTTTCCACCGTCAAAAAATAATTTTCCCCCGTTGCAAATTCCTATTTGCATCATTTGGTATCAGAGCATGGCTTACATATCATCCTCACGATCTGACGATCCGTACAGATATTCACGCAGATACAACGAGAGACTCTCATTCGGTGGAACGTAAACGGTGAGCTGAAGATACCTACAACAAAGAGTTGATATCCATATTGCTCGATTTCAATTGAATCTATGTGAGTTGGCTGCAGATTTTCGAACCTTGAGCGATGTTGGATCGATACCTCCTGTCATCGAAGTTAGTGTCCAGGTTTCCGAAGAAGAAAAACAAGAAAAAAAGATCGTCAGCAGTGCTTTGTTTGCTGTCCAACACGATTCCGATCAATCAACGCCGATGGAATCGACTCCACCAACACCCGCAACCCTCTCATTGATCCCATATGCCACCCTCGCACCTCCGGTGAACCCCGCAGCCTCGCCACCAACCTCTGTCACCCAAACACCGCCACAACCCCCTCCCGCCACCGAAACCCCATCTCCAGCTTCACCACCACCTATGTTGGTCTCCTACCAACCCACTCCTCCACCAATACCACCTCCAACACCTATCTTCCCAACCATAGCCCCACCTCCACCCCCTCTCGTTGCCCCAACACTCCCTACAGCCATAGCCCCTCTCCCTAGCCTCACCATCACCAACAACGCCAATTATTTCCCTTCCCCGTCGCCTGAAGCCCCACCACCACCCCGCCTCCTTCTCGTGCGGCCCCAGAACCACCGCTACTCCAATTGTTGCAAGTAGCAGCACCGTCGGACCCTCCCCTTTACAAGGGCCCACCTCTCACTTGATTAGATCTGTCGCCACGTGCGTCAGAGCAATCGACGTCGACGCCGCAAGATTCGCCAAAGGAGCGATCTTTGTCGCCTACGATTTGTGAAGGATCGAAACTTAAAGGATTTTGAGGATTTCCCTTCTCCATGAAATGTGATTTCTAAAGAATGGGGAAGAAATATCTATTGAAACAATTTTGCTCAAGCCCCCCACCGAAAAACCTTTTATAAAATGGTAAAGGTAAAGAAGAAGCCAAAAGGGAGAGTAATTTTAAGTGAAGAGGTAGAAAATTTGCATTCTCGTCCCCCGAACAAAAATTATAGCAAGAACATTTGGAAGAGGAATGGACAATAAGCCATTCCTATTAGAATTAAGATTAATTGGTCTTCCTATAAAAGAACATGTGGGCCAACTATTTTAGTCGTGTCTCCTCTCACCAATATCATGTGGTTTCTATCCTCCATGGCCTCTCCAAAATCCATGATTCCACCTATGAAGATGCCACACCAATTTTCCTACACTACAACTGGGTGATCTGCCATGGCATGGAAGCCTCCATACAAGCCACATCAATTTTCAATCACCGTCCTCTCTGACTAGAAGACGACTCCACGAGGACCGGAACAACGGCTCAGATTCCGCTACATGTGCCTCATCTCTTCTTTCTGCATGGATTCCCAAAACGTTACAACTCCAACCAAAGCAACTCATCAGGAGATGAGTTTTTCGAAACGGCAGAAAGCTGGTGCAGCGTGAAATAAATAAATAGGGTTTAATTTCTGCATGTTTAATTAGAGTCGGTTCATTTTCGATTAGTTGAGGCATTGCAATACTATTTTAAATAAAGAGATCACATGTGATTTCAAAGCAAATTAGTTAGTCGATTATATTTAGTAGTTAGTTGATTAGAGATATTTAGAGTACAAATTAAGATTTTATTTAATTTATTTTATTTTATCTTTTTTTTCTATTTTTGTAACCCCGCCCTTCCTATATAAAGGGGATAGTAGTCCAATGTTTCAATCGTTCAATTCAGAAGTTAATTAAAATAGAGATTTACCTCATATCTCTCTTATTTCTCTTTTCTCCCTCCCTACGATCTTCGCGCTTCTTCCCCAAATCTCTCGCATCCAGCGAGTCTTCTCTTCTTCCTCCCTCCAACTTCCACCAAATATTTTCCACCACCAAAATTATTTTTTCACCATTGCATATTCCCATTTGCATCAGGAAAGAAACAAGAAGGTGTTCCATCAAGAGAGATTTTATATTGAGAACATCAATGACGCGTACAAGGCTCTTTTTAAGAAAAAAGGGGGAATATCGTACTTGCCCCATAAATATATTATTAGTTACAAATTTAGATTATTAAATACTGGACTCGAGATAAGTTCGAGTCTAAATAGATACATACTCATCATAAAAGTGCTAGCTTAAAAAATAACACCACTACGGGCCATCAAGATGACCTAAAGAACATCATCTGCCTCAAAAATGATAAAAGGAGATCGACACTGCGCATCCACAAACGAGCCCAGAAGTATTTGAAATCAAATAAGATTAACCATGGAATCCACGGTGTGCTAAACCATGTTTGTTCTATCATAGGTCAGGAATAAATGCTCCACCAACTTTGATTCCGACCCATGTAGAGTGTAATCACACTAGAGCCAAGGATAAGCCACGATAAATGCTCCTGGGTTAGCAAACACGTGTTTCAAAGCCACAAAAAATCTTAACCTTCATGGGGATCCTTATGCTCATAATGTACTTACAGTCCCACACCAAAATCTTTGAAACGAAGACAATCATGCTTCATCAAAAAGTCAACCTCCCATTAGATCCATTGATCATAACCGATGATGGACCCGCATAGGTCCCAACCTCCTCCATCATGCATAAGAAATCCAGAAGAAGCCGCTCAAAGAAAGCATAATGGAAGCTAGGAAGCAAGTCATCATCCACCGAAATATCAGATACAAACACCTCGCGAATGATCATCAATGCGAATAGGAAAGGAATGTGTTCCCTTGAAGGCCCCCCCATCAGTCAAGTCCTTGGACTAGAAGGAGCAAACCATCCATCACCCATCACCGACCACAAATGTGTCGAAGGCTCGAGCAAAACCACAAAAATCCCCTTTCGGAACACAAAAGAGAGATGTGACTAGTTACATCTTCTACGACTCAACAAGACCATTCAAGTGCCTAATCACATTTTCCACGCACATTGTTTCTTGTCGAAACACCGCCATATTTCTAAACATACTCATAACCAAATATTAGCAAGTCTTGGTATGGACTCTATGTGACTTGAAACATGTCGCATTGATGGATCCCCAAAAAATTTCCACATTAGCGGGGTCCATTCCATCAGTTATTGCCACCAAGCCATACAACAACAACAACAAAGCCTTTTCCCACAATTAAGTAGGGTCGGCTACATGGATTCTTCGCCTCCATTCAGATCTATCTTGGGTCAATCTCAGACTTATATCCAAAAAACTAAGATCCCTTCGTATAGTCTCTTTCCAACACTTCTTGGGCCGTCCTCGCCCTCTCTTAGCCGACTCAACATCCCAACACTCGCATCTCCTAACCGGTGCATCAGTTGACCTTCTTTGCAAATGACCAAACCATCTTAAGCGGTTTTCTCGCATCTTATCCTCGATCGGAGCTACACCAACTTTTTTTCTGATTGCATCATTCTGAATCCGATCTTTACGTGTATGTCCACACATCCATCTTATCATTTTCATTTCTGCTACAGCCATTCTCTGCACATGTCTATGGTTCACAGGCCAACATTCAGAACCATAAAGCATAGCAGGTCTCACAGTTGCTTTGTAAAACTTTCCTTTAATCTTTAAAGGAATTTTCTTATCACAGAGAACAACGGAGGCTCCTCTCCACTTTAGCCAGCCTGCATTTATTCTATTAGTAACATCTCCATCAATTTCTCCATCATGTTGCAAAATAGATCCCAAATATCTAAGCCACCAAGCCATACTTGTTTATTTTTTTGAGAAGATGGGATGAATCCCCTTTAGAGATCCATCCAAAAATATATTTATAAATGAAAAAAGGAGTATTATATCTGCCAGGATTCATAAAGGGCTCTAGCATGCCCCAAAACATTCTCGTAGTAAAATCTCCTTCCTCTGAAAACAAGCTCGTTTCGCACTAACCACACCGCCCAAAGCACCATGCAAGCCTTAGTCGCCCCTCATCTGAATCCAACCACTCTCTTCCGGCTGAGGCCCAAAAACAACTCCTATCAGACCATTGGACGCCTGGGATGTTCGCATCCCTCCACATCTCCGTCGAACCATTGCAACCGAAAAACAAGTGATCGATATCTTCCACAACAGATCTGTGTCTCCCACAGACCTCGTCTCCACCTAGAAATAATATGCCCCTTCGAGCAGTCGTCATAATACGCTCCCTCCTCAATAGTCACAAGAAAATCTTCACCTTTGTGGGCACCTTCCAACCCTAAATTCTAGAGCAATCCCGAGCCACCTCTGAGTCCATCAAAGAAGGTGAGGAAGAAATCACCATAGAGGCCTTCCTAACTGTGAAGTTCCCATCTCGCCAGCACCAGGAATCCCTTCCCTCCGAAGAACCATCCACCCTTGCCAACCTTTCGGAGAGACTCAGAAACCCATCCACTCTGTGATCCGACATATCAGTCACAAAAACATGTGACCAAGAATCTCCAGACCACAAATTCACAATAGAAACCTCTTTTGTTCGTCGCGAGAGCAAAAAGTCTATAAATGTCATAAAGGGACCTCTCTTATGTCCAATCATCCGTCCAAAAGCAAAAACCACGACCATTTCCAAGAAGAGGTCGCACTGTCACAATAATCTCCAGAAGGACAGAATATATAGCTCTCCAGAGAGTCAAGGGCGATGGCACCACATCCGCCCAAGCACAGAGACTAGGTGACAGCTTGTAGATAGATCTCACCAGCTTTGAAAGCAGCCCATCACCATCTCTCCATATCTTCATCACCCACTTCGTCGGTAATGCCTTGTTCATAACATCCAAATGAAGAACACCAAGTCCACACCTTCTGTCGTGGGCAAAGAGACCATTTCCCAATCAATCAAAGCGAGCCCTCTACCTTCTTGAGATGAAGCCCAAAAGAATATTTCAATCTTCTACGAATGTCGACCGGTAGCACTCTCTTTGAAATAAAAAACACAGGGATCGTTGCAAGGACCGCCTTTACCAAAATCAGACTCCCTCCCTTCGCAAGATACGATGCCTTCTTCAACGGCCTTACGTTCCTCTGATAGGCCCCACTCCAGGGGGGGCTCCGACCCGGGCTTGGCGGACTTTGCGGACTTCGTCAACGGGCTGGCTCTGCAAGATATAACGGCATCGGACGTGAAATTCACTTGGAGGAATTCTTCCTCAAAATCGTGCATTGACAGGTTCCTCGCGTCGATGGTTTTCATGGAGTTGTTCCCCTTGGCGGAGGTCCTCTCTAGGCCGCGTGCCTTCTCAGATCACACTCCTATCATTTGGGACTCCAAGGTGTCTTCTCCGGCGGCGGGGTTCTTTAGATACGAGAGGTGCTGGCTGCTTGAGGATAATTTCCGTGAGCTGGTGTCTTCTTGTTGGGCGGAGGTTTGCGAGGGTCGGTCGGCGGTGGTGAGGTTTGGGAAGAAGCTTACGCGTCTGAGAGGCGTTCTGTCTCGGTTCAAAAAGAGGTCGCGGGAGGCTAGGATGTCTGCAAGGAAGGCTGCGGAGGGCGTCGTTGCGGCGTTGGACGCTTTGGAGGGGGTGAGGGAGCTCTGCGCTGAGGAGTTGGTCTCCAGGGCTACGGCTGTGGCTGCAGTGGAGAGGGAGGAAAGAATGAGGGTGTCGGAATGGCGCCAGAGAGCGAAGGTGAAATGGATCAGGGAAGGGGACGCAAATTCTTCATACTTTCACAGGGTGGCCTCTAACAGAAGGCGATCAAATTTGATTCGATCGATTTCTTTCGGGGGAAGAGAGGTGGTGGGCGAAGAGGCGGTGGGGAATGCGGTGGCCGCTTACTTCAGGGAGTTCTCCTCGGTTCGTGAACCTCGTCGCTGGTGCTGGTTGGGGGAGGATGCCTCGAAGCTCTCGTCTGCGCGTTGTGCGGAGTTGATTAAGGAGATATCCTTCGACGAGGTGAAGGCTGCTGTTTGGGATCTCAATGGCGATGCCTCGCCAGGTCCGGATGGTTTCCCTATTGCCTTCTACAAAGACTTTTGGGAGGTGGTGGGGCTGGAGGTTTGGGAGGTGGTTGCGGAATTTTGTGCTGGAAACATGGGCTTTGATGGGATCAATAGGGCTCTTATTGTTCTAATTCCTAAATCTACATCTCCGCATGATATTGAAGACTATCGGCCGATCGCAATTTCAAATGATATATACTTGATCGTTGCGAAGGTGTTGGCGCGGAGGCTTGCGTTGCTGCTGAACGAATTAATCCATCCTTCGCAGGTGGCTTTCATTCCTGGCCGCCTAATATCCGATGTAACGGCTCTTGCCTCTGAGATGGTGGACAGTTGGGTGAGGAGAGGGAAGCAGGGGATCCTTTGGAAGGTGGACTTCGCAAAGGCGTATGACTCCTTGGACTGGAACTTTCTTTGGGCGGTGATGCGGGCTCGTGGTTTTCCAAATATGTGGATCTCGTGGATGCGCCGATGCGTTAAAACTGCATCTTTCTCTATTATGCTGAATGGTCGTATCGTTGGCAACCGATTTCAGCCAAGGAGGGGTGTGCGGCAGGGGTGCCCTTTGGCACCCATGCTTTTCGTTATTGCGGCGGATGTCCTTCCAAGGATGGCGGATAGGGTGGTCGCGCGAGGCCTCTCCTCGGGCTTCTCCTGCGACTACCGGAACACTCCTACTCTCCAATATGCGGATGACACTATTGCTTTCATCGAGGGAGGCATGGAGGAGGTCAGAGGGATGGCGGTGACTTTGAAGATTTTTAGCGAGCTCTCGGGGCTCCGCATCAACCAATCCAAGTCCAAAGTGATTCCTTTCGCGTGGAATGAGAGGTCGGCGGCGGCGTGTGGAGAGCTGTTGTGAAGTTCTCCATCCTCTCTTCCGATCGACTATCTGGGCTTGCCGCTGGGAGCGAGGAGGCCAAGATTGGATGATTGGAACAAGGTGATGGCCAAGGCGGAAAAAAGGCTTGCTGGGTGGAGTGCGGCGATGCTCTCTCGGGGAGGCCGACTCATGCTTATTAGGTCGATCCTTGCCTCTATCCCCGTTTACTTTCTGTCGAATTGGGCTATCCCGGTGGGGATTATGAGGCGTCTTGACGGCCTTATGCGGAGCTTTCTGTGGGGAAGAAGGGGTCCCTCGTCGCGGGGCATACATCTGGTGGCCTGGAAGGAGGTGGCGAAAAGAAAGTGCGACGGTGGTCTTGGCATACGAAGGCTGGATTTGACTAATGACGTGTTGATGCTAAAGTGGGTCAACAAGCTTTGGGGTAGCGCAAACGGTTTCTTTCCATCTATGTTGCGGGATGTTTTATCGATCGGGGTGGACATGATGCGCGACGTCGATTCTCCGTGTTCTGGAACACCATTCTGGCGGGGGATCGCTTCGACGGTTAGGCGCTTTTCTCATCTCTTCAAACCTGCGCTGGGGGATGGCAATTCCTTTCTTTTCTGGCACGACGCTTGGGCGGGGGAGACCTCTCTCGGTAACTCTTTCCCTCGTCTTTGCGTGCTGGCTTCTGACTCTCGTGTGACGGTGGCGTCCTCTTGGAGCGGGGGCGAGTGGTCCCCTACTTTTGCTAGCAACCTATCCGACGAGCGGTTTGATGAGTTCTTAAGCCTCCTGCAACAGCTTAGGGCTGCGCCAAAGCCCTCGACTACCAGGGATCACTGGATTTGGCGCGACGGCATCTTCTCTACGAGGCGGGCGTTCAGGGCCATCTCGCAACAGCAGAACTCTCAGTTGAACCTCCTGTGCAAGGATCTTGGGTGGTTGTGGCGCATGAAGCTACCTGAGAGGGTGATTTTCTTCCTGTGGCTTTTGAGACGAGGGAGGGTCTTGACCAGGGATAGATGTGCAAGGTTTGTTTCGGGGATTGACTCCTTGGACTGTGTGTTGTGTGGTGGCAGCGTGGAGACATTGGAGCACCTATTTTTTCTCCGCCCGAGCTCTGCCGCAATTTGGGGGGACGTAAATGTTACTTGGGTCAACGCATCTTCGGCTAACTCGTTTTGGGATTCTATACGCTCAAGTGTTGATCGGCCAAGGAGGGAGCTGCTCCGCCCCTTCGCGTGCATTTGGGCGTTGTGGCTTGCTAGGAACGCGAAGATTTTCAGGGGTCAAAGGTTTTACAAGGAGAATATTTTAGCACACGTTTCTTTGCTTGTGAATGACTGGATGCTCCTGTAATGCATTTGGCGTGTGTTTTCCCTTTTTATGGGGCCCTCAGGCGGGATCCACTCGATCCTTAGTGTTTGTAAAACTTTCCCTCCTCCTTGTCTTCTTCATCGTTTTTAAATAAGATTTGGGGCGAACACCATGGCGTGTATCCCCCGAAGTGCTTTGGTTTCAAAAAAAAAAATACGATGCCTTCTAGCCCGCCAGCTTCTCCACAACAAGCAACCAGTCAGCCTATCGAAGAGGCCCACACATGAGAGGCAGACCCAGGTAGTTGATCGGAAGGCTTCTCTGCTCAGTAGCAAGGATCCTAGCGCAAGCAACTTCCTCCTCCAAAGAAATGTTTAAAAGGGACGAAAGCAGAACCAAAAAAACATGACCAAACCTCGTTAGATTGAACTCCAAAAGCAGAAAGATCAAGGACGGCTACCTGTAAAAATCTTAGATACAAATAACAAATTATCCTCTTCTCCAACCAACTTCCAACCATAACTTGAAGGAAGCCCCATCACCAACCATGTGGAGAATGGAGCAAATACCCCTACAAAATATCGGTGGTGGATGGTAGGACACTACAAAGGCAAAACACCATGAATAAGTCTCACCAAGTGGCAAAGCAAATCGTCACTCTCACCGTAGATGATTTTGGCTGACTATTCATGGGAAAAAATACAATAGTACCAAAAGATAATTGACTACATGAAGTAATGTTGTGTTGCAATTTAACCTTCATCCATTAAATTAGAAACTATGCCAGATCAGTAAATAACATGGTACAATCCAACCCTGTTAATGCAGACTAACAAAAAAAGAAAATGCTTAAGCAATACCATTAAAAAGAAATGCTCAAACATAAAAAGAGCACCTAATGCAAGCCAAATAACAAGCATACCAATGAGGGATTCTGTTCATCCGAATTTCCCGTAGTGTCCCACTCTGCCAAACTACCATTAGCAATTACATTGACTTCATCTGATGCACCAGAATAGAACTCTGAATCTACAAAATTCGAGTTGGGGCCTGGCATGCTCCTTGATGTTGGCTTATAATTGTCATCTTCTATAAACTGGGGCAAGTTAAGATCATTATAAGATCAATGCAAGATGTTAAAAGATGCTCAAACAAAAGCTAGATAGGAAAATAAATACTCACTGAAGCAGATTCAATGCGGAGAATGCCATGAAGATCGAAACTGACTTTGACTTTAACTCTGGCCCTTGCATTGGAAACTTCAAAAGGGCCGATCTGTAAAACAATTGCATAGCCACAGTCAGGCACAGTACAGACTTAAGTGAAGAATACAGCAGTAAGGGAAGACTACATCTGATTCTCTTGAATTTTCCCCATCAAGAACACATGCTATTGACGTCAGTAAATGATTTAAGAGTTACAAACTTTATGATATCCATACATCCACAGATAATATATACACAAAAAGTATGGTTCATTGGGTAGTAATATATTTAGCACGCATTTAGCATCAGCTGAGAAAATGCTCAAGACTGTAGTTGCCTATGTAAGGATCGGTGTCCACCTGACACCAAAAAGAAAGAATTAACCGGTGTTACCATTTCCAAACTCCAATGAATGCAATCACGGAACCACATATATATGCACCAAATGAATTACATCACGCACAGATGTACAAAGAAAGAAAAGACATTGATTAAGCAAATTTAACTACCAAGAAAAGAGATTGATTAGGCAAATTTAATTACACCTATGAAATACAACAGATGTCAACTACCCCCTGAATCATGGTAATAAAGCGAGGCAGTCCAAGATAGTATGTAGATGCATGCCTCTGGCTCATTTAGCGAGGTGTGTGCCTAGCTTTTTCAAGGCGGTCTGAGGCGATCGAGGAGTAAAATGGTGTAAGGTTCTTGGAACATTTTAGCTTCTTGGAACATTTTATTAATGATTATAATTGCACAATTGGTAACTTGAGATGCTTATAAAGAAATGGTTATTTAGTATATACTCATACAATATGGATGTCCAAATTTGATGTTTCTTTGGTGTTCATATTTACCATTATGTCCAATTATTTCAGTAAATTCTTAATGTTGAAATAGTTATATCTATCTCTTTATATTGTTATTTTACAATTTGCTACTTTCTTTGGTCCCTTTATGTAATTTTCCCTTTGAGCTTTTCTCCTATATAAGAGAGCTCTAGGGTTACGGTGAAATACAACTTTCATTTCACACATTTCCACATGGTATCAGAGCGACGGTCCTAGACCGGAGCATGTGCCCTGGAGCCCGACCCCACCGAAAAGCCCTACTGTGTGCTCGCGCTACACGCGTGCGTCGCCACCTCCGCTCGCGCCACGTGCGCCCGCCGCATGTGCCACCGCGGCCAACGTCACCTGGGCCTCCACGAGAATCCCCTACGCCATGTGTTGCTCCCTCGCGTGTTCTCGCAACCGCACACCACCACCAATGTCACCTGTGTCTCTAGGGCGTCTTTGTGTGCAACCTGCATTGTCGCAGGCCTCTGGTTCGGCTTGTCTTTGGCTTTCAAGGGTGTAAAGAGATTATCTAAAACACCCTAGACACCCAAAGGAGCCTTCAAAGAATGGAAGAGGAGTCTACACCCACAACCATCTTGCCATATGTCTGTGTAGGCACAAGTCTTTCATGTTGCACGTCCCAGTCTTGGAGATAGTTGTCATCATGTCCGACAACAAAGCTGACGTTTCATTCCTGGGTACCTTCAAAGGTCCACCACCCATAGTCAAGATGGATGGCACAAACTATGAACTGCGGGCCATGCAGTTCATGAGTTTAATGCAGTGCAATGGAAAGAAGCACATCCTCATGGCAGAGTGACAAGACTGGGATCAATGCCTCATGGGAGGCCGATGATGCATATGCACGTGTGTGGCTACCTGGGACTGTGTCAACAGAGATAGCTAATGATATTCTGAGACAACCTACCGCAAAGACTATGTGGGACATTCTCGCCGCCACATATTCGTCGGCGAAGAATGAGTCGAAGATACTGCAGCTCCAGCATGATATCTTTACGTCAAAACAGAATGGTGGCCCTCTCCATACCCTTTACACCTCTTTGAGGGGTATGTTTGAGAGGTTACATGGTTACATTCCCTTGACTGCTACACCATAGCAGCTCAAGGCATACAGAGACTCCGTGATGACTGGTGTCTTTCTAGCCGCTCTTGATCCAGAGTACGGCGTTGCTCAAGCCCAGATCCTTACTGATGCGACCATACCTCCAATGGAGGAAGCGTATCGTGGACTAAGCAGACTTTCCATATCACTCGTTGGTACTCAAGTGTCTCAGACTTCTTCTGCCATGGCAGCTTGTCGGGTAGAGGAGGTACTTCACAATTCTGTGGTTGAGGTGGCCGTGGAAGAGGGGGAGGCAGTCGACCTCCTCGTCAGCATTGCACCTACTGCCACAAGCCAGGTCATTCTGAGGAAACATGCTATTCTAAGCATGGGTTTTCTGCGTCAGCACGTGTAGCAGAGCAGATCCAGCAGGGCAGCAATTCCTCAACTGCATCTGATCAGAGATATGATGAGTCGTAGCGTGACTCAGGGAGATTATGCCCTCTCTTGGGTCATCTAGCTCTCCGTCAGGATCATCAGAGGTAGCAGCTTCAGCCTTTGCATCTACATCAGGTATAGCATATGCTTTTACTATCTGTTACAGGGCAGACTTGTCGAAGTGGATCATGGATTCAGGAGTTTCTCATCATCTCTGAGGTGACAAAGGGCAGTTTAGTACTTATAGACCAACTCAATCAGATAGATCAGTGGTGATAACAGATGGACACACTCTCCCATTACTGGTCAGGGGGAGTTGCAGTTAACTCCTGCAATGCGGCTTCAAAACATCCTTTACACTCCTGAATTTTCTATGAACTTACTATCTATTAGGCAAATCACCAAGGATTAACATTGTCGTGCCATATTTGATCCTTCTGCTCTTGTGTTTCAGGACATTCTTACGGGCAGGGTGATTGGGTCTGGTCGTGAGCATGGAGGCCTCTACAGACTGGTGCAATCTCCTTATGTTGGTTCCTCTTCACTTAGTACTGGATATGTTTCTCCCTACATGCGTCTACGATTTGGTCATCTTCCTCTGCAAAAGTTGTGCCATGATCTCCCCTCGCTCAACGTTTCAGTGTGAGGCCTGCCAACTTGGGAAGCATCATAGGTCCACATTCCAGAGTCGTCAAGGTCAAAGTAGTCATCTTTTTTTTGAATTGATTCATTTGGATATTTGGGGTCACAGTCATGTCCTTGATCTTCAGGGACACAGGTTTTATCTTGTAGTTGTTGATGAGTTCCCTAGATTGCCGTGGGTGTTTCTTCTTAAGAACAAGTTTGATGTTGGTTATGTTATTCAGACTTTTATTAATGAAATAAGGAATGTGTTTTCGGCAAATATCAAGTATATACGTTCTGATAATGCGCTTGAATTCTGCAGTACACAGCTTTCTCAATTCCTTAGATCCTATGGTATTGTACATCAGACATCTTGTGCGTATACTTCTCAACAGAATGGAGTGGCTGAGAGGAAACATCGCTACCTTTTGGATGTCACCATGACTCTCTTAATTCAGAGTCGTGCTACCCATTCCTATTGAGGGGATGCGATTCTCACTGCGTGTTATTTGGTAAATCGTATGCCTTCGTCGGTTCTGGGAGAGAAGATCCCGTTCTCGATTGCGTTTCTCAAGACGGATCTTTTCTCTTTCACGCCTCGTGTTTTTGGGTCTATGGCTTTTGTTCATCAGATGTCTCCAGGTGTTGATAAGCTCTCTCCTAGATCTATCAAGTGTGTGTTTGTTGGGTATTCCAAGACCCAAAAGGGGTATTGCTGCTTTGATCCTGCTCAACGAAGGTACTATGTTAGTGCATATGTCACCTTCTTTGAATCCATTATGTATTTGTCTCCCACAGGTGACAAGCTCGTTCCTACAGAAAATGGAGAGGAGGTTTATATGCCTTTATCTTCGGTCTCACCTACTCCAGGTGACCATATGACACCACCACCTCCTCCACCACCACCTCATCACCACCTCCACCTCCACCACCACCTCCTGCTACACCTACTTTCTTTCCGCAGGTTTACCAGTGCCGGCTCCGTGCTCATGTCCCTCCTCCATCATCCAGCACGCCCAAGGTATGTTCTGAGCATTTGAGTTCCACTAATGGCAATGGTGATTTGAGTGTGCAGATAGAGGTGCATAACGTCATAGATGACACTCCATCTGAGGATACTGTGGATTTGGATGTGCCTATTGCTCTACGTAGAAAGAGGCGTGCATGCACTATGCATCCTCTTTCTTCTCATCTTTCCTTGGCAAGATTGTCTGAGGACTTTCAGAGGTTTGTTGGTGTTTTATCAACTGTGCAGATACCGTGGTTATATCAAGAAGATATGCAGAGTGGTCCATGGCGACTTGCTATGGAAGAAGAGATGGTCGCTTTACAGTCTCGTGGTATGTGGAGTGTAGTCTCCGCTCCCCCAGGTGCTTCTATTATTGGCAGTAAATGGGTGTTCACGGTTAAACACTGTGCAAATGGGTCTGTGGATAGGTACAAGGCCCAGTTGGTTGCTCGTGGGTTTACCCAAACCTATGGGGTGGATTATCAAGACATTTTTTCTCCGGTTGCGTGTCACACTACTTTGTGTATTCTTATTGTTATTGTGGTACGAGATTGGCCACTTTTCCAATTAGATGCCAAGAATGCCTTCTTGTATGACGACGATTTGCAGGAGGAGGCCTATATGCAGCAGCCACCAAGGTTTACTGCTGAGGGGGAGTCCGGTATGATGTGTAAACTCCACAATGCCGTATATGGCCTTGGTTCTAGAAGCTCTCGGAGTTGATTTAACAACAGGGTTTTGTTAGATCTACTGCCGATCATTCTCTGTTTGTTAAGAGGACTCTGAAAGGTACGGTTGCTATTTTGGTTTATGTAGATGACATTATCGTTACAGGGAGTGATAACCATGGTTTTCAGGCAGCTAAGGACTTTCTTAGCCAACAATTTGTGACCAAGGATCTCAGCATGCTGCGGTATTTCCTTAGTTTAGAATTTGCGAGAAATAAGCGAGGAATGGTAATGACGCAAAGGAAATATGTTATTGATCTCCTATCTGAGATGGGTATGACAGGATGTAGACCTGCTACTACTCACATGGATCCCAATGCCGGGTTATATGATGATGACACTGAAGAGGTGGATAAGAGATAGTACAGAGAGCTGGTTGGGAAGCAATTATATGTCACTATTACCAGACCTGATATATCGTTTGTTGTCAGTAGGGTCAACCAATTTATGGAGCAGCCTAGACAGGCATACATGAATGCAGTCAACATGATCTTGAGGTATCTCAAGTCTTCTCCAGGTGCAGGGCTTCTATTCAGGAGAGACACTTCTCTCATTGTTTCAGGATGTGTGGATGCAGACTATGCGGGGTGTCCCAAGGACAGGAAGTCTACTTCATGCTTCATTGTGTTTGTGGGCAGCTCATTGATTTTATGGAAAAGCAAGAAACATACGGTTGTGGGCAGATCCAGCGCTATAGGGCCATGGCCCAAGGAAGTACAGAGATGATGTCGGTTAAGTCCGTTCTGACTGACCTAAATGTTGAGGTGCCCCTTCCTATGCACCTTAAATGTGATAATCAAGCGCTCTATTCATAGCAAATAATCCATCTTTCCATGAACGAACAAAGCATATTGAGGTTGACTGCCACTATACCCGTGATTTCATTCAGAAGGGGTTCATATTCACTTCTCACGTTGCTTCAGGCGATCAGATTACTGACATGTTCACCAAAGCACTTGCAAAGGGACCCTTTCATCGTTGTTTTTCCAAGCTGAGCATGATAGACATATATGCTCCAGCTTGAGAGGGAGTGTTGAAATAATTCTCTCTCTTTATATTGTTGTTTTACAATTTGCTATTTTCTGGGGTCCCTTTATGTAATTTTCCCTTAGAGCTTTTCTCCTATATAAGAGAGCTCTAGGGCTACGGTGAAATACAACTTTCATTTCACACATTTCCACACTTACAATTCACCCTTTAACAAACAAATCTACAAATATCAAAGCAAACATTGGGCTTCGCCTTCCAGTGTTGGAAAAGGTCACATAAACAAGCTTTGCAATGTATCTGGCAAAACAAACAAAATAGGACTCGAGGCGTTTCAATACTGTCAAATACTATATTTTAGCCACACAATATAAATTTGTTTGACATATATTTAATCATAATTTTTATGCACCACAATATTTTAGTGCCAAATATGTAATGTTCGATACTTTCATGACATTTATAGCCTATTAGACCCTCTTTAATTGGATATATTTTTTATACAATAACAACAAAGACTTTTCCCACAATTAAGTAGGGCTGGTACATGGATTCTATGCCTCCACTCATATCTATTTTAGGTCAATCCCGACCTTATATAATTTTTATGCACTACAATATTTTAGTGACAAATATGTAATGATTGATACTTTCATGACATTTAGAACCCATTAATCCCTCTTTGATTGGATAAAGCTTTCGTAGACAGGGATATAGAGTTGCTATATCTTTTCTTTTAGTGCTCTTATCCCTATACCTTCATCATACATGATACAGTTATATATTATATATTAGTTAGGTAAAATATAATGTCATCAACGAATATTAAATTGTAGTTTTTATTTTATTTTTTTTAGTCTCAAAGAAGGAGGGTATCACGCATAGGTGCCCACCCCAAATTTTATTAAAAAAAATAAATATAAAAGCAGTTACAACTTACAACACCCAGGAGTCCACCAAATATTTATAATGGAAAGAGATATTTTCAATGTAGAAGCATTGGTCCGAGAAGAGGACATCGTTCCGGGCCAGCCATACTGCCCAAATGACAGCTACGGGAGTCACGAGCTCCTTCCTCGGCCTAGTGCCCGCACCACGCATTGAATCCCATAAGCTTGCAAAAGAAAGAGCACACATCCAACTCAAGCCCACGGAGTCCCAGATCGACGATGAAACAGTGCAAAGGAAGAAAAGATGGTCCAAGGACTCGACTGCGACACCACAAAGGGGGCAACAGTCCGACACCGATAAGAAAATCCTAGCACAACGGTCCCTCGTCATTAGCCGCTTCCTCCGAAAGAGCCACAAGAAGAAGCCAATCCTTTCCGGGAGCTACAGCGACCAAACAAAGTTGCAATCCCTAATAACATCATCAGATAGCGCGGGTGGCGGTCGAGAGATCACCCCATAAGCTTTTCGAACGGAAAAAGAACCATCCTTCCAAACCCAATGATCGGGCCCCGAAGAGGGCCAGCCTGACCTAGCGAATCCAACAGGCGAAGAAATTCCTCCAGGCGTTGATCCGAGAAAGGGGCTCGAAATGATGGCGTCCAGTTACCATTCGCCCGGACCTCAGCCAAGGATGCGTTGGCATTGGAAGCCAAGGCAACAAGTCTAGGGAAACGCACAGCAATCAAACCACCACCCGTCCAGTCATCCAGCCAGAAGCGAAAAGAAGTTCCATCCCCAATCACCGGCCTGAACAACTCAACAAAACGGGGAAGAATCTTCAAAATCCCCTGCCAAAAGGGGGACAGGTGTGTCCTACTCCAGAGCATGGGCGTCGATATAATCACACCGTAGATGTTCCGAACGATCTTGCAGCACAGACTGTCATCCTTACCCCATAATCGGCCCGCCCATTTCAGCAAAAGAGCTTCATTGCACGCCTCCATCCGCATAAACCCAAGCCCACCAAAAGATTTTGGTAACGTGACATTCTCCCAATTCACCAAGTGCGTACCTTTCTTTTCCTGACCATTGTCGCTCCACAGAAACCTCCGCATAAGCCGCTCCAACCGATCTCTAATGCCCACCGACAGGATGCGGGAGGAGAAGAAGAACATCGAAATGCAGCACAGAACTGCCTTAATTAGAACCAGTCGGCCGCCTCGCAACAGAAGAGACGCCTTCCATCCAGACAGTTTTCTCTCCATCTTTTCCACAACCGGAAGCCAATCCGACAATCTATCCCTACCCGAAGATAGCGGTAAGCCAAGATACATAATGGGCAGCTTGCCACATTCCATGGCCAAGGCAAGGCTGCAGACATTGGCCTCATCATCAGACATGCCAAAAGTGACGACGATAGACTTCCCAAGATTCAATCCCAAACCCGAGAACTCACCAAAGATCTCAAGCGCAAGGGCCATCTCCCCAACTTCCGAGGCACCCCCCTCAGCAAAAAGGATGGTGTCATCTGCATATTGCACCAGGGGGATAACCAAATCCCCGCATTTGTATCCCATGAACAGGTTAGACCGTTGGGCGCAATCAATCATACATGCAAGAACATCAGCATCCAAAACGAAAAGCAGTGGCGCAAGAGAGCAACCCTGTCTCACCTCCCTCTGAGGCTGAAAGAAGCCCCCCTCAGGGCGGCCATTGACCAGTACAGAAAGGGATGTCGTGGTGACACATCGCTTCATCCAAGAAATCCAAACATCTAGGAATCCTTGTCTAGAGAGGGCGCACCATAGGAACTTCCAATCTAGAGTGTCGTATGCCTTTGCAAAATCGACCTTCCATATAAATGCACGATTACTGTTATTTTTCCAATAAAAAATAATCTCCGAAGCAAAAACCAGGCCATCAACAATTTGCCTACCCGGGATGAACGCATACTGCAGAGGACAAATCACATGTTGTAGTACCTTGCTAAGGCGAGCAGCGAAGACCTTAGCAACAATGAGGTAAATACCATTAGAGAGAGCAATGGGTCTGAAATCCTCGATCGCGGTCGCCGCCTCCCTCTCCGGGAGAAGAAATATAAGTGCCTTGTTAATCCGCTCGAACCCCGCATTGCACCTGCAAAATTCCTCAACAACTTCCAGCAGCTCACCACAAAGCAGATCCCAAAACTCCCTGTAGAAAAAGATAGGGAAGTCGTCCGGGCCAGGCGCACCATTTGCATTTAAGCTCCACACCGCCGCCTTAAGCTCCTCCATAGAGATAAAAGCAATCAAGCTAGCCGCGTATGCCTCCGAGAGACGAGACGACCCAAGGCCAGACCATCGCCACGGCCTAGACACCGCCCTCGCAGAATAATCAGAGAAATGCGCCTTGACAGCCCTACCCAGCTATCGATCGCCGACCACACGGTTGCCATCGAACATCAAAGCACTGATCGAGTTCACACGACGTCTGCCACTAGCAACCCTGTGAAAGAAAGCCGTATTGGCATCTCCCTCTTTGAGCCAGAAAAATCTAGATCTTTGTTTACATTCCAAAACCCTCTTCTGATCATCCTCCATGATAGTTCTCTGGGCAATCAACCTGCGCTCAATCTCGTCAGCTTCTTGCCTCTGAACGTCCTCTATCAAGTTCAAACATTGAATCTCTTGTTCCGCCGAGAGTCTATGAGCCCTTCTCGACTCTCTGGTCTTTTTCTTGAATAAGCATAACCTCTGGCGCAACGATCGAAGTTTCTCAACAAATCGCACCGCCACAGAACTGGCAACCGCAGTAGACGACCAGTGGGCATAAACCAAGTCTCTAAAGGAATCTTCAAGCATCCAGGACCGCTCGAGACGGAAAAAACCCCTTGGCGGGGTAACACATCCAGAGTCCCAGATCACATAGGCGTGATCCTACTAGGAACGGGGCCTCAAAGAGGCGGCGCACAAAGGGAAAACATCGAGAATCTCCGCAGAGTCAAGAAATTGATCAATGCGAGAGCAGGAGCCAGATCTTCTCCATGTATATTTCGCGTCCAATGCATCAATAACCTCAAGCTCCAGGTCCCTAACGAGGTCAGCCAAGCCCACTGAACCCGGGTCTTGACCACCACGCAAAAGAGGCCGGTCTGTGGAGTAAAGCGTCACATCGAATTCTCTTCCAACCAGCAACGCAACCCCAGGGAACGCTAGCCTCGCCGCACGCAATTCCAGCCACAACTTCTCCCGAAGAGCTCTCGCACTAGGACCATAAACACAGGAGAACGCAAATCGAGTCATCGATCTGGAGCACTCCAAAAGAACCGTAATCACATGAGCCCCTTTCAGCTCCTTAATAAAACGCAAGGAAGATTCCTTCCAGGCCACACAAAGACCACCAACAGAGCCAATAGCATCAATCGTCTTGAAATTAACCATCGAAGGCACGCCAAAAGAGCGCCAGACGTCCAAACCGCAAGCGTCAAGTTTTGTCTCCTGAAGCAAGATAACATCGCAGCCCCACTCCACAAATCTGGAACCCAGAGCTCCTCTCTTTATCGGGTCACCCAGACCCCTGACATTCCACGATAAGATCTTCATTTGGAAACTACTTGTACACCCACCGTGCTTATCGCACCAACGAGAGAAGCCAGCCTAGCCTTTTGTTCAGTTAAGCGCAACCCCTCAGCCTCCAAAGCTTTGTGTATTCGCCGACGTCTGTATCTTTTTGACACGTCCCCCCCCCCCCCCTATAGAGGTGTTCAATGCAGCCTCATTGATCCATCCATTTGAGTAAGGATTCTTCTCCCCACTAACCAGGTAAGCCGACCCCCCAACCTCCACAGAAACTTGGAGGCACGATTCCAGATCACGCGTCCCAAGGGAAAAAAGATAACGAGAGTCCAGGCCAACAACGGTGAACGAGGGCACAACCCCCTAGCATCAACCAGCTCCGACGCACCAAGACCACATGTACCAAAAGAAAGGGCGTTGCTAAAAATGCCAAAGAAGCAAGGATCCCCCACTTGTGGCTAGATATCATGAGAGAGAGGTATGCCTCTCACAGTAGCCGACAGAGGCAAGACGAGATCCGCAACAGAACGGTCCCACTTACACATCGCCCCCATCAAAACAGAGGGCCTCGGATCAGAGATCGGGCGATAAGTGAGAACGGTGTATAGATTGAGAAAGGCTCGTGGCCCATTCACCCGACCCAAGGAATGCTTCGTCCAACAGAGCAGGCAATGCAAAGCCCTGTGCGGGCCCGAGCGAATCCGTCTGTACAAATCCCAAAGCACGCGTTTCAGGCATAGCATTTACCGGTACAGCATCCAAGAAGCCTTCCGAGGTGACGCGACTGTCTGACTTCCTCGAAACGAAACTCTCCGCAGTCCGTTCAACTTCATGCATCGGCGGCGACGACGGTGGTGCCACGGAGACTGTCGAAATCGTGAAAGTCGTCTGCCCCACCTTTAGTGGGAGCATCGTGCTCACCTCCAACGCAACCACGGTCCCAGGACGGCAATCGATGATAACAGTGGTGGTCGAAGGACCCGACCCCGGCTCGCATCCATCGGACAGAATCTTAACCAATCTCCCAACCACAGCAAGAACCAAGCGAAGGCCATCCCAATTCCTGGAGAGGAAAGGGACCCCTCTCAACTGCACCACCCTCCTAACGAAACACGGTTCTCCTCCATCAGCAGCTGTAGGACGGCTCCAAACCACGTCTGCATGGCCTCTGGGATGGAGCAGACGGGCCACCTGCTCATCCGTCAAGCCCCGAGCACAGCATCTCTTTTCTCCCACCAAAACAACGTCACCAGTGAAATCCTTTCCAAACAGCAATGATATGACAGCCCATATCGATTTGATTGCATCACTTCTTTCCACCAGGCCCCGATCAGCAAGCATGTTCGCGGAGAGGCCTCATCCGAGACCACAATCACGAAAGACGCGCCTTTGATATCAGTCTTCTTCAAGCCCTGATTGCTTTCCTCCTTATCTTCGTTGCCATCCAAAAGCTCCCTCTTCCTTGGTCACCTCCTTTGCTTTTCCATCTTCAGAGAGCAGTCCGCATGTAGGTGACCGAAACCTTGACAAGCAAAACAACGCGTCCTTCGCAAGCAAGATGACGCAAGGTGCCCCACTTCACCACATCGGAAGCATTTTCTACCCGGCTTGCGATGGGAGACCACGGTCCATCCTATGGCCTCCGGTCCGCCGTCCGACAGTGCATCTAGCTCGATACGCCTCCAGTACCGCACACCCGACAAAATCCTGCACTGAAGCCTCTCCCTTTGAGCTCGGTCTCCACGCCACCAACCGCCTGCGCGCCTTCGGTCGCCATCGTCCTCTCCTCCATGACGCTCATGACGCTCACATTCACGACGCTCGCATCCATCCCGAACAAGACGCTCACGTTTACGACGCTCGCGTTCATCACGCTCGCGACGTTGACACTCATGACGCTCGCATTCATCATGCTCACGTCGCTCAAGTTCACGACGCTCGCGCTCATCTCGATCGCGACCTTCACCTTCCAGCCGCACGCTTGCGCTCATCTCGATCGCCAATTTTTCTTGTCTTATTTTGGATAAATTGTAGTTTTTATACGTATTTTTCTCTATAAACTAATGCTTACGCACCGACCGCCTCGAAGTTGCGCTTTGCCTTGATTTTAATGAAATGCCTTGTTTTGCCACCCTTTTTTGGAAAATTACAAAGAAGGGCCTGAACTATTTGTCAATTCAAAAATAGGGGACTCATCTTTCAAATGTAACAAAGAGGGGAGTGAATTTTCAACTTTAAGGTTTATTGTTGACATAAAAGGTTCGTATAAGCTAACGTAGGCATCCATTTGAGACAAAAAATTAAAATCATACCCCTCTTTGTTACATTTGAAAGATGACGCCTCTAATCGGGAATCAATGCGAAGTTGAGGCTCTTATTCGTAATTTACTCTTTTTTCAAGGCTTGACCCTGATGCAATGCAATGATCGCCAATAATTTCAAGTGGCAACAAGCAAAATGCCATGTTTAGAAGCGAGTGGTTTTCTTCTTATTTATTTATTAGAAGGGATTGCAAGGCCCATCTAATGGGTCCATACTTAGAAGGCACTTTGCCCAACCAAAATACACATAGGAGCAATTCACCGTTGGCATATTTCGATTGGCATCAATGCGGCTTAAGGGTGGCAATAGGTTTTAGGGCACAAAGTCTAATCTATGATTGTCGCTCAAATACCGTGTGGAGAGAATTGATGGGATGAATATTATTCAAGGGGTGGAGTTTCTTATATAGTGTGAAGCTTAAAGCGCTAAAGATGGAAAACATAAAGGTCCTTAATAAGTCTCCTAAACATAGAATGGCTACAAATAGAAAGTTCAAAAAACAAAACATGCATGAATGGGAAATAATGATCCAGCCACGTCAATCAATGTCAATAGGTACAATCTTATCAATTAATATCAATATGGTGTACATCGATAGACCCCGTAAAGTCTTGGGTGTATCCTAACACAGAAATGACATACTACTGCATATGCCTACCGTCAACTGAAGGTTAGATTCACGATTTAGAGCAGACGGCAGTAGTGTACGCATTGAAGACAACATGATATTAATGGAGAGACATTTTGATATTTATTCAAATCGTTGAAGCGTGAAATATAAATCCTACCAAATGTCATAGCAAATGCACTAAAGTGGGCACCAAAATTATTACGATGTCTTTAGCTTACGTGTGCCATACTTTGCTAAAGTGGCCAATCATGTCATTTAGTCCACTAGTGGATTACCTATCTTCATGGTCTGAAATATCTCAATATATCATCGATACATCACAATATATCCATATCGGCAAGTTAACGATGTTGATATCACCCAGGATATCGATATCGAGCGATATATCGATGATATGCCATCTCATAACACTGATATCAAAAAGATTTGATGTATTTAGTGCAGAATTTCAACCATTTTGATTGATAACGTCGATGTCATGTCGATATCAATACTATATCATCGATATCAACCTTGATGTTTGATTTTACTGACTTTTTTATGAGGCGAGGAGCTCAGAAGGTAGTTTTCGACTTTACAAGCTTTATAGGTTGATACGTAGATTCTATAAAGCTGATCCTTGTATTGACACACGTGGATACAAATCCAACACGAATAAGTAATCGAATTTCTAATAAATACGTATTAGTAATCTATGAATATGGATCCAAGACAAGCCATTGGTATTGATTGTCTTAGTTCATGAGAAATGTTAGATTGTAATCTATATTAGATCATCTTCTTTAAAAAGTCTAATTACCATGATTTATGGACTATATAGTATACATGCTATTGTATGATATTTGTCTATTTCATTTCGGATATCACTAAGACTTATTTATACATAGTATTCAATGTAACATATTGTTAATATGCTAAATACATCCCCTTCATGTCTATGAGTGTATTTGTACGCTATTTAATGTTTTAAGATCTAAGAAGATTATAATGCACGCGAAATTTCTCTTTTGACCCATTATTTAAAATTTCCACCGATAAATGTGATATATCTCGATATATCCATTTCCATACCTATTGATATGATATCGATACTAATATTTCAAACCTTGCTCCAACCATTGTTGATTTTATTTAGTTCAGTTAGAAAGTTTTGTTTCTAATATATTTAAATTCATGTTCTTCCATTCAAAATTATGAATGATGCTCTTTAAATATTATATGTTATTATACTCATTCGCTTATTTGTTTAACACGTGATATAGCACAACATTTTATTTATACATATTACATAATATGTAATGTGATATAAAGCTAATAAGATAAATGCATGTCCTTTATGTCTCTCATTTATGTTTGAATTTCATCATTTCCTTTCCAATACCTCTAAGCAATCAATAGTTAACTGTCAAAAGTCAACATTGGAGCAGCGGTATGTGCGATATAATGTGTATCTGTGTGCGAAATACATCTTCTTTTCCATATAGATGTGTATTTGTATGTTATTTATTGTTTTAAGAGCTAAGATAACCTTAATTTGCGAAAAAAAAACAGTTTTTGTGCCATTTTGGAGATTTTCAGCAATATAGATGATATATCCTCGATATTCCCTTTTTGGGCCAACCGATACGATATCGATATCGATATTTTGAACCTTGCCTATCTTTCATATTGTCAAATTTCATGACATTAACAAAACACCGTTAGATGACAGATCAGTGGAGAATTTGGATTCCGACAAAAATTAATCAACTCGGTGGCCTATACCAGTCAAATTACAAAAAAATGTGACCTTCCAAATGATCCATAACCAAATGAGATGAAGAAAAAGAAGGATAAAAATATTATAACGAGTGGGTGTTGTTAATATTTTTTTTAAAGAAAAAAAGGCGTCCATCGTATAGGTGTGTGCCCAAAAACTTCACCATATATCTATCACCCTAAGAAAAATAACAAGCCTAAAATAGGAGTATAGTAAAAGGAAAATTACATGACCCAACTCTCAACAAGAGCTTTAGCATGCATCACCACATTCTCACCATACACATGCTCCTGACAAAAAACCACCCCATTTTTGGCGATCTAAATTGCCTGAATCATCGTTATATAACCATATCTATCTTTTTCTGTCATTCCAACCTTCCCCAGTGATTTCCCAAAAGTGTGATGCTCCATCAAAGTGCCTTGCAAGATTTCCAAATAAGATCCAAGCATCCATCGAACTTCTACAATTGAAGAAGTGATCTGCGTCTTCCACCCCCTCCTAACACCGCGAACAGCTTGGATCAACACTCGGCATAAATCATGTGAAACGGTCCCCGGTCAGGAGATTGTCCATCCTGAAGATCCACAGAAAAACCTTCGCACGTGTTGGAATTTTCCATCTCCAAATCTTACTGCAATCCGCCTCATATCCTCCTGGATCATAGGTCACATGCCACTTGAGGACTTTGTATGCCTTCCCTACCGCAAAACGACCATCTCATCAGCACCAACCATCCTGCCCAACTATTGGCCCAGTCACATTCTCGATCTCCTCAAGTAGTACCATCAATTCCTCCAATATCTTATTTGACAACTCATTCCGAGAATGTGGAAAAAAGATATGACCATCCCACATGGACGCAACATTCGCTCCCTGGTTAGTGTGGCCAACGCCATCAACCTTGGGAAACGTGTTCCCAAAGCCCTGTCCTGAGTCCAATCATCCGTCCAGAACTTGAAACCATGCCCGTCCCCTACCATTGGTCTCAAAAAAGGACAGATCTGCTATACTCCACCACAATGTCTCTCCAAAAATATGAAGGCACCACTCCTAGCTCTCCATGCCCTAGAAAGGAGCACTTGGTCCCATACATCCCGTGAATAACCTTGCAAACTAAACTAATGCAATACCCCAGATACGTGTAATCACATAGCAAGCATGGCTTTATTCATTTCTTCCAAGCTAAACACTCCAAGGCTCCCATTCTCCTTAGATCTTGTGATCGTCTTCCAACCCGCCAACAAGAAACCCTTTTCTCGCCAGAAGTCCAAAAGAACCTTCTAATAATGCCCTCAAGACGATTTCTCACCCCAACAGGTAAAAGCGTCAAAGATAGGAAGAAGACGGGAATTGTCATCAATGGTTTATAGGGATTGTCATGTAAATATGAAATGGGTGGAGCATAGGTATTACCCGTAAGTTTGCATAAACACAAATCCCTATTTGCATTTTTCTACTATCCCTAGTGTTACTTATTAACTCTCCAAATAAATTGCAAAATATTTACATTACATAAATTTCTTTATATTATCATTACAGTAGTTAATCGAAATATAACTAGACTATGCAAGTATATCAATTCAACATGAGCGGAAGATAATAAAATTGTTTTACAAATTCGCTTTACAAATGCATTTCAACACGAGTATGCAATTTGATTTGATTTGCTATATATATATACACATATCAGTCCTTTGATTAGAATGAACTCTATTTAGAAAATTTCATGGTTTGAGAATATAAATATATCTTCCAAAAAAATCTGCACATACAAATTAATTGAATTCAACTGACCCCAGTACAAGGCAATATGCCGGAGGTGTATAATTAAACATTTTAAAAATTCATTATAAAGACCAGTCAGCAAGATCATACCGTGGAGCAGCTTATCATTTGAGATGCTCCCGCAGGTAACTCATCAGATGCAACATAAACAGCTTCAATGTCAAAAGTTTTAGATCGCCGAAAGATAAGAATTTTATCACTTGGGATAGGGTGGCCTTTCTTGAGTATGCAACCTGGTGATGTAGATCCTAGATCTTTATCGGTAAAAAATCCAACAGAGAAGGGAAATGAATCTTGAACCTGTACAAAAGGTAGCGAATTGTAATTTAAGAAGAGTGCGATGATTATTATATAACACAAAAAACATAAAAGGAGATGCAAAGGCAGCCAAGTTTTTCGCCATATGATTATGAATCAACTCTGAAGATTTTGACATTTCTGAACAAATTTCCATTTTTAACTTGTGTGCTTTTATGTAATCACCTCCTAAACCTTAAGTTCTCCATCTAATGGTATGTAATCTTCTTCAAAATCATAAACTCCTCTCCTAAATAAGAAAGGTCCAAGCTCACATAATATATCAAGTCATTCTCTCTATCACACAGTATCAAAGCAGTGGTCCACTAAACCAGTTACTTTCTCCAAATAAACTCCAAAACCTCCCACCCTAATAATATATTGCCCCGGACTCATGATGCCTCGATCTTCACAACATCAAGTCTCCTCATTGTTGGGTCCCATCTCCGCTGCAATAGCTAGGCCCTCCCCATCCATCGCCACAATTCCCCACCAGACCCCTACAACCACCCCATCCCCATCGTCATCTAAGCCCCATTGGCAATCATGCCAATCGACCACCGATGTTCAACGGTAAATTGGTGTTGTCCACTGCTGAAGAAAGGTGCAGGGTTGCCGGGTTGCAGCTACTCTATGCTTTAGGTCAAAGATTTGCCCCTTTTCTGCAAAGATTTGAGTGGTTGTCGATGACGGGTGAAGTAAAAACAGGGCTCTCAAATGCCCTTGCTCAGGGCAACACGTTGGACATTGTGGCAGAGGTCGTTAGCTGCAATCACTTCACATGTTGTCGTTGAAGCTTGACTTTGGTACAAGGAGATCCTCTTTCCATTAACAAGTGACGAAGAAAATGTTTCCCCCCTTTTGAGGGTACTGGCTTCATGAAGCTGGAGTTTTGGAGAGCAAGGCCTTAAATGTCGGTTTCGGTCACCATTTCGGTATCGACCAAAACAGAATTTCGATGGAATTTCGGTGGAATTTCGACCAAAATTTCGGTCATTTCGGTCATTTTTTGTACTAGCACCCCCATATTTCGGTCATTTCGGTTGAATTTCGATTTCGACTGGATATCGATATTCGACAGAAATTCGACCGAATTTCGCTGAAATTTGAGGCCATGTTGGAGAGTACCTTCGAGGAAGCGATGGTGTCGGAGGCTGAGGGTTTTGGAGTGAGTGGGAGAGCAGAGGGGAATGAGGTTGATGAGCAGAGGGCCACAAATATCTGGGACGAAGGAGACGATGGCCGAGAGGTCGCTAGAAAGGAACTGGTTGATGTCGTCATGGAGGAGTTGGCTGGAGAAGGTCTGTGAACGATCTGAGGAAGAAATCACACAGTTTTAGGCCGCATGGAGAGGAGAAGCGGTGGTGCCTAAGGTGCGGAGAGTCGGACCATCTATCAAAAGCGTGCAAGGCATCTGATCAATTGTGTTTTCGTTGCCGTCAACCAAGCAATCGGAGGCGGGGCTGCAATGAAAATAGTGCTTGGTCGAAGAAGAAGAAGAAGAAGAAGAAGAAGAAGACCTCGGGTCTGTTCTTGCCAGACAAGGAGGTGGTTATGATGTTGGATCACTTATCGAATGAGGGCAAAGCTTATTCGGCCTTCGGATAGGATAATCGTTGGGGAAGGAAAGGTTGAAGAGCTGGAGAGGTTTCGGGAGAGACTGGGGTTGGCGAAGGAGGCTGACATCCCCGTCGACTCGCTATGGCTACCAGGGGATAACCTCTGCATCCGAGGGTCGCCGAACAGTGGAGCGGCTGAGGCGATCGGGGGTGTTGGAGGAGTGTTTCCCATAGGAGTTGAGGGGCCATGTCCATTTACGTAGGCCATGTTACTTGGATGGTGGCTTCGCCCATGTGGAAAAAGTTTGGATTTTACAGGTGGTAGGTGTGCCCCTCCGATGCCGCAACTTGGAGACCTTGAAAACTGCTTTCCCACATTTGGGAGTCGTCGAGGAGGTCTGCTACTCGAGGCTTCGGGTTGGAGAAGGTTTGCATGTTGAGCTCCTACTGAGGGGGAACAGGTCGCCCTCACCTACGCGAAGCGATCTGAAGCTTGGGCGGAGGACGATGCCGATGTGGTCATCCTATTAGGAGAAAAGGTTGCCAATGAGTTCCATGGAGGCGATGCTGGAGTGGTCCATGTCGGAGAAGGGTGAGTGCAGCTGGACTTGCCAGAGGAGGATCTGTGGAAGCAAAATCGCTGGCATTAACTACGGGAGTTACGAATGTGGCGGCAATGATTGCGGAATTCGAGGAGCCGGTGGGAGGGAGCAGTGTTATAAACCCTAACGTCCAAAGTCATTTTTGGAAGCGGTCATCTTCAGGTCTTCGAGTGTGGCCTCTGGATCAGGGTCGAATAATAACCTGATAAGGATCCCGTTTAAACCTACCACAGTTGGTGTCTCTTCCGCGGGTGTGGGCTCCGACACTATCGGGTCTACGCATTCGAAGCATAAAAGCCCTCTTTGAAAATGAAGCTAAACCGGAGTGGGTTCTTACCAGAGAAGTTGTATTCGAATATGCAACTGAACCATACTTCAGACCTCTTCGTTGGAACTTGTTCAGGCCTTTACACCTCAAAACTGGAACCTATGGTAGCTGACGAAGAACCCTTGGGGCCTCCGGGTACTACACATGAAATGCGCCCAGAGAGCATTTTGGCCCCCGTTGATGAACCTTCTTTAGCCAGAGGTGACGTCTTGAACTCTCTTTCTGCTAGAGGCGGTGGGTATGATCTCGCCCATGTGGGGGGAGCATACTGCAGGGGGACTTGGTACCGGAGGCAAGGGCGAACATTAACGGGATGGCTGGCAGAGGGCAGAAGCTTATGGCTGAGTAACCATGTGGCTTTGGGCCATATCCGCGAGAAGGTCAAGCTGGAGTTCAAGATGATTTAAAGGGAAGGGGGGTTGGATCGTCCTGTGAGTCAAAATAATTTACAGGTCTTTACATCTCATGGGAATATCAACGAGGTGCACCAATCGTTGATTTCTTCTCTCGGAAGCGTTGTAGGGCGGAGATCCACGTCTGGGAGACGCATCAACTAGAGCTCAACCGGGAGGCGGAAGAGTTTGAGGCCATGAGGGATGGAGGGAATCCCTTGGTGGAGCTTGTTATGGGAAAGGAAGGGGAGGTTACTGGGAACGGTGATGTGCAGGCCAATGAGCCATGCTTGGAGACATGTGAATCAACTTTAAGTATGATGGAGGTGACATCTGATAAAGCTTTTGAAGCGGTGGTAGCTAAACATGTGGGGGTGCAGGTGGCGAGGGGTCCCCCGTTGTATCTAAATGAAGTTCCTGACTTGGAATATACATGGGTTGGGTCAACCGGAGAAGAGGCTGGTGGTCAGTTTTATGCTCGACACATGGCGGGTGGACGTGGCTAGCCTCCAAGAAATGAAGATTGACTCATGGGATTCTATACATTGGAGCTCTGTTTCTGGACCTCTCCTCGCATATTTCAAGGTTGTTGTGGCTAACAGAAGGTCGGAAGGGATTGTGGTGGTGTAGAATGGAGATATATTTGGCCTAATTGCAGTGAAGGTCTTGGTGCATTCGGTGCCAGTGGTTTTAATCAACAAGAGGGACCATATGTGAATGTTGGTGACATCGGTTTATGGCATATCAGGGGCATCCCAGAATACGGAGCTATGGAACGAGCTGCGAGAGGTAAGCTACGAGAGGTAAGGACTTCCTTCCTAGGTTTGGCATGGATTGTGGGCAGTGATTTCAACGTCACTCTATACTCGAATGATAGGTCGGGTGGTAGAGGGGCTCGAGACCCTACCTCATGTTTGTTTCTGGAGGTCGTGGAGGAAATTGAACTGGAGTAATTAATGTTAATAATTGCAAGTATACCTAGAGAAGCTCATCATCCTGCTTGTGTATCGATCGTTTCCTTCTGTCGGTAGAGGCGTTGGAGGTTTGCAACCTGGTCTGTTTGATTTGCCTACCCAGATCGAGGTCGGACCATACACCCTTGTGCTTGGTCACGTGCAGTGCTAAGGGCTCATCCTCATTCTTCATATTTAAGCATTTTTTGTTGTTGGAAGAGGGCTTTTGTGATTTGGTCACATCATTTTGGACCAATTTAGTGGTGGAATAGTCGGCAACTGTGAGACTTGCTTTGAAACTGAAGGCGTTGAGGCAGAGGTTGATTACCTTCAGGAATTAGTCCCGTTCAGTGCGTGAGCAGAGGCAAACACAGGCGCAAGAGGAAGTGGTGAGGTTGGACTCTCGGGAGGATTACATGGAGCTGGATGCAGACGAACTTGAAAGCATGGCCTCAAATTTCAGCGAAATTCGATTGAATTTCTGTCGAATATCGATATCCAGTCGAAATCGAAAATTCGACCGAAATAACCGAAATATGGGGGCCCTAGTACAAAAAATGACCGAAATTTCGATCGAAATTCCACCGAAATTCCATCGAAATTCTGTTTTGGTCGATACCGAAATGGTGAACGAAACCGACATTTAAGGCCTTGCTTGAAAGTCATGGAGTGGTGCAGAAGATTTTGGAGGAGGAAGATAGAAAACGAGAGTAAGAGTGGAGACAATGGTCGCGTCATAAATGGTTGAAGGAGGGGGATGCGAACAACAAATTTTTCCATGCGGTGGGGGACAAATGGCAGAAGGGGAAGAAATATGATTCACTCTGTTGATGTTTGGGGGGACAATTTATTGGTGAGGATGCCATTGCATGAGCTATAGCAGGTTATTTTAAGGACATGAGCAGGCGTGCTCCTTTTTGCGATTCGAGGTGGTTGGGCTTGGGGAGTGAGCCGCATTTCGGAGGTGGAAACAGAGCTGTTGACGAGGCCTTTCGAGCTATTGGAGGTCAGAGATGTGGTCTTCGGATTGAATCCGGATGGATGTCCTGGCCCGGATGGGTTTCCTATCTTCTTCTTCCATGAATTATAGGACTTGGTCGCTACCAAGGTGATGGAAATCATTTATGATTTTGCCGAGGGAATCTCCGATTTTGATCGGCTCAATCATTCTCTGATTTTTCTTCTACTACACAAGAAGGATGTGGCAACAAGGGTGGAAGACTACCGTCAATGTTGTAAAAGTCGCCCAACTGGCCCGACTAATAGGTTCTACTAGTCAAGTCGGTGGAGTGACCGATCGAGTATTTGACTAATTCCGACTAGGCCCACTAGTCGGCCAAATTTTGCTTCGAGATACATTTTTTCATTTTTTTAAACTTATGCTATTATGCTTAATGTTATATTTAACTTCGAGTACTTCTTTTATTTCATTATGATAGTATACAAATGTAAAAAAAAATATAAATATATAAGAATATATGTATAAAAATGATTTATATATTTAAAATGATTAAATAATTCAAAGTTGATTAAAGCCTGACTAAATCCGATTAGGCATTCAACTATCGATTAATCCTTAGTCAGGGACCAAACCGATCAAATAGCAATTTCCAATGCAGTTTATTTGATTGTGGCAAAGGTATTGGCCAATCAGGTTTCATGTCTTCTTCCGTGAATTTTAGGACTTGGTCGCTACCGAGGTGATGAAAATGACTTCTGAATTTGCCGAGGGAAACTCCGCTTTTTATTGGCTCAATCATTCTCTGATTTTTCTATTACACAAGAAGGATGTGGCAACAAGGGTGGAAGACTACGTCAGTGTTGTAAAAATCGCCTGATTGGCCTGACTAATAGGATCGACTAGTCTCGTCTGTGTGGTGGCCGACTGAGTATTGACTAATTCCGACTAGGTCCACTAGTCAGCCGATTTTTGCTTGGAGATACATTTTTTTCCTTTTTTTAAAAACTTATGCTACTATGCTTAATGTTTATTTAAATTCAATTACTTCTTTTATTTCATTATGATAGTATAAAAATGTAAAATATATGTAAAAATATAAGAATATATGTATAAAAATGATTTATATATTTAAAATGCTTAAATAATTCAAACCTGATTAAAGCCCAACTAAATCCGATTAGTCGCTCGACTATCGATTAATCCTTAGTCAACGACCCAACCGATCAAGTAGTGCTACCGACTTTTGAAACCTTGACTATCGTCCAATAGCACTTTCCAATGTAGTTTATTTGATTGTGGCAAAGGTATTGGCCAACCGTTTAAGGGTGGTATTGAGTGTTATCATTTCTCTTGTACAAAGTACCTTCCTCCCTGGAAGGCCATGGATAGCATGATCATGGCATTAAAGATTATGGCGGACTGGAGGAAGGGTACAAGGGGCGTTCTGTGGAAAGTGGATTTCTCGAAGGCCTATGGCGGTGTTGACCGGTGCTTCTTGTGGGGCTTCTCTGCACCGTAGGGGCTTCCCGGACAGATGAATCTCATGGATGAAGCATTGTGTCATGACGGCCTCTTGTGCAGTTTTCGTCGGTGGTTTCTTCCAGTCACAGCAAGGAGTTCGGCAAGGTCGTCCTCTCGCCTACTTGTTGTTTGTTCTCACCATAGATGTCTTGGTGGTCATGGTGGATCGTGCGGTTGTGAGCGATTTTTGCGATTTTTACAATAGGGAGGGAATCTCGATTCTGATCCTTCAGTAAGCGGATTATATCATATTATTTGCTGAGGACGGATCTGAGAGCTGCAGAGGGATGTCAGCGATCCTTGACATCTTTGATGTGGTATCTGGCTTGAGGCTCAACGGGGCTAAATCAGAGTTTGTGCCTTTCGGTCAAGATAAGGAGGTGGTCAAGCATTGTGCCGGTTGGTTGAGATCCACTCGCAGAGATGTCCCTTTGAGGTATCTTGGGGTGTCGTTTGTTGCTTGAAGGATTCATTTGGTCGACTGGCAGCCTGTGATTGAGAAGATGGAACAGAGACTAGCAGTTTGGAGAGCAGATTGCTTGTCACGTGGTGGTAGGTCGGTGCTTCTGAGATCGTTTCTATCTATTATCCCTATTTTCTTCTTGTCATCTAGACTTCTCCCAGTGGGGGTGCGGAAGAAGCTCGAGAGCATCATGAGACGATTTTTTTGGTCATCTTCGGAGCACTCCAAAGGGTTGTTGACGGTTGATTGGGAGACGGTGTCGAATGCGAAGGACGATGGTGGGCTTGAAGTTCAAAATTTGGAGATGAACAAGGCTCTATTGAGTAAGTGGATCATCCGTATTTGGGGTTGATTGTCATAGCTTGGTGTGCATATTGATCCGAAAGATACATAGCATGGATTGTTCATTCCCAGAACCAGGGTCTCTTGGATCTGCTCCCTCTTATTTTTAGCGAGGAATTTATTGTGTGGTGTGGTGTGGTGTGGTGCAGGAAATGCAAAGTTGTATGAGGCCAACTGTAGGCGATGGAACGGGCTTCAGGTTTTGGACAGACAACTGGGCGAGGGCGGGGCTTTTAGCTTGTGATACTCGAGGTTGATGGCGTTGGCTATGGATCCATACTGGTTTGTTGCGGATGCTTGGGACGGACATCCTTTCTTTCCTCGTTTCAGATCTAAGATGTCGGAGCAACACACGAACGAGCTATTGGAGATGTTACAGGAGCTTGAGAGCATTGAAGGGCCTACCCAGTTGGGAGGTTGCAGGAGCTAGTTTGATGGTTCCTTCTCTGCAGGGAAGGCCTACAAGACCTTGATGGGCCCAATGGTGTTTGACACTGGAGGATGTGCCGTTGACAGCAAACGGATTTGGAGGTGGGAAATATCAACACCCGTGAAGGTCTTTACGTGGCTATTCAGGAGGGGGAAATTGTTGACAGGGGACAGATTTGCCCGTTTTGTGCAGACAACAAACCCGATTTGTGGTAGATGCCCGGTCCAAGCGGAGAATGCATATCACCTTTTCTTTAGATATGGGAGCTATGTGGATGCATGGGGCTTTATTCGACAATATCACGATTTCCTTTGATGGAGTCTCGAGCTTCTGGGATTCCATTGGTGCGGATTGGCGTGCTACTGAGGAACGTGCAAGCTACGTGGCAATGATTTGGGCTATATGGCAAAATGGGGTGATGTTTCGAAATGATCGCTTTTACAGTGAAAATGTGGTGGTGCATGGTAAGGAACTTGCAGAGAGTTGGCCCATGTAACGCGTGTTTTTACACTTTTCCTGTGCTCAATCTGTAACCTTTTGGTGACTAATGGTGATGTTTTTTGGGCATAAACCTATACGGTGGGGGGCCTTTTTCTTTTCAAAAAAGTGTCGAAGAAAGCAATGGTGGTTGGGGATTTTTCGTGGTATGGGTTTCAAAGATGGTGAGGTACGACCATTAATAACCAGCCATTTTTTACACATTGCTCAATGGACCATCATTATGTACTCCAATCCTCTGGTTTCTCCTCACTAACAAGGCCTCAAAGTTATCACCTTCATCATTGGCATCCATGTGTACATTTAATTGATGTCATTTATTTGTCATGTACTCATTGTACGAATACCAATTTCGGTTTGTCCAAGTTGAACATCACATGCTCTAGCTTGAGGGGAAGTGTTAATCATAAAAGGTTGAGTCAATTAGGTAATGAGATCTTGAAAAGTTCCAATCACATATCTCTCTTATGTTTAGTCCAAGATTGTCTAGTGGTGGTATTGGGTGTGTTGGTAGGGCATCTACATTAACTCATGTTTTGCTCCTGCTCTTTGATTCCGCCCAATCTATTTTATATTTCCACAGTGCCCAAGTGGATTTTAAAGATGTTGGAGGGGAGGGGTTCATACACGGGAGACATGTGATGGATTGTGCCTTCAGTTGGAGAAGAGAACCATTTGTTGAGGAGGTCTTCAATGTTTTGGAAGGCGATGTTGCACCTGCTTTCTATGACGGGGACACTTGTGGAATGAAGGTTAATTAAAGACGAAGATTGCAAGTTCGGATTAGACAATTGGTTGGAGGAGACGTGCTAGCGGAGATCTTCCCAACTTGTTTGCTATTGTAAAGGACGTAAAAGTGGTGGCAACTAGATGTTCTTTTAAGCCAGTGGCAACTAGATGTTGGAAAGGGGTATATCCATCTCTCCACATGCATGGCATCAATATCGGATGAGGGGATCATTGACTTCACACGTTTGATCTCATTATCCAAGGGTGTAGTCATGTTGGGTCATGAACGACACTCGTAAGAGTGGTTCAGGAAGGATTCCGTTGCGTCCATGTTTGACTCATTGCAAGTGTGGTCGTCGATACCTATCTGAAGTTAAGCTTGGACTAGAGCATCATCTAGAAAGCAAAGGAGCTACTAAAGGTGAAACAACACAATTGGCTGGTGAGGCAGGGGATGTTGGTGACCATGTGGTTAATAAGTCGGGGGCGACCTCTAACAGTATATATGCCCAATATGTGTCAGTAGGGGGAAAATACGAAGCATGTGTTCTTCTTGTGTCTAAAGGTAGCTGCAATTTGGAGAGAGTTGAGGAATACATGGAGTGATGTAAGGAGGAGCATATTCCTTTTAAGTGAGTTGTAGGACCGCAACAGTGGGAGGTAGGGAGCAAGTGTATGTGATAGGACATGGGAAGAGATGATCACTCGTGGTCCTTTGGGATATTTTGATTGAAAAGAATGTAAAGGTCTATCTAGGGAGGGGTATCACATTGAGAATGTAGTCCATGTTATGAAGTCATTATATATGTGGTGGGTGCATTTGCATCTTCAAAAGGTTAGATTGCATAATGTAAGTGTTTTACTTTATTTGAAATAAAATGTGGATGGCATTCTAGGTTGGTTGGCCATCCATTGGCTTCTAATAAAAGAAATCATCGTAGACCTTCTCGTTGGAGATTTGGACGCCTTCAACCCCACTGGATGTGCTCTTTTTAGGTTTCGCTCATCATTCTAGGTTTGCATTTCCTTTAGCCTATACTCTAATTCTTAAGTCTTTCTTGGGGAAAAGGAAATTATTCTGGATAAGTATCCCATAAAAATGTTTTTTGAGGAATGGGCAAAATCAAAACAATCATTGAAAGTTGAAAACTATAACCATGACATCGATACTATTAGTTGGATGCGGAACATACATGGTGATGCTCTTGATTTCGATAGGTGATAGCCATAGTAGAATTTTCTTAAAAATCCTTTAGCATCGATCAACTTTTTATTGACATTTTTGGGTTGATTGTCATATACTTCCTTGATGCTCATTACTCAAACTATGAGACATGGCTAGGCTATCCAACTAGCATCACTATTCCGTGTCTATGTCAAAGAGATGCTTTTAAAATCTAGGGATTATAAGACACATTAGATTTACTTAGTACATATTCTAGGTTGGATTGTCTCTAAAAACGTAATTTTCAATCAGGTTATTCACTTGTAATCCAAGCTATCAAAACAATAAGCAACAAGTGTGTCTTTCGAGGTGAGAAATGACAAGAAAGCATCAGCTTTCAAAGTGTAGGAAATTTATACTTTTTCATGCACATGGTACCATCAATTTTCTTTAAAATGTATCGTTCATCCATTTAAATAAATGAAAAATATTATTGCTTGTGTTGTGGGATGTGGGTGGACACAAGTATATGTAAAGAAAACTGGTTTCATTGGCCGTTCTCAACAAAGTGTAAATAGCTTATCGAAGATTTGTTGTGTAAATATCATATTTGAAGTTTTGTTATAGCACCATATGACTATAATACAATTAAAATACATACTACAGTAATATTTTTTATTTTTTTAGGAGGAAAGGGTGAGATCTCAAGGTGAGACTCACCACAGAAATATATCTATATATCAATCTTCAACCATCATTCATGCATCCAGGATGAAACAAGTGCCATGTAATGCCCAAATACATTCTCTGCATAAAAGCATTGGCCCCAAAAAAATATTCATTCCTAACACACCAGATAGCCCAGAGGAGAGTGAAGGCCGGTGAGGCATCCTCCAGCAAGTTTCCACATGTAAAACCAAACTGTCTATCCTGAGCCATTGAATCCCCGCTCCATGCCAAACCGACTATGAGATCCTGCATCCAAAGAATAGGTGGTCCATGTCTTCATGTTCCTCCCTGCATCTTCCACACATTAGGTCTCTCGTTTGAAAATTTCTATTTATCGCACTTTGGTGCACAACCGACCATATCTCGCAAGCCATAGGAAAACTTTGATCCTCTACGGAATTTTGCTACTCCAGGTAATTCGACAATCACATTTGAGAACAGCATGGCTCAAATCTTGATTGTGGGCGAAGAAACGGTATGTTTTTTATCCGAGAAGCGGCCCACCGCCTAGACAAAATGGTCTCTACCATACGTGGGGACCTCACAATCATTCCCAACAAAATCATTGATTCTCTGCTCGAAAAAGGGGGAATTAAAAGAGGGGCCCTAAAGATCCGGGCATCCATACCTGACATAGAACAATATTCTGGCTCTCAGTAAGTGCAAAGAGGTGCGTGTAATTCTCCCCAAACATGCCCAAACCTGTCAAATTATCAAGCCAAAACTAAAATAGCTCCCCATTACCGATCATCAGAAGCACAAAGTCGATCAAATCAGAAAGGACATGAGTGATACCTCGCCAAAGCGAGGAGGGAAGCCGTACAGGAGCCCCTACCAAAGAACCGCGAATGCCATAGATGTTCCGCACCAATCCGCACACCAGATCATGATTATCACCCTACAGTCTGACAACCCATTTGGTCAAGAGTGCCTTATTCATCCATGCGAGCTTCAAAACCCCTACATCACCATTTTTCTTCAAAAGCGTCACGACCTTCCAATTTATGGGATGGATTCTCCCTTTTCTTGCTTGCCATCCAACTAGAAAAGGCACTTCATCAAATATTCAAGCTTGTCTTGTATCCCAGAAGGAAGCAGTATATTGGAACAGAAAAAGATGGGAATAGCATACCAAACATGCTTGACTAGGACCAGCTTCCCTCCCCTAGAAAGCATTCTTGCCTTCCAGCCCGTGAGTTTGCTCTCCAATCTGTCCACTACCAACCTCATGTCGAAAGAAGGTGGCCTACAAGTGGGAGACTCAAGTAAGTCACTGACAGGGTTCCATTCGGACAATGCAGAATGGTGCAAGCATCATGGATCTCCTCCTGACTGAGCCCGAAAGGAATGAAAGTGGACTTCTCTCGAGTTGCAGCCCTGAAATATCACCAAAAATCTCCATAATCCCGATGCCCACCGCCCACCAACGAAAATCATGGTTTCCTCCGTGTACTGGAGAATCGAAATATCATCCTTGTGATATCTCGTGCATAGCTCTCCGTCTGCAGCCAACCACATCATCATTGCCAACGCATGTGCTGCAATCACAAATAAGAGAGGAGCCAAGGGACATCCCTGACAAACCCCATGTTGTAGTTGGAAGAAACCTCCCTCCGACCTGCCATTGACAAGCATCACATACGATGTCGTCATAATACACTCATAGGATGTCGTCGTAACACCTCTCCATCCATGCGATCAACAAGTCATGGAAAAACATTCTCTCCAACGACCCCTTAAAAACGGTCAAACCACGTAGTCGTATACCTTGGAGAAATCAACCATTCACAACAGTCCTCCTTCATGATTTCTCTTTCAATCAAGCACCATCTCAGATGCAAGCAACCAGCCATCCGCCATGAGTCTCCCAAGCACAAAAGCTTACTGCTCATGGGAAATGATATCATTTAGAACATTATTCAAAATGTTAGCAAGGACTTCAGCAATAATCAAGTAAATGCCACTAAAGAGAGCAATGGGCATGAAGTCTTCAATCATGGTCGGGTTATCCCATTTTGGCAGCAAAAATGGAAGAAAGTTTTGTTCGGAGGTTCAAAGCCTAGATTACCATCACAAAATTCCTACAGAACTATAACCACCTCCACCGCAGAATTCTCGATATAAATATATTGAAAAACACATGGACAAGAAGCACCATCCACATTCAACTGAAACACTGCCTCTCTAACGTCGTCCTCGGTGAAAGGTGTCATAAGTGCATCCGCATGAGATGGAGAGATCATCGTTACCCCCTTACCTCGCCAGTCCCAACCAAAACGAGTAAGCCTTCTCCTACAACTATAGAAGTGGTTCAGGAAAACCCGCCCAACCTCCAAGTCCCCATGGACATCAACCCCCTCCACTGATGCAACACGAGTTGGTGAATTGGGGCTCAATTAGGGTTTTTGTTCGTTCAAATTTATCAATTAAGGTTTTGGTTTTCCGTCCGTTTAATTAGAGTCGATAAATTAATAAAAGTTAGGGCTAATTTTACTTACATTCAATCGAGTCAGTTGAAATGTCAATTTTTATTTAAATAATGAGATCACTTGTGGTCTTCAATTAATTAGTTAGAGATAATTAGATTCCAACTAGGGTAAGCTAGGATTTGAATTTTATTCTCTTCCTTTTTGTAATCCCACCCCTTCTGTATAAAGGGGATGAAAGTCCATCATTTTAAACAGTTCAAGTTGAAAGTAAAATTGGGATTTATTTCATTCATCTCTCCCCCTCTCTCCTATCCCTCCTTGTGATCTTCACCATTCTTTTTTTCTCCAAATCCCCCGCATCCGGCAGGTTTTCTCTTCTTCTACCCTCCAATTTTTCCACCAAATAATATTCCCAGCATCAAAAATATTTTTCACCATTAGAATATTTAGATTGGCATCATTCACATTCAAACAATGGATGTAGTTCATGTGTCGTCTGCCACAAGTAACAGAATGGAAGAACAATGTGTTGTTATCTCCCTCCTTAAGCCAATGCTTCCTATCTCTGCCTCCGTTCGACATCTTTCTTCTGATTCTCCAAGTGAATTTCATGCATCTGCTAGGACCTCAAGTCGAGTTCCTCAACGGACAAATCTCGCTCATCTTCCAATGCATCCAGACGGACAATCGCCTCCTATGTTGCAACTTTTCTGCTCTAGTGCAACTCATGGATGCCTCTATTGTACCGCTTGAGATGTCTACGAAGCAAAGATACCTTAGCTGCAAAACGGGCCGCTGTCGAGCCCACCGGTTAGCAAGCACTCCAGAACTCACCAACCAAACCACAGAAGCAATCCTCAAGAAGCAATGCTCGATCTAATATGGAAAAGGTTCTTGGGCGCACCTCCTACCCCGAAGACCACAGAAGTGGAGTATGATCAAAATGGGAATGTGGTAGGGCCCAGGCGTGAGCAAGAGGGAAGAGTTGCGTCCACTCCATGGATGTTGAGAAGCGATCAATGTATGACCTTAGTATGGAGTTTTTACACGTATATCGGCATCCACCAGTGTCTACAATCTCCAGTCCATGCTCACTGATAAAAAGGGAGAGATCATCAGAACCAACATGCACACACCTTCACGCATGTGTGGATGATCGTCTGGGTGAAGCGTAACATTAAAATCTCCCCCGATAATCCATGCAAAAGAGGGTTATTGTGCTCTCAGGAGAGGGAGATCATCAAGCAAGTCGGTGACACCACCATTACTAGGCCCATAAATATTGGTCACAATAAATTTCGAATTGCTCCCATTTCTCTGTAGTACAACAGAAAGGGAGTGTCTTGTAACCACTTCCTCATCCTCCATAGCAAATTTATCACTGTTCCAGGCACAAACAAGACCCTCAGACACCCCAACAGAGTCTAGAGCATGGCCTCAAATTTCAGCGAAATTCGGTCGAATTTCTGTCGAATATCGATATCCAGTCGAAACCAAAATTCGACCGAAATGACCGAAATATGGGGGTCCTAGTACAAAAAATGACCGAAATGACCGAAATTTCGGTCGAAATTCCACCGAAATTCCATCGAAATTCTGTTTTGGTCGATACCGAAATGGTGACCGAAACCGACATTTAAGGCCTTGGTCTAGAGCACGAAATTCCGTTAAGACCATGCACTAATAGATCGCCAAAGGCAATTAGTGCCTTGTGAAATTTTTATCTCCTGAAAAAATACAATATATGCCTTCGCGTCCAAACAAAGATCTCTCACTATTGATCTCTTTTCTAGCCTCCCAAGGCCCCTCGCATTCCAAATAATAGTCTTCGTTTAGATACAACTTTCGCCCCACGCGACGGAATGACTCCCAAGCATTCCACCACCAAGTAACAGCCCACTTATGCAACCATTGAATGCACGACTCCCACATGCATCTCCTCCTGACGCATAGAGGTGTCTCAGCTTTCTCCTCGCGCAATACATGCTCACAAGCACCCCCAGTAATTTCAAGTACGACAAAAGATCCAGGCCCTCAGGATGCATTGTTGCCATCAACTTTGTCTAACATCAGCGTACAGATATCAAGACCATCCCCTAGTAACTCCAGGTCGTTGTAGCCTGCGAATCGCAAGCATCTTCGGTTCTCCTTCAAGTACCAACGCAAACCTCTTCTCATATCGCAATGGGGGAAAGAGCCAAGTAGAAAAAGGCAATGAGCCTCCCGCGTCGCTACTTGCAAGACCTCATGGGTGGAAGCCATAGCCCCATAAGCAGAGCCATTACATTCACTGGATGCATCAACAGGAGCTCCCTCCGGCACTGCATTCAGAGGGGAGAAGCCATCATAGGCTTCAAAAGGGGGACTTCTGATTAGAATCGAAGGCTCGAAGCAGATGGGCCACAGGACCATTAGATCCGACAAAGCTCTCCTTCAAGGGACTAAGCGGTCAAGAGAGAAGGGAGTAGGTCGAAGGGGATTTGAAAAACAAGATCGAACGCACATGATGAATCCATGATTCATTAACATTCTGTCTGCATTTTGTCTTAAAACCCTTAACAAATACATGTAAATACTCATTAATTTCCACTTTTTAACAGAACTCTATTCATGAATAAAAATACACTTTTATGCATTAAAATCATGTAAATAAATAAAAGAATAAAAATAAAGAAAATAAAAATAAAGGCAAATTGTAGATATGTATATATGTACAATATGACTTGTAAAAATAAATATACCTGAAAGATATATTTATAACCTAACCTCCGAGACGAAGTCAGCATGGATTGGTCGACAAATAAATAAGTAGGGGAAGATAAGTAAGAAAATAAATAAAAATAATTAATTTCACAATCCACACATTCTTCATTAATTATCCAATAAATACCAAAACTTCAATGATTTTTAATTAATTCATATTAACTTATTTTTCACCAACCTCTTTTCCTAATTATTTCTAAAAATGTATAGAAAATATAAAAATAAGTTAAAAATAATGCCTTGTATATATGCCAAGAAATCCAGCTTGCAAAATTGTCAAAATCTCATTTCCGAACATCATAATTTCCTAATACGAACTCCAATTTTACTCTACTTACCTTTAAAGTTCATAAAATAATATTCTCTGAATAATGAAGGTGATTTCACTAAAATCGGGGTCTGTTTGCAAAAAGTTGGTTTTGGGACCTAACCACAACTGTGTTTTTGGGCTATTTATTTTATTTAGAACACACTAGTTATTGTTTCAATGATTTTAAAATCTCTATTTGTTTTCTTGATCTTGTATTTTAACCCTAATTTATTACATAATTTGTGGAGCTTATTTATTATTTTAGATAAACCAAAAATCCTAATTTATAGGTAAAAATTAATTGTATAATTTATATATGTATTTATTAATATATTTAAATTAATTTATTAAAATCCAGAAAATTAACATATACTTTATTTATTATCCTAATAATTAATAAAATATAAAAATGCTATACTATTTATTAATTTATTAAATCAAAAATCCAAAATCTACTTATTAAGTATTATTTATACCTATTTATTATTATAATATTTATATTTCGAATAATATTTATTATTTATTAAATAAATTATACCATAATTTAGATAATTTAATTATTTATAATTTTCATTTTTATACTTATTTAAAATTCCATTATTTACTATTTATTTCTTATTTATTAATATATTTATCAATTGTGGCCAACCAGGTGTTGACGCTTGTCAACACCTGGTTCAACTTCCTCAACGAACTCGGTCTGTTACTTCAGTTCTAACATCCTAACTTCAACTAATTCTACCCGTCACCCTCTTCCTCCTAACTTCGATCTCCACCCTCCATCTTCTTCTCCCAACAACCCTAACTCACGCCCGCCATAGATCTTCAACTAATCCCCTTCAGATTCGTCTATAAAAGCCCATCAAATATCCATCTCCAACTAACTCTCTCCAGATCGTAACTTCCAGTAGCTGTCACCCATCTTCCAATCCTCGCTCAACCTCACTCCGGCCGTGACAGGGCCCGAGGTCAGCCCCGCGTGGAAGAAGGTTGACTGGAGGAGAGGTTCCAAGGATGAAGCTCCGCCTTGCATCGAACCGCCGCCGCGTCCATCTCCGAAAGGCCGCCTCGTCGAGCAACCAGCAGAGGGTCGTATACCTTGCTACCACAGGTCATTCCTCCATCTTTTGGCTTTTTATTTCTCTAATCGCATGCCTTGATTAGCCACTTTAAGCACGTCATTAGATACTCTAAGCCTCTTCTTTAATCGCATCCCTTCAATCATCCTTCGAATCCAACTCAAAATCATCTCCATTTCTCTCCATTTTCACTTTTCTCTTATTTTCTGGAAACAAATTATAACCTGCAAAATATTAATTTCTTTGGTCGATTCCATCGCGAATCGAGTAGCAACCATTTTACTTACAGGTATTTCTCATATCTGGAGCACAACAATTATCATCTGGAGTTTATACATTTCGAAGAAAGATCGAATCAACACACTTCCCTTCCAACTGTCAACCATCATCGAACTCCCTTCTTTGGCGTTCAACCCGTCGCCATCCGCCATCCTTGGAGCCGCTCAGCCACAGGCGAGCTCGAGGGGTGTAGGAGACACCCCTCTGGCCCTGCAGGAGGCCAAAGAATCCAGTTGATCGTCGGAAAGAAGTCGGAGAAGGCGTTGTCTTCATCACGCGCGCAAAGAGGAAGAACAGAGCAAGAACACCAGAGCGCAAAGAGTTATGCGACACGTAGGCCAAGACACACGGACGGACGCTGACA